>CM039665.1:14471246-15071246 GCA_022405105.1 Aristolochia contorta
AGAAGAAGAAGAAGAAGAAGAAGAAGAAGAAGAAGAAGAAGAAGAAGAAGAAGAAGGGTTAAGAAGAAGAAGAAGAAGAAGAAGAAGAAGAAGAAGAAAGAAGAAGAAAAGAAGAAGAAGAAGAAGAAGAAGAAGAAGAAGAAGAAGAAGAAGAAGAAGAAGAAGAAGAAGAAGAAGAAGAAGAAGAAGAAGAAGAAGAAGAAGAAGAAGAAGAAGAAGAAGAAGAAGAAGAAGAAGAAGAAGAAGAAGAAGAAGAAGAAGAAGAAGAAGAAGAAGAAGAAGAAGAAGAAGAAGAAGAAGAAGAAGAAGAAGAAGAAGAAGAAGAAGAAGAAGAAGAAGAAGAAGAAGAAGAAGAAGAAGAAGAAGAAGAAGAAGAAGAAGAAGAAGAAGAAGAAAGAAGAAGAAGAAGAAGAAAAGAAGAAGAAGAAGAAGAAGAAGAAGAAGAAGAAGAAGAAGAAGAAGAAGAAGAAGAAGAAGAAGAAGAAGAAGAAGAAGAAGAAGAAGAAGAAGAAGAAGAAGAAAGAAGAAGAAGAAGAAGAAGAAGAAGAAGAAGAAGAAGAAGAAGAAGAAGGGGTTAAAGAAGAAGAAGAAGAAGAAGAAGAAGAAGAAGAAGAAGAAGAAGAAGAAGAAGAAGAAGAAGAAGAAGGGGTTAAAGAAGAAGAAGAAGAAGAAGAAGAAGAAGAAGAAGAAGAAGAAGAAGAAGAAGAAGAAGAAGAAGAAGAAGAAGAAGAAGAAGAAGAAGAAGAAGAAGAAGAAGAAGAAGAAGAAGAAGAAGAAGAAGAAGAAGAAGAAGAAGAAGAAGAAGAAGGGTTAAAGAAGAAGAAGAAGAAGAAGAAGAAGAAGAAGAAGAAGAAGAAGGTGCTAAAGAAGAAGAAGAAGGGGTTAAAGAAGAAGAAGAAGAAGAAGAAGAAGAAGAAGAAGAAGAAGAAGAAGAAGAAGAAGAAGAAGAAGAAGAAGAAGAAGAAGAAGAAGAAGAAGAAGAAGGTGTTTAAGAAGAAGAAGAAGAAGAAGAAGAAGAAGAAGAAGAAGAAGAAGAAGAAGAAGAAGAAGAAGAAGAAGGGGTAGAAGAAGAAGAAGAAGAAGAAGAAGAAGAAGAAGAAGAAGAAGAAGAAGAAGAAGAAGAAGAAGAAGAAGAAGAAGAAGAAGAAGAAAAGAAGAAGAAGAAGAAGAAGAAGTTAAAGAAGAAGAAGAAGAAGAAGAAGAAGAAGAAGAAGAAGAAGAAGAAGAAGAAGAAGAAGAAGAAGAAGAAGAAGAAGAAGAAGAAGAAGAAGAAGAAGAAGAAGAAGAAGAAGAAGAAGAAGAAGAAGAAGAAGAAGAAGAAGAAGAAGAAGAAGAAGAAGAAGAAGAAGAAGAAGAAGAAGAAGAAGAAGAAGAAGAAGAAGAAAAGAAGAAGAAGAAGAAGAAGAAGAAGAAGAAGAAGAAGAAGAAGAAGAAGAAGAAGAAGAAGAAGAAGAAGAAGAAGAAGAAGAAGAAGAAGAAGAAGAAGAAGAAGAAGAAGAAGAAGAAGAAGAAGAAGAAGAAGAAGAAGAAGAAGAAGAAGAAGAAGAAGAAGAAGAAGAAGAAGAAGAAGAAGAAGAAGAAGAAGAAGAAGAAGAAGAAGAAGAAGAAGAAGAAGAAGAAGAAGAAGAAGAAGAAGAAGAAGGGGTTAAAGAAGAAGAAGAAGAAGAAGAAGAAGAAGAAGAAGAAGAAGAAGAAGAAGAAGAAGAAGAAGAAGAAGAAGAAGAAGAAGAAGAAGAAGAAGAAGAAGAAGAAGAAGAAGAAGAAGAAGAAGAAGAAGAAGAAGAAGAAGAAGAAGAAGAAGAAGAAGAAGAAGAAGAAGAAGAAGAAGAAGAAGAAGAAGAAGAAGAAGAAGAAGAAGAAGAAGAAGAAGAAGAAGAAGAAGAAGAAGAAGAAGAAGAAGAAGAAGAAGAAGAAGAAGAAGAAGAAGAAAAGAAGAAGAAGAAGAAGAAGAAGAAGAAGAAGAAGAAGAAGAAGAAGAAGAAGAAGAAGAAGAAGAAGAAGAAGAAGAAGAAGAAGAAGAAGAAGAAGAAGAAGAAGAAGAAGAAGAAAGAAGAAGAAGAAGAAGAAGAAGAAGAAGAAGAAGAAGAAGAAGAAGAAGAAGAAGAAGAAGAAGAAGAAGAAGAAGAAGAAGAAGAAGAAGAAGAAGGGGTTAAAGAAGAAGAAGAAGAAGAAGAAGAAGAAGAAGAAGAAGAAGAAGAAGAAGAAGAAGAAGAAGAAGAAGAAGAAGAAGAAGAAGAAGAAGAAGAAGAAGAAGAAGAAGAAGAAGAAGAAGAAGAAGAAGAAGAAGAAGAAGAAGAAGAAGAAGAAGAAGAAGAAGAAGAAGAAGAAGAAGAAGAAGAAGAAGAAGAAGAAGAAGAAGAAGAAGAAGAAGAAGAAGAAGAAGAAGAAGAAGAAGAAGAAGAAGAAGAAGAAGAAGAAGAAGAAGAAGAAGAAGAAGAAGAAGAAGAAGAAGAAGAAGAAGAAGAAGAAGAAGAAGAAGAAGAAGAAGAAGAAGAAGAAGAAGAAGAAGAAGAAGAAGAAGAAGAAGAAGAAGAAGAAGAAGAAGAAGAAGAAGAAGAAGAAGAAGAAGAAGAAGAAGAAGAAGAAGAAGAAGAAGAAGAAGAAGAAGAAGAAGAAGAAGAAGAAAGAAGAAGAAGAAGAAGAAGAAGAAGAAAGAAGAAGAAGAAGAAGAAGAAGAAGAAGAAGAAGAAGAAGAAGAAGGGTTAAAGAAGAAGAAGAAGAAGAAGAAGAAGAAGAAGAAGAAGAAGAAGAAGAAGAAGAAGAAGAAGAAGAAGAAGAAAGAAGAAGAAGAAGAAGAAGAAGAAGAAGAAGAAGAAGAAGAAGAAGAAGAAGAAGAAGAAGAAGAAGAAGAAGAAGAAGAAGAAGAAGAAGAAGAAGAAGAAGAAGAAGAAGAAGAAGAAGAAGAAGAAGAAGAAGAAGAAGAAGAAGAAGAAGAAGAAGAAGAAGAAGAAGAAGAAGAAGAAGAAGAAGAAGAAGAAGAAGAAGAAGAAGAAGAAGAAGAAGAAGAAGAAGAAGAAGAAGAAGAAGAAGAAGAAGAAGAAGAAGAAGAAGAAGAAGAAGAAGAAGAAGAAGAAGAAGAAGAAGAAGAAGAAGAAGAAGAAGAAGAAGAAGAAGAAGAAGAAGAAGAAGAAGAAGAAGAAGAAGAAGAAGAAGAAGAAGAAGAAGAAGAAGAAGAAGAAGAAGAAGAAGAAGAAGAAGAAGAAGAAGAAGAAGAAGAAGAAGAAGAAGAAGAAGAAGAAGAAGAAGAAGGGTTAGAAGAAGAAGAAGAAGAAGAAGAAGAAGAAGAAGAAGAAGAAGAAGAAGAAGAAGAAGAAGAAGAAGAAGAAGAAGAAGAAGAAGAAGAAGAAGAAGAAGAAGAAGAAGAAGAAGAAGAAGAAGAAGAAGAAGAAGAAGAAGAAGAAGAAGAAGAAGAAGAAAGAAGAAGAAGAAGAAGAAGAAGAAGAAGAAGAAGAAGAAGAAGAAGAAGAAGAAGAAGAAGAAGAAGAAGAAGAAGAAGAAGAAGAAGAAGAAGAAGAAGAAGAAGAAGAAGAAGAAGAAGAAGAAGAAGAAGAAGAAGAAGAAGAAGAAGAAGAAGAAGAAGAAGAAGAAGAAGAAGAAGAAGAAGAAGAAGAAGAAGAAGAAGAAGAAGAAGAAGAAGAAGAAGAAGAAGAAGAAGAAGAAGAAGAAGAAGAAGAAGAAGAAGAAGAAGAAGAAGAAGAAGAAGAAGAAGAAGAAGAAGAAGAAGAAGAAGAAGAAGAAGAAGAAGAAGAAGAAGAAAGAAGAAGAAGAAAAGAAGAAGAAGAAGAAGAAGAAGAAGAAGAAGAAGAAGAAGAAGAAGAAGAAGAAGAAGAAGAAGAAGAAGAAGAAGAAGAAGAAGAAGAAGAAGAAGAAGAAGAAGAAGAAGAAGAAGAAGAAGAAGAAGAAGAAGAAGAAGAAGAAGAAGAAGAAGAAGAAGAAGAAGAAGAAGAAGAAGAAGAAGAAGAAGAAGAAGAAGAAGAAGAAGAAGAAGAAGAAGAAGAAGAAGAAGAAGAAGAAGAAGAAGAAGAAGAAGAAGAAGAAGAAGAAGAAGAAGAAGAAGAAGAAGAAGAAGAAGAAGAAGAAGAAGAAGAAGAAGAAGAAGAAGAAGAAGAAGAAGAAGAAGAAGAAGAAGAAGAAGAAGAAGAAGAAGAAGAAGAAGAAGAAGAAGAAGAAGAAGAAGAAAGAAGAAGAAGAAGAAGAAGAAGAAGAAGAAGAAGAAGAAGAAGAAGAAGAAGAAGAAGAAGAAGAAGAAGAAGAAGAAGAAGAAGGGGTTAAAGAAGAAGAAGAAGAAGAAGAAGAAGAAGAAGAAGAAGAAGAAGAAGAAGAAGAAGAAGAAGAAGAAGAAGAAGAAGAAGAAGAAGAAGAAGAAGAAGAAGAAGAAGAAGAAGAAGAAGAAAGAAGAAGAAGAAGAAGAAGAAGAAGAAGAAGAAGAAGAAGAAGAAGAAGAAGAAGAAGAAGAAGAAGAAGAAGAAGAAGAAGAAGAAGAAGAAGAAGAAGAAGAAGAAGAAGAAGAAGAAGAAGAAGAAGAAGAAGAAGAAGAAGAAGAAGAAGAAGAAGAAGAAGAAGAAGAAGAAGAAGAAGAAGAAGAAGAAGAAGAAGAAGAAGAAGAAGAAGAAGAAAGAAGAAGAGAAGAAGAAGAAGAAGAAGAAGAAGAAGAAGAAGAAGAAGAAGAAGAAGAAGAAGAAGAAGAAGAAGAAGAAGAAGAAGAAGAAGAAGAAGAAGAAGAAGAAGAAGAAGAAGAAGAAGAAGAAGAAGAAGAAGAAGAAGAAGAAGAAGAAGAGAAGAAGAAGAAGAAGAAGAAGAAGAAGAAGAAGAAGAAGAAGAAGAAGAAGAAGAAGAAGAAGAAGAAGAAGAAGAAGAAGAAGAAGAAGAAGAAGAAGAAGAAGAAGAAAAGAAGAAGAAGAAGAAGAAGAAGAAGAAGAAGAAGAAGAAGAAGAAGAAGAAGAAGAAGAAGAAGAAGAAGAAGAAGAAGAAGAAGAAGAAGAAGAAGAAGAAGAAGAAGAAGAAGAAGAAGAAGAAGAAGAAGAAGAAGAAGAAGAAGAAGAAGAAGAAGAAGAAGAAGAAGAAGAAGAAGAAGAAGAAGAAGAAGAAGAAGAAGAAGAAGAAGAAGAAGAAGAAGAAGAAGAAGAAGAAGAAGAAGAAGAAGAAGAAGAAGAAGAAGAAGAAGAAGAAGAAGAAGAAGAAGAAAGAAGAAGAAGAAGAAGAAGAAGAAGAAGAAGAAGAAGAGAAGAAGAAGAAGAAGAAGAAGAAGAAGAAGAAGAAGAAGAAGAAGAAGAAGAAGAAGAAGAAGAAGAAGAAGAAGAAGAAGAAGAAGAAGAAGAAGAAGAAGAAGAAGAAGAAGAAGAAGAAGAAGAAGAAGAAGAAAGAAGAAGAAGAAGAAGAAGAAGAAGAAGAAGAAGAAGAAGAAGAAGAAGAAGAAGAAGAAGAAGAAGAAGAAGAAGAAGAAGAAGAAGAAGAAGAAGAAGAAGAAGAAGAAGAAGAAGAAGAAGAAGAAGAAGAAGAAGAAGAAGAAGAAGAAGAAGAAGAAAGAAGAAGAAGAAGGGTTAAAGAAGAAGAAGAAGAAGAAGAAGAAGAAGAAGAAGAAGAAGAAGAAGAAGAAGAAAAGGGGAAAAGAAGAAGAAGAAGAAGAAGAAGAAGAAGAAGAAGAAGAAGAAGAAGAAGAAGAAGAAGAAGAAGAAGAAGAAGAAAGAAGAAGAAGAAGAAGAAGAAGAGAAGAAGAAGAAGAAGAAGAAGAAGAAGAAGAAGAAGAAGAAGAAGAAGAAGAAGAAGAAGAAGAAGAAGAAGAAGAAGAAGAAGAAGAAGAAGAAGAAAGAAGAAGAAGAAGAAGAAGAAGAAGAAGAAGAAAGAAGAAGAAGAAGAAGAAGAAGGGGTTAAGAAGAAGAAGAAGAAGAAGGGTTAAAGAAGAAGAAGAAGAAGAGGAAGAAGAAGAAGAAGAAGAAGAAGAAGAAGAAGAAGAAGAAGAAGAAGAAGAAGAAGAAGAAGAAGAAGAAAGAAGAAGAAGAAGAAGAAGAAGAAAAGAAGAAGAAGAAGTTAAGAAGAAGAAGAAGAAGAAGAAAGAAGAAGAAGAAGAAGAAGTTAAAGAAGAAGAAGAAGAAGAAGGGTTAAAGAAGAAGAAGAAGAAGAAAGAAGAAGAAGAAGAAGAAGAAGAAGAAGAAGAAGAAGAAGAAGAAGAAGAAGAAGAAGAAGAAGAAGAAGAAGAAGAAGAAGAAGAAGAAGAAGAAGAAGAAGAAGAAGAAGAAGAAGAAGAAGAAGAAGAAGAAGAAGAAGAAGAAGAAGAAGAAGAAGAAGAAGAAGAGGGTAGAAGAAGAAGAAGAAGAAGAAGAGGGTAGAAGAAGAAGAAGAAGAAGAAGAAGAAGAAAGAAGAAAGAAGAAGAAGAAGAAGAAGAAGAAGAAGAAGAAGAAGAAGAAGAAGAAGAAGAAGAGTAAGAAGAAGAAGAAGAAGAAGAAGAAGGAAGAAGAAGAGAAGAGAGAAGAAGAGGGAAGAAGAAGAGAAGAAGAAGAAGAAGAAGAAGAAGAAGAAGAGAAGAAGAAGAAGAAAGAAGAAGAAGAAGAGAAGAAGAAGAAGAAGAAGTTAGGGAAGAAGAAGAAGAAGAAGAAGAAGAAGAAGAATGAAGAAGAAGAAGAATGAAGAAGAAGAATGAAGAAGAAGAAGAAGAAGAAGAAGAATGAAGATGAAGAGGGTAGAAGAAGAAGAAGAATGAAGAAGAATGAAGGAGAAGAAGAATGAAGAAGAAGAAGAGGGTTTAGAGGGTTTAGATGGGTTTAGGGTTGAAGAAGAAGAAGAGGGTTTGTGGGTTTAGGGTTAGGGGGTTTAGGGTTGAAGAAGAAGAAGAGGGTTTAGAGGGTTTAGTGGGGTTTAGGGTTGAAGAAGAAGAAGAGTGTTTAGTGGGTTTAGGGTTAGGGGGTTTAGGGTTGAAGAAGAAGTAGAGGGTTTAGAGGGTTTAAGTGGGTTTAGGGTTAGGGGGTTTAGGGTTGAAGAAGAAGAAGAGGGTTTAGAGGGTTTAGTTTAGTTTAGGGTTGAAGATGAAGATGGTTTAGTTTAGGGTTGAAGAGGAAGAAGATGGTTTAAGGTTTGAGTGTTTAGGGTTAGAGGGTTTAGGGTTGAAGAAGAAGAAGAGGATTTAGTTTAGGGTTGAAGAAGAAGTAGAGGGTGAAGAGGGTTTCGTGTTTAGTGGGTTTAGGGTTAGGGGGTTTAGGGTTGAAGAAGAAGAAGAGGGTTTAGGGTTAGAGGGTTTAGGGTTGAAGAAGAAGAAGAGGGTTTAGAGGGTTTAGTTTAGTTTAGGGTTGAAGAAGAAGATGGTTTAGTTTAGGGTTGAAGAGGAAGAAGATGGTTTAAGGTTTGAGGGTTTAGGGTTGAAGAAGAAGAAGAGGATTTAGTTTAGGGTTGAAGAAGAAGAAGAGGGTGTAGAGGGTTTCGGGTTTAGAAATTATTTAAAAAGAGGGTTTAGGGTTTAGGGTTTCGGGTTTAGAAATTATTTAAAAAGAGGGTTTAGGGTTTAGGGTTTAGGGTTTAGGGTTTAGAAATTATTTAAAAGTGGGTTTAGGGTTTAGAGTTTAGGGTTTAAAGCATACGTCCTTATTGGCAGTCCAAATGGGTTGAAGAAGAAATTATTTAAAAAGAGGGTTTAGGGATGAAGAAGAAGAAGAGGGTTTAGGGTTGAAGAAGAAGAAGAAGGTTTAGGGTTGAAGAAGAAGAAGAGGGTTTAGGGTTGAAGAAGAAATTATTTAAAAAGAGGGTTTAGGGTTTCAGGTTTAGAAATTATTTAAAAAGAGGGTTTGTGGTTTCGGGTTTAGAAATTATTTAAAAAGAGGGTTTAGGGTTTAGGTTTAGAAATTATTTAAAAAAGGGTTTAGGGTTTAGGGTTTAGAAATTATTTAAGAAAAGGTTTTGGGGTTTAGGCTTTAGGCTTTAGGGTTTAGGTATTGTGAGTCCAAATACGACATAAAATAGAAACTATCTTCCTACACCATACTCTATAGTTAAGCTTAAACCCTAAATCTTATCTGTAAAAAAAATATTTTTCATTTAAAAAAGAAAAATATATCCTCTACTAGTTAGTACACATAGTGTACGAAATTGTGCATGTTATTTTTAAGGTAAGGCATGCATATGTCAAGAAGCAAGTAGGCGATCCTCGTGTGACCAAAAATAAACAAATTATATAATAGTGGCAAGTTAACAACGAAAGACTTTGACAAAAGCAATGAATGAATGAGAGGAAACATGGACTGAAGAAGAAAAGAAAGAAAAATAGGTGAGGAAAGGGGATTGGATGAAGTATCAGTTGACATTAGCTGGCCTTCGCTCATCATGCACGTAGTAGAAATGTAGTAATTGAATAAACTAGAGAGAGAGAGAGAAAAAAAGAAAAAACAATTGTGCATAACAATACCGGCCGGGGAGAACTGATTGGATTTCATTGATTAGGACATAGTAAAACGTGCTCTTTTCAGAATATATCCAAACAAACAAGAAAGTTTTTATATGTATATTTGAACTCTAATAGATCCCAGGCCCGCCGTCCCACTTTCGTCAAAGCGTCAAAGCGTCAAAGCGTCTAATTTTCTCTCTCTCTCTCTCTCAAAATTTCAATTAATGCGAGTTAATTTAATTAATTCTTAAGTACTCTAAACGCATCATTGAAACTGCTGCTAGCAAGCGTCTTAACTGTAAAGTGAGATCGTCTTTCCCCACCACGACTCCAGAACCTTTAATTTAATTCTCAGGGGAGCTCCTTTCTCCGGGTGGATTCACATCAGCATGTGCTTGTCCTAATGTCGTTCCGACTGGCTTCCACCCAGAAGAGTCCATATATATATATATATGACCTCGTACGTCGAATATATTTTGGAGTGGAGAGGTATTATATATCTGAGTAGGCCGGGGAAGGCCCCCGGCGGCCGGCGGAGGGAGTGTGACTGTGTGACAGTGTGAGGGACTGAGCTCGGTACCACCGGCCACCGTCGCCTTGGTAGCTAGCTAGCTAGCAAGATACCTTTTCGGATCTGTCGACGACGTTCTCGATCTTCTCTAATTTCCAAATTCTTTTAGGGAATTGTGATCATAGAATATTGTAAGATGAAATTGCTCAACCCAGCAGCACACAGCATTCGTTCATCTACTAATTATTAAAACAGAGGAATGAAACAGAGTGTCCACAAGGAATTGAAAAAACTATCTAGCTAAAAAGAAAACTCGAGAAACTCAGAAAAAAATAGGTCGTGGAAATTAGTAACTGGAAACTGGAAATCAGAATGCAGCTAGCACTTGGGATCCCGCATCATGATCCGGAATCCGATCCAGTCCTCCTCCGGGTCCTCCAATGGGGTTGGATTTTGATGGGGATCTGTGTTCGTGTCATTTCACCATTCATGCTTATGCATGGCAAGAGATTTGTAACAGACAAACGGAATTGGCAATATATAGCAAGGGGATCATCAATGATCTAGTAGTACTTTTTGCTGTGGGCGGATCCACACACAGAAATGGCCATAAGGGCCGGATCATATCAATCAATCAACCAATCAATCAATCAACTAGAAATCAATATAATCAAGGGCAGCTTGGCCGTGTCTGAGTGGCCATCAATTTTCATTCTCTTCTTGGGACCAGAACTTGGATATTGCATTGCAGCCATAATTTAAATTCTCATCTCTTGATTTAATCTCGCGCTATTGTATCTCTTTCTTATCTCTGTCGTCCTTATCATATAATACATGTATATATAAGGGTCTGCTTGTCTCCCTCCTTTTAGTCCCCTGCTTGTTGCGTCACTGCTGGCCACTACACTCCATTGGTATTATTGACCGCTGGGTGGAAGTCTTCTTCATGGCAGGGTGGGGCGGGACTAGGTACGTTGATATGCACTGCCGCACTTTAAAAGATTAAGAATTCCGCAACAGACAACATTTTCTCCATGCAAAGACAGTACTGATAGCTGGAACCAAGTATGTTTCGGCTGCCATGCACCAACTAATTAGTGAAAAGATTTCAAAAAGCTTGCCCTGCCTGGCCCTCTCACTCTCTTTAAATTCCTGCAGCAACGTCTAGATACAATTTGCACGCATGATATATATAGATACAACCATTCACCCCACTGGCCGCAGCCGCGCCATTCAATCAATTTGACCTGTCTCTTTTCAGCCCACTATATACATTACCGCGCGAGAAAACAGTAAAATTAAAGCAACTCGATCCATGGATCCTCCGCTATCGTCACCCTGCAACGCAGTTAAAATATTTGAGTTTGGCTAACTAATATATCTATATATATATATATATATATATATATATATCCTGCAGCCAATTACAAGCTCTGCAATCCGCAGCAAATCCTTAAAGCAAGATAATATTAAGTACTAAATTTTTGTCATCCACGTCCATCAAGAGTCGTCAATGTCCTAAAAAGCGATTAGGGATACAAAATAATGAGGCAGCCATCAATCGATCCAGGATTTCATGTACCAGCTAGCACCCCCTCAACCATCCGTCTGTCCATCTGCCTTAATTAAAACCTACGTGCATATCAGGAAAGTTTAAGGTGGCCACCCACGTACAAAAATTAATGACAGCTAGCTGCATATTCAAGCTTGTACGTGTATATGAACAATAAAAGAGATTAAGGAAACGAATCATGGGTGAAGTTCGATTCAAGTGGTGACTGCACTAATGAAAATAGATCAGCTAAAATTAAAGAAGGTTTTCAAGCCAATGGGGATCGATTGATGGTATATATGCTGATGAAACAATTCGGCGAACTGATCATGAATGTATACATATATTTCTTTAATCACATACAATCAAGTGGGTTTCTTAATTAATCTCTCTCTCTCTCTCTCTCTCTCTCTCTCTCTCTCTCTCTCTCTCTCTCTCTCTCTCTCTCTCTCTCTCTCTCTCTCTCTCTCTCTCTCTCTCTCTCTCTCTCTCTCTCTCTCTCTCTCTCTCTCTCTCTCTCTCTCTCTCTCTCTCTCTCTCTCTCTCTCTCTCTCTCTCTCTCTCTCTCTCTCTCTCTCTCTCTCTCTCTCTCTCTCTCTCTCTCTCTCTCTCTCTCTCTCTCTCTCTCTCTCTCTGAAAACCTAAGAGGGAGGCAGCTAATTTATTTTGGTCATTGATTAAATGGGTCAACAAGCAAATTGAATAAGTGTTTGAATATGTGGAATATTTTAAATATTTAATAAACTTATGATTCTGTAGTGATATTATATAATTTGCATTAATCTCGATGTGTAAGCTTGCCCATCCTTACCAAAACTTCATCTTGCAACCACCTCCTAGGTTGATTAAGAGTACTGATTAATAAAACAGAAAAAGCCAGCAAAGCTAGCTAGCTATCTATTAGTAAGTAAAAGGTGGTCAAGTCAGTGATGACAAGGATGACCGACCGAGTTAGTGCTGCATATGTGGCAGCTAATAATTAAATCTTAATTACTCTAAGTAGCTAGTATATTAATTACGCACGGAACGTATGACCCATAATTAATATTAAGAGAGCTACTTATTTAATTACATGCAGTCTGATCATATATCCGATTAGAGAAACCCAACCTAAGTACTGATCACCTCCCTCTGCATTTGGCTGCAACTGGGTTCTGGGCTCATTCTTCGTCTTCAATAGACATAAGAAATTGACCGGAATGGATCATGCAACAATAAAAATGAAAAGGTACCGTGAAGCAGGTACGTGACTAAAATGAAAAAGGGGTATATATATATATAATATAAGGGTATCCTGCAATGTATTAAATGCTTTTTAGAAGGGGGGCAGAAGGGGGGCAGAAGGGGGGCAGAAGGGGGAGCTAAACGGCTGACGAGGTCCGTCTCTATTCGTACACCCCACCGTCCTTCCTTCCATATATATATAGACCATATTCTGCACCTTGAATGTGTTCGGTTGAGTTGGGTGTGATGCCTTCTGCTCAATTAATTGATTAATTAAACAGCCGGTCGATCGATTGAATAATGAAAGAGAGTGTGTGGGAGATTCTTGGAAATAGATACTCATCTCCTTGGATCTCCTGGAAATTAAGGATGGATATATATATATATATATATATATATATATTTACTGCGTCTCCCCACGTGTCCACGGAAGCTGCAGAAGGGCAGTAAGTCTACATCCATGGGATGGTACTACAGCGAAGCCATTCCCAGGTGCGGGCAGACTGAAACGGACACGGAACTAAAACCCGATCGATCAACTGAGGTTGTATCTTGTAAGGTAGGTTACTGATTACATACAAATTTTTGCATTGAGTCACTGACTCACTGCATTCGTTCACGTATATAGCAGAAAGCCTGAAGCTCACTAGTAGTAACATTGCATCTGACTGTAATAGCTAAACCCAGCCAGTACTGGGGCGCAGGAAGCTTAATTTTGGTGGATTCGAAACGTCAGTGGCGCCCAAGGATCGATGCATATGAGGACCACAGAGGCCTGTTAAGTTATGGCGCTATTTTCCTGATCATGCGTCATTACTTTAACGGATTCCTGGTATATATACCCATTTCATATATATTTAGTTCAGCTAACTATTCTTTTTTTTTTTCTAATAGATATGGAGTAGAGAGCTCCAGTAGTCCGCCCGATGCAACAACTTGTACTTTAAGATATATTAAAATTAGAAGAATAAGGAAAGAAATTAAATTGCGGCGATTGGTTGCCAAACTCGAAAACAGGGAGCAGACGAAAAAAGAAAAAGAAAGAAACAGAAGTACTGCATGTACTGAGAGGAAAGGGTGGCACAGACATTAAAGGACGAGGGGAACGGAGGGGCAGTTCAGTGTATCCTTCCGTCTAAGTCAAATAGACGATATAATATATTATGTACATGATGAATTTTGTATAAGGAGAGATTGGTTGGAGTGCGTGCGGGTGGGAGCGGGATGGCGATTGCGGACGTGGCCTTGTGAAAGGAAATACGCGAAGATGTGAAAATTTCGAGGGGGCCGAATCAATCTCTAAAAAAAGAAAAAAGAAAATAAAATTTCGAGGGGGCCCCGGAAGCTGGCGCCGCTTCTGCAATTTTATCACCGTAATTACTGGCCATGGGCATCGGCCCCAGGCCTATGCAACCGATCGACGTGGGTACGGAGAAGAGAAAAGAAAACTGGCGCACGTAAGGTTAATTATCCACTCGATGACAGGGGAGATAACTGAAGCAAGAGAAGAAACCATCAATGAATGAACGAAGCTTTTAATCTTTTTTCCTCTGGAAGTGGAAAGGAAGAAAACGTGTCGATCGATCAAGAGCGGAGGGCGTCGATTATTCCCCCATTCATAAAGGCCAAAAACTAGTCTTCATCGTCGCGATTCCTTTCTCCTTTCCGCTCACCAAGTTGTTCTTTATATTATTTCTAGGCAGTCTCTCTCGTCAATATGTGATGGTGGGAACTGGAGGAGTCACTGTGACTGCTGGCCGTGGTGTTTCCGCGTCTGAGGACGTACAACAGCTAGTTTCAGTTCAGCGCGTACTGGCCGTATTCGCGTGAGTCTGGGAATTCTTACTGTTGCTTTTGGCGTTCGGCCAGGATACAAATAGACCTACCCACGATACTGTCCACTACGCAGTCCCTGGCCTCCATCCTCTCACCTGCACTAACCGAAGAGTAAGGACATACCAGCCAATCGAAAAAATTTAAAAAAATTTTTATTTCATAAAATTTTTTTTTCTTAAAATTTTTAAAATAAATTATTTTTTCTTAAAATTTTTTTTCTAAAATAATTTTTTTTCTAAAAATTTTTAAAATAATTTTTTTTCTTAAAATTTTATATTCTAAAGATTGGCAAGTACCCCAGGTAAGTAATGTGCATGGGCTCAATTAGCATTTTCCCTAACTAAACCCATACAATAAGGTTCAAAGTAAACCTAGCCGCACCTACATGGAGTACCCATCCCAACGTACCAATCAATCTGAAATACTAAAAAAGATAAAAAAATATTTTCCAATTTATAATATTTTCTACCCTACAAGATAAACCCTAGGCAGTTGTGTTTTAAATTGGCTGATACGTCGGATGGGTACGGTGCATAGGTGCAACAAACATTTTCCCTTAGGTTTATGATGACTCTTCATTTGCTTACCACCTAATTAACCCAAGAAAAATGATATTAGAGCATCCTGGTTTTACTTACAGGTTTTACATCGTGACGTGGCTGCATAATTCGTGGTTTAAGTAAGAGAAAATTTAGGATTTAGGGTTTACCTATAGAATAGGTAGATAATATTTTCTTAGAAAAATAAAATCTTGCAGATTTTATCTCTGAGTTTATCTCTTACCTGGACTACAGCTTGGACGCCACGTCTGATGTAAAGTTTTGGATGTAAAAAGCCACAATACTTATATCACCGCTCTTAACCCAATATACCTCCGGTGGCTGGCTACCGAATTAACCCAAAATTTGCATTGGATGGGTACTGCATGTAGTGCAACTAACATTTTCCTAAGGTTTATGATGACTCCAACTTATTTGCTTACCACCTAATTAACCTAATAATACCTTAGGTGGCTTAACCCAAAATTTGCATTTGATAGCATAATACCAATTATAGTTGACTATGCATCTCAACATTTTTGTCCTAACATTTTCTATAGCTTGTGGAAGACTTGCAATTCTTTTACTTAATACAACTTATCTTTCACACTAAAAAGTGGTGACCAAGAGTAGACATTTCATTTCCTTTTTTTCTGTGCCTGGTCTAGAAGCCAAGGTTTTCATCATCATAAAATTGTCAAAAAACAAAAGTCCAGAGAAAAGTTTTAAAATGAAAAAAATATGCTTGTAACCTTGTAAAATTTCTAAATATAACCGTTGTAATTGCAAGGATGATTAAATTATACATAAAAAATTTAAACAAAAACTTGTGAGGTGATAAAGTCTAGTCATTCAACTTGGTTCAATTGGATAAGGTCAATGTCATTGTTTCTTTAAGAGATCAATAACGCAACGGTAGAAGAGGAAAATGAGTCATATAGACATCGGAAAACACATTGAACATTTTTTGAGGTTTTTAATTGTGAAATATTAAGAAATTGCAAAACCAAGTTATTTTTATTCAAGATGTTACGTAAGGACCAAAGGGGAGCATTTGGCTATGTAGTAACTTTGGAGCCTAAAAGCTCTTTTATTGGATTATACAATAATTAATGGGATAAAAGACATTTAGTTGGGAGTTCTTTTATATGGAAAAAATAGGAGAAATTTGTGTTTTGGAAGAGCATTAAAGAAACTCTTCCAAAGTGTACTCTCCCTGAAGAGCACATATGAAAGATCCTTGGCCAAATTGTATGGATAAAGGTTATCAAATTGTGTTTCTCTAGTTTCTCTCCCAAAGCTTTTATGTGGGTAATCAAGTCAACCAAAGCAATAGGTGTTATGGCTAAAGGCTGCCAATGCAAGGTATTTATGGTTTTTTAACATGACAAGGACAGCTGCCCTTTAAAGAATAAGGATAAGTATGTTTCATATACGTTTGCGTTTGCAAATGCCACAACTAGGCCATTGCTAACCTCAGTTTTTCAGCTCCTTTACCTCTCAAGAATCCCCTTATGGAGGAAATATGTGATAATTGTAAAAAACTAAAATCGTATTAAACTTCCTTGATTGTATACAATGAGCAGGAATACAAGTACCAGAACCGAGAAATGGTGAAAGACTTCGTAAATAGATCAGCCACCTAATGTTCAGAAAGTATGTAGTGTAGAGTGAGAGTACCACGCAAAAATTGATGTCGAGAAAATAACAATCAACTTCAATGTGTTTGGTTCGGTTGTTAAAAAAAATCATTGTGAGCAATTTGAATAACACATTTATTGTCACAATGAATAGGAGAAGAAGAATCCAACGAAACACCCATATCATGATGTAACCAACAAAGCCAAACAAGATTAGATGTGGTGTATGCTTAAGTCCCATGCTTTGCTTCCATACTGGATCTGAAAAAAGTAGATTGTTTCTTACTTTGCCAAGAAATGAAATAATCGTCTAAGAATATCGAATAATCGGTAGTTGATCAATCATTCACATCACCTGCCCAATTGGTGTCATAGACTGAGAGTAAACTAAGAGGAGGAAGTGAAAAACAAGCTGCAAAACAAACTACCTTTCACACATCTCAATATATGCAACACCACTGCAAAATGCATAGGCCATTGACAATATGAACGCATAGATGATATCAGGGTAAAGTAGCCCAAATGAGTGTCACAAGTTTTATTATTTGAAAGACCAACACAATGAGAAGATCATGAGCATACTTCACATTAGAGAGAACATAACTTCTTGAAAAGGATGAACCCCCAACCCAAAAAAATACCGCTAGGCACCAAGATCCTTCATCTCAAAACATGAACTAAGATAGGACTTAAATTCTGCAATTTTTGGAAGTTGTCACCCATAATCACCATATCATCAAAATATAACAAGAGTAAAATAATTCTAGTTGAAGTTTTATGAGTAAATAAAGCAGAGTCATAAGTACTTTGTGTATAATCAAATTGCACAATCTGGAAATAATATGTAGAAAATCAAGCACACAGAGCTTGCTTGGGGACCATACAGGGCTCAACAGAGTTTATATACTTGACCTTTGGGATGAAGAAATCCAAGTTGCAGAAGAGAAGCACACCATTTTAAAAGAGTGTTTTTCACATCCCTTTGAAAAATGTCCCATTGAAGAAGAGAAGCAGCTACAAGTAGGCGGACGGATGTCAATTGAGCAATAGGAGCAAACCTCTCTTTATGGCTAATACAATATACATGAGAGTATTATTTGGCCACAATTCTAGTCTTATATCTATCAAGTGTACCGTGACCTTATGCATTAATTTGAAATTTTTACTTACATCCAATTGTCGGCTATTTAAGACGTGATTAACAAGGCATTTGCTAGTTTTAGTCATAATAGCTCCTCAGTGTCTACTTTGTTTGGAACTTCAAATAGGTCCTCTTTGATTATTGATACTAGTGCATCCAATCATATGACTTAAAATTCTTCTATTTTTGTGTCTACATTCTCTTCTTATGTGTTACACATTTATATTGTTGTGCTATTGGGTCTAAATTACACAGTGTACATACTAGTATCATAAGTGCTTTTGAATTTTTTTTCTTGTGGATGTGTTTTGTGTTCCTAATATGTCTATATGACTTACTGCTTGTTGGTCAATTACATGATTTTGGTCTTCATGTGTTATTCTCTTCTTTTGTTGTCAAGAGCATGATTTATTGATAGCATACATTCTTTATATAGGCCATATAATTGGAATACTATTAGAACTTGACCATTTATATCTCTTGATTGTTGTTTCTTCTTATTATCATATGAAGGTTACCTCTGTTTTAGCTTTTTCTCTCTTGTATACTTAGGTCATACATCTTCTTCTACCTTTAAAAGATTGATATTTTCAGAACACCTAAGGGTTGTTAGCATTTCTGAACTATCGCATTGTATTAATTGCAAACTTGACAAACATTGTGTTTTACCATTCAATTCAAGTGGTATGTGTTCCATGTTTCCATTAGATATTGTACATTTTGATATATGGGGTCCAGCTTTGATGCCTATGGGAGGATCTTGTTATTATGATTAATTTATGAAAAATGATATTACTACTACATAGTTTTACATTCACCCTCTACATTGTGATGTGGCATCTATGTGGCAAACTAAGGAGGATTTGTTGGCAGTCTAAGAAAGAGGAAAAATCAGGTAAAGAGCGAAAATTGGGGGAAAAGTCTGCACCATAGCAACGGCCGACATCGATTTTGAGTTCCTTCCGAGAGAAAGTAAATCGGTTATTTTTTACTCTTCCTTTTGAGTGTCTTGCTCTGATTTCTGAGTTTATATAATGTATGAGAAGTACAAGCCACTCGTGGCCAGCGATGTGGTAATTTTGATGCTTGTTGTTTTTGTTAGAGTAGTTACGTCTCTTCTATATCTAAGTATCCTTATCCTATCTTCCCAATCTTATTCTATAACAAATCCCAAATTTGTGTCTTTGCAAACTCCCAATTCTTCTCACTTTCTGTTAATCTAGTGTATATAGATCTGTATACCATTGATTAATAAAATCATCGACATTTACTTTACTTACATGGTAGCAGCCCCAAGAATGAATTTGCTTTTTAGTCGATCATCCTTTTTTCTCCACTACTTCAAGATGCCGTCATCTAACTTTGGTTCCTCCATTGCTGACCCAACCGAAGCTTCGTCTACTCCCCTTGTTAAATTTATCTTGCAAGAAGTTGCTCTCAAATTAACTCCAGCAAATTTTCTGATTTGGAAGGTCCATATAATCCCTGTTTTATGCAGCCACAATTTACTTGGGCTATTGGACGGCAGCCTCTCACGACAGACGTCTTCTCCCACCAAGCTTGCCAAATGGAAACGTTTGGACCAGCTTGCCCTTGATTGGTTGTTACAATCTCTGTTCGATGAAATTCTGCCTCGTATGGTCGCCGTAGAAACAATAGTAAAGCTTGGAGTACACTTGAGGAGGTGTATGACACGGTGACTCGTTCTTTGATTCACCAATTAAAGACTGAGCTTCATACCTTGCACCGTGGTGGAAAGATTGTCCACGAGTGTTGAAAACATGTGAAATAACTGTCTCTTGCTTTAGACAGTGCCGACAAACTGGTCAATGACGACGACCTCATTTTGTCCAAGCTCCGGGGACTTGGATCCGAATTTGATCCTGTTATAGCCATAATTGACTCTCTGCCGGTGCCCCGATATTGTCCTATGTCTTGGCGTTTTTACTGGATAATGATCATCGCCTTTGATAGGCTGCTCCGCTTGTCGCTCTCACATTCACAGATCCAGCTGCTCCTCCATCTCGACAGTCCTCCAACCAATCCTCAAGCGATAGCTCTGAGGATGAGGGATCTTCTATCGTCAGCTATCGCTACAGACATCAGTTTCATAAAGTGAATCATTGTTGGGCCCCTGAAAATGCCCTTCCTACCTCTACAGCACTCTCGGCTACTTCTACTATTCTTCTACTTGAAGACTAGATTTTAGATACTGGTGCAACCCATAATCTCGCCCATGATGTTGTAGATATTTCTGGTAAGACTCTTTATTTAGGTACTGACTCCATTCTAGCCTGGAATGGACGTCCCTTGTCCATATCTTACACAGGTCGAACTTATTTCCCTCTTTCTTCTAGTGATAAAGTCACATTTTTTATATTATTAGTCTCTGATATTTCTCAGAAATTGTTATTAGTTTCTCAGCTTTTCAGACTTAATAACTGGTCTTTTTTATTCACACCACCTGGTTTTGCTATTCGTGACTTTCAGAGCCACAAGATACTGCATTAAGGACCCATTAGAGGAGGCATGTATCCTCCGTTGGTCTACCAAAATCACTGCCTCTCCACTAATAAGTCTTTCGCTAGCATTTGGCACTCTCGCCTGGGCCATCCCTCTGTGAACACACTACGCTCTTAGTCTTCCGTCCTACAGTGCCTACTACGTCTCCACCATGTTAGTTCCATTTGTTCAAATAAACCGTTCGAAATGGTTTAATACGATGTGTGGGCCCCACACCCACAACTTTTGTTAATGAATTTCACTTTTATTTAATCATTGATGACTACTCCCACTTTACATGGATCTTTCTTCTTAAACGCAAATCTGAAGTATTCTATTTTTCAAACAATTATTCCCCTCATTGAAAACACATACATTAGTAAAATTCGTTGTATTCAATCTGATGTGGGAGGTGAATTTATCGGAAATAATTTACAAGATCTCTTTCGTTAAAAAGGTATACAACATCGTCTTTCTTGCCCAAGAACCCCTGAATAGAAAGGAGATGCCGAGATAAAACACCGTCATATCATCGAAACTGGTCTTAAACTATTAACCCAGTGTAATCTTTCGCAGTCATATTGGTCGTATGTATTTCTCGTTGATGTCCACTGCATTAATCTATTGTCAAGTCCTTTCCTCAACCACACATCTCCTATTACTGATTTGTTTATGGCCATCCTACGTATGATCATCTCCGTGCATTCGGGTGTTTGTGCAGCAAACTGGAATATAAAAGTTGACGGTGTACTTTTCTGGCCAATAGGACCCGCCATAAAGGTATATTTTTCAAGATATTAAAATTTTTCCGCTTTCTGTATCTCTCTATGTAGTCTTTAATGAACATGAGTACCCCAGTCTGCAGTCAAAAGAATCCGCTTTACTCTCACCCTTTCAATGCAGGAAATTTCCACAATTGCCCTCAGATTTACGGACATTGAATGATCCGTCTTTGGCCACTCAAGCGCCCCATTCAACAGCTGGGCCCACCACCCCACAAGCGGAGTTGCCCTCGCCTCAACCGTCTTCCCCGACCCGCCTCTGCCCCTTGGCTGCTCTTCAAACACCAATGACCCTCTTCTCCCTCGCCACAAGGCCAATCGCCATCGGCGACCTTGCCGACGACACCCCTACTCGTCGGCTCCCCTCCAATGTGCCTCAAACCTGCGGTCGACTGTCCCCTACCTCTATTCGCACTCCGCCAACAGCCCCTCTCGGCCTTGCCTTGTAGCGCTCCTCTTTGCCAAGCCAACCCTCTACACGGAAGTTGACGATACCTTTATCTGAGCAGCCGGTTAGCTCTTCCTCACCTCCTGCTCGCAACAGCTTCTCGCCACAGTCTGTAAAATTTTGCCACCGCAATAGAATTCTTCTGCCGCCATCTTGCCCCCACTGCTGCGCCTGTCATCATTGCTGCATCCGCCACACCGGTCCCGCACTCGGCCCCCGCCACCCCCTTCCTTCGTGCCAGTCGCCTCTGCTTCTAATCTCACGTGATTTTCTCCTTTGCCAAACTCTCGAGTCTCTTCTACAGTGTCACGGCAACACTCGTCAACTCATGCTCGTCGGTTGCATTTTCCTCCTAGACTTGTGCTGCATCATTGGCCTTCTGATTTGGACCCCTCTATTTCAAAGATTCGGCAAAACAATGTCACTCATTCTCATTGCTCTGACTCTGTTTCTTCTCAAATAACAGGTCCCCAGTCCGTGCTACCCTCCCACCTCCTGCCTATGTGATTCAACAACAACTCTCAAAAGTTCCTACCACTTTGTCGGCTCCTTCGCCCACTAGTGTAGAGCCGTCACCACCTGATGTTGCCCCGACCGCTGAAAAAATCCATAATTCAACAACTTCATGGCGCTTCACCTCCTAACTTGTGCTTGCACACTATGGTTACTGGAAGCATGGAGGGTACCAGAAAACCGAAAGTACTTCTCTTCGAACGTTATCCATTGCCTAAGTATCTTCGCATTGAATTACACTCTCTGCCGCTTATTAAGTTGCTGCTCGAGATAGCTGATGGCAATAGGCCATGCAAGAAGAAATTAATACACTTAATAAGAATAATACTTGGACATTGGTTCCTCATACTGCATACATGAATGTCATCAGCTGCAAATGGGTCTATCGTGTTAAACAGAGATCAGATGGCACTATTTCACGATTTAAAGCACGACTTGTAGCAAAGGGGTTCCATCAATATCCTGATCGGGACTATCATGACACATTTTCTCCGTGGGTTCGTCCTGCTATTGTTCAGCTCGTACTTTCTATTGTTGTTTGTTGTCACTGGCCTCTACGTCAACTTGACGTGAAAAATGCATTTCTCCACGGGGATCTATCTGTGGCCATTTATATGTAGCAGCCTGAGGGCTTCGTTGATCCTGCTACACCCACACATGTGTCTGTCTATAGAAATCGCTTTAAGACTTGAAGCAGTCCCCTCGAGAGTGGTACTCAAAACTTAGTCGTTTTTTGCATAAATCAGGCTTCGTCGAATGCCCGCATGACTCGTCCTTATTTATACGACATCTTTCTGGAACCACTATTATTATTCTTATATATATGGATGATATAATTGTCGCTGGGTCATCCAATGCTCTATTCTCTATCTACTCTTCAATCTGCATTTGAGTTAACAGATTTCAGCGATCTCAATTTTTTTCTCGGAATTCAATCTTCAAGACGATCCGGTAATTAATTTCTCTCACAGAGGTGATATACATTGGAGTTACTGCAAAATTATGGAATGGAAAATGCTAAGCCGGTTCATACTCCTATGTCGGGTGAGAAACATTCTACGGATGTCAGCGAACTACTCAGTGATTCGACGTCCTACCACCAGCTTCTTGGCAGTCTACAATATTTGACACTGAGACTGACACGACCAAATATCTCTTAATCAATACACTATGTCATTTCATGCAGCCCCCACGCTTCCCTCATCTCCAAGCTGCCAAATGAATCTTGCAGTATCTAAAACAAACACCGACTCATGGTATTCTGATCTCTCCGACGTCCTTTTTCTTTGGGGCTATTGAGACACTAACTGGGCTGGGTGTCCAATTACTCGTAGTTCTTCAACTGGTTATGCTATTTATTTCAGTGACAACTTAATCTCGTGGGTGTCACAAAAACTAAGAACCGTTTCCCACTCTAGGTGTGAAGCTGAATATCGGGCCATTGCTTCTCTCACCACATAAATCCGTATGGACTCTTCACATTCTCTAGTATTTGCACGTCCGCTGACTTCTATCCCAGTTATTTACCGTGACAATGTCAGTTCTATTTTCTTGGCTTCCATTCGAGTTGTGCATGGACATAGCAAGCACATCGAACTGGATATTCATTTCATCAAAGAAAAATTAGCAGCTGGAATCTTCCACCTGAGGCACATCTCTACTTCTGACCAAGTGGCGGACCTTCTAACCAAACATGTATAGCGTCCACGGTTTGAATTCTTAAGAGCCAAACTCAATGTTGTAACATCCCCATGAATTTGCAACTTGAGGGAGGGTATTAGAGTAGTTACGTTTCTTCAATCTCTAATTAGCCTTATCCTTATCTTCCCCAATCTGATTTTATAACAAATCTCAATTCTTTATCTTAGCAAATTCCTAATTCTTCTCTCTTTATGTTAATCTAGTGTATATAAATATGTATATATACCCATAAATACACCCATATAAGGAGGATGTGGATGAGATACGTACACCCAAGTGTGCACATATATAGTATTATTCAAACATAAAAACCTTTGAAAAGCTGCCCCTGTTAATCTCTTGGGCATCCGAAACTTAAATGGATCAATAGAAAGCGAGTAGAAATGCGAAAAGAGGTCATTTTGTACAACCGAACGCAGGATTGACAAGAAAGCAACAAAAAAGAAAAAACAACGAAGAACCAGAGTAACGAAAACCCTACATATTCACGAGGTTTATGTACCAAATGAAAAGGCGGAGATGGTAACAAGATGGGTTGGATAACAAAGACGAGGAACGAAAGATTGTCTGCAACTTCAACATTCAGCAGCGTTAACTACTTCCATTTTTTTTCTTGTAAATTCATACTTTTCCCATATTTGAATTCGCTACTTCCTGGTTTTAGTGTTTGCCTTTTCTCATCGTAATCTTTGTTTCTTGAACGATTTCTCCAAAAGTTCTCGGACCGTAAGAAAAGCCTTTGGCCTTCTACATGGTAGGCTAAAAGTCCGATTTTCCTCCTGAACCCGATTTTTACTCTTTAACCGAATTTCCCTCTTTACCTTGCCATGTAACCCGATTGTTTATCTTTATCTGGATTGCCACGTAGATTGATGCCACGTCACTATGTAAAGTACTGAAGTAAAAACACGGTAGGTTAAAAATCCGATTATTCTCGCTCTTATCTCTCTCTCTTGGTGGCTTTTTTTGATACATATGTTGACTTCTCTACAATTGTCTGCACTTAATTTAAGAAGAAAAAAACAACAAAGATATTTTAACAAATATTAGTGGTGAATATATTTTGCATAACATGTGTGTTCATCTAAAATCTAATGAAAGACTATCACACCTCTTTTACCTATACTCTCCAAATTAAAGAAATGGTGTTGCTGAGCACAAGCGTTTGCATATATATCACGGTAATTGAGCACACACTTCTTTTGTACTTCTTCGGTCTCTAAACTTATTGATTGTAATATAGTGAGCTCGTATATAGGTAAAAGTACCTAAAGGTATACTTTAAATACATAGAAAAATAATATTAGTATTTTTTTATTTTACTTCGAGGTTTTACAGGTGGCTGAGGTGTAAGAAAAAATCTAGAGTTTAGGATTTACTCATAAAATAAGTTGACAATTTTTTATTAAAAAATTAAAATCTTACAAATTTTATCTCCGAGTTTATCTCTTATTAAACTACAACATAGATGTAATATAAAATCTTAAAAGTAAAAATCTACAGTATTTATGCACCGCTCAAATACATAATTTTACATATCTTAACAAATGGGGGCAAAGACGAACACAGTCTATTACATCACAAGAGAGGGAGAGAGGCATTTTATATGCGATCGTCATTCTCGGTTTAGAGAGAGATTCGTAATATAATAAGGGCGTAGATACAGTTATCTTACGCTTGCTTGAGTGAAAAAACTCGCCGATTTCTAGGACCGTGGCGTGTGCCCCTTGGATGGATTGAAAGCAGAAGAAAGAAAGAAGACAAATTAAGCTTTTTCTTAAAATATAAAGATTCGTAATATAATATTGGCGAAGAAACAAAGCTTCTCCTTCCTTCCCTGGTTCGTCTTCCTTTCCTTTTCCGGTCCATACCCACGACCCGATTCTCCCTTCCCCTTCTCCCCACCTCCGCCTCAGTCAAAAGCGACAACAGAAGGTGACAACCCCCACAACTGTGTCATCGACACGTTCCCTCCTTCCATCTCTCTATTTATTAGTCCCGCCCCCGTTTTCTCTCTCTAGATGTGAGCTGGAGCAGATTTCCGTGGGGTGGGTGGTTTCAAGTTCAACTTTCAAGCTGTATTTTGAATAACTCCCGATTATAAATGCCTATCCTCCTCCCCCTCCCCTGCTTCATTCATTCATCCACGGAAACTCAAAACAATATGGTTTCCCTCACCACCCTCCTCCTTTCCCCTTCCGTTCTCCTCTTCGTCTCCTTCTCCCTTCTCTCTTTTTGCTTCCTCCTCTTGTCTTACCTCCTCCTCTTCAAGTGCAGCTCCGGGCATCGCAAGCTGCCCCTGCCTCCGGGATCCCTGGGTTGGCCTTACCTGGGTGAAACACTGCAGCTCTACTCCCAGAACCCAAATCTCTTCTTTGCCTCCAAGCAGAAGAGGTGGGCGGCTACTGGAACCCGGAATCCTTCATGGTCTTGTTTAGATTTGCTGTTACACAGCCATTATTTTGGAACCAAGCTCGATTCTCACGGCTTTTCTGTGTTCTGTTCCAGGTACGGGCATATATACAAGACGCACATCTTAGGCAGTCCATGCGTGATGATTTCCAGCCCCGAGGCAGTTAAATTTGTCTTGGGCACTCGTGCGAATCTGTTCAAGCCCACCTTCCCTCCCAGCAAAGAGAGAATTCTGGGTCGGCAGGCTATCTTCTTTCACCAGGGCGATTACCATTACAAGCTCAGGAAGCTGGTTCTGAAGGCGGTCAGTCCCGACAATCTCAAGAGCCATGTCTCTAACGTCGAGACTCTTGCCCTCCAGTCTCTCAAGTCGTGGGAGAATCGGTCAATTAAAACTTTCCAAGAAATGAAAAGGGTGAGTGTGTCTGAAGCCCTCCTGTTCTCTGCTTCGCTGCTTGACACTGCTTCCTCTGCTTCCCTCACCCTTCATTTATTCGAACGCTCCTGCCCAATGATTCCCTCACCCTTTTCATTTCTGGGTGCTGATCATCTCCACTTCAATTCAATTTTGCAGTACACATTCGACGTTGGACTTCTAGTCATATTTGGGAAGGATGAACACCTCGACCGAGAGGAGCTTAAGCAACACTACTTCACTCTCGAGAAGGCCTACAATTCGATGCCTATCAACCTACTAGGGACTCTCTTTCACAAGGCCATGAAAGCCAGGAAACAGATGGTTGGCATCATGGCCAAGATATTGGCCGCTAGGAGGCAGAGGAAGGAAGAGAGGAATGACCTGCTGGGGTCTCTCATGAGCGAAAAGGAAGCTCTCACAGACGAGCAAATTGTGGACAACATCATCGGGATTATCTTTGCGTCAAGAGACACTACTGCAAGTGTCTTAACGTGGGTCATGAAGTACCTCAGTGACAACCCCAAATTTCTGCAAGCCGTCACTGTAATTTTCTTTCTTCCACTACCCATCCTGAATTTTACTGTCATTTTCCTCACCTTGAATGAATAAAAAATCTCGTTCTGCCGCGTTTTTCTGCTCCACAGGAAGAGCAAGAAGCAATCATGAGGCAGAAAGAAGAGACGGGTGAGGCGGGCCTGACCTGGGCAGACACCAAAAAGATGCCAATAACCTCAAGGGTGATACAGGAGACCATGAGAATGGCTTCAATTCTGTCCTTCACATTCAGAGAGGCAGTTGAAGATGTAGAATACGAAGGTTGGTGCTCATGTTTTCTCTTATGATTGTCCTTTCAGATTTCCAGAACAGAGAAAACAGAACAATTTCCAACTCCTCTTCTTACTGGTTTTTCCCTCTAATGATCTTCTTCCAGGATACCTAATCCCCAAAGGATGGAAAGTTCTTCCTCTGTTTAGGAACATTCACCACAGCCCGGAAAACTTTCAAGACCCGGAGAAGTTTGATCCCTCCAGATTTGAGGTGGGTTAATCCTTATCCTTTTTGAACAACGAGCTAGTCAATATCATGTCAAAATTCTTACAAGATATTCATCAGGCTTACTTGGTTCTTCTTCACTGGCTATAAACAGGTTTCTCCAAAACCGAATACCTTCCTGCCATTTGGCAATGGAATCCACTCCTGCCCCGGGAATGAGTTAGCAAAGCTGGAGATCCTGGTTTTTGTGCACCACCTGACCACCAAATACAGGTACGGGAAAATCAAACACACTTCACTCGAGCTGAGTTCTGGTCTCCCTCATTTGCGTCTGTTTGGAGAGGACAGTCCCTTTCCATGAGTGAAAAGTGAATACTGACATGAAGTTTTGGTTTCAGGTGGTCTGTGTTGGGTCCACAAGAGGGGATACAGTATGGACCTTTTGCACTTCCACAGAATGGGTTACCCATCAGATTCGTCCGGAAGATCACATAAGCAATATTTGAGGATACAGAGCAGGGCAAATGCTGGGTAGCAGATAGGCGCTTCTGCAACCAACTTCAGTTTCGCACATGTATCTCTATATATTTATATATTAAAGGAAGAGAAGCTTCAATCTCACTCCTCAAGTCTAAGAAAGAGACAGAGCGAGGGAGAGAGGATGGCTTATAGCTGGGAGGATGATTATCTTTTTTCCAAGAACGAGCTGGGTCTCGTAATTCAAGTGGCCCGGTATGATTATAGACACGTTACAAATATAGAAGCTATTTTTTGGTCTTTGTTTCTTTTAAGCACAGGGGCAGAGGAAGAAGAAGAGAAAAGAGTAAGAAACAGCGTCACTGCTGATCAATATGCCGTAAGGCGGATGTTCTACATATTGCAAGGAAAGCAGAAACAGCCAAAACAGAGGATGTAAATGAAGCACTAGCCCAAGGCGACTGCTTCAGAGAGGGAGAGAGAGAGAGAGAAAACAAATCGATTTTTTTGTATGAGAATCAAATAAAATTGTTCAACCCATGTACGGTACCAAAGGTGTAAAAACGCTTTCAAAGTCTTTCTGGGACCCCACGAGGTTGCCTTTTTTGAATAATTGTAGACGGTACGTACTCCTGCCAGCAGGATTGAAAGAAATAGTAAACTGCTTCAGCCGACACAGCCCTTTCAGAATTGATGAATCCAGCAGGGCCCTCTGATCCCGAGCCATCCTTTCTGAGCTATTAAAACTTTGACACAATTACATTGAAGTAACTACAGTGCTCTGGTAATTTCTAATCTGAATTAACTAGGTATATTCGCTGATAGTATATATCTATCGTCCCTAGAACAAGAGACCTGCTTCCCTTATGCAGATCAGGCCTCCGGATCAGTTTGAGATCAGTGTTTATTAAGCAATAATTCTCTTTGCCTTTGGCCGTCACCCATCTGATAATTGAAATGAATCACCTCATGTGTTATCTCTTCCAAGAGCATCTTCAGACAGGACATGAGTAATCCCATTTGCCTCCGGCCTGTCCGGCAGTCCGAGTGGACGCCCTTCTTCCCTTGTCTCATTTTCACTACCAGGAATCATTCTAGAGTACTTCCAGATTACTTTTATGTATATTCTCTTCAATGCTAGCTTGCTCCCTCGGAAGCTTAATGTGTGAAAAACGTGTGAGTCCATATCATAATATCATTGTTTTCATCGATAGCAATGATCAGTTTATTTAGCGGCCTCCTGGCTCCGAATTACCTACAGGACCCAGCAGCTGCTCTGCTCCTGAAAACATGTATTCGGTTTAAGGGTAGATTACTGAATGCAGCAAGAAGTTTGATCGCTTTTGATCATCATCACCAGTATACTAGTTCTTATTGAAGAAGAAGAAGAAGAAATCAAAAAAAAAATTGGGATTAAATGAGATGAATCCGTAGAAATTAATGAAGAATTTCACCTCATCAGTAGTAATACTCGAAGGCTACAGAGGATTCAGTAAGTGAAGATCAGAGGAGCAGTCGGCAGCACTCCTTAATTAATGCATGCACACGAAAGCAGTGGCATCAGTACCGCAACAAGATTATTTGGTCAAGTCTTGGAATGGAACGGGGATATGGGTCAAGCCGAGCTTTTGGAGCAGCATATTTTCCATTAGGGATCCAAATCTAATACATATGTTGGGGATAAGATGGACAATGATGGTCCTCTCAGCGCTCGTGGTGAAGACTGAAGACCACGACTTAAAATGAGTATCTATATATCATGACCATTGCATGCATCATTATCGGTGAACGTACTTGGCATTCTCTTGGACGTATTTCTGATCTTTTTTCTCTTCAAAATTCAAATTGTCATCTTAGAGGCTGCTTAATTTTTCCTTGCTGCCAAATCCTCTGCAGTTGGTCTTTGGGTCATCAAAGTATAACTTAGTCAAGAATTTGGGATCAAATTTGGGCCTGATTCATTGGCGTGTAGTATTACTGGTCAAACTAGATGTTGTTATACTTTTACGTCTAATAAATCATATAAAATTTCATGAAAGTAGATATAATAAATTCCATAAAATCACAATGGCATGGAAATTATACATATATGTTGAAATTAAAATAAAAAGGATAGCGGTGGCGTACTTTACGTCTTTTAATATAAATCAAGTTGAAGTGTACAAGATAATCTTTAAGAATTTATTTACAAGTAATAAGTTTTGCTCCCTTTAATTTCAACCAGACTGGGTATGCATTAGTCGTAGCCTCACTTGCAAGACCTTCAAGGATTTATAGAAACCAATTGGCATGACACTAACTAATGGCCCTTAAGAGAGATGCATCTCTTCATTTCTAGAGGGTCCCCTAAGTCAATGTACCCATTAATCTACCTCTACAAGAGATGTGCAAGCCATTATTTCATATACTAAATGTTCAATGACAAAGTATCTAGAAGTGGCCCTACTCCCATAAGGTAGGGTAATTTTATTTTATGAAATGAATTATTTGAAACTATAATTCCAACAAACTCCCACTTAGTTTCAATTTAATTTTTCTTTTCGAAATCTAATTTTGAAAAAATATGAAAAATCAATTTTGACATATAAAACCATACCATTACTGCATTATGTTAAATACATTAATATACATACGTAGTTGACCTGAGCCTACACAATATATTTCTAGATATCAAAGGTTGGGGAATAAACCAAATCCACACTTGTCAAGTTTATCAATCTCTATTCATACCATACTTGGACTTGAACTCAGGCTAAAGTTTTGTACCTGTTCGAGTTTTAGCCACCAAGGTAATTGTCTAATCAATACCATAGGCTTGAATTAATTTAGAAGTCTAATCATAACTTTTGATTCAGACCCTTCCATATATACACCAAGGCATTCAAGTGTCAATAACGTACTCGATAATTGAAGAACTTAGGGTAAAACTATATACTAACATGAGTATTAGCCGTAAAGGAAATTGTGTTTGTCAGTACCATTGGTCTAGACAATTTAGAGACTCAATCGTCACTGCCTATTGAGACCTATCACATATACACGTACAAGTGTATAACTAATAGGAAAGCTTAATCATTAGGCATACAATGAGTACTCATATAAGCACACATATGCATATATTTAAATTGATCATATAATTCAATGGAATATAAAATACAATGCCATAAAATTACAAATCAATGAGACCACAATTCTTACTAAATAATGGTTTCCCTCTTGGTCTCATAATTACAAACAAATCAAACTCAGGTTCCCCATTTGAACCAAGTAGACACTTGGTTAGTGGATCAACTAAGTTGAAAAGAACAACTTCCTCCTTCCTCTACATGTCTCGTATATGTGGTATTTCCCTTCAATATATTTAGCTTTAGAGTGACACTTTGGATCTTTCGTGATAACAATAGGAGGTTTGTTGTCATAAAAGAGAGGATTAAGTTGTTCCACATAGTCTACCACTAGAAGACTCCACAAGAATATGCGAAGATAGACAATTTCCCTTGTAATTTAGTTCATTGCTACATATTCCACCTCCATGGTTGATTGTGCTACACAGTCTTGCTTCTTGCTTTTCCAAAGAATGACACAACCTAACATAAAGATAAAGCCAGAAGTAGACTTGCGGGTATCGATATATCCTTGATAATCCGAGTGAAAATAACCATTCAATTCCAACTTGTCCTCCTGATAAGTCAAAACATAAGTCTTTATTCATTTTCGATAGCACATCACTTATTTAAGCATGGATTAGTTTGGAACCTGTTAAGAGCCCAAACAACATAAGCAAGATCAAGTCTTGTACATATAGGAGTATACCCAAAACTCTCCACAGTTGAAGCATATGGATATTTAGTTTCGTGCAACTTATATTTGAGTCTAGAAGGACTATCCACCGGACTTATCTATTGTGCCATCATAAGGTACGTTACCTGAAATACAGTTGGACATATGAAATCGATTCAGAAGAGTGTTTATATACTTCTTTTGAGATAAACTCAATCTTAGCAAAGCTCTATCCTGTAGAATTTTAAAACCAGGAATATAAGCTTCTCCAAGGTCTTTATTGTAAAATATCCAAAACAACTATGTCTTTATACCTTGGAGTTATTGAATATCATTCCCAGCTAATAAAATATCATCTACGCATAATGTAAGAAAACAAATGTGATCTCCCACTATTTTAATATAAAAAGGTGATCTTTAGAATTCTGAGTAAATCCATACTCCTTAATTGCTTTATTAAACTTGATATTCCAATGTCTTGAGGCTTGCTTCAAACTTTAAATTGATTTTTGCAACTTACACACCATCAATTAGATTCCAGGTCTTACAAATCCACAAGGTTGTTCCATATAAATTTGATCATCTAAATTTCCATTTAGAAATACAGTTTTAACATCTATTTGAAATAACTCACAATTATAAAATGCAACAAATGACAGGAGAGTTTGTATAGATTGTATTCGTGCAACAAGGGAGAATATTTCATCATAATCAATACAATATTGTTGAGTGAAACCCTTGGCAACAAGACGAGCCATGAATCTTTCCACTTTTCCTTTATAATTTCTCTTCCTTGTAAAAATCTGTTTGCACTTAATGGGCTTAACGGATGTAGGAGGATCAATAAGTTTCCAAATTTCATTTTTATAATGGAGTCCATCTGTTATTCTATTGCTGACTTCCACTTGTCTGAATCCACATCAATGAGTGCTTGCTCATGAGTATCAGGATTACTAGCATCTTCATTTAACCTTATTCATTCATAGGTTTCTCCATCGTATGTATAAAAATCAGAAGAAGACGGGAATTGATTAGGTTTTCTTTCTCTAGAACTTCTTCAAATATCAATTTGAGTGGAATTCTCTATATTAGCAGGAGATTCGGAAGAAAACTTTTCAACAACTTCTTCCAAATTAGACTTCAAACCTAAATTTTCTTCACAATCAAATCTATCCTCAATGAATTTTACATGTCTACTTTAAATAATCACATTCTATTTGGGATCATATAACCTATATCGTTTTGAATGTTAAAAAAAAAAACAACGAATAAACACTTTCAAGTCTTCAAAAATTTAGCAAACACATCCTCATAATTTAAAATGGTTCAACACTAAGAGTTCTTCCTGGCCATACCTCATTAGGTTTTTTTTTTTCAACCAACATTGAAGACATTCTATTAAAGATATTGGTATTTATCAATAGTACTTCGCTCCAAAAGATATTGACAAATTTGTAAGTGTCATCATAAATCGAACAATTTCCAGTAAGGTTTGATTTTTCTTTTCTGCTACACCATTTTGTTCAGGAGTGTTAGGCATGTTAAACATATGGATAATTCCATCTGATTTCCACAATTCTGAGAATAACTTGGAACCATACTCTCCAGCTCTTTTGGTGTGCAATGTTTTGATTTTTTTTCTTGGTGTCATTTTCTACCTCAAATTTGAAGGTTTTGAAATAAACTAAAACTTCATTTTCCCTATGAGGTAAATATATTTTTTCATACCTTGAAAAAATCATCTATAAATGTGATAAAATATGAATGAGAATTTTGAATGTTCACATTTATAGGTCCACATTATCCGAATGAATAATATTTGAAACATGAGAACTCCTTGATGCTTTGAATATATAGAGTATTTTTATTATTTTACCATAGATACCACATTCACAAGTAGGAACATCATTTTGTGACAGATTCTATAATATTTTTTGAGTCACAAGTCTTGCAATTCTATTATTGTTTATGTGCTCTAGTTGTGGATGCCACAAATACAATTTATTTTTCTCAATATCCGAAAAAGTAAAAACATTAAACATCATTTTCCATTAAGTTGCTTAATATAACTCAAAATTTCGAAATCTTCTTAAAACAACTTTATTATCTTGTTGCATAAAAAAATTTCCATTTTCAAAATAAAATTTAAATCCAAATTTTTTAAGTCAAGATACAAATAATATACTTCTTATGATAGAAGGAGCATAAAGACAATCTTCTAAATAAAAAAACTTATTATCAACAAGATTTAGCCGGTATGTTCATACGCTTTCCACAATGGTTTTTTCATCATTTCCAATGTTAATAAAGCTAACATCTTTCTCAGTTTTCTTAGCTCTTTGAAGCTCTGCAACTTATTGATACATGAACAGTTGTACCAGAATTAACCCACCAAGTAAAATGTTTGATATACAGTACAAGTTTCAAGAAATAAGAACTTACTAGTTTTCTATTGTTGTCCATCTTGTATGATTTTCAAGGCTCTATAATATTTTTCTTAATGTGCCCTGACTTATTGCAGAAAAAATATACACTTTGATTTACGAGTACTTGAACTCTTTGTTGATTTACTTTCTTGTCCTCAAAATTTTGAAATCGAAATTTTTTCCCTTCCTCTTAAAATTCTTTTTCTTCGGCTTCAAAACTATATTTGTACTTGGTGACGATTTATCCAACTCAATACATGAATTGAGTCTTCGTTATCAATCTTATCAACAATTTAAAAATTATGTACTTCGTCTTGGACAGTGAATAAAAATCTTGAATATATTGAAAGATTTTGGAAGAGAGTTGATAATAGTGACTATTTTAGTTTTTTCATCTATTGGTTTATCATAATATTGATTGATTAAAAGATATGCATCTCTTTATTCCCAAAGGGTCCCCTAAGTCAATCCATTCATTAATCTACCTCCAAAGGAGATTGTGCTGGTCTTTATTCCCTGTATTGAATGTCTAAAGACAAAGTATCTAGAAATGGGCATCACGCCCATAAACCATGGTAATTTTATTTCAAAATTCCAATTGTCATTGTTGAGGCTGCTTAATTTTCCTTGCCGCCAATGCCCCTGCACAACTAGTCTTTGAGTCATCAATGTATAACGTTGTAAAGAATTTGGGATCAAATTTGGGCTTGATTAATTAGCGTGTAGTACTATTACAGGTCAAACTAGACGTGCGACTCGATTGCTTGATCCTTTCTACGATTTGACTCAAACTAATCGGTGCATCTGTTTAGGATGCATCAGCTGTCCATGTCGGATAAATTGACTAGATTAGTGTTATGACTAAAGCTACTGGCCAGGGATACGAGGGATTACTACTCAAAGTGGAGGGAGGTCGGTCGGTCGGTTTTCTTCTCCCTTTCAGCGTGTCTCATGGTCTGCAACGTTGCAAGCCTACAGGAAACGGTTTCTGCTTCATTAAATTCTGCCTCTCGTAATCTCCTCCTCCTTCCAAAACTCTGTATCCCGTCCGTTACACTGCGAAGCCTTTAACGCAGTCACCACCAATTGGCGTACGTAAACACATTGTCAACCTCCCACTGATACCCATGTACCGCGAGCTCTCTTCTCCATTAACATCAGAAAATATGTATAAAAGATAGATGTGCTCAAGTCCAAGTTTAAGTTGATCAAGTTCAAATTAAATACGAGCAAGGGTAGCTAATAGAAGAGTTTGGTAGGTAGCTACGTACCGAGCTAGCTCATGAGTCTTCTCGCTCGTTTATAAGAGTAATATTGCTTGCTAGCTCTTGGGCGGGTGCCTTCTCTCATGGCTTCTAAAAGCGTTTCTTTCCTTCTCGTGTGCTTTCTGATCCTCCTCGGGTTTCCCTTGCCTTTGGAGACCGGCGGTGCTTTAGGGAGTAGAAGAAGAGGGCCACAATACTCCAGTCACAGCATTGAAGCAATTGCTCTTCTCGCCAGGACTCGTCCGAGGCAGCTTTACAGTCTGACGGCATATCACTTTCTTATGAAAGGCATGCTTATACCTCCTTCCGCTCCTTCAGACCGGCAAAACGGCGTCGAGAGCACTGTTGGCGCAAGCTCCGTCCCTACCCCCTGACATTCTTCCAATTAAACCTCTTCCTCTCGGATCTCTCTGATCTCTCTGATCTCTCTCTCTGATCTCTCTCTCTGACCTCTCTCTCTCTGATCTCTCTCTCTCTCTCTCTCTCTCTCTGATCTCTCTCTCTCTCTCTCTCTCTCTCTCTCTCTCATCTCTCTCTGATCTCTCTCTCATCTCTCTCTCTCTCTCTCTGATCTCTCTCTGATCTCTCTCATCTCTCTCTCTCTTTCTCATCTCTCTCTGATCTCTCTCTCTCTCTCTCTCTCTCTCTCAGATCTCTCTCTCTCTCTCTCTCTCTCTCTCTCTCTCTGATCTCTCTCTCTCTCTCTCTCTCTCAGATCTCTCTCTCTCTCTCTCTCTCTCTCTCTCTCTCTCTGATCTCTCTCTCTCTCTCTCTCTCTCTCTCTCTCTCTCTCTCTCTCTCTCTCTCTCTCTCTCTCTCTCTCTCTCTCTCTCTCTCTCTCTCTCTCTCTCTCTCTCTCTCTCTCTCTCTCTCTCTCTCTCTCTCTCTCTCTCTCTCTCTCTCTCTCTCTCTCTCTCTCTCTCTCTCTCTCTCTCTCTCTCTCTCTCTCTCTCTCTCTCTCTCTCTCTCTCTCTCTCTCTCTCTCTCTCTCTCTCTCTCTCTCTCTCTCTCTCTCTCTCTCTCTCTCTCTCTCTCTCTCTCTCTCTCTCTCTCTCTCTCTCTCTCTCTCTCTCTCTCTCTATCTATCTCATATGCCTTCAGATTAATTAATTAGTGAAGTGTTTTGTTTATTTCTAGTAGTCATGTTTTTCAAGGATCATTTGATAATGTTCAATGAGTCTGCTAGCTAGCTGTTGATTACTCCTGGTTTATGTTGATTTTCCAATATGCATAGCAAAATATATAGTGCATATACATACATTATAATGGAAAAATAAATTAAAGAGAGATGGAGGAGAATGATGATTATATTTTTCTCGCTTGTTTCAAGTCTTAAAAAGCAAATTGAATACTGTGCGTGTGGCCACACAGTTTTAGGGGCAGAATGCACATGCATGCATGCCAGCCATGTGGGTCGTCGTTGTTAAATAATTAACCAGCAACCCACATGCATGCATGCAGTTTTCAAAATTAGGATTATAAATACATGAATACTCTGTACACCTCAATTCTCAGTAAACGGTCGAGTAATGAATTGCGCGCGACAAATTAAACTGAGCAGACGCGGTAGTAGATCGGAGGAGAGTTGAATTTCTCAAACTTCCCAAGTCTATTGAACTAATGAAAAAATAGGCTTCTCAGTTAATCTCTACTGTCTACAGATCGACTGCTCTTTGTCATAGACTCCTCCCATCTCAATTACGTACAAAATTAAGATACATCATAAGTAGTAGAAGTGGACTTTTAATCACTCGAGTTACAACTTTCTAAATTAACATGAAATTAATTAAGAGTACTACGTCCCTTACAACAGTTACACGGGCAGTGAGTCTTTATGGCATTTTTCAGTCAGCACCATGTAAGTTCCCATTAGCAAGCGTATGAGCCACCACCTGAAACTTAATAAATTAATGCAAAAGTGCATGTGAGTACAGAACACACAGGCTGCAGATATATGTATATAAGGAAGACCAAAACCAATTCTTACGGCTCTCCCTTGCCACACCCTCCTGCTGCAGTGACAAGGAAAGCCATTGATTCATTTAACTAGGCAAACCGTGAATATAATTGACAATAGCAGACTACAATTCCACGGATGGATGCACGATACCATGAGTGACATCTTAAGTAACCGATGAGTGTGTTGGCAGAGTGACCCAAAGCACATATTCACAATTCAGACACGCACCCCAAAAAACAAAAACAAAAAAATAACAAAATCAAATGACCTTGCCAATGAGACGCAGATTTTATCGATCCTCAGCTGCCGCAGCTTCGGCAGGTGTTCTAGTAGTCATTTGGTCAACCGCATGCACTGTGCTCTGTAGTTCTTCCCAAATGGCTTTGTAAACCATCCTCTGACGATTCACTGCACTTTGCCCCTCGAATGCTGTGGAGACAACATCGATGCTGCAAATAGTAAGAGCGTCCGGCCAAACTGTTAGGCGAGCAAAGAAGCAACAATTGTAACCAAAAACATACATAAATATAGCATGCCAAATCATTGGAATCTGGGTAAATAACAACCTTAGATTTCATATTCTGATAAATTAACCAACAGACTACGTAGTAGATTATCAAAGTTCAGTCCCCCTAGTTAAAGTATTAAGGTAAACAGCTATCTAATTAGCTTTTATATTTTAAGAAATCTACAGGTACATGTACATTATCAATAAACTGTTCCCCTCCTGAGAGCATAAGGCTCAAGAACCAAAATGCCAGGTGCAGGTTGACAACAACCTAAGCTTCATTCCAAGAGGCCGAGAGGTACTGGTAAGCCTCAGAGATCAGTTTCTCCATAACAATCCTCGGTGTGTGGTGAATTAAAGTTTATAGTGTGATTCAATTCCTTCTTTGAAAGATAGCAACTTCACATCAACAGTTCTCACCATTTCTGGCTTTCTGATTTTCCAATCTCAATGATTCCAAGGGATCCTCATAAGATACTATTTCTATGAGTTATATCCCCTTGTCCAGTTCATTATGGATGGAAAACATGGGGTATCAGCTGAGGAAGTTGATACGTTTTTGGACAACAAAGATTCAACAGGTACGGCATTCAATTTGCTCCTCTGAACTATGCAGAGTAAGCTTAAGTTTCCATTAATTCTCTACTAATAATTGAACACAGGCAAAATATCTCCCAAGCCTTCGAGAGGCCTGGTTCTCTCCCCAGAACATAGCTCTTTGAATACACAAAATATCCCACACCCTCTCCCCCAGTCTCCCTTCTCCTTTATTCCCTTTTCCCACACCAAGAACCAGTCCCCCCATGACATGTCAGCCCACTCACACACTAACCATCCTGCTTATGACCTGGAACTTCTCTTCCACTTCAGCAACGTTTCCGTTTTATTTACTCCTGCGCCTTGCATCAGTGAAGTGCACTTGGGGTTTAACAGAAGTTACAAAACTCTCAAGGCTATTAATGATGGAAACTAAGGTTGTTCATCCTTGACAACCTCCAATCCTGGTTGGGTAGGTTTAATACGGTTGAGTTAGACCCAGTGAAACGGGGCGCGACTTCCCTATACCAAAATGTGCGATATGCACGGAACACGGTCATGCAACAAGGGCGGACGCGCACACTAATGCGCATGGACAACCAACCGACAAAGAGGCACAAGACCAACGATCAACCGATGACGAGGCGGATGACATGGCACGTGTATGATGTGGCACATGAGGTGGCTCGTGACTAGGCAAATGAGGTGGCATGCATGAGTTGGCTATGAGTTGGCAAGCACAAGGAGGGAGTGCTTGCTAGTTGGCAACAACTCATAGAGTTAGTGGGAATCTATGGGTTGGCATTAGTGCTTGGTAGGTGTCACCAACCATGGGAGGTTTTGTAATCTATAAATAGCCATGTACAAAGGCTTGTAATTCATTCATTTAATAGAAGTGTTCTTTCCTCCCAAATTCGGAGTCTCACTTGTGCTTGAGTTTTGAGAGAGTTCTAGCCCCAAGAACAAGAGCGTTCTTGTGCTAAACTTCTTCCAAGAGGCTGAATAGCATCCAGACGGGCTTGGAGGCTTAGGCCGCATGCCACTAAGGAGCAAGATTGTGCTTCGCATGATACTCTAGCGGCGTGACAACCGGTATCGAGCGGGAAGCAATCCTATGGCAACTTCGGAGGCGGAAGTTCAACTCAAAGGTAAGGAACGAATGTCTAAATCTGAGCTGCGTTTTCTTCAATTGAGGATAGGATCGAGAAGGTGGAGGCTTGTTATTCCGAATTGGAAGAACAAGTTCGTGAGAACCTTAGTTCGGAAATGGAAGCCCGTATGGTTCATTCGTTGGAGGAGAATGTCTATAGTGCTATGGCGGTTTTCCGAGGAAACCTTGAGGAGGTGAAGAACAATGTGAAGAACGAGATGGATGAACTTCGGACTAGACTTGCTTTGTTGGAGCGTGTTATAGCAAACGGAGGTGCAAACACGAATGGAGCAACAAACAAGATCAAAGTGCCGGAACCAAAACCTTTCAATGGGGTAAGAGATCCTAAAGTCATTGACAACTTTCTTTACCAAGTAGAAAAGTACTTCTTCAATGCTAATCTCAACGAGGCGCAAAAGGTTAGTACTGTTTCTATGTTCCTTGTTGAGGATGCTCTTCTATAGTGGAGGAGAAGGGAAACGGATGTGGAATTAGGCACTTCTACCATAAATACATGGGAAAATTTCAAGAAAGAATTGAAGGCACAATTCTTCCCTGAAGATGTGGAATATCAAGCTCGAAAGGAGTTGAGAGCTTTGAAACAAGAGGGAACAATTAGAGAGTACGTACAAAAGTTTACTTCTCTAATGTTATGCATTTCTAATATTTCCGATCAGGACAAACTTTTCTCTTTCCTTGCTGGTTTAAAACCTTGGGCGGAGCAAGAACTAAGGAGGCGGGAAGTCAAGACTTTGGCCTCAGCTTTGTCCACGCATGAGAGGCTTACTTGAGTATGAACGGAAGACGAAGGAGGTGGTTTCAAAAACTCCTATAGCACGAAAGACCACAAGGATGAAGAAAAGAAAAAGAGGTTTGAGAAGAGACACGAGAAGAAGGACTCAAACTTCAAGTTTGAAGATAAGAAGAGAAGGGTAAGTCCTATAGAAAAGTAAGATGTTTTGTTTGTGAAGGCGAACATTTTGCTAAGGATTGCCCAAAGGTGAAAGTGTTGAACTCTCTCTTTCCGGAGAAGGAGATTTAAAGCACAATGGGGAGAGCCAAGATGAGTTCTATGGCATTGCTCAACTCGCATTTTACATGTAGTGAAAAGACTACCCAATCCAGTAAGGCCTAAACGAAATCTACTTTTCTTGGATTTAATTTTGAATGGAAGTAAGGCCAAGGCCATGGTAGACACCGTGCAACCCACAACTTTATCTCGTAGGAGGAGGCAAAACGCCTTAAATTGAAGTTGGAAGCGGACAACAATGAATCAAGGCTGTAAATTCGCAACTAAGGCCGTAATTGGTGTTGCTAAAAACGTTGGTGTTACTTTGGACAAATGGGTAGGCACTCTTGATTTCACTATTGTTCCCATGGATGATTTTAATGTTATTTTGGGGATGGATTTCTTGAACAATTGTAAGGCATTTGTAATGCCATATTTGGGGCTTGTAGGAATCCTCGATGAGGGCGGTCCTTGTACTCTTTCTGAATCACATGTACATGATGTAAAGAGAAAGGATGTAATGTTAACGGCCCTGCAGCTTAAGCGTGGTCTTAAGCAAGGGGATTTTACCTATGTTGCAGCTCTTGTAGAGGACAATGAAGGAAACTCAACTCCCGCACCAAAAGAGGTCATTAAAGTCTTGGAGGAGTTCAAAGATGTCATGCCTAAGGAGTTGCCGCCCCACCTCCCCCCTAGAAGAGGTGTTGATCATACCATCGAGTTGGAACCGGGTACCAAACCCCAAGCAAAGGCACCATACCGCATGGCGCCTAAGGAGTTGGAGGAACTCAAGAAGCAATTGGGTGAACTACTAGAAGTCGGGTTCATTCAGCCCTCCAAAGCACCGTATGGAGCGCCGGTGCTATTTCAAAGAAAGAAGGATGGTTCTATGCGACTTTGCATCGACACGAGCACTAAATAAGGTAACCGTCAAGAACAAGTATCCTATTCCTTTAATTGCTGATCTCTTTGATCAATTGAAGCATGCAAGAGTATTTTCTAAGCTGGACTTGAGATCCGGATATTACCAAGTTCGGATTGCGGAAGGAGATGAGGCGAAGACCACTTGTGTAACTGTGTATGGGTCATATGAATTTCTTGTTATGCCTTTTGGCTTAACAAACGCCCACTACATTTTGTACTCTCATGAACCAAGTGTTTTCACCCTTTCTTGATAAATTTGTAGTCGCTCACTTAGATGACATTGTGGTGTATAGCCCAAACCTAGAGGAACATGTGATACACTTAAAGCAGGTTTTCAAGGTGTTAAGGGACAACTCTCTTTTGTAAAGAGGGAAAATGTTCCTTCTGGATTAGAAGAAGTGTCCTTCCTGGACAATCGGATCGGCGGCGGTGACGGATTTGGATGGATCAAAAGAAGGTTCAAGCTATCTCTTGAGGGACCGTGCCAACAAGGGTTGGGGACTTGAGGAGTTTCCTTGGCTTGGTGAACTACTATAGAAGATTCATTCGAGGATTTTCGGCGGTAGCGGCACCCCTAACGGACCTCTTGAAAAAGAAACAACAATGGCATTGGACGGACAAATGCCAAGCTTCGTTTGAGAAATTGAAGCAAGTTGTGGTAGAGGAACCTGTATTGAAGCTAGCCGACTTCAGCAAGCCATTTGAGGTAATTACGGATGCCTCTAACTTTGCTATTGGGGGTGTTCTTGAACAGGATGGGCACCCTATCGCATTCGAAAGTCGGAAGCTAAATGAAACCGAACAGCGATACACGGTTCAAGAGAGGGAGATGACAGCAATTGTACATTGCTTACGCACTTGGAGGCACTACCTATTGGGGTCCAAGTTCGTGGTAAAGACGGACAACGTTGCCTCAAGCTATTTCCTCACACAAAAGAAGTTGAGCCCGAAGCAAGCACGTTGGCAAGACTTCCTAGCAGAATTTGACTTTGATATGGAGTACAAATCTGGCAAAACCAATAATGTTGCTGATGCGCTTTAGCCGCAGTTTCTACTTTTACGAGTGTTGCTGCTGTGACGAAGGTTAGTACTTCTATACTTGATCGAATCCGTGCGGGGCTTACGGAGTGATGCCATCTGCTTGTCGCTTGGAACAAGCCGTAATCATGGGCGTAAACAAGACGCTTTTTGGGTTAGCGACGGACTGCTATATACACGAAAGGGAAGCGCTTATTTGTACCAAAATATGAGGGTTTGCGCGGAATCTAAGTTCCATGATACCTTGGGGCTGGTCATCCCGGCCAAAGAAGGACTATTGCACTCTTGTCTAGGCACTACTATTGGCCCGGACTTGATGCTGATGTTGAGGAGCACGTGCGTTTGGTATGTCAACAAGACAAAGTGGAGAGACAAAGACCTGCTGGCCTGCTAGACCCTCTTCCCATTCCCAAGCGCCCATGGGAGTCCGTGGCATGGACTTCATTTCTGGCCTAAGGCGAGCTAAAGGATTGGGTTCCATTTTGGTGGTGGTGGATAGATTCTCCAAGTATGGGACTTTTATAGCCGTTCAAACGATTGCATACCAAGAAACAGCCAAGGCATTCCTATCACATGTGGTGAAGCTTTGGGGTGTGCCGGAGACATTATAAGCTTATAGAGATCCAAGATTTACGGGTAAGTTTTGGTCCGAACTTTTTAAGTTGCTTGAACTACTTGTCTTTCCACCAGCTTTCATCCTCAAACGGATGGGCAAACGGAGCGGATAAATGCCTTGCTTGAGGAATACCTAAGGTATTTCGTCACAAATCGTGAATTGGCTGAACCCTTGATGTGGCCCAGCGAGTGAAGCCATTGTGGCATAGCCCTTTGAACTTGCAACTGCCAACAACCGTTAGTACCAAAGTCATTATTCAAAAATCGAAGTGTCCAAGCCCACCTTCTACTTAAGCGTTGGAAAGAAAGGACGGAACTAGCCCGATCATATTTGCAACATGCCAGCAAGCGCATGAAGAAATTTGCGGATTTGAAGCAGCGAGATGTTGAGTTCAAGGTGGGAGACCTTGTTCTCATAAAGATGAAGACGGAACAATTCAAGTTGTTGAGGACCAAGAACAAAGGTTTGATAAAAGGAACGAAGGACTCTTTCCCATTATTCGTAAGATTGGGAAGCTAGCATACAAGGTGCAACTACCAAGAGGATGCGTATTCACAACGTATTCCATGTAAGTAACATCAAACCTTACTTTTCCCGACTCGCACTCCCAAAGAATTGTAAAGCTTAGAGCACCCCTTGATGTATCCACTACTTTTACCAAGAAAGTAGATTATGTAATAACTCATAGAGAGGTATAAAGAGGCAAGCCACGTTCCACAAAAATTTTAGTGAAGTGGAAGAGAGAACCGTAAAGCGAAGCAACTTGGCATGAAGCAGCAGAGCTTTGGCAATTCGAAAGAGGTCAAGAATATCAGAGCGTGCGCAGACGAGGACGCCCGCCTTTATGGCGGGAGCATGAAACGGCGCGACTTCCCTATACCAAAATGTGCGATATGCATGGAACACGGACATGCAACAAGGGGACGCGCATTATTAATGCGCATGGACAACCAATCGACAAAGAGGCACAAGACCAACTATCAACCGATGATGAGGCGGATGACATGGCACGTGTATGACGTGGCACATGAGGTGGCTCGTGACTAGGCAAATGAGGTGGCACGCATGAGTTGGCTATGAGTTGGCAAACACAAGGAGGGAGTGCTTGCTAGTTGGCAACAACTCATAGAGTTAGTGGGAATCTATGGGTTGGCATTAGTGCTTGGTAGGTGTCACCAACCATGGGAGGTTTTGTAATCTATAAATAGCCATGTACAAAGGCTAGTAATTCATTCATTCAATAGAAGTGTTCTTTCCTCCCAAATTCGGAGTCTCACTTGTGCTTGAGTTTTGAGAGAGTTCTAGCCCCAAGAACAAGAGCGTTCTTGTGCTAAACTTCTTCCAAGAGGCTGACTAGCATCCAGACGGGCTTGGAGAGGCTGGGCCGCACGCCACTAAGGAGCAAGATTGTGCTCAGATACTCTAGCGTGGCGTGACACCCACCACTTAGGTTCGTGCTTGAGAGCAAGTCTTGGCGCCACCGAGCTTCTGGTTGGACTCTTTTGAGTTTGGACTATTCACTTGTGTGCTTGTAGTTCTGGACCAATTTCTGATTGTATCTTTCCCATTGATGGGACCTTAATGAATAACGTCCTCATTTTTTTCTCAAAAAAAAAAAAAAAAAATTGGGACCAATAACCCCTTTTCATACGAAATGACTAAATTTCCTCCATCACGGAAATTACATAGAAACAATTTTAATACACATGAATCTCATAGATATATACATGTTTTTACACTAAGGAAACTTTGAATAGCAAAGCACATAATTTCTTAAATATTTAGCAAATTTGCCAGAATACCTGAACACAAAAGAAGAAAAAGAAAAAGAAAATAACTCTTTTCACTTAAATTACAGAGTTTTAGGAGGGTTACAATGCCTTGGTGACAATTTCATAATTTGGTCAAAATTACAAAGATACCTTTGAAGAAGTGAATTAACGAAAAATCCCTTGGAGTGCAATTTTTGGCTTCAACACTTGACTTAGTCTCTTTGTACATAGCCATTGTCAATTTCTTTATGAATTCAATATTTCACATTTCCTTTTTTGAGGAAAGCACTTTTTATTGATTCAAGAATATCAATAACAGTTAAAAGTATCATTAATAAAAGCTTCTTCATTTTAAAAAATTAACAGTTACAATAGTTAATTTGGGTTCCCATACAAAAAGGGATAGGAGGGGACACCATCCCTAGCTAGTGAGTCTACCACGGAGTTAGTAGATGTGGCAAAACATGTCCAGCTACATAAACTCCCTAGCTAGTAAATGTCCTAATTTAACAAACATCAAGCATCCTCAGGAGCATGGAAACTCCCTTGTCCTAGTTTAACCAACATCAAGCATCCGCAGGAGCATGAACCATCATGTAGGTTTTGTCACCTATTATTCTCAGCACATCGTATTTCCATAGTATCATAAGAAGAAACGTCAAAGCCAATAACTTCAGATGAAAACATAAACAGCATAAGTGACAGCAAAAAAGGCCATTAAATCACCTGACATGTCGACCATCTCCATAAGCGTCTTTTACCATGACTGTATCTGCATGCAGCTGCTCCTTTATCTGTTTACACATAAAGAATGTAAGATATCCAAGAAAAACCATTTCTTTGCTTGGATGTGAAGATGAATGTTGAAGAACAGGAGTTAAGTCTTAAGAGACGGTCTCCGTCAATGGATGACAATGTTCCATGGAAGGAGAAGAGAATGTAGATCATTATTGATCGATGCATCCATCCATGGATCAAAACACTTGAAGCTGTCTTATAAGGTCCATAAATGGAGTTTGATAGATAGGGAAATGTGACTGTCATTTTCTAGTTTTTAATGTTATTTTCTTTTTTATTAATCCCTTTCTGAAGGTACTTTAGTAATTTGTAATGCCACGTCTTAAGTTAAAAATGTTTACGTAAGAACAGGAGCCCTTTAGTTACTATCCTCATAGAAATGATGAACTACAGAAATTACATCTATTACCCTCGCTAATTAGTTAATGGGCCAAAACCCTAACTTTCTAACAATGAAGAGCTTGTCCATATAAAAACTAATGAGAGTCAAAACCACATTGTGGCAAACAAAAGCAATACAAAATGCACTAGACAGGCTGGTAGTACAGAAAGATGTCATGTCTTGCCTAAGAAACTGGTGAGGCAACCAGATAGATAAACCATTTTTCCTCTAAGAGAACTACTGGCGCAACCCTCCAAATAGGTTCACAAAGAAAACAGGATATGGGGGCCAGTAAGCATGTAATTGGAACCCTCATATTTGGAGTGCCAAAGGCTTCAAAAGTATAATTATAAAAATTTATAACTTTAGATGTAACGTCAAAGAGAGAGGAGATTACCAATTAATATTTTAGTGAAAGAAAGGGCCTGGAGGGCCTTTCGTCCACCTTCTCTACCATCCCATCGCTAAAACCATATAAGAAGTCATCAAATATCATGTAGTCATACCAGCTCAACCATTGGTTGAATCTGGTTGAACCTGGCTAACTCTAATAATACCAGCATTAGTTGAATCCTGTTGAACCTGGCTGCACTCTAATTGGTCATGGTACCTGTTGAATAGCTCATATGGTTCTTGCAACATTACCAAAGCACTAATAGACTAACTAAAGCTCCCATATTCGACTGAATTTTTTATGACAATGAGAAAGTAGAGATGGCTTTCAAATATCCAAGGAAACAAAACAAAAAAAGAAAAAGAAAAAGAAACAAAACAAAACATAGCAGGCAAGAACTTGACAAGGTAGAAGAAGGATTCAAATTAGTGACAAGGAAAGGTATAGAGAGTTGAGGTAGGCAGGATCGGACCAGACTAAGGGAGGTAGAACTTGGGCACAGATGAGAACAACTCAGGCAAGAACGAGACTTGATTAAAGAGAGACTACTTTGTTAATAAATCACAAAGAATGTCCTTCTAACTCAAGCTCACGGAGAAAAAGGGACATGGGAGGAGTTATACCAGTACCTTTCACAGTGCTACAAAGTTTCATCTTTCCGCTTGACATAGCCTCAATAGCAATCTCACTGGGAAGAAGAGATTGGACTGACTGCCAAACAAGACTTATACAGGTTTGTGACGTTTGGCACATTCAAAACCCACCTGTAGAGTATCACAGAGAGAGTCAAGCATTTTAGCAAGAGTTTTCCTGCACAGAATATCAAAGAAAGGATGGGAATGGGAGTATAACATGCATGAATTAAGGTCAATAGTAGACATAACCAGGGTCGACCTGCACCAACCTCCTCCAGCTCAGGCAATTGGATTAGAGTTGAACACAAAAGAGCAACCGGCAGTATACATAAAGTCTTTTGCCCAAGTTGTACTCTGTTTTTAATAACATTCTTCTCTTTGTACAAGTCACGGCAGATGGACCAGTGGTAGGACAAAACATAATCCATAAAAAAGGAATAGAGTTGTATTGTGCAGTTGTTGTAGAGACATATCGGTGAGGATGGAGGAACAACTACCAGCTGAACTGGATTAAAAAAACAGGGATGCAAGGACATTGCCTTTTTAACTCACCTAGGCGGTTTGACAATTTTCTTTAACTCGGAAACTATATGAGACATGATTTTGATGCACAATATCGAAGCAAAAGGTGAAGTTTTCCGAAAAGTTGGCCCCTTGGACTCATACTGCACTATCGACGGAAAAATTATGCATCACCATAACGGGAATATGATAAGCCTCTAATTTGGTTCACCTATGCCAGGCGGGCCAGGCACATGACTAATGGGTAGGGGAAGCTGGTGGTGACTGAGAGGGAATATTATTATTCTGTAGGTTGTTATGGGAGGTTAATATTGTAAGTGAGCAAGGGGGCGTGAGATATATGGGGGAAAAAGGGAAAGACGAGGGAGGCTATTCTATGGGGTTGTAACAGAGCTTTTCAGCTCTAGAAGGGGAGAGACCTGACCTCTCTAAAGTCAGTGGGGAAACATTTCTGCAGTACATCATCCATTTCAATTAATAGAAATTCGTACCTCTTTGTGTGTTCTATCAACTGGTATCAGAGCAACCTTTTGAAAGCAGGGATGGCAACGAAGAAGAATGAGTCTAGGATGGACGCTGTTGAAGAGAGGGTTGAAGGCTTACACCGTGACATGCTCAGGGAAACAGAGAACATGAGAGGTGAATTGCAAAAGATCTCCACGTTAGAGCGGGGTTTGGTAGTGATGATGGAGAAACTGTCGACGCTGGATAAGGTTGAGTTGGTGCTGCAGCAGATGGAGGATTTGGATTGTTCACAACTGACCGAGAGAGACAAAGGAAAAGGGAAGTGGATGGATGGGGAGTCGTCGGGACTTACTTCAACAACCAAGATAAGAGTCGGAAGGACTATGGAGCCTGAAATCGACGAGCACCAGGAGACAACCATTGGAGATCCTGATCTATGTCATGAAGATAAGCTACAATTCAAGCCAAATATTTGGATGTTGGAGATTCCCCTTTTTTATGGCGAAAATCCAGAAGGCTGGGTATTCCGACTGGAGTGATTCTTTGCTGTGAGTTGTCTCTCTGAGGCGAGAAGCTTGAAGCAGCCATCATCAGCTTGGAAGGGGACCCACTAACCTGGGTGTAATGGGAAGATGGGTGACGGTGACTGAGGTCTTGGTCAGAATTGAGGGCAAACCTGCAGGAACGTTTCGATCCACGTAGGAGGGGGTCGATGAATGAAAGGTTTCTGACGCTTCGACAGCTGGGTAGGGTGCGGGATTACTGGCAGGAGTTCGAGCTGCTAGCGGCTCTTTTGCCAGACGTGTCGGAGCAAATCTTGGAGGGGCACTTCATCAACGGGTTGCAACGGGAAATTAGGGAAGAAATTCGTGTGTTAAAGCCGGTGGGGTTGGGTCGTATTATGGAGATGGCCGAGCGGGTTGAGGAGTGGAATACCATGCTCTACCCCTCTCGTTTCGGACCCGGATCCGGTTCGGCGGACCCAACTAATCCGCTAAGCCGAACCGTCTCCACCATAACTTCCCGAGCAGCGCATACGGGATACAGCGTGAAGGGTTTCGGCCAGCTCCCTTCAACTCAAAAATTAGGGGGCTCAACGGGGACAATCAACACCACCCCGACACCCGTACGACCGGCAACGAAGCCAGGACTGCTGTTCCGGAAGATGACGAAGACGAGCTGCAAAAGAAACGGGAGAAAGGGCTTTGCTTCCGGTGTGACGAAAAATATACTATTGGGCATCGTTGTCGCAGTAGGGTACTCCACGTTCTGGTGGTGCACGATGAGGACAACAGCGGCGAACTGGAGGACGTTCACAAGGAGGTCAGTATTGAAAATTCACAGGATGAAGAAGTCGCCGTAGAACTGTCCCTTAACTCTGTGATGGGATTTACTGCTGCCCGCACCATGAAGGTCGCCGGAAAAATCGGGCAGAGTAACGTGGTTGCGCTGATCGAGAGTGGGGCGATACATAATTTTATTTCCACAAATGTAATTACTCGTTTGAGTCTACCTCAGGACAGGACGAATGCTTATGATGTTCTAATGGGGACTGGTCTCACCGTGCAAGGGGAAGGAATATGCAAGGGTGTTCGATTAATACTACAAAATATAGAGGTGGTGGCAGATTTTCTGCCGTTGGAGTTGGGTAGTGCTGATGTTATATTGGGAATGAAATGGTTGGAGACTCTAGGGGGAATGCAGATGAATTGGATGATGTTGACAATGCGATTCAAGGTTGGGGGCATTGCAGTGACTTTACATGGTGATCCCGGGTTGACAATGGAAAGGGTGGCTGTTGGAATGGAGTTGTCTTGGAGTGCTTGATGGGGCCAATGCAGTGTTGGACATACCACTAAAATTAGACACTCTCATTCAGAAATTTCAGAGGGTGTTCAAGTGGGGAGGGGGATTACCACCACCTCGAAACCGCTACCATGCCATCGTTCTACAACGGGGGGTGGCTCCGGTGAATGTACAGCCTACCAATATCATCACAACCAAAAAATCAGAGATTGAGAAGTTAGTCGAGGAAATGCTCGCTGCGGGAATTATACAGCCCAGCTCCAGCCCATATTCGAGCCCCGTCCTCCTAGTCAAAAAAAAAGATGGAAGTTGGAGGTTTTGCGTGGACTATCGGGACTTGAACAAATTAAATTGACAATGGCGGACAAATTTCAAATTCCGATGATAGATGAGCTGTTGGACAAACCACATGGTGCAAAAAAAATTTCCAAGTTAGACTTCAAATCGAGTTACCATCAAATCTGGGTCCGTAAGGAGGATGTGCCGAAGACTGCTTTCCGCATCCACGAGGGCCACTACAAATTCCTAGTGATGCCATTTTGGCCTCAAGAATGCACCAGCCACTTTTCAGTCACTTATGAATGAGGTATTCCACCCCTACTTACGACAATCTGTTCTAGTGTTTTTTTATGACATTCGTGTATAGTGCCTCCATAGATGAGCATGTTAGTCACCTGGGCCAGTATTTGAAGATCTTGGCAGCCAATCGGTTGTACACCAACAAGAAGAAATGTCAATTAGGGCAAGCAAGGCTGGAATACTTGAGCCATATCATTTCTAAGGATGGGGTGGCAGCGGATCCCACCTAGGTGGAGGCAATGACAGCTTGGCCTATCCCAAAAAGCTTGACAGAGCTTTGAGGATTTCTTGGACTCACCGGATACTACCGTCGTTTCGTAGAAGGTTATGGAAAAATTGTTTAGCCGCTTACTCAGTTGCTGAAAAAGGACAATTTTAGATGGGGATTAGAAGCAGAAACGGCTTTCTACTAACTAAAAGAGGCTATGATTAGTGTGCTGGTGCTGGCTCTACCTGATTTCACACAGCCGTTTGTGCTCGAAACTAATGCTTCAGGCATGGGGTTGGGAGCGGTGTTATCCTGAAACCAGTGACCGATATCTTATTTCAACCAAGCCTTGTTCCCCTGGGCCCAACAAAAATCAGTCTGTGAAAGGGAGTTGATGGCCATAGTGTTAGCCGTGCACAAGTGGCGACATTATCTTCTAGGACATCATTTTGTGGTCCGCATTGATCTAAAGAGTTTAAAGTTTTTGCTAGAACAACTGGTGGTGAATGTGGCTTATCAACAGTAGTTGACCAAATTGTTAGGCTTTCACTTTGAGATTCAGTATCGGCCTGGGGCCAAAAATAGGGCAGTGGATGCTCTATCTCGTAATCCTACCAAAGCAACTTTGTTTACAATCTCAGTCTCACGTTCGTTGCCACTTGATAAGCTTGATGCCCTTGTGGCTGAGGATGAACAGCTTGGTGCAATCATAAGAGCTTTGGCTGACGATCCAGATTCACGTCCAGGTTACTCTTTGATTCAAGGACGTTTATACTACAAAAACAGGGTGGTTCTTCCGCGATATTCGCCATGGGTGAGACTGGTCCTTCAAGAACTCCATGATGGGGCAAACAGAGGTTGTGAACAGGTGCCTAGAGACGTACCTCCGTTGTTTTGTAAATTCGAAGCCTAAGACATGGTTGGAATGGCTGCCATGGGCTGAGTTTTGGTACAACACCTCCTATCATACGGCCACGAGGATGACCCCTTTCCAGGCGGTGTATGGACGAGATACCCCACCTATACTTTATTTTGATCATGGGAGTACTTCCAACTCGGCGGTAGAGCAGCAACTCCTAGATCAGGATAAGATACTAGAGGAGTTGTGTATGAACTTGAGTAGAGCACAATAAAGAATGAAGACCACTACTGATGTGCACCGACGGGAGGTTATCTTTGAGATGGGCGACTTGGTCTACCTAAAGATACGACCATATCGGCTTAAGTCTTTGGCCACACGGTCAAATGAGAAGTTCACAACCACGGTTTTATGGGCCATATCCAGTGTTACTGCACATTGGACAGGTAGCCTATTGCTTGCAGCTTCCTCCCACAGTAACTATAAACCTTGTTTTTCATGTCCCAGCTTCGGAAAGCCATTGGAGATTCTCAGGCCGCTCCTGACTTTCCTCCACACCTCACTGATGACTTTGAATTGTTGGTTGAGCCAAAGGATATTTTAGAGGTTCGTTCTAGTAAGGTGGCCAAGAATTCAGATTGTGAGGTGTTGGTCAAATGGAAGAACTATCCTGAATTTGAAGCAACTTGGGAATCTTTTGCTGGAATTAAAACTCAGTTCCCTTCCTTCCACCTTGAGGACAATGTGGCTCTTTTGGTGTGGGGTATTAATAAGCCTCCAATTCGGTTCACCTATGCAAGGCGGGCCAGGTACGTGACTAATGGGTAGGGGAAGCTGGTGGTTAAAGAAAGGGAATATTATTATTCTGTAGGTTGTTTTTTTTTTTTTTTTTTTGACTTTTCTGGGAGGTTAATATTGCACATGAGCAAGGGGAGTGAGATATATGAGGGAAAAAGGGAAAGACGAGGGAGGCTATTCTATGGGGTTGTAACAGAGCTTTTCAGCTCTAGATGGGGAGAGACCTGACCTCTCAAAAGTTAGTGGGGAAACAATTCTGTAATTCAGAACAGTCATCCATTTCAATTAATAGAAATTCGTACCTCTTTGTGTGTTCTATTAGAATACCAATTAACATTTGGTGTACAGAATATTTTCAAAAAAAAAAAAAAATTTGGTGTACTGAAGTAAAACGATCCGAAGCTGAAACTGGGCAGATCATTCATATACAAAGACGTTTCAGCAAACAAATCTAGAATTAGCAGAGTTTGGGCACTGCTGCTTCTACCAAATCCTGATTTCAAGAAGCGATGGGTGACTACCGAGTCTAGGCCAGTACAAACTCGTTCAACTTATAGCAGTAGCACAAGGTCTCTTGGACGTAACCCAGTTCGCAAGAGAGGAGACAGAGCAAATAGCAAAAATGTGAATCATGTTAGCAGAACAAAAGGAAGGAGAAGGAAGGCCAAAAGATCACTCAACAAAGAAAAGCAACGAGAATGTCAAAGAAGAAAAGGAGAAAGGAAAAAAATGGAAAAACACAGAACAGAAGTATGAAGTGGCTGAAAAAAACATACTTTCTAATGTGCAGAATGCATCAATTGATGCTAGAACAGATGCATTCAAATCAAAGGGACACCAAAAGGCAAAGAAAGAATGGGAACAAGCTCCCTAAGAACAGGACAATGGACTGTCAAAAGGAATTTGACACTAATAAACCTAGACTCCGTAGAGGCAGCCCCAGAAAGGAAGCTGCAAGAGTCAACCCTTGCATAGAGAAGACAAGGAGTTGACTCCTTAGCCAGAAGAGGAAAGAAAGAGGAAAGAAATTGAAGATCTTGTCAAGTTCCAACGTCAGGGACACTCCAAAGAGAGGAGGGACACATCTTTCCATCTCCCCCAGGCTTAAACGAGTGTCATGGGAAAAAAACATGTGCAAGCATTTAATGTTGTGCCCCGAGGATCCAATCTCCAGGGTATTCCAAGCTTCAAAAATAACTGTTCCCCCTATCCAATATACATATGAGAAGAGAGTCTAATCCTTCATACTTTACTTTGCGTCATTATTCTAATCCTTAATACTCTACTTTGCGCCCAAAAAGGGTCTCCTTGCCTGATGCCTATAGAGCTCTTAAGGTACCCAAAGAGGCCTCCATTTATGGATACCGAGAATCTGGCTGATGAGATACAGGAAAATATCCATCTCCTCCATCTGAGGCCGAAGCCAGTAGCCTTCATTACCAAGTCCAGGTGCCTCCAATCGACTCTATCAAAGGCTTTCTCTAAATCCAACTTCAGAAGAAAAACTGGTTTTCTTGTTCTTGTAAATAGATCTACGGCTACATGGACGAACATGGCCGAGTCTAGAATTTGCCTTGACTGCATGAATGTGCTTTGCTGTTTACTGATTATATGGCTGAGAACTCTTTTTAATCTCGCTGCAAGCATCCTTGAGATAATTTTGTACACCCCGGAGACTAGGCTGATGGGCCTGTAGTCCTTTACTTGATCTACCCCTTCTTTTTTAGGTATTAGTGCAATGATAGACGCTCCAATTGACTGATGGGTAATTCCATTGTTGTAGAAGTTATCAAAAAATTTTGTGAAATTGCCTTCCAAGAATTCCCACGTTTCCCTAAAAATTTCACCGTTGAATCTATTCAGACCCGGTGCCTTATCCTTTGGCATAGATGAGACGGCCTTTCTCACCTCTTCAGATGAGAAGGGAATTTCTAAACTTGCGCATTGCTCTGGGTTCAGCTTGGAAAAAGATAAACCATATGCAAGGTCGGTATCACTCCTCTTTATAAAGTGCAGTGAAATAGGCTAGGATGTTGTCGATTATTCCTTCCTTTTCTGAGATGATTTCACTGTTGATTTCCAGTGAGCTTATACGGCTTATCCTTCTTATGTGGGAAGCAACGGAATGAAAGAAAGCCGAATTGGAATCCCCCTCCTTTAGCCACCGGTATCGTGCTCTTTGCTTCCAGAAGACGGTATCTCTGTAGGTTAACTGGCCGAGGAGAGCAAATGAGGTTCTCCTGTCTTGTAACTCCTCTGTTGACAGGAATCTGTCCTCTTCTGTTAAATCCAGCCAATCGATATGAAGGTTCAACAATCTTCTTTGAGCTTCTTCTGTAGCCTTCTTTTGTCTGTCCCAGAGTATGATTTGGCTTTTTAGGAATTTAGTTTGTTTGGAATAATAGCTGTGTCTGGTCCTCTAGGTCCCTAAATACCGTTCCACCACGATGCCAAATTATGCTTAAAGGATTCATCAATTAAACAGTTATTCTCAATCCTGAACAGTTTTTTCCCCCATCTGCACATGTTAGTGTCCAAAAGGATGGGCTAGTGATCGGATACAACTTTTCCAATGACTTTGGCCATGGAGTCTCTGCATAATCCTAACCATTTTGGGGAAGCAAGGAACCTGTCTAGTTTAGACAGTGTTGGCTGATCCTGCCTATTGCTCCAGGTGAATCTTTTCCCAGTGGTAGGTATTTCCTCAAGACAAAAATCATCCATGAAATCATTAAAATTCCTCATGGTTGTTGTAATTGTCTAGGAAGGTGGTTTCTTTTCATCTCTAAATCGAATGGCGTTAAAGTCACCAGCTAAGAGCCAAGGTCCATTCCATCTACACATCAGGTCCCCTAATTCTCCCCAGAACTGACTACGTCCATGTTATAAGCTCGGCCCATAAATGCCCCCTAGGTTCCAAGTGCATTTCTGTAATTTATCTTTGATTCTCAACCCCAAGCAAAATGCACCTAATTCAGTGTCCTCTAGTTCAAATGAATTGGCATCCCAAATAATCAAAATTCCCCCCGACGTTCCAATTGCATCCAAGGATTTCCATTCAGGTCTAACAAAAGATGAGATTTCATAGAAAATAGCATTGGTTACATTGGGTAGCTTTGTTTCAAGCAAGATTACAATGTTTGATCCACTTCCGTACAAAATACTTTTAAGATTGGCTTTTTATTGGGGTCCGCCTAACCCTCTCACATTCCATGATAAAATAATTTCATTTAATGACACCCATAATTCCTACGGACTCCCTGACGGGCGTTCGGTCCTCTGCCCCTCGGTGCGAAGTTTTGATGATTTCCAGCAGCTACTGCAATCCTCGCCAAACGAAATTCCTCCATAATCTGGGCAACTCGCATAATCAGTCCCCGGTCTTCATCCGAGTACCGACCAGCATTCGTCCCATGCTCTCAATCCAGGAACGAACCGCTGGGTCTGAAGCAGCAGTTAGAGGAGCCAATTCAGAAGTGTCGTGGATGTGGAAGCACGGTTACGTTGGTAATTCTGTGTAGCTCTGTGGAAGTTTCTTCCAATCGGCTGGATTGGAACTCTCACTTGCTGCTGCCAGTCATAGTTCTCCTCGACTTCCTCTCCGTAGTAGTCCTCCGCTTGATCTCTTTGGCGACTAGGGTGGTGATGGGGAAGGGGGTAGTGGGAGGGGTGGAGGAGGGAGGCGGTTAAGGGGCCTCTAATCTTCTCAAAGCTCGATAGATTCCTGGTTTCATCAAATTGGCTTGAGCTGATTCCCTAATTGTCAAGATTCGGCCCTTCCACAGCCTACATCAATAGTTGGCTCCCCTTATCATCTTTTTTAATTCTAAAACTGAAACTACTGAAGGAAAATTTTAAGTGTTGGTTAGAGTGGGTTTTTGTCTTCTCTGATTTAAGTTGGCATGGTTCAAAAACCTGGAATTCTTTGGCCACCTAATTGACTGATGGAACCAACTCTCAGTAGTTGGCTCCCCTTATCATCATTTTTATTTCTAAAACTGCAACTACTGAAGGAAAATTTTAAGTGTTGGGCAGGTAATACACTTGATCACATTCACACCAGGAAAAACAATTTTCTTGTAGGTATCCAGTAGTTGGATAGCTTGGAGGAGACTTGCAGCCTCTCAAACAAAGGAATTGAACAACGATTTCCCCTAGATTGCAACGTGAAGTAATGTGATGCAGGTGCATTTCTAATGGAGTCAACAAGCTAACCTCAAATGCCGGAAAGAGGGAGACACTAATACTATTCTTTTTTCATTCGGAGGTTGTGACTCTCATTTGTAGCTATACCAGATTATCGCTTCAAATAAATGGTGTCGCCAATTCTGAAACCCATAATTCACTCTCTCTTGGATTATTTTGCACAATTATACAAGGAGGATTCTGCGACTGTCTATTCCAACTGCGCTCTCACTGGCAACTTAGGAAGGTTCCAACTGGAGGAGACCCTTTTTTCAGGAGGAAATAAATGAACACATTGACTAATTACAAACTGGGTAAGCACTGGACCAAACAGATGCATCGCGGAATTGTAAAAGAGGGGTTGGCATTTTTTGCACAACGACTTAATGGCTTACTCAATATTTCTTCCAAAATGGGATCACAAGAACACCCTAGGAACCTCCTTGATTGCACTTGACCCCAAAAAGACGGGCGGACACTCCAAGTGATTTCAAACCCATAAGCCTTATATCTACCAGATACTAAATCATTGTGAAGCTCCTCTCCAACAAAATATGCTGCGCTCCCCAAGATATTAAGCAAGAAACAATATACCTAAAGGGGTCACAACTTTATTATGTGCCAATGACTGCTCATGAGCTCCTTCATTCCTTCCATAAATGCATCTGGTAGATATAGAAAGGCATTTGATAGAGTAAGATGGTCCTTTCTTGACAACTTACATCAAGATGGAAAGACCACATATGATAATGTGGATCAAAAGTTGTCTCCTTAGCCACCTCTTCTTCTCAATGGCAACATGAACGGGCACTTCAAGTGCTCCTGAGGACTCCCATTAAGGTGACCCCCTCTCTCCATGGCTCTTCAACTTCAAGGGAAAGGCTCTCACTAGGCTTTTCAATTTGGCGAGGGAAGAGAATAGGATAGGAGCTCCTAGATCGCATCTTGGATGAAGACCCCCTTGATCCAATTTGCCGATGATACCATATGTTTCGTAAAATGACTTATAAATCAGAAATATTTTTTTTTTTTTTTTTTATTTACTATTATTGTTTTTAGAATGAGTAAGAAAGTTTTTTTTTTTTTTTTTTTTTGATTGATTCCTAGAATGAGTTAGAAAGTTTCAAAACTCTCCTGGACATATATGAGTAAATCTTTGGCGAAAAATTAAATAGGCCGAATCAGCACTCACTAGCTTATATATGAACCTAGATGAAGCATCTCTTGTAGCCAATTTTCTTACATGTTGGCGAGGCTCTATCCTTATCTTCTGTATAGGGCTCCCTGTTCATAGAAGACCAAGTATATCCTTATGGACCCCTCATTATCGAAAAATTTGAATGCCAGATAGACAACCTAGAGAAGCTTCTCTCCGTAGTAAACAAAGCTGCCTTCATCAAAGCCAGGCCTCCCACATTACCTTCTATCAGTCATAAGCTGCCCCATCTCAGTTTCAAATCATATAGAAGCCATTCGAAGAAGGTTCCTATGGAGAGGTAGCTCCTCTAGTTTCAAGTACCACTGGGTCAGTGGGAGGAGGGCAAGCCAAAGAATACGGGTGGACTAGCCATTAGGAGCACAAAAGAGCTGATCCCCCATCTCTCAAAATGGTTGTGGAAGATTGACAGTGGAAAAACCACCAAGTGGAGTAACATCAAACAATCCAAATACACTGGCCAAGGAGAAATTTGGCTGCCCTAGAACCACAAGTAGAATCTCCAGCCTATGTAAAGCCACTTGTAGGCTCCAACCATCTTTTGAAAATGAGTTTTCCATACATGCCAGAAATGCAAGCCAAACCTCCTCCTGGCATGATGTATGAGTGGGTGAAATAAAAACTCGGTTCACTCTTCCCCTCCCTATACAATGTGGGGCAAAACTCCATTTCTGTAAAAGTTCTCTTTAGTTTAAAGGCTCTGCCAGATCATGGAATCTCCACCAAAGAGGGTTGTCTGAAAGCAAAGCAGATGAAACATGAACCTCCTAGCCCTCCTAGATGATAAATACATCAGAGGAAATGGATTGGACACTATGGTCTGGCAGAGAGACCCTTCTGGCACTTTCACCGTAGCATCACAGTACTCTTTCCTTTGTGGCTTAGATTAGAGCCCCCTTCTCTGAAAAGCAGTTGAGTGCAAAATTTCCGCAGCTCCTAAAGTTAACCACTGCCTTCGGCATGCACTTAAAGGAGAATCCTCATTGTGGATCAGCTTGCCTGTACAGGTCAAACAAAAACAACTTGAAATGTAAACTGTGGGAACCAAACCGAGACAGTGACCACTTACTCATTCACTCCCAGATCTCCCATCAAATATGGGGAACATTCCTATGGAAGTTTGGAATACTCGTTGTATATTCTGTGCCATTTGGACACCGACTCGCCACTACAGACTCAGGATGCTCCTTCTAGGCGCAAACTATATTTTCAGCATTTCTCCTCTTCCCTAGTCATAGAAGGAGATCGGCAGCTATCACCTCATGGGCCACAAGAAGGAAGGTGCCACCAGGGTGGCACAGGGTTCACTTTGGTAAGATTGTGAACATATCTAGCTCAAGGACTATCGTTTGGCATCACACTAGAAAAGACGCAAATGGTTTAGAAGATAATCTTGCAACCGAAGGGGTGGATCAACAAAACCTTGTTTCTGGTCCATCCTTCCTTCTTGGACGACTTATTTCCTTTTTATCTCTATCTTATCCTACTTTACTTTTGAGGATTACTTGTAGGCCCCTATCTGACTTGAATTCTTTCACATTAGACTGTTAGTGAATTCTTTTTCTCAGTCAAATAAAAAATATTATAAAAAAATAACATGGATACTGGCTTGGAATATGAAATATCGACCAGTTAGCTAGCTTCTCTCTATAAACTTGATTCAATACCACATCCTAGTTATAACATAAAGACTAATAGTAGGGTTCCACTGCTACTGTCCCACAATTTTGCTAACAGAACACAAACAAAATATATAAATATAGATAGATATATAGGGTGGCTGCACTTGGAACAGAAAAATCTCATACATACAAAATGTTGATAGCCAGCTTCGTAACTAGCCCATATGTCCACAACATTGGGAATAAACTCATGATATGAGCATCAAAGGGTGTCAAAACATAAATAAGGAATAGTTTGCAATGACTCAGACTACACAAAATCTTCCAAGAGTATGGAATTGGATTGGTTTTATCTTCACTCGGTAGAAAAAATGAACTGTTATTGACAGACAAACAAATAACGTGCAATAATTAGATTGCCAACTTCAAGCTTTCATATTGTTATTGGTTTTAGAGAAGGAAAAACCTTGTTAAATGAGATATTTTAAGTGGACGCTCACCCATTATCTCTCAAGTTGATTGTCCAAGCAATCACTCTCTCATTTTCTGTAGTTATTTGTACTTCTCCATACCTGTGAAGATATTTTATTTTTGTCTTAAGATTTTGCCGCGAAAACATGAAACTATAACAGAATAAAAACACCATAAACCACATGTCAGCCAATTTCTCTTATCCATTTTGTAATTCAACAGAAAAGGAGAAACAGAGGCGAGTAAAATCAATTTTTCGGATTCATTTGTGATACAATCATCATCAGTTAAAGTTGTGTCACCTCCAACAAAAATCAGCCTCCTAAATGTTCTCCCGTTTTATACAGAACGAAAAAAAAAGTAATCCTAACTCTCTTTTCCTTTTCACATCGAATTATCACTAATCATTACATGTAATTTCCCAAAAAAAATCAACAATCAATTGTTCTACAAACGGATATAATAAAAAAAAAAAGAAAAAAAAACAGAAAATATGTAATCATCAGCAGTTTTTTGGTTATATGCATACAGGCGATTCAGATGATTGATGAAGAGAGTTGATATGTAAAATATGAAAGCAAACGAATGACCTTTTGCTCCATTGACTGCATCATAGGGGAATCGATGGAACCCGAATCTGAGACGTGTGATGCCCTTGTGCTGAATTTGCGTTCTGAGCGTCCACGGAACTTGGAGACATGACAGGGAAGGCGGTAATTTTGAGGTTTCTGCCTAGCAGTAATTGAGAGGTTTTCGAGAATCCTCAGAGAGGCTACTGCGGTACTAACGAGTTGAGATGAACAGAAAGTTCGGCGAATGAATAATGCAGACCCGAAGGCGTACGGACGCATCAGCACCAGCGTCGAATTTGCCATGCCGCCTCCTTGGATTCCGTGTCTGACCCTGCAACCGGTGAATTCGTGTACACCGGGATTCGCCTTTTGGCCCGTCCGCTTTTTAGCCCCCTGAGCCTGCCTCTCAATCTATCGTGTTTATACCGACAGAGCTGCGCAACGGCCAACGAATTCGATTTTGCTAGTACTGAGTACAAACAAGTAACAACTCGAAAAGGCCGCAATTTCAATCGCAACGGTCGGGTTCACTAGTAAAGGGTCTCAGTGGGTCAGCTTATAAATCCGGGTTACATCCGGGTTTCACACAAAATTTTCAATAAAATCTAGTTTATAATTTATAGTTTATACATGATATGATTTATAGATTTTAATTATGAAAGTATTATATAAACCCTCTTTTATTGAAAATACTTCGAAATTTATATAATTACTATATAAATTATAAAACGTCTTTTTTATTGAAAATATCATTTATATATAATAATATGTTAATTATGAATCGGACTTTTATTTTCATTTGGTATTTTTTATATTTTATAATGAAGGAGTGCTCACTGCAAGCGAGATGGGTGTATATTTTATTTATTTACTTGAGCCTGAACTTTAAATAAAAAATAATCTGATACGATTCTAGTGTCCAGCTCTCTTATTTATAAATTATTTTGTAGTAGGTAAAAGAAATCGTTGACCAATTAAGTTTTGAAAGCTTGTTTATTCCAACTGGGGGCCCTAGATCAGATGCCAGAGAAACCATCAGCAATTAATCGTGATTTAATCTTTATACTTAACTGTTATATCTTTTTTATATTTTACAATACAATTAACAATCTTCGCGTTTTTCCTTCTTCGCGATCGGCTGTAAATCTGAGGCAGCATGGTGTTGACCTGCGGCTTCGCAGCTCCTTGGCCTTCTTCTACAAGCAAGGGAGCAGTGGAACCGGCCGAAAAACATATGCAGCTTTGGCGGTCTTCAGTCTTCGTCCCATCGGATCTAGCAATGTGTTTCCATCTGTTCGACTGACGACCTGATGGTGGCAATTATTTGAATTTCCCGCCGCCCATTCTTCGTTCTTCAACAACCTCCGTTGCGCAAATGGCTTGGAATCCTTTCCAGGATATCACTAATACCAAGCCGCTTTTCCTAGCTGTTTACTCCACAGTGATCGTTGGAATTGTGTTCTCCACCTTCTATGTCGTTTCCTCCCTTTATCCGGGCAAGCTCGTCTATTCAGGGGATTGGTCCTCCTCTCCCCCATTCTCACGTAGGTTACTGTGTTTTTCTTCGCCTCCATGTTCCTTGCTTTTCTTTTTCCTCCACAGAACTGCTTAGCCTACTCTTAACTCGTGTCTGTGCGTTATCTTTTGCTATTTTGATTGGCGTTAAGCTCCAGATTCTGCACAACAAGCATAACCATTACATTTTGTGTTGTACCAGTTGACTGCAATACTTTCTTTTTTCTCCTCGTCATCAGTTTGTGTGTTTTCTGCTCACATTTCTGCTGTGCAAGTATGCATCTGGATCACAAACCGAATTTGACTTTTGAGTCATCAGTCGTGTTAGTGGACAAAATGTAATGGTGTATTTTAAATTCCATGACAACCGGATTTGAAACTACTCAGTAAGATGTGGTGTCTTGTTCTTTATGCTGTATATCAATTTGTGACGACTACACTGCTCATATTTTTGTATAGCCACTTCTAACGAGATAAAATGACAAGCCCCACGAAAAATATATATGGAAGATCTTGTAATCTCACATGGATGTAAGACAAGGACAAGCATCTACTTGTTGTCTTGGATATGATTGTCTGAATATTCAATTGGAGCAAGGTACTGCCAGCATATATTTGTTTTTGTATGAATTCGATACTATCAAAAAGTGGCTTGACACTGTTGCCAAGACAAAGAGTAGATACTGCAGGCTCAATCCAGACTGCTCATTGCCATGCAAAGAGTAACCAATAGTCCTAGCAGAGTTAAAACCATGATCTACGGTGAAGTTGCAGGAAACATACGCAGTATATCAGTTCAATACTTTTTTGTATATTTCAGGATCATCCGGATGAATCATTCAGCTTGAGCAGCATCTGCTCGAAAGGTTTCGTGTCACATCCCAATTTTTTGTTTTTTTTTTTCGGATTTTCAATAGGGAAAGATTTGGTAAGTGGGAATCATCCAACATGTTTAGCAGATGTAATTCAGGTTGTTGAGATTTTGCTTTTGCATCCCATAAATTAGGTGCTAAGTGTTTGGTATAAAGTATTTCAACTTAGCTTCCAACAAATTTCCATTTGGTAAAGTGGACTGTTGGTACTTCACGCTTCCTATTCTCCATCACCTGTACCAGAATCTGCTTTTTATTTCAGTTGAACTCTCAGTATCTTTAATTGTGATTTTATGATGGCCTTTTTATGGGTGAAGCGAAAAGAAACTTGACTTCTCCGTCCAAAAACATGATTAAGTTGTGTCCAAAAAATAATAAAATTCCTTGGTGAAAATGATCAATTTCCGCAAAGAAATGATTAAATATATTTTTGATGATCTTAACTGTCGGGCAGGAAAAAGCAAAGTTGAAAAACAGATGGAAAATCGAACTGATAGTCTCCTTAAAGAATTATTATTCTTTTAATACATGGTCCCTTAATAGTATTGGCTACTGATTTGGGGACATTAAATATTATACAATATGCTAATATATTTTGAATATTGGTGTCATATATGACTTCTTTTTGGGGTGAAAAGGACAAAAAGGAAAAATCTATTGTATAGCTATGTTATGCATTTGATCATCCACCTCAAAATCCTACATGTTGTCTGATATTGAACACCATCAGCAGTAAGGCCAACTTTCTTGAATATGCACGTGATATTATCTCTGCCTCTGTTGTTGTCAGTTGGCATTACAACTATTCTAATTGAATCCTCAGGTGAAGATTCCTTTCAGAGGGAATATGCCCCTAGATTTTCTCCGCCAAGTAAAGATACAGTTGCCAATGTTTCAATTACTCGTGAGACTGAGGTGGTGATGCACAGCATGTTCACAAGACCAATATGGGATGTCCCTTCTGTGGCTACAAAAATCCCAGATTTGAAGACCTTTCAGCTGACAAAAGAGATGGTCAAGTATCGAGCAAGAGATAATATTATTATTATAACCTTTGGGAACTATGCCTTCATGGATTTTATTGTCAATTGGGTGAAGCACTTGACGGACCTCAAGGTCTTTAACCTCCTTGTAGGTAAATTATTTCTATCTTAAAATCTGCTCATCCGGCAATATGAGTTGTCTCTTAAATTTTTTTCCTATTTTTTTCAGCTTTATGTTTTAATGAGTACTTCTCTTGACAAGAATTTTCTTCTCATTTTTCTTGATTTAATTATCACTTGTTGCTTAAAGAAGTTCAAATTCATATCTTTTAGGTGCAATGGACACTAAGTTATTGGAGGGTTTGTATTGGAGGGGCATTCCAGTTTTTGATATGGGTAGCAATATGAAAACAATTGATGTGGGTTGGGGCTCGCCAACATTTCATAAAATGGGGAGAGAAAAGGTCATACTAATAAATGCCATTCTCCCTTTCGGATTTGAATTGTTGATGTGTGACACTGACATGGTTTGGCTAAAAGTAAGTCATTTCTTTTACGAATTCTTCTCTTCATCTTTCCCTCTTCAATTCTTTGAACTAGTTCTATCGTCATTCCTTCTGTTTATAATTAAACAAAGTTTGCAAGTGAAATGTGCACGGTTTACTATAGAAGCATGAGGTCATGGTTTTTCTCTTGTAATGTGTTTCTTTTAAAAACTTGAAAGTGGTACATTCTGTAGCTTTACTCTATGCAGTAAGGGTATTTGTATGTATTCTTTTTTGCTCTCATTTTCATTCTAGCATCTTAGCTGTTCTTTTTCCATTATCCTCAATCACTCCATTCTTTGTTTGCTTTTCACAATATACAATATATCTATTGTAAATACAGCTAAAGGAAAACAAATCTTTTTCTCTACCTGTTGAATATTATTCTTGGATGACATTCTCCCAAATATTGTTTTCATGTGGTAAAGTAGAATAATTTGTTCTCAGAATGACAAGCCAATGATGGAAAATTTAATATACCTTGAAAAATCTATTTCCAAATTCACAGACTTGTGGCTTTGTACTAACACACCTTGTTACATTTAGTGAAGAAAGATTGAAGATGAGAGAAAAGTGAAGAGATTGGAAGAAGGGGAAGAGAGAAGGAAAGAAAGAGGTCGTAAGGTCATAATGACTTACAACCCTAAAACATTTATTAATAAAGTCCGAAAATACAAAATTACAATAATGTCATTCATGACTTGAGGAGCAAGTAAATAAAACAATGAACAAATAATAACTAACTGAAGTTTAGTAAAATTTCTAAACTACCTCTGACTCGTAACACTCCCCCTCAAGCTGGAGCATAAATATCATGGAGACCCAGCTTGGAGAGAAGATACTCAAATTCCTTCCAAGAACTACCTGGAGATGTAGAATAGTGATTTTTGCAGGCTCAAATAACATGTAGAGAGTGCACGAATCCCGAGGCAGTAAAACACAAGCTAACCCTTTGGCAGCAGTAGTAGCAGTAGCAGAAATAGGGTTTTACATTTCCATCAATAGCAAAAAGAGGGTTTTACGAACCCAATAACAGCAAAATAACTCCTTTTTTTAGCAGCACCAAGCGTGTAAAACACTTAAACAGCAGTACTAGTGATCATCCTTTCCATGATAAATAACTAGACATCCAAATATTTCTCTCGGAGTATGTAAAACACAAGCTAACCCTTTGGCATCGTAGTAGCAGTAGCAGAAAGAGGGTTTTACAAATCCATCAATAGTAGAAAGAGGGTTTTACGAACCCATCAGTAGCAAAAAGAGGGTTTTACGAACCCAACAATAGCAGTAGCAAAAAGTGGGTTTTACGAATCCAATAACAGCAAAATAACTCTTTTTTGGAGCTGCACCAAGCGTGTAAAACACTTAAACAGCAGTACTAGTGATCATCCTTTCCGCAGTAACAACTAGACATCCAAATATTTCTCTAGAGTATGTAAAACACAAGCTAACCCTTTGGCATCAGTAGTAGCAGTAGCAGAAAGAGGGTTTTACAAATCCATCAATAGTAGAAAGAGGGTTTTACGAACCCATCAGTAGCAGAAAGAGGGTTTTACGAACCCAACAATAGCAGTAGCAAAAAGTGGGTTTTACGAACCCAATAACAGCAAAATAACTCCTTTTTGGAGCTGCACCAAGCGTGTAAAACACTTAAACAGCAGTACTAGTGATCATCCTTTCCGCAGTAACAACTAGACATCCAAATATTTCTCTAGAGTGTGAAATTCACAATTGAAAAGTTGGTATGATGATGTCAGCACTACACAAAGTTAATAAGAACATACCTTTATGTTTCTAAAACCCCGGAGAAGCCTCTGATACCCAGAAAACACTTTTCAGCAGTTTTGGTGAGCTAAAACAGTCTAGCATGATTACGAGGCAATAAAATCGAATTTTTTCATGCAACAATTAGGCAGTGACACCAACAGTACGAGTCCAACGACTCAGCAAGAACAAAAACCTTTTCAAGGGAAGTAGGTTGTGCATCTAGCACTTACTCATGAATTTAGACCATAAGCCTTCCGACGAAGGCAGGAGAAAGAGAAAAATTGAAATTTTAGTTTCCGACCACAAGAGATAACATCAGCAACTGCAGCAGCACAGTTCAACGATTCAGCAGCAGTAAAAAACCCTTTTTGAGGGCACAAAGATGTGCGTCTAGCACTTAAACACTACTACGGTCCATAGCTTACAGCAAGGCAGGGAAAAAGAAGAAAAAATATTCTTCTCGTACTCACCTAGCAATAGAAATTTATTCCAGCCTTCAAACTTGTACAATGAGCTTTGAGGAAGAAGATCCCATGACCTTTGTAAGTGACGAGTCGTCACATACAAACTCGCTCTGATACCATGTTAGATTTAGTAAAGGAAGATTGAAGATGAGAGAAAAGTGAAGAAATAAGAAAGGGAAGAGAGAAAGAGAGAAAGAGGTCGTAAGGTCATAATGACCTACAACCCTAAAACATGTATAATAGAGTCTGAAAATACAAAATTACAATAATGTCATTCATGACTTGAGGAGTAAGTAAACTAACCAATAAACAAATAATAACTAACTGAAGTTTTGTAAAATTCCTAAACTACCCTTGATTCGTAACACGTCTGTTAGGTCCAGACTCAACAAAAAATAGCTAAAGAGTTTTCTGGTTTCAAGTTAGATCATCATTTTTTGTAGTCATGCCTATTTTCTATCTACTTACACCTCTATATCTCTATTTTATTTCTAAATATCCATCTGACTCATTTATTTATAATTTGATTTCTTCTTCCGTTATTCCATGTGCAGAACCCTCTTCCATATTTTGCTCGTTTTCCCAGAGCAGATGTCTTAACTTCTAGTGATCAGGTCATACCAACAGTTGTTGATGATAGTCTGGAAATATGGCAACAAGGTGGACAATCAATGCTTTCCATTTTCTGAATCAGAAAAATATTTTTAATATCTTTCAGCAATGTACCATTATCACCTATGTTTTTTGGTGACATAAGCGGCATGTCATCTTTCCTTTATTCTCCTTGGCTATTTGTGCGATTTATATATCATCCATATAGATTGTAATATTCCATGAGAATTAACCGTTTCAAAAATTTTTTTATGCTTTTTTTCCTGTTTTGGCGTGTTCATGAGTGGCTTCTTTGTCTGGTAATCTTTAGTAAAATGATTGGCCACCAGTAGAGAGAAATACTAATATTGGTATGTTAAAGCCATAAAATCTCAAGAAAAAATTTAATTTGAAATGCAAGTTTAAATGAGAGGTAAATATGCAAGATCATGAGACAAAAACCAGCATCTTTCCCTGCTAGAAAGATGCCAAAAATTGGATATTAGGTATGAACAAATGTGATTCAAATAAACAAATGTTGGACGCCAATCCATGAAGAAAATGCCTATAAGGGGAAAAAAGGAAATCTACCTCTGGGGCCAATGGTTGAGGTAGAGACAGCCTTTTTGTTCATGGTGGAGACAACAAATATCTCTGTCGACATCATCCAGTAGTATGTACCCCTCACTGTCACATTCCCAAAGAAGACCGGCAAGGCTGATATGCAAGAAGCCATCTTGGGTATTAGTATGGCTAACATCTGTCATCATTAGTTGTAGCCTGACATATGTTTGTCCCAGCTAGCTTAAACTCAATATTTATGGAATTCTGAGGGCATAGGAGGTATGGCATGTATTACAGTTCATGTGTGACCATGATTGTTATATTTTACTGTATCTGTTGGTCTCATTGCCATTGTGGATTCAGCTGAAGCCAAATTCAAAGCTTTTCTCCAAGGGCTCCAGCTCTCTGTTTCTCCTTCTCCCTGCTGATTGTTGTGGAAGGGTATTCCATGGTTGTAACTTTTTGAGTTGAAGGACCTTGAAGAGAATAACATGGTTGTACTTTACTGGGTGAAAGGATCTAAACTCGTCTCCATGTAGATTTAACTAGATCAACTTGAAAGTCCAGAACATTGCCAATGAACTTCATAGCTCTTGCGCTCGCATCCTAGATCTGCTAATGTTATTATGAATTCCCTTGCATTAGTAGGTGCTGCCTATCTTTGTTTTGTTGCGGGTTGTTCACTCCCTCTTTAAGGCTGCCTTTTTTTATTCCTATCTCTTTCAAGTAAGAATTCTTATTAGTTCCTACCCCCCCTTTAAAGTTGTTTTTGTATGCTTTTTTTTTCCTTAATTTTAGTAATCTCTCTAAAATTAAAATATGTGTATGATTAGGAACATTTTAACTGACTCATTCATTTCAAACAGTATCAGGGGCTTTAAATATAGGGATTTTTCATTGGCGACCTACAGATTCATCGAAAAAGCTGGCGAACGTATGGAAAGAGATGCTTCTTGCTGATGAAACAATATGGGATCAGAATGGCTTTAATGAACTTATGCATAGAAGCCTAGGGCCATCTGTTGATGGAGAACCTGGACTTGTATATGCTTTCGATGGTAACCTTAAGATGGGAATTTTACCAGCAAGCATATTCTGCAGTGGGCACACTTACTTTGTTCAGGTAATCTTCTGAGCTGCTGTTTAATTTTGCGTTCCAATTATGATGGTTTTTTGGTAGTCCCTTTGTAAGGAAAATGCAATTGCTCTTATGTATTTTGCTTGCTTTAAGAGGCCAGTTCAATATTTGTTTGCAACAAAGTCAAGCATTAACTAAGCCTTGAAAAACTGTATCTCTAGGCAATGTTCCAACAACTCAAGCTTGAGCCATATGCAGTCCATACTACATTTCAATATGCAGGCACTGAAGGAAAGCGTCACCGATTGCGTGAAGCAATGGTCTTTTATGATGAGCCAGAATATTATGATGCACCTGGTAATGTTTGTCCTAGTTCTGCTAGTAGCTTGTACTGTAAACAAGACGAAAGTACTCTTTCGTAACGGCTCTTGTTTCCTGTTAAAAGATATAACTTACAGTCTCACATGTAATCAGTTTTCTTGTTCCAGCTTTTTTGCCGCTTTATACTTATATCTGGACTGCTTTATACTGACATATCCATTCTAAAGGACCTTAGGGTGAGTATGATACCAATGCCAAAACAATCACCTCAGGAAAAGCATGGACTCTAAGGACCCAGATGTGTCTATTCAGAGCATGGACTCTAAGGACCCGGATGTGTCTATTCGGTTTATTGTTTTTACTTGTCTAGACTTTGGTTGGGCTGAATTGACCGTCTCAGCTGAATTGTTTTGTTTTTGAAACATTACTTTGTTCTTTTATCTCTGATCAATATTCATACAAAGAACATATGATACAATCTGATATATCAGGCTGGAAAACAAGTTTACATAGTCTGGTCATAGGCAATACACCTTTTTGTTTGTTACAATGGGAAGCTATTGCTTATTGCTATCATTGATCTGTTGACTCCTTTTGCAAGGCGGTCAGCTAGTGAGTTAGTTGACCGTGGGGCAGTACTCCATGTGATTCTCCAGTCTTTTGTGATTTCTGATATTTCATCAAATACGTGTTTGAGCTTCCAGGGAATGTTGAGAGATTTTTTTGCCCAACCAATAGTTAAGGTGGAATCTCCCTCAATGATTATGGGGCTGGTTTACATCCTAGTAATCTGTTGGTTTCAGCTTCATTGGAAGTGGCTATGCCTATTGGTCCCGAATAAAGAGTTATGATCTGACCTTCATTTTCTCTTACTATTCCTCCATATCCTGCTGGCCCTAGGTTACCTCTTGAAGATCCATCAAAATTTAATTTCAGCCATCCTAAAGGAGGAGGAGACTTTTCTACCATTGTTGGTGGTGTATGTTGCTTGAAATATAAGACTTTCTGCCAGTAATTTTTTAGGACCGCTTTTGGGAATGGTGGCATACCTTTTTATTGCAAGCCTATAAGAATATATTTTGAACTGATTTTATGACGAGGCCTCCTATTGAGCTTGACTTGTGATTGAAGGTTTTGTCATTTCTTTCTAACCACATAATCCATGGTACAACTGCTAAGGAGGCCATCCACAATATTTTTCCCACCCTAGGAAAAGGACACAATATGATTGACTGAAGTAGCTTACCATAGTTTTTAGGCATGCTGCAATTCACCCCAAATTTCTGTAGGATGGAGTTCCATATTTTCCTGCTTATATCACAATGCAATAATAGGTGGTCAATTGTTTCTTCTTCTTGTCCGCACATTTTGCATAATGAGTTAACTATCATTTGCCCTCTCCTTGTCAGTTCATCACATGTAAGTAGCTTTCCATGGGCTGCTATCCACATGAATTATTGGACTCTCTTTGCCAGGTATGAGGGGTGATTAGGGGTTGCTATGTTAGTTTCAGTTTTCAAGTTGAAGTATGAGGCTACCAAGAATGATCCAGAGGGGCATGGGCTCCACACTATTTTGTCCTTCCCTTCACTTTCAATATATGTTGTTTCAAGCAGGCTCATTAAGGAGGAGGCTTCCAAAGCCTGAGTTCTTGTTAGCCTTCTTCTCAAATTGAGGTTCCAAGTGTTGTTATTGTTTCCTTTCATCTGATTGATCTTGGCTTCTTTATTTCTTGCTATGGAGTAGATACTTGGGTATGAATCCTCGAAGGGTTGGGTGCCTAGCCAACAGTCTTCCCAAAAAGACACTTCATTACCACTTCTCACATGGAATCTTATCTGCTGCTCGAAAAATGATTTTTCTTTTAAGATTGTTTTCCACCAAGGAGAGGTGTTTTGGGAGGGTCCTTTAGGTGACCGACTAGGAGAGTTAGAACCATATTTAATCTCTATTATCTTTTTCCGTAGGGCCTCCTTTTCAGTGGTGTATCTCCATAACCATTTGGCCAACATGGCTATATTCATTTCATGCAAGCTTTTAATTCCAAGGCCTTCCTTCTCCTTTGGTTTACAGACTTTTTCTCACCTAATTAATGAGTACTTAAAGTATTCCCGTGTACCTCTGCAAAGGAATTTTCTTTGCATTGCCTCTAGTTTGTTGGAGATGCTCTTAGGACAATGAAGGAGTGAGAGATAATAGTTGTGAATTCCGGCCGAGGTTGACTTGATTAATGTCGCTTTCCCAGCTTGGGACAGCAATTGTCCTTTCCAAGAATCGAATCTGTTTTGACACTTCTCTATTATAGGTGCCACACTACTTTATTTGCTCTGCCAATATGAAGTGGCAGTCCCAGGTAGGGGGTAGGAAGTGAGCTACATCCCAAGATTGTCATCATTATTTTCTGGTCTATTTCTTCAGTATTGATAGTTAGCGGCCCAGATTTATTCCAATTAATGTTTTGTCCCGAGAATATTTCATATAATTGTGATAGTGCTTTAACCGAGATTGTCTGATCTGGTCCCCTTCACATAAAATGATCGTGTCGTCCGCAAACTGTAGTAAAGGGATTTGAATATGATCTTTAATATTAAATCCCGAGATCCAATGTTTCTCTTGATTCTTATACAATAGAGCATGTAATGCTTCACCAACAATCAGGAAGAGTAGAGGGGATAGGGGGTCCCCTTGACCTCTTTGACTAGTGCAGTATCCTTTTGCTGTGCCATTTATCAATAAGGAGAACTTTGCTGAAGAGATACAGCTGCACATCCACTTTCTCCATCTTGCTGGAAAATTCTTTTTTCCCATCAGTTCATCAAGAAATTGCCAATTCACTTTGTCAACGGTTTTTTCGAAGTCTAATTTCAGAACAAAACCCTCTAAGCCTTTGTGTTTGTAATGATGAACTAATTCATGAACCATTAAAGCTGAATCATGGATTTGTCTACCTTTGATAAATGCTGACCGATTATCACTTATTATCTCAGGTAGAGCATCTCGGAGTCTATTGGCCAAAACTTTTGCAATTAATTTATAGTGGCTCAAAAGTAGGCTGATTGGTCTAAAATGAGTTGGTTCATTTGCTCCATCTTTCTTTGGAATCAAGGTGATGAAGGTAGAACCCATGCTATGTGCAGTAATACCTTGCACATAAAACTCAGTAAACATACTAGTGATATCTTCTTTCATGAAATCCCAACGTTCTTTGTATAGTACTGCAGTATAACCATCCAGTCCAGGGGTTTTGTCTGAAGGGAAGGAATTTATCGCCATTTCAATTTCCTGTAATTAAAAGGGTTTCTCGAGTCCGTCTCAGCTGAATTAACTGTGCCATACAAAAGTCCTAGTAAAAAAACATATAAATCACTTCATGGGTTGACTCTAAATCACTATATAAAGTTTAGCCATTTCATGAAGTTGCAACCCTTAGCACATTTCCATTACATTGAGTAGAAAAAAGATTTTTTATTATTTTGTTATCTTCTTAATTTATTTTATTATTTTTATTTTTTCGTGCCGTGTATAGGTTACTCCAGTGATGATCCACCTGAAAAATCCCCTCTTTTCTATTAAATAGCATGACCTGTTTGAATGCAACAGCTGGTCTTTGATTTTGTTGCTGTCTTGTAATAACAATAAGTTAGGTTTCACTTTCATTAGGGCTTTTAGTATGCATTTAAACAGAATAATTCAATTACTTTGAAGGGAATCTCAGTGCATTTGTTAGATTATACCAGTTGCACATGGGGAGTGCAGAATTTTCTTTGAAGGGAATATATCTCCACTCAGCACTAATAGGACGATATACGATGATACTAAAATGGATTAAAATATTTTAAGGACTATAAACAACATTCTACCAATAGATATGGTAAAGCTGAAAGGACGAAGACTTAAATCATTCCCAAAACATTGAGGACAGTCCCTTATGCTGAGACTCAATCGTGACTGTGTACGGGCATCTGTACAAGAAGCTGAAATTCTATGGTACTAAAAATAAAGCTGCATACTTTTGAGTGTCATATTACTGTTGACTAGTAATCACCATGTCTTCTGCTTTTTTACCTCAAAATTCCTTCCTACACTTGCAGGAGGTTTCTTATCATTTAGACCAAATATTCCCAGAAGCCTGTTGCTTGATGGAGAGCACACTGTCGATTCACACTTCTCTCTAATCAATTTTCAAGTATGCTACCTCTTTGATTTTGCATCTTTGTTGCCTAGACTTAAAATCAAGTACCAATTATGCTAATTCTCACTGCTCTCTCCAATAATTAGTTGAAGCAGATAAGAACTGCTCTGGCCATTGCTTCATTGTTGAATCGAACACTGGTAAGGCTTACCCGTAAGCTTATTGCCACATTTCTTTTTTCTATGGCAATTACTTCATTGCTGAATCGAATGCTAGTAAGGCACACCCATAAACTTATCATCACATTTTATTCAATCTATTTCTATCACTCATTTTATGTATATACTTTTGTCTTTTTTGTTGTTCTTTTGTTTTTCTTTTTTTTTTTTTTTTTTTTGGGAGACAGTAGGTTGTGAACTGAGATTCATTTGGAAAAGAAAATCTACAACTACTTCCTGGGGAAGATGACATAATGATTCTCTTTTATTTATTATTACATACCATTTTTTATAACAGAAACTATTGGTATTCAATTTTTTCTCCCAATTCATTTCAATTTTCTAACTCAGAGCGGGTGCTTGTCATCTAGGTTTATTTGTTTTTTCAACTGACTGAAGGGATATTGGACAGAAGGCCTGGAACTCTCAAATAACATCCACATAAGATTTACGGCTGCAATAAAGAAATCTCTGATAACAAATGGGGCTTGACTAAATCCCCTGTATGTTTATTTTAGAAGTAAATAAGAAAATTCTTCTGAGGAATCACCTGTTCCTAAGTACGATTTCTAATACTACAAAAATTTTAGATAGGTATTGTGACTTGACTTTGAACTAATTTGGACTGTTTTCTTGTCCAACCTTGCTCAGCTTTAAAACAGGTCATTTGTTGGCTTTATGTTTCCTGGACTATAAAAGTAAAGTCAACTAACCATTTATATGATATATTGCTGAGTAGCCTCTGAAATGAAGGTCAACTAAACCATTACTTTCATATCTCACCTTGTAGCCTTAAAAATTAATGTCAACTAAGCCTTTTCTTTTATATACTACTGAGTATATGTTTTGCTTTTAGTATTCCCAGTTGTGATTAGTTTTTGACTGAGAATTTAGCTCACCCGTAAAATGTAGCTAGACATAAATGTCAATTGGGAGTATCTGATCTCACTAGAAAACGGGTGCTCCTGATCCTTATTTTCTTGGAAAGCATTACAAAAAGTGAAAAAAGAATTCATCATACTTCTTTAAACTTCGGCAAAGTATTGGTATTGCCGATGGAAGTTTTACCCTTGTGTTGATTTGTGCACAGAACAGAATTCTTATGGTTACATATGAGTTCTTGCCAGTGCAGTTGTAGTAAAAAAGGCCCCAACATGAGCCTTTTTTCATTTTTCTTTTCTTTTTTTGCACCATGTGAATCAAAAGGGTGATCTTTTTCTGTCTGATTTGTTGAAGATGTATTAACTTAAATTACCTGTTGTATTAATACCTTTGCAGCTATAGGCAATGCTTTCATTTAGTGTATATTAAATTTGACATAGTATTGTTGCTGAATTTATTCACTTCATGGTGTTATTTACATCATCTTTGGTCGCCTTGTTTTCAGGTCATGCCTCCACTATGGTGCAGGTTGGACAGGTTATGGTTTGGGCATCCTGGAGTCCTGCCAAGCACAATGACTAGACAACCTTTTCTCTGCCCTATGGATCATGTGTTTGAGGTACCCCTAACATCTGAAGGACTCATCATTAGTTGCATTTCTTTCTAGATGATAATGTGATGGAATCTGAAAATAATCAAGCATTTAGCCTCTCTGTTTGTGTTATTGCTTTTCCTGTTTGTGGATTGTAACTTTCAGCTTTATCTTATTGAATACACATAGATTTTTTTTTTCTCAATGTTTCGAAATATGAAACAAGAAGAGAATATTGCTGAATCTGCAATATATGGATGACTGGAAGCCGTACAAATATGCAGGTGAATGTTATGTGCGGACAGGGATTGCCAGTGGAGCAATTTGGGCCTACTATCAATTTCAGGGAGTACTCTTTTCTTGAGAATCCTACGCTTCCTGAACAGGTACTAGCACACTTGATGCTCTAAATAAGATGTAGAATAAATACTCTCTCACGTGACTGAAGCATTTTCCTTCTGGCTATTTCAGGTCAAAAAATCGCAACTTGAAGTTCAACTTTGTGATTCCATATCTCCAAATTGTATATCCAACGGGACAGCAGATGACAGTGGCGTTATCAGTTTACCGAAGCATAGTAGTGAAGAAGTGGTACCTTAATTTATTTGGTCAATGGTGATGCTTTTTGTTTTATTGATAGAATCATTAACACCAGATGGTTTGAATGTTAATATTACTTATTTTGGACGTGCTTAGGAGCTGTTTGCCTCTCCCTCTCCAACTAACAATGTTACCATATACTTTTTTCTTTTCAGTTGAAAACAGTTTTTTCCTCGTACCAGAATGTGAAAGTCATCAAGTTCTCATCCACGGACGGCGCCTTTGGGGGTTTTACTGATAAGGCAAGTTCCCTCTGCCTTCCTGTCTGCTCGATCAAGGAAGAGAAATGAACTAGTGATTTTATATCTGAAGATTCTGAACTGTGTGCTCTATATTCAGATGAGAGAAGAAAAGTTCAGGGAGCGAGTCAAGAGGTACGTTGGAATATGGTGTTGCGTGGAAAACCGTGATCGTGGCCATATATATTATGACATGTACTGGGATGAGAAACCAAATTGGCGCCCAGTCCCACCGGCCAGACAGGACGAAGATCATCCTCCTTGGTAGATCATCTCCCTTCTATCTGCGACGAAAGAAATTCTTTTCCAAACTTACATCTACTCTCTCATGTAGGTAGAATGATAGATGTACTTGTACGTGGAATGGTAAATGTAGATAATCTGGTACTCACGAGAAACAGATCAAATTCAAAGACTAGGGAATTTTGACGCTTCAGAAGGTTCAATTCGACTGAAGGCTTTCGATTAGAATCTGTGCTTTTCTGGTACTGGTTTGATTAAAATTCCGGCATATTACTTTCGGTACATTGCAAGACAACATATCCACCAACAGTCTGAAATCAGAACTCGCGTCGGTTGATGGACAGTACAACTAAGCCGCTAGACTTAGGGCCCATTAATTTATGACTCGATCATGGGCAGCCTCCCCTTCGCATCTGCGGCCAACGCATTTCTTGTATCCAAAGCTGACTTCTCCGGCGAGTCCTGCAACGAGATTGAAGCCCCACCGGCGTCGTGTGAGCTATAATAGAAACGGGAATAATCTTCCGACCAGTCTGACAGTGCGGAATAATCTTCTCGCGTCAGTAGCACGTTATGGAGGATTGCGCACGCTCCGATACATGCCACGGCGAGGTTGGTTGCCTCGTCCATGGGCCGGCTCAGAATTCCCCACTTTTTCAAACTCGCAATGGTTCTGAGAGCGGGGCGACAGAGCGACCGATGAGCAGCATTAAATTCCTCTTCGCAGGACAGCGGTGCAGGGTCCCCAAACGGGACCATCAGCCACGGGAGCAAGGGGTAAGCTCCATTGCCCATCACATACTGAGGAACAGCAACTCCATTTAGACACACCGGCGGGGAATTCAAGAGCTGCCCGCCTGTGACATTCCCGTAAAAGGTTGAGTTTTTAAGAATTTCGAGGTCGCCTTTATTTCCACGGTAACCAGCTGTGATGCTCAAGATTTTCGAGGAGGCATCGACGACAACTTGGGCAGTGATACTCTCTTCTTCGTGTTTCTGTTCAAAGTGCGTGCAGCTTAAAATGCCACAGCAATTTGGGAGGCCGCAACCGCCGCCGCCGAGGGATTGAAAGGCACTGGACACGGAAAGGATGTCGGATGGAGAGGGGAAAGCAAGCCAAAAACGGAAATTGGTGCAGAGGACACGGCAGAGTTGTTTGGTGCAGAATTTGGAGGTGGAGAGGGAGACGCGAAATTGGGTGGAAACGTCGTCGTAGGAAGAGCCGGTAGCAAGGCGGAAGAGTCCAATTGCGAGGCGGAGATGGGCGGAGAGGTTGAGGTGGGAGCCTGCAGGGTCGCGGCAGTCGAGGAGGGGCTCGAGGAGGCCAGAGAGCCACTCGAACGTCGGAGATGTCATATTGAAAACTGAAGGGTAGGAATCGGGGTTGGGGAGGACGGCCAAGGAGGGAAAGGGGATCGAAGAAGTCGGAGTACGTGAGCGCGATCTGGGTCGTCGTTTACGCTTTCGCGAGGAAACAGAAGTAGTAGAAACGGCGGCGGCGGCGGCAGCAGACGAAGAAGAAGAGGACGGAAGGGATGAAATTGGCTGCGCCAGAAACGGATGTGAGCGAAGAGACACAGAGAGGGCGAGCTGCGATGAAGTAACAAGGTAGAGGAGGAGAGCAGTGTTGCTGCCAGTTGCGATCCCAGGGAAGGGGGAAGAAAGATGATCACTAACGCAGGTGGTTCCGCTGTTGGGCGGTACAGGGAAGAGAAGGAGAAGTATCGCAAGGAGGAGCTCTGAAATCACGCCGGGAAGAAGGGCAACGACCGTTTTCCGGCCTTCCTCCTCCATCGTTCCTCTCCTCGCCTCGGTCGTCTCTGCGTGCTCCCCAGCCTACGAGACGACCGGGTTGGGGACTTTAAGAGCCTCCACTCTCAATACCCTTTCTGCTGTGTTATTTTCCATTCATGTTCTTTTTCTTCGGAAATTTATAGGTTATCTACTCATATAACCAGTATGACCTGTCCTTCTCTTCGTTACCCTATTTCCCGAATTAAATGCTGCGTTTCTGATTACGAGTCTACGGCCAAATGACTGCTTGCTTACCAGCTTTTTTTTCCTCCAAAAGAAGGTCATCAAACGAAACGCGAAATCATACAGAAACAAACACTTGAAATCGTTCTTCGTCTTCCATATATTTTTCCATTCTTCCCTCTCCGCTACAACCTAACCACAAACTACAAATACTACATCTTCTGGTACATTCTTCGATATATTTGTGCTCCTTCAAATTCTGCATGTATCTCTCTTTCAGTCCTTATTCCCAACGGGTTCTTCACGAGCCAACCCTGGGGGTCACACTTGATGTTGGGATCGATGGCGTCAATGTGTTGAAGGACCTCTGACAAAGCATCAAACTGCTTCCTCATATAAACCGCTACCTCCTGCACGTCTGACTGCACGAAAACCTGCGCAAAGGCGTTACGAACAACATGAATACCCTTGTAATTGACAAAAGACTAAAAAATCCATTTCCAAGTATACTCCAAGTGACAACCATCCATTTATAGATACCGACTACAGAAGACAACTATTCTCTATCCTTGATGCCTTCGAGAATTAATCATGATTATCAGTAATAGACAATGGAAATACTACAAAAAGAACACTTCTTCATGCACACAAATCTTTATAGCACATTTCTTAGAAGGAAAAGAAGTGAAAATGTGTACGGATAACATATTCCAACATGTTGATCCCCCTGCTGTCAGGCATACCTGTCCTTCGGGAGTTAAGTTCTTCACGATTGACTCCACCAAGGGCTTCTGTAAAACTCTTCTTTTGTGATGTCTTTTCTTGAAATATGGATCCGGACACTGCAGAGAGCATGAAAAGGATGATGATAAAGGTATCAACAGATGTTCTCTGTAGGGTAAAAGGCAAACGATAACACAAGTCCATCATATATTAGCTGTACTTAATAGGTAGAAAACTGTTTAAAGGATAGAATATTTATCAGACAAATGCAAGTCAATTCTATAAACAAAAAGGTGAAAGGAATAGCAAGTATAAATGAACTAAAGGGTGGAACAAGATGCTGAAGGGCGAGTAAAGTAGGAAGCTAAAAAGCTGACTCCTACTAAACCCTGAAAGGGTATTTGAACAGAAAAAAAGTAATAACTATCACTTAATATAAGAACATGAAAAAATATATCTTTTCTTTCTCCGATAACACATGGAAGCTGTAAAAGAATGACTGAGAAGCTCGTAACAAAGAGGCTTAATCTGTGAATTCATTAAATGACTTCATTACATCCAAAAAGAAATATATTATTTGACCCAATAGATAGAGAATTTAAAGCCCAGTTATCACACCACTGGATAAACCAAGGCATGAATCAGACTCATTGGAGCATGTGGCCTAGCTCCCAAGTCCGTCTAACATTAGTAAACCTAATCTCCTTCCAAGACCTTGATGAAAATGGCAACAAAAGCTTCGGGGGAAACTCCAACTCCATTTATGCCAACAAAGATTGACTCCTCTGAGCTACGAGATGTAGAAGATCAAAATGAGAAAGCACACCGCCTATTTATAAGTGTCCAGCTAGTTTACAAAAGACAAACTTTAATAAGATAAAATTTTATCCTATTTCAAACTCAAATAAAAAGATATCCTACCTTGAGTTTGATTTCAAACTCAAATAAAAAGAAATCCTACCTTTGAGTTTGATTTCAACCTGGCAATCTTTCAATAGAATTCTGATCAATCATGACTATTTTGTCCTGGAATGTAAGGGAATTGGGTTCCATGCGAAAAAGAGCAATAATACGAGAGACATTGAAGCAGTACAAAATTAAGATCGCCTTCCTGCAAGAAACCAAGCTACGTACAGTAGATGTAACAACAGCTAGAGACATTTGGTATCTCAAAAGACCAGAATGGTGTGAGCTGACTGCAAATGGTTCCTCTGGCAGCATGCTAATATTGTGGGATGATAGAGATTATGAGATGATGAACTCAATGAAGGGTGACTTTTGTCTAGCTACCCAATTTCGAAACAGAAAAGATGGTAAAATATGGGCAGCATTATATGGCCACACAGACAGAACGCTGAGAAATGCATTTTGGACGGAGTTATCTTCTTTAATAAACCTCTGGCCTTTGCCATGGCTTATTGGGGGAGATTTCAATGTCATCAGAAAGTGCTGGGAAAAAAAACAGAAACAATGGCAGAATCACACCAGCAATGAGAAATTTTGAAGATATCATTTCAGACCTCTCTCTTATTGAACCACCACTAGCTGGAGCAGAATATACTTGGTCTGATAGAAGAAGAAATCCTATCCTAAACTTGACAGATTTTTAACCAACCAACTTTGGCTGGACCTATATGGTAATGCAGCAGGACAGATTCTTCCTAAACCCACATCTGACCATGCCCCTATACTTTTAGAACTCACTAGTGACTATGGGGTCCTCCCCCCTTTAGATTTGAAGAAAGCTGAGAAATGCATTTTGGACGGAGTTATCTTCTTTAATAAACCTCTGGCCTTTGCCATGGCTTATTGGGGAGATTTCAATGTCATCGAAAAGTGCTGGGAAAAAAACAGAAACAATGGCAGAATCACACCAGCAATGAGAAATTTTGAAGATATCATTTCAGACCTCTCTTTATTGAACCACCACTAGCTGGAGCAGAATATACTTGGTCTGATAGAAGAAGAAATCCTATCCTAAACTTGACAGATTTTTAACCAACCAACTTTGGCTGGACCTATATGGTAATGCAGCAGGACAGATTCTTCCTAAACCCACATCTGACCATGCCCCTATACTTTTAGAACTCACTAGTGACTATGGGGTCCTCCCCCCTTTAGATTTGAAGAAAGCTGAGAAATGCATTTTGGACGGAGTTATCTTCTTTAATAAACCTCTGGCCTTTGCCATGGCTTATTGGGGGAGATTTCAATGTCATCAGAAAGTGCTGGGAAAAAAAACAGAAACAATGGCAGAATCACACCAGCAATGAGAAATTTTGAAGATATCATTTCAGACCTCTCTCTTATTGAACCACCACTAGCTGGAGCAGAATATACTTGGTCTGATAGAAGAAGAAATCCTATCCTAAACTTGACAGATTTTTAACCAACCAACTTTGGCTGGACCTATATGGTAATGCAGCAGGACAGATTCTTCCTAAACCCACATCTGACCATGCCCCTATACTTTTAGAACTCACTAGTGACTATGGGGTCCTCCCCCCTTTAGATTTGAAGAAAGCTGAGAAATGCATTTTGGACGGAGTTATCTTCTTTAATAAACCTCTGGCCTTTGCCATGGCTTATTGGGGGAGATTTCAATGTCATCAGAAAGTGCTGGGAAAAAAAAACAGAAACAATGGCAGAATCACACCAGCAATGAGAAATTTTGAAGATATCATTTCAGACCTCTCTTATTGAACCACCACTAGCTGGAGCAGAATATACTTGGTCTGATAGAAGAAGAAATCCTATCCTAAACTTGACAGATTTTTAACCAACCAACTTTGGCTGGACCTATATGGTAATGCAGCAGGACAGATTCTTCCTAAACCCACATCTGACCATGCCCCTATACTTTTAGAACTCACTAGTGACTCATGGGGTCCTCCCCCCTTTAGATTTGAAGAAAGCTGAGAAATGCATTTTGGACGGAGTTATCTTCTTTAATAAACCTCTGGCCTTTGCCATGGCTTATTGGGGGAGATTTCAATGTCATCAGAAAGTGCTGGGAAAAAAACAGAAACAATGGCAGAATCACACCAGCAATGAGAAATTTTGAAGATATCATTTCAGACCTCTCTCTTATTGAACCACCACTAGCTGGAGCAGAATATACTTGGTCTGATAGAAGAAGAAATCCTATCCTAAACTTGACAGATTTTTAACCAACCAACTTTGGCTGGACCTATATGGTAATGCAGCAGGACAGATTCTTCCTAAACCCACATCTGACCATGCCCCTATACTTTTAGAACTCACTAGTGACTCATTGGGTCCTCCCCCCTTTAGATTTGAAGAAAGCTGGCTGCTAGAAAAGGGCTTTAAAGACCAATTAAAAAATTGGTGGAATGATATATTACCTACAGGTTCAGCTTGTCTCAAATTCAGTGCAGAGTTGACATTCCTGAAAGCCAAAATAAAGGAGTGGACTTAAGAAATTCAATTATGAGAAGGGGAAGACGCAATTGTTGGCAAAAATCCAAGGATATGATGGAATAGAAGAACAATCTGGCAATTTGCCTACAGTTGATTATATAGTAAGAGACACACTGAAAGAGGAATATGAGAACAAGATTATACAAGAAAGAATCTATTGGAAACAAAGAACAAGGTATAAATGGCTTAAAGAAGGAGACGGTAATACCAAAAGTTTCCATGCAATGGCCTCAGCACACAAGCGCAGAAACAGAATCTCTACTCTCCAAATAAAGGGGGAATTAACTGATGACAAACAAAAAATCATAAAGGAGTTTATAAATTTCTATTCCTCTTTATACAAAAAAGAAGCTACTGTAAGACCCTTCCCATCCAATTTGCCCTTAAAGCAGCTCTCGGTAAACTCTGCAAGGAAGCTTGAGGAACCATTTACTCTTGAGGAAATTGAGAGAACTATAAATACCCTTCCCTCAGATAAAGCCCCGGGTCCCGATGGCTTCACTGCAACACTATATAAGGAGGGATGGGACTTCATGAAAAAGGATATCTTAGACATGTTCGAAGAATTTTATGAGCAAGGTTTAACTGCACACAATATGGGCTCTACATTCATAACTTTAATTCCAAAAAAGGAAGGTGCCAATGAAGCAACTCACTTCAGACCAATAAGTCTAGTATCAAGCCATTATAAACTAATTGCCAAAGTCCTGGCCAATAGACTCAAAGATGCTTTTCTCAAAGTTGTAAGTGGAAACCAATCAGTCTTTATTAAAGGTCGTCAAATTCTGGACTCTGCGTTAATGGTACATGAACTGACCCATTTATATAAACAAAGAGACTTGAGTGGTTTCATGTTGAAATTAGACTTTGAGAAAGCTTTTGACAAAGTAAGTTGGAATTTTCTTGATATGCTTATGGAAAGAATGAACTTCCCTACTAAGTGGAGAAAGTGGATTAGTAGTTGTATCTCTTCAGCCAAATTCTCCATAATAATTAATGGGACAGCAAAAGGCATTTTTTTTTTGGTCAAAGAGGTTTGAGGCAAGGTGACCCCCTTTCCCCCTTGCTATTTCTCCTAATTGGTGAAGCTTTATGTGCCTTAATGTATAAAAGTCATGAGCGAGGATGGATCTCGGGCTTCAAAGTAAAAGTGCATATACAAATACCACTTCTACAATTTTCTGATGACACAATTATTTTATGTGAAGGTTCCCATAATCAAATCATTCCGGTTAAAGCATTGTTGAGGTTTTTTGAATTGATCTCCGGACAAAACATCAATTGGGGTAAATCTGGAATCCTACCAATTAATATTGAGGAAATTGACCAAGAGGTAATAAAGGTAATGTTGGGATGTACACTACTCACTTTACCTTCCCCCTTCATATTGGCAGAAGTTCGAGATTACTATGGCATCCTATCATTAAAAGGTGTCAAAGCAGATTGGACACTTGGAAAGGACAACTACTTTCCCAAGCGGAAAGGGTCACACTGATTAAATCAATCTTAGAAGGAATACCAAACTATTTCCTATCTCTTCTCCATTGCCCAAAGTTGGTGTCAAATAGGTTAGAAGCCTTGCAAAGAAAATTTCTATGGGGTGGCACACAAGACAAATTTTAAGTACCCACTGATACGATGGGAAAAAGTGTGTAGGCCAAAAGAATCCGGTGGGCTTGGTATTAGAAGACTCAATGATATGAACTCAGCTGTGTTGGCAAAATGGCTATGGAGGTATGCCACTGAATAAAGTGTTTTGTGGAGAAAGCTCGTGGAATCAAAGTATGGGACTGGATCACATGATTTGCTCCCTAAAGGCCCTAGTCCCAACTCTTCACCCTGGTGGAAAGCCATTCTAAAAGAGAAATCTTTGTTTGAGCAACAGTTAAGATTTCATATTAGAGATGGATCAAACGTCCTCTTTTGGGAAGATTGTTAGCTAGGCTCTCTTCCTCTTAAAGATGAATATCCAGGAATCTATTCAGCAACAAGAACCAATAAAGCGAAGATTATAAAGATTTATTGAAGAGCTAAGAATTGCAGAAGAAGATTTTTTTAGAGAATCAGAAGAAGAAGGTCATTGAGCTTTACTAGTCTAGGCATTTACTAGAGTTTGTAAAATATATAGAAAAATGTAATAGATACTTCTATACAAGTAAACAGTAAAACAGCAAATCAACAGACTCAAGAAATCAACTTCTCCTCCATACATAATCATAAAACATCAATGATGGCAAAAACAAGAACCATAGTAATAACGCCTCCATGAAGACAAACAATTAGAATGCAGGCAAAACATTCGGCTTTTCAAAATGACTAGTTGTTACATAGACTTGGCACACTCACCAGGACTGAGACCAGCATCAAAGGCCCAGGGTATGAAGACACAAGTTGCTCAAATGAGACAGTAGCATTTGCAAAAAGGAAATGGCTGGATTCAAATAAACTTGCTTAGGTGCCACATGTGAGCTGCAGACAGTTTATTCTTTCAAGAGAGTAAATATACACCTTACATGTTAAGTAGTCCTAGTTCATTCACCCAAAACTGGGATCGCTTGACTAGCTGCATAAGAAACCATGAGATGGTATAAACACCCAAGCAAAGTAGCATACAGAAAGTGTAATTAAAATAATTATTTGCCTATGTAAAGGGAATTCAAATAGTAGTTGACTTCAATAGAAAAGTGTAAAACGTTACTATTAGAAAGTTCAGTACTTTCTGCCGTATTTCCAATCCCAAGAAATTCTTTAAATTAGGGTCCTGCTTAGCAAGCCAAATGAGGAATCTCCCACTACCTGGGAACAAAAAAAAAATTTCATATGAATAGTAAAAAAATAAAATATATTTTTTTTTTTTTTTTGGGAGTGATTTGAATTCATTCATGTATTTCCTTGTAAACTACAGTTCTCTCATTTTCTATGGCAGATCTTTCACTTCCATCTGGTCTAGTGTGACTCCTTCTCTTGCAAGCGTATCTGCTTCACCATTGGCAGATCTAGGAATGTGTTCCCAAGTACAGGAAATATTTTGGCCAATAGCCCATATTTCCCTGAAATAGACTAGGAGTCTCCATGGTGGTTGAGACTCTTTTTTGTACCAGCAGATTACATTGAGGCAGTCCCCTTCAACTATTAGCGTGCCATGTAGTTTCTCGTAGAAAATTTTCAGGCCTTGTAGCATTGCAACTGTTTCAGCTACTACTGAGTCAATGTGGGGCAAAGGCCCTGCATATGATAGCCGGGTTTGCCCATTATGGTCCCTAAAAAATAAAATATTTTTAATAATGAAATAAATTAAATTTAATATTATGTGAGTCCACACTTGGATATTTTGAGAGCTTGTAACACATCATGTCCAAGGATCAACACTCTTCTGCATTTAACATTCAATATCACGACTGTCAAAGCCCCACTCACCAATGCAAGGATCAACATTCTTCTGCATTTAACATTCAATATCACGACTGTCAAAGACTCACCAATGCAAGGATCCGCAAATTATTTCCTTTTTCATTCATTCACTCTCATAACAGTGTTGCAGACCTGCCATCTTATACTTCTAACCAACATTAGTAAAACTCTTTCCATCAGGTGCAAACATTAGGCCATAGCCAAACACTCCAAATTATCACAAAGAGCTCTGTCATACTATTGTCTATTTCTGTCATATCCCCATTGTCTACTCCTATCATATCCTTATTTTCTTCAACACATCTATTCACCTATTCTTCCCCAGTTCTTCAGAGGTTCATCTCAGTGACATGATATCGGCCTCACTTTTCGCTGCCCATAATTCCCCATAGGTCAAGCATAGAGGACCTACGAGCTACTTTACAGCCCTTCACCTCCATCATACTTTTTGCAAATCCCTGACTCGAACAATCTGTACAAAACCATTCTGCCATCTCTACACTGTTGCTTTTGAGAGCCAGGTAAAGTAAGGAACTCTTTAAACATTCTCGTCAATTAGTTAAGTAAAGCTACAGCAGTTCATCATTCAAGGGTTCATCAGCACTAAGACTTTAATGCAGATTGGCTAGTGTCCATTTCCCATATCCAGAAATATAATTTGAAATACAACGAAATTTTGTTTGTGGTCAATCACCGAAAGATATCATTTTGGTAATCCCAGTTTTTCTTATCCTCCTTCCTCCTGCTGAGCTTGAGCATAGCTCAGTGGTCACATGTGAGTGTGTGTGTGTGTGTGTGTGTGTATGTGTGTGTGTGTGTGTGTGTGTGTGTGTGTGTGTGTGTGTGTGTGTGTGTGTGTGTGTAAGGATTGGCGCGGCAGTTATATCAGTACTTTTTAATAAGGTTGAGAGGCTTAAGAGATGTTTCTTACCACAACCAATGTCCACCATCAATGGCAGGGTAGGGTCCTTGAAAACTTGTAGCCAGTTAGGTACTTCTGCAGGGCTCTGTGACATTACAACATAAACAAAACAAGTGAGAGAAAGTAAGCTAGAAGATATCTACTATGTACATGGTCATGCAGAACACCTATCGACTCTAAACTCTGTATAGGCCTATCACTACTAGGTGCTATCTAATGGTTCCAACCTGAAGCTCACTTTTGATGACCACTTTCATGGAAAGCCAGGTCTCCCAGGGGGCAGATCATTTGAGGAATTCAAACTTACTCTTTCCCTTTAGTGTGTGGTTGACTCAGTGGATGAGATTAGATTCTATATTTGCAGATTTTCATGGATGAGGGGAGATTCTATAGTAGTCATCAGCTGAGTTTACGGATTCTCCACAAACACTTGGAAGGCTACATTGCATCTCTGATCAGGTCATAGATATTGCCAAGCTTAGCCCTTTGTGCGACAACCACTTGGCTGATGCTCCAATCGAACACAAGATACCATCTGTCATTCTGGATTATTTTAACCTAGACTGCTGTTTTCATGTGTATCTTTATGATAATGCATTCTTTTCTTCTGTTTGTTTCTTCTCTCGCGTAATCATCTTGAACAAGACAAAAATCTAAAACAAAAAATATCATGGCCATATGTATCAGGCTATCAGCTACACGGCAAACAAAGATTTTAGAGGTAACCGGGAACGCAAAGGAAATCCAGATTATGGAGCTACGAGGAGGTTCTCCCAAATGGTCAAGAAAATAAGTAAAAACCAGCTTCTAGCGGGACTCCAGTATCGGGTCTCACTTGATATGTAAGAAAACAACTCAACTTTTTTATCAGTCATGAGTGAACACACCCAATAGATTGGTTTCCGGAAAATCTCATCACTTTTAGTAATCTAAAAGAAATAAAAATTCATACCAAGAAAGATGAACTGAGTGGATTCACATGCTGTCGGATTCTAACATGACCCATCTGCGACACCAGAAGTGCAGTTGAACTAACAAAACAACATTTGATAAGACAAACAAATCTGAGAATATGAGGAGATGAACGAAGGAAGGACATTGTACATCAAACGTTTTCTCCTTGAGACCGAGCTGAGCATACTCCAACTCCACGAGGTCAGTGCTTCTGAGAGGACTGAAGCTCGTTATACTGAGTCTACGACAACCTTGGCCGGCAGTGACAGCATTAACGTTGTTGGTGAAGCAAGTGCTGAAAGCAGAAACAACGGAAGGACTCCTAGGACCACAGAGAGGCTTACAAGCACAGATGAAATCTGTCCTCAACCTCCCCCCAGCGATAACCATCTGTAAATGATGAATTAATGTAGAGTGTCGACTCAACTCTCGCCGGTTACCACCTCCCGCCAAATTTTCTCCCTTCTCTCCCTTCTCCCGCTTCTCCCACTTCTCCCGCTTCTCCTACTTCTCTCCCCCCCCTCCTCCTCTCTCCCCCTCCTCCTCCTCTCTCTCCCCTCCTCCCCCCCCCCCCCTCCTCCTCTCACTTCCCCCCTTCTCCCACTTCTCCCACTTCTCTCCCTTCTCTCTTCTCTCGCTCCTCTCACGCATCATGCATTCCCACATCTCTCATTACTCTCGCTTCTCTCACTACTCCAGCTTCCCTCCATCTCTCCCGGCTCGTTTCAGCCTTCATCTGCATCAATTTAACACTGTCTGAAAATAAACTAATTCCAAAATCCACGATGCCATTTGTCATTGAGCACTATTTCTATCCTTAACTCTTTATAAATTGAATAGAGAAATGATATCAGTACTTCGAAGTTTTACTTCGAAGTTTTACAGTATGACGTGGATGTCTTATGTGGCATCCACGTCAGCTGCCTACTTGGCAAAGAGGGAGAGAGGAGAGAGGCGGGAGTGGGAGAGGGAGAGAGGCGGGAGCGGGAGAGGGAGAGAGGCGGGAGCGGGAGAGGGAGAGAGGCCGGAGCGGGAGAGGGAGAGAGGCCGGAGCGGGAGAGGGAGAGAAGCTGGAGTGGGAGAGGGAGAGGACGGAGCGGGAGAGGGAGAGAGGACGGAGCGGGAGAGGGAGAGAGGACGGAGCGGGAGAGGGAGAGGGAGGGAGGCCGCCGAGCGGAGGGAGAGGGAAGGGGGCCGCCCCGCCGCGGCGCGTGAGGGAGGCCGAGGCCGCCTCCGCCCCGCCGCGGCACGTGAGGGAGGCCGCCTCCGCCCCGCAGCGGAGCGTGAGGGAGGCCGAGGCCGCCCCGCCGCGGCGCGTGAGGGAGGCCGAGGCCGCCCCGCCGCGGCGCGTGAGGGAGGCCGAGGCCGCCCCGCCGCGGCGCGTGAGGGAGGCCGAGGCCGCCCCGCCGCGGCGCCTCCCCCCTTCCCTCTCACTCCCGCTCGGCGGCCTCCCTGGAGCGGGAAGGGAGGCCGAGGCCGCCCCGCCGCGGCGCCTCCCTTCTTCCCTCTCCCTCCCGCTCGGGCGACCTCCCTTCTTCCCTCTCCCTCCCGCTCGGGCGGCCTCCCTCCCTCTCCCTCCCGACAGTAAAATGCCGCAGTGCGTATATCACGACTCAATTGAATAATGCTAACGGTACGTTATGTAGCATACAGTTTGAGTACCATCTGACGTGGATGACTTATGTGTCATCCACGTCAGCTGCCCTTTGGCAAAGAGAAAACTGGAACCTTCGGGTTTCGGTTTTCTCTTGAGCGGGAGAGAGAGGGAGGGAGGCCGGAGCGGGAGGGAGAGGGAGGGAGGCCGGAGCGGGAGGGAGAGGGAGGGAGAGGGAGGGAGGCCGAGAGAGGAGGGGGACGGGGCTGCGGCGCGGGAGGGAGAGGGACGGGGGCCGCGGCGCGGGAGGGAGAGGGACGGGGCCGCCCCGCCGCGGGAGGGAGAGGGACAGGGGCCGCCCCGCCTCGGGAAGGGAGGGGACGCCGCCCAGCCGCGGGAAGGGAGGGGACGCCGCCCCCGCCGCGGAAGGAGGACGCCGCCCGCCGCGGGAAGGAGGACGCCGCCCGCGGAGCGGTCCGGCCTCCCTCCCTCCCTCTGCGCCCGGCCTCCCACCCTCCTGCTCCCTCTCCAGCCTCCCTCCCTCCTGCCCTCTCCGGCCTCCCTCCTGCCTCCTCCCTCCTCCCTCCCGCACCTGCTCCGGCCTCCTCCCTCCCGCACGTACCGTTGGTTGTTCCGACCATATGCAAGACTAGATCAACGAAAATATTCAAATAAGGATGTCAAATTTAATAAAAATAAGATATTATCTACATATTCCTCATTCCGTACTTTAATTATTAGAGAAAAATAGTAAAAAGGTGTGACTCCAAGATATAATATAATAATATATTAGATACGAGAATGCCTTGTAATAAGTATATACACGTCAAGTTGTAAAAGATATTTTTTTTTTTGAGAAACAAGTTTTATTCGAGAGGCAAACCATTACGATAAACTGGTAAAATGTTTTGATACTTGCCAGCGTTGTTGTGAATTCATTTTCTAAGTATAGAGAATGTAGTCCGGCCAGATATTGGGTAAAAGCTGTTGTCCCAGGGACTGTTTGGAGTTCGAAGTTTGAAAGGGGTTAGTGTACAGGTACATCAATGTCTGAGACAACTGCAAAACATGCCTTATAATATAAACTAATTAACACCGTACACCTCTGAGAAAAGCCAGTAGACACTTTGATTCTCATTTCTCAGAGCTTTGTACATTTTAGCACAATGGATGTCGCAAGTAAAACTGGTTTCTGCAGTTCCTAATAGTTTTCTTCTCCACAACAACTTTATACAAAGTCAATACTGTCTCTGAGACGAGAAGCCCAGGCTTCCTGTTCTCTCCTTTTACAAATTCTTGTACTAACTTTCTCGTTCACCTTGTGCTGAACCAATTGCGACTTGAGAGTCTGCAACTCTGCAATGATAAGTCCACCAGCTCCAGACTTCTAAGGGAATCTCCAATTATCATCATTCCAAATGCCAAAACACTGAAAGGAAGAACTTTCGTAAGAAAAATCCGTTAGCAAAAATCTGAAAGCATTGAACAAGGAAATAGGAATCGATTCAGTAATTTTATCCAGCCCAGCAGCAAGAAATTGGAGTATCGAAGCGAAGATGAAGATATGAAAGGGGATATAGGTTCGGTAACAAGCAGGAATGCTGCTACAATATTATTTTTCATGTGTTTGGGCAAGCGTAAACAACAGACAACCAAACAGAATACATCAAGAAATGCTATTGAAACTTACTCTTGAGAGAGTATCGGTCAGTTTAAGAATCTGCAAATGACCCAAAAACTTTTCTGGATAACAGAGATTCATCTTCACGAGAAAGAGAGATGAATTTCTTAATGACTACCACTAATATTACTTGAGAAATCCTTGTCAAAGACTTTAATTCTATACTCATTAAGCCCCATTATAAGTGAGCTACACTAGAATGTCTATTATTCTTGGGAGAGATAAATAACATAATGCACCAGAATAATCTCAAGTTAAGAATAAGTTAGGAGTGTCGTCATTGCCAAGATGGTCTTACTAAACCAGTAATACGACACCAGATGGAAATAACCTTCAGATTATGACAACCATTGCAAAATGATTTCACATAGAAAAGACTTCATGCAACACATACTCATAGGCACAGCTTTTAATGGCTTGAAGTCAAGATTCTTGCTAAAGCCTAGTACTACGGAACACATCTTGCCCACATAAAGTCAGGATAACTGACAGCACTAACTAGTCGATTGTATCATCATTTTTTTTCGTTTTTTTTTTTGAGGACCACTTATTTTTTAATCCAAGCTGTACTCCTAGGATACTTAAACCCAAGACCTCTCATTACGCAACCCCACATGAGACCAATGAGCAATGCTTAAGTTCTTTAAAGTGTGCAACACGAGGACATCCTAGGAGGTCACCAATCTTGGTACTGCTCTCGCCCAAGCACGCTTAACTTCGGAATTCTGATGGGTTCCGGTGATCCGGTGGATTACTGCTGATATAATCGCACCCGTCAACTGTATCATCAATCATAATAAAGAAATGCCAGCCTGATGAAATTTTTTAAGTACTACCACTCCCAATGAATTACTCTAATAGTGCTGTGAAAATGAAAAAATTAAACGGTCTCTGTCTTCTTCTTTTCCCTAGTGTTATAAGGGTTCATCCTATTTCATGTAAATAGTTTTGTATCCTCCTAATTTATTTATAAGCCTCACACATTACAAGTTCCAAACAAAGAACAAAAGCATAAATTTCACAAGTACTTTTGAACCTCATGTACTTTTGCTGGTTACCGAAATCGGTAACAAAATGAATAATGCAAAATTTCAAGCGGAAAGCAATTTGCAAACAATGAACCGTTAAGAATTGGATAATAACACACCATGAAAAGTCTATGAAAAAAATAAGGAAGACCAACAAGAAATATTCACAAGCTTGTATTAAAAGCATAACAACCTGAAAGAGAAGCTTTTGCACAAATTTATCTTCTCATAACAGATCCTATAATTTTTACTTGATACACGGCTATTCCATCCAAACATTCCTATCTTTTGTTTTACCTCTAAATTCCAGGCACAATATATGATATGATCCTTTCTGAACTTTCAAAAAAATTCGCAATTACATTTTATAAAAACAAAACATTTTCAAAAAAAAATCTCAATTCATTTTCTTCAAAGTGTAAATTTCTTTGCTTGTTCCACCTTCTTTTAGTTTTGATGGCAATGCATCTATTATTTGTGAAACAAAGTAGGTGGCAACTGAGAATGAGACAATCCTTTTGCTACTCCATTCAACACCCATTAATGAACCCTCGAAAAAGTTGTTTTTTCATGTATGAACCCATATTTACAAGGCAAATAGCCAATTTGCAATAGAACGGATAACTAGATAAATGCTAGCCTCACCTGTAATGTGATGTAGAGCTGTCAACCGTAAGAAAAACAATAGTTAAACTAATGAAGCCATCTATTTATACAAAATCAAACAGAACTAAATGGTCAAATCACTTATAAATATTACAAATTGGATATATTTGAAGCATTACAATGGTATAAGGGATGACCTGCTTTAGACTGACATCAGTAAAACCTCAGTGCTCTCTCTAGCTCCTTCTCATCCGCACAGTTATATCCCAACAGGTAAGCCCTTGCTAACCAAAATACCATAGAGTTAACTTCAGTACGCACAGATGTTTTTTATTTTTTTGGAAAGTAGTATGACAAATGTCTATTTCATAGCAAGAAGCAAATTCTAGAGGCAAATCAAAAAATAGGATAGAGAAACCATAATCTTCAGTAAAAAAATGAAGAAAAGCGGCATTTCTAAAATCTTGTCGCAGTATTCGACATAGAACAAGTCAAAAAAAACCTCCAAGATGAAAACTGCACCTCACATAGAATAACAAGTCAAAAAGCTATAACTTTATAACGTTTGCCTATAATTTTATGTTTGCCTGAGGTAGCTGCTCAATCTGTAACATGCACCTATAATTTTGCTGTTGCTTTCTCAAAGTTCCAGTTCATGGCAGGAGTAGCCCTTCAATCAATTTACTGTTTGCCTCTCTTAGCACATGCTGCCAGCTGATACCCCTTTTCCTGCTTATGTCCTCTGCTTCTCTACTTCTCTAATAAATCTTCTTCCCCTTCTCTAACTTCCTCCTCCCCACTTGAGAATCCCTTTTGTCCTCACTTGATCATTCTCTCTTTTTTCTCATTTCTTGCAAACTTTCCGCTGATAGTGAAGACAAACATTCAGTGCATTTTATCACTTTCCCTTCCCTTGCTTTTTTTAATTATTTTTTCCTTCCTCCCATCCTTTTTCTCTTCTCCTTGTTTCTTCAATCCCTTTCTTCTTCCTTCCTTTGCCTTTTCGCATTTCTCTAATATTATCAAGAAACACAAACATTCAGTGCATTTTATCACTTTCCCTTCCCTTGCTTTTTTTTTATTTTTTCCTTCCTCCCATCCTTCCCTCCTTCATCCTTTTTCTTCTTCTCCTTGTTTCTTCAATCCTTTCTTCCCTTGCTTCCTTCCTTCCTTTTCCTTTTTTCGCATTTCTCTTCTTCCTTCCTTTGCCTTTTCGCATTTCTCTAATATTATCAAGAAACACAAGCATTCCTTGGTTTCAGTCACTGGAGTTCATTTCCTTATCACCCTCCAATCTCTGCTAACATTCTTCACTCTTTCTTACTTCCTTGCATGTGGGAACCAATTCGCTCTCCTTGTTGCATCATTCTCTTGCTTTTTCCTTTTATTTTCACTTGTTTTCTTTTGGCACATTTGATATCATTTCCTACTCCTACCCCTTACTTCATTCTTCACTTTTTCTTTCTTTTCTTTCTTGTACTTTTCATAATATTCCTTCCCTTCTGTAATATTTTGTTGGCTGCTGCCCAATTCTCTTCCTCTGGCTTCCTCTCTTATGCTCTGTTTTCACTCCCTTCAAATGTATGCAGATGAAAATGAAGACAAGAAGAACAACACAAAGACAACTTCATTCCAGAGAAAAATGATGAATCAAAGTCGCCTGCTACTAAACATGCAAGTTTAGAATTTGCATATGCTCATGAATGTCCACAGTAAAATTGAATGAACTGCATCTATAATCTGATATACATATCTATAAAGAAGACAAGAAAAGAAACAAATACAGTTTCGAGGAAAAAAGGTCATAAAGCTCTCTAAGAAACCATGCACTTCCATTAACAGTCTGAAATAACTTCTAAAAGAAAATAATATTCAAGTAATCTTTATGGAACCTCAACAGAACAAATCAGGGGAAATAGAGCATAGAATTTCAAATCAACATCTTTATATTGTCATTCATCGATGTATACTTCTTTTTCTATCAATTGTTTTTCTGAAAAATACAACACGAAATTATGAATGTCCTGTAGTCTTACCAAATCGGCCAGATCCCATGAAAGGCTCTGCTTCATCAGTAAATCCAACTTGTTGCAGATCCTAGAAGTTGCAAATCCAAGATTAGAAATTATAGAACCACAAAGTTTGTGAATCAGCAGCAACAATAAAACTGAACTTGTAAAAGAGCCATCATGTTGTTCATCTCTTTAATTCTAAGCATGCAAAATATGATGAGTTCACATGGGAAGAGATGAAGGAATCTGCTCTTTGTTATGCTCCAGGTAGCTATAAACGAACAAAAGACTAGGGAATTTCCAGCAAAAAATAATCAAAATCACAACTACAATCTCATGGAATGTACAAGGCGTCAAGTCAACAACAAAGAAGGCAGTAATTCATGACCAAATCTATGAGAAAAAAGGCTCTTCATTCTACTTACGGAAACTACATGCCCCTTGTGAAAACCTCTCTAGTTACTGATTTCGCCCCTACAAACAATCAATGGCTAGCTCTTCCTACAAAAACAAAAAAAAAAAAAACAAAAAAAAAAGGCTACCTTTAAATTAAAACAGAAACAGCAAGGTTGGAGGTAATATACTATTCTACAACATATCATTATTTAGCCTTGAAGATTATGCCAATGGGACTTGTCTATTGCCTGCAAAACCTTTCAGCTGAATCTGTGGGTTTTATTGGAGTAAATGCACAGGTACAGTATCAGAGAAATTCTTTCTGGGAGGATCTAACTTCATTATGTCAAATTGGAACTTACCATGTCTGGTTGGGAGTGATCTGGACGCAATTTATTTTCTGAATGACAAGTCTCAACCTTCCACTTGGATCGCAGCTTCTATGCGAAACTATGTTGAGTTTATCGACTCTAATAATCTAGAAAAGTCAATTACATGGACATGGACAAACAGATATAGCCACTCATTCAAGCTCGACAGATTTTTGGTGACCTCCAACTGGTTAAACATCTATCTAGAACTTGTTGGCCTTGGCTCGGTCTCACCATTTCTGGTCACCGGACTATTTTATTAGACACCAAAAACAGCAATTGGTGCATCCCACCTTTCGGGTTTGCGATTCCTAGCTGGAAAACATGAAATTATGCTCTCTTATAGAGTCATGGTGGCAGTCATTCCCTTCAGAGGAATTCAATGGAGGGATTCTTACCATCAAGCTGAAATTGTTGAAGTTGGAAATGAACAAGTGGAGCAAACTGTTAAGACCACAGACCACTTCATGGAAGAATCATTTATATACTCAAATTGCTGCTCTGACAAGTTAGGAAGAACAGAGGCATTTAACAGATTCTGAATTTCAGGAGGAAATCACTGCAGTGATGGAAGTCCAGAAGAGAGCCGATAGACCTAGTGCATCCAACGTGAGAGGATGGAAGAATCAGAGGCGGGAGTTGGAAAATCAGGAGAGCTGGAAGGGTTTTGGGTTTGGAAACTAGGGACTCAGTGAACGGAGTTTCAATGAAGTCCAAACACAAGGGCGAAATACAAAAGACAGCTTACGTTTAACAGATTAAATGATATGCATTTTGTTTATGGATAAAAATCCATATCTGGCCCGATAAGAAGAGCTAATATCCATGCATCTAATGGATATCTGCTTCTAACATTTTTTTTTAAATAAGGCAAAATTTTGTTAATTCAATCAATCAATATTAAATAGTAGGAAGGGCCCCTTACAATCATGGATTGGAGTGAAGCTCCTTCCTTAGCTTAGGGTATCAGCCAAAGAATTGGCTTCCCGAGGAATACAATGCCACTCACATACAACATCCCTTTTCCTCGTTTGAACCTCGCCATTCATTTTTAAGGCTATGCCATCCTAAGGTGCTGCTAAATGGAAGAATCTTATCAACATCCATGAATGAGAAATCATAGATCGAACTGTCGAATTGCTATCATATAATCGGAAAAAGGGTAAACCACCGCCTCCCGGGCTCCCTGACCAATGTGTGCTATCATATACCTTTATCAGCTAAGGTCACAAGCTGGAGATAAAAAGAACCAGCTGACATCCAACATCAAGAGATTCTTGCTTGCTTTACACCATCCAATGACTGGGTAAACCACCGCCAAATGAAGCACAGCCATGGCTTCAAGAAGGAAGGAATTAGTGACCCCCGAGGCACTAGGGTATGATGCACATCTGGAAGACTCCTCCAGATCTCTCCAAAGAGATCTTTCAACATCATTTTCCCAGCTGATAGAAAAAGCATTCACTTTTATTTCTTTTCTTTCCAAATACACCATGGAACAAAGATGAGGCATGCTTCAATCCTGCCTATTTCTAAATGTAATAGAGGATAGAAAATGGGTTATCAAATCCTCCGAGGTTGTGTTATATGGGGAAAAGCCAAACAGGCTCCAAAAATATATTGAAACCTCCCATGAGAAGTCATAAAGGTGTAGCGCATGCTCCACATACTCTTCCTCTCTTCCACATAGTGCACATTCCGTGGTTTGTAGTACAATGGCTCTTCTCCATAGCGCGTCTCAAGGATATTCTTGTCAAGGGCCGTCCTGCAAAAATTTTTGCCTCCAATGGTCCATCTATAGACCAAGCAATGCTTGCTACGTTTGCCCCTCTAGAGTTGATGGGAGGAGAATTTTGCAGGGTGAGGATACTGAGATCTGCCTTTTTGCATCAGCTTTTCATATTAGTTTGTCATCAACCAAGTGACAGATATAGTGCTGCTGAATTGCTAAGGCTAAAATCTTCAGCTTCGGCATCATTTAATCCTCATCCAAACACTACTCCAGTCCAGCAAACCACCATGTGGTCCACTGATGTCAAATACATGAGCTTCTCTCTGGAAGGTAATGGAGTATAAACTGGGGAAGGTATCTTTCAGTCAGGAATCATTTAACCATATATCATTCCAGAAATTTGTTTCTCTTCCATTTCCCACCATATATCTGATTTTTTTGTCTAAAAATCTCGAATAGTTCGTACAAGAATCTCCAATTTGCACAAAAGGTTCCTCGAGGAATTATAACCCTGCTAACATGCATCTCCAACCGCACCAGCTTCCTAGAATCCATAGAGACCCATGGTTGGCAGCTTGTGTTGAGTTTCCAACACCATTTAAGAAGTAAGGCATTGCTATACTACAGAATAGTGCAAAACCCCAATCCCCCATTCTTCTTGGGCTTGCATACATTTTCCCCATTTTACCAAGCTACGCTTGAACTCATCTGATGACCCTCACCGCAAGAATAGGTCGGAATACCCATTGGACATGCTTGCAATAGCAACAACAAATCAATTTGCCCTTGGATAGTCTTGATTGGGGATTTTCCATGACCGGAACCCACAATTCTTTCCTCATTCTATTATAGTAATAAGGTAGTCGAAGGTAAGTGGGTAGTGTTCCGATACTGCAGCCAAGGTATTCAAGAGCATATTGATTGAGATGGTGGTCAGTGGTGAACCCAAAAACAGAAGACTTTTCCAAATTTATTTTCTTCCCCAAACTGGATTCAAATACTCTAATTACTGCCTTTAGTCTTTAAAGTTCCTTTAAAGAACCATTGCAAAAGATGATTGTATTGTCCCCAAATTGAACTATAGGTTGGAGATTTCCCATCGAGCCCAAGTTCACCGCTTCCTTAATAAGGCAAGTCGGCCTCTCAGCTACAAAATTAAAGAGGTGAGAGAGCGGGTCTCCCTATCTAAGGCCCCTTGAGCTAGGAGCATAACCAAAGACGCCTCCACTTACCGACATTGAGAACATTGCTGATGATACATTGTATTGTATCCAAGCTCTGCATTTAGATCCAAAATTCATTACCTCCATTAGCATATCCAGATTCATTGCCTTCTCAAGTCTTAATTTCAGCTTGAAGTGAGGCGACTTTACCTTTGAGAATGTATCAATCACCTCATTTACTAGCATAAAGTGAGGCGACTTTACCTTGAGCTGATAAGAGTGCTTTCTTCTTCTCCAATAACCTTTTTCGTTGCTCCTTTAATTCTTGCAATTAGAACCTGAGAGAAGAGGCGACTTTACCTTTGAGAATGTATAAATCACCTCATTTACAAGCATGAAGTGAGGCAACTTTACCTTGAGCTGATAAGAGCGCTTTCTTCTTCTCCAATAACCTTTTTCATTGCTCCTTTAAGTCTTGCAATTAGAACCTGAGAGAAGACTTTGTAGGAGCTTTATAGTAACTAGGTTGTAAAAAGAAGAGATTAATCAATTTGTATTGAGATAATCCTTCGAATTACAATAAAATAGGCTTACAGTTCAAGAGGTAAGCCGACTCTCCCAAAGGAAATTAATCTACGCTAAATTAATCTCCAAAATCTTGATGCCCTAATCCCCTCCTTAATCTCCTATTTATAATGCTTAACCGAACCATATGAAAGTACCATCCTACCCCTAAGCTTTAGTACGCCTACCATACACTTTCATAATCCCCAGCCCAACAACACTCTCAGGCCTTACATTACTCCCTCCCACGAAGACACCTTGTCCTCAAGGTAGAACTCTCGAAACTGCTGCTGCTACACCGCATACTGTTCCCATGTGGCCTCACAATCCGGCAATCCCCTCCAATGAATCAGCACCTCCTTGTGCCAGTCGGACCATCCCGAACACCTGCCACTGCATCCGGCTGCAGCACCACCTCCATGTCATCGGTCAGAAAACAGACGGAAGAGCTGAAGAGGCCACCTGATTTCCAATGGCGCGTCGCAATTAGGAGACATGGAAAACTGGATGAATTGCCAAATTTGGTGGCAGTTGCAAACGATGTGCTATCTCCCCAATGCGTTCAATAATCTCATAAGAACCAAAATAATGAAATGAAAGTTTGTCGTTACGTCGGCAGGCCAAAGTCTCCTGCCTGTAAGGCCGTAACTTCAGATATACATGGTCACCCACCACAAACTTTACATCTCTTCGGTTGCCATCAGCTTGCATTTTCATATTATGTTGTGCCCGAGACAAATGGTGTTGCAGCCAACATTCCATCTCGCTCCTGTAGACACTGGTCCACTTGTGAAACTAAAGTAAACCCTTGTCCATAATGTATCAAATGTGGAGGATCACACCCATAGAAAGTTTTAAATACTGTAGTGCGGGCGGCTGAATGATAGGAAGTATTATGCCAATACTTTACCCAAGCTAACCATTGTGCCCACTGCTTTGGAGTATGAAACAGAAATCAACCAAGGTAAGTTTAAACACTCCGATTGACAACCTCGGCCTGTCTATCAGTCTGGGGATGGTAGGCAATGCTTATCTTCAAAATAGTTCTTTGCAATCGAAAAAACTCTTTCTAAAACCTGCTTAAAAAGACCTTGTCCCGATCTATGACAATGGACTCCGGAATCCTATGCAACCGCACCACCTCATGCAAGAATACAACAGCAACTGTATTTGTTGTATAAGGGTGGCGAAGAAGAATGAAGTGTCCATACTTACTAAGTCGGTATACATTCAAAGGGTATACATTCAAAGGGTATACATTCACTTTGGTGGTAGTAGACCGACTTAATAAGTATGCACACTTCATTCTTCTTCATTCTTCTTCGCCACCCTTATACAATTGTTACAGTTGTTGCCTTGTTCTTGCGTGAGGTGGTTCAGTTCCATGGGATTCTGGAGTCCATTGTAATAAATCGGGACAAGGTCTTTATGAGCAGGATCTAGGAGCTTTTTTCTATTGAAAAGCACTACTTTGAGGAGAAGCACCGCCTACCACCCCCAAATTGAGGTTGTCAACTACAGCATTGAAACTTACTTTCGTTATTGTATCCGACAATTCGAAGCAGTGGGCACAATGGTTAGCTTTGGGCTGAATACTGGTATAATATTTATTATCATACAATTGCCAGCACAACACCATTTAAAATGCTTTACGAGTGTGACGCTCCGCGCATGCTACACTATGGAAAGGGGTCTACTTCAGTTTCACAAGTGGACCGGTACTTACAAAAGTAAGATGGAATGCTAGCAAAATTGAAACAACAAACTGTCTCAAGCACAAGAGATTATGAAAAAACAAGAAGATGCTAATTGATAGGATGTATATTTTGTGGTTGGAGATCGGGTGTATTTGAATTTGCAGGCCCTATAGATAAACGACTCTAGCCCAGTGACGTAAAGAAAAACTTTCACCTCATTATTTTAGTCCTTCAGAGATTGTGGAACACATAGGGGAAGTTGCTTAGTTTGCAATTGCCACCGGGCCTAAGACTATTAAGGTGTATGGGAAATAAGATATCTGGGGCAATATGGTAATTTTTGTATGGTTCAATCAAGTATTAGTAGTAGACTAAGGGAGGGATTAGGATATGCAGAATTTGGGAGTTAATTTTAGCAGTTGATTAGTTTTATCTTTGGGAGAGAAGGCTTACCTCTCAAATAGCAAGCCAAGTTATCTGCAATTAAAGGATTATGACCATATAAATCCGATTCTTCTTCCTCTTTCCAATTCAGTTCCTATCAGCTGCTTGAAGAAAGGTAAGAGCTTCACTTTTCCTATACTAAGCGGAGAGAGTCTCCAATTCCCTTGTCCTCAGTCCAAAACAAGAATAATCAACTTTTACCAAGTCATGTCCGCGACCATATTTAATTTCCATAGCAATTTAACAAGCAGGGGCTCCTTATGCTCTTGAGTTTTCTAATACCTAGACCCCCATTCTCTTTGGCTTGACAAACATTATCCGATTAAATTAGATGAATTTTTTATCTATTATATGACCCAGACCATAAAAATGTTCTCATAAGGATGAAATCCACTATCAGATATTAAGAATTATAGTAACGAAAATCATCAACTAGGGGTGGGCAATTGTCGAGTTAGGGCTAGATTTTCCAGAAACCCAACATCGGCCACCCTTAAGACCCCTAAAACTATTCCCTGTTAAAAACCCAATCGAATTTAAAAACCTAACCTTGTTCCCACTACAAGATCCCCCCATCAGCCCATCCCCATCCTGACTTCCACCCTGATCCGTCCATTTTTTATTCGTCCCTTATTCGGCCAACTTGCCTCAACCTCCCCCCACTTACCCTACCCTACCTCAGCTGCTTACGTGTTGTCTTTTAAAATTTTCTTCAGCAACTTAACAAGTAACCTAGCTATCTCCCTTACCTTCAGGGAAATTGGCTCCCCGATCCAGTCAAGGTCTTTTACACCTCCACAACCCTGACCTTCAAATCAAAACCTCACCAATCCCCATGATATTTTCGTCAGCTCGGCTCAGGTGGGTACCAGTGAAACTCAGTTGAATGCCCACCTCTATGATCAACATATAGTAGGAAAATAAGTTATAAAACAAAACATGATGTCAGTGGAGAAAACAAGAGAGGCAAAAAATATCTCAGCCCCGTCTTGACGCATTTATTTTTAACGAATTGCAAATATTAGAAGGATGATCAAGCCTGCCACCAATAGATTCAAGTCATATCTTGAAAGGATTTAGACTAAACTACTCTCAGAATTTAATTCAGTCACTTGCTACACTATTTTTCTATAAACAAATAAAAAAGGTATTTTGAGTAATGCAAACTATTGAGGGTATAGAAACATGGTAAAAAAAATTTTAAAATAATATGCCACCCATCCTAACTGGTAATCACTAAGCCATGAAGTCTAACAACTACCAACCCATGGTTTTGACAACCAGACTTTAAAGCCTAATCAAATTACACCAACTTAAACATTCTAAAAATTAAGAGAACAAGAAAGACTCTCATATGTTCTAACAAAATCATGTCGATTAAAAGAGATATGCTAGTAATAAACAATTCTTTATATCCAATAAAAAGGGAAGGACAGCAATGCGCAGATAGTGTTGATCTTCTCCATGCCAGCAGGAAATTGTACTTCAAATGTAGCAGAGACCAGAGCTCTACTTGAAGGAATCTGATTGTATTAAAGGGAAACCAGGAAACCCCTTGTAGTAGGAGATTTTCAAGTAGTCATCTGGTGGGCTAAAAGATCTTACTGCCCTTCATGGCACCTCAGACTACTGTTTGATGAAATCTGGGATGTCATATCAGGATAGCAGATTTTATGGTCAAACGTGCCTTAGATCAACCAATTCAGTGGCAGACAGATTAGCTAAACAAGGTGTAACCAAACCATGCTTAATTACAGGGACAATGCTGCCCTTCTCCTAGTTCTGTAAAAGAGTTGACACTAACGTGTTGCATGTATACTATGTAATTGATGTAAGACCACTCAGAGCAATTGATAGAAGATTTTTGCCATTTCAAGAAAAAAAGGGAAGGACATAAAGAAGAAGAAAAAAAACATAGATCTCTTATTTAAAGTGCTCATCCTCATGATTTATGGAGCTGCAAAGAAATTGTACTTATATTTTGCAAAGAAATGACATATCCACAACCAAAACAACTTAGTATATAGACTACACCCCATGCCTTAACCATAACCACATAATGAAATAAGGCAACATAAGCCATGTAATAAGAGCTTAGTCTGGTCCACTGTACAACTAATCCTGTCCATAACTTACCAGGTATGCCTTCTCCAAAAAACGCTACAGATCACACAATCTAGCACATACAAGCAAGGATATTGCAATTGTGAAGGGCTACTAAAATGTGCATAGGCTATTAAACGAACGACAGTGTCAAATAAGAAAATTCCTTTTTAAATCTACACACTTAGCGGTTGCTTTTTAACAATAATATACTGAGAGTAAGACCCATTTCTGACTCAAGGGCTTGAAATTAAATCGAATCCCAACTGTAAACATCAACAATATTAGCAAGATCAGGAAATTAAAGAAAGATGTTACACAGAAAGTGGACTTACAGCAGTTGGCTCCTCTTCACATGGAGATAGTGAGCTATCAAAGCAGTGTCCTGATATGGTACAAACCAAAAGCCCATCTGGATCGAAGATAGTCTCACGACAAGATTCATCGCAGACTGTAAAAAGACAAACATGAGCATCAGGTAGAAACATTGAACTTCAAGATAGGTTAGATCTGCTCAAAAAAAAAAAAAAAAGTTAGATCTCAGCACAAGAGCAAAATAATCTATTTTTTCAGCATAATACAATAACTTACCATGGACACGACCAGTCTTCTCACATAAAAATACATCTCCAATTTGAGAGTATGAACAAGTCTTCCCTGAGCACATATGGCTCGCAGACACATCATCATTCATGCCTCTACTACTTTTCCAAATAGACACTTGATCAGCGAGTGTTTTGTCAAGAATTAAGTGGTCATCATTAACCTCCACACCCAAAAATGAATATTAACATATTAGAATACATTCTGCAGAGAATTTTATTTTAACTCAGTTGATGCATGAATATTGCCTTTCACCTGTGAAGGAAGAGGTGTTTGGCTTCGTTTGGCCACTTGCATCTGAATGTAGTACTCCTTAAACTCAGGTGGTGTATTCCTCATGAATTCAACCATATCCTCTTGGTCACGCTGCAAACAAAATTATTTATTAGAAAGAAGGACTATAAAGAACTCCATTAACCTCTAATGTCTTTCTTTAGCCCTCCTAATGAACCCTAACCTCAAAGAGGTAGAAAAATTTTAAACATAATGAGACCCTGGAATAGAGAGCATCCCTTGTGTTTAAGCATCAAAGAGGACCAGTATTTGAGACATGGTGTTTAACAAAATAACAAATAAAGTAATAAAACTAAAGACATATGGATCACTGTAAGAGACATTTTCTGTAAGCAGCAATTTTTATCCAGAAAGATTAATAACAGTACCTGAATGTAGAGTTTCTTCCAAGCACACTCTCGCAACTTCCCTCCAGGGGATGCAAGGCCCCAACGCATACAATAACTGCACTGATTTACATGTGAGTGCGACATTTCCTTGGCGACAACAAAAAAGTAAGAGAAAGCTAACGGCAACAAGTTTCAGGCATGCAGCAGGCCCAGGATAGAAAATCCGAGGTTGCAAAAACTTGCAGGTAAGATAAAGTTACAAAACTCATGCTTCACACCTACGGTTAAACCAAACAACTTATTGTACAGAAAATCTATTAAATAACAGAATCTAGTCATTTATTTTTTTATTGGTAACAGAAAACCATATCAAAATAGAGATGCTGTAATATTAATCAACTCGTTCAGCTAGTGGACTGTGCAACAAACACCAACCCATCATCAGCTACGGGCCCGGTTAATTGAAATAGTTACGTCACAATTCAAGCAGTAACAAGAGATACTTACAGACGCCGCCACAGACTTTCATCAGATGCCGCAAAGCTGAGGAACTTGCAAACGAGTGAACAGGAAATAAGATCCTGCGAATAAACCAAATATTGATTCAGCAACAAAAATTGACATCATGTCTAACAAGTAAAAAGTTCCATTTCTGTTATAAAGTTAAAATGCATGAACCTCAGAGGAAAGGAATTTGAGGATGTTGTGGAATAGCTCTGGAGGTATCTTGCTGAAAATTCCGGTTTGGATCGGTGCCGGAGGTCTACAATGGGAAGCAGCAATAGAAGTGCTTTCGTTTTCCAGGCGCGGCCTCTTAATAGGCCTTGTAATTTTGGATTCCTACAAAGAAAAGGAAAAAACAAAGCGTCATCATCTATTTTTTCTCGAATTTTTTTCCTTTACGATTGAATTCCCTAATACGTTCCACATGAAACCCTAGACAAAATTATTAAACTCTGGAAGCAGGACGCCCGCAGGCTGACGAAAGGCAAAGCGTACCTGGTCCGCCTCGGAAAGGATCTCCGCCTCTAGAAAGTGAGCCAAGGTTTCATCTTCATCGTCGGAAACTGTCATGGCTGGATTACAAAGAAAAGCAAACTATATACGCAATTTAAGTCCACTCCCAACCGCTTTGAGCTTCCAATCGCGGTGGCCGTTGGCCACCTCGTCTTCCACCCTCCTCTGCTGCAACGACCAAATCGATGCTATCCGCACTCTGAAGCGAAAGGAGAATAGGCAAGTCCAAATTTCACTTGTACGGACTACGCCTCGTGAGTCTTACCTAGTCACAGGGGGTGTCAATCGACAAGATATCAAACGACTTTTGCCATGTTGCGAACGACAGCGGCGGATTGAAAATCGGAGTCGACTCGACGTCACGACCGTTGATCCGAGTCAATCAGGCAAAGAACGTTCGACTCGGCAGAGTGAAGGTTCATCTCGACTCCCAACTCTAATAGTCCTAGTAGGTGACTCTAGCAAGAAGAAAGAAACGATGGTTCAACTTCAACCGAGTCAGAAGACTCCTGAATTGAGTCGCCCACCTCAAGATCCATCTTTACAATAACATGTTGAATGGGCAAAACACGAAACCATGACTCAGTTAATCAAACAAACCGTGCATAAAACCATCTTAAGCAATAAGCATTATTTTGATAGGGTGTGGCCCCTGAATGCGTAATACAAATGCATCGATTTTGTTGTTCTTTCGAGAGACACTTGAGTAATAGTGTTCCCTGTTAGCTTGATCAAATATGGGTTCTTGATTTTATGCCCATGATTCTTCTCATTCATTTTCAATGTGGACTAATACTTCTAACACTCCCCCTCACTCCATGCCAGATTTCAGAAGGCCTGCGACGTGATAGATTGGGCTACAAGCCCACAGACAAATTGGGCTACAAGCCCACAGACAAATTGGGCTATAGGCCCACAGACAAATTGGGCTACAAGCCCACATACAAATTGGGCTACAAGCCCACAAATAAATTGGGTCTCACCTTCCGGAGCCCACAAACAAATTGGGTTAAACCCACAGGACAGATAGGGAAGTTCTGACCCACGCACGGAAAGTGGCTCTGATACCATGTTAGCTTGATCAAATATGGGTTCTTGATTTTATGCTCATGATTCTTCTCATTCATTTCAATGTGGGACTAATACTTCTAACATTCCCAACAATTTTTATCTTGTAGACTCTTTTTTCATGCTTGTACAACTTAAAAACTTTCCAATACGATTCTGTTAGTAATATTCAAAATTTTAAGCTCCTTAAGATCAACTTCACACAAAAGAGTTCTAAATGGCAAAATTTGCGAACTACACAAACACTGAAATACTGCATAATAGTAAGAGTCTAAAATTCTAAGACTGAATTTAGCAGCACGACGGATGAGGAGGAATTTTTCCTCTAAGATGAGAAAACGCTTATTAGCTAAGAAGATGCTGAACCCATTTCTCCACAACAGCAGGTGAGCCATACCATGGCCTGGAACTGTCGTCAGAGCCAACGGGCGAGTGATACACCCCCTCCAAGCTCATGTTCAATGCTCCCTCCAAATGTGCTGATACTACCGGAACCACGCCATCACCCCACACATCCGCACGCCCACAGACCTACCAAATGTTACACGACTCCTCAACAAAATGACATGCAACTGGCCATTGCCCAACAACAGGATCAACTAATTGTTTGGAATTGGGAAATGCGACAAATGAAAAGAACAGAGTTCAGTATTTTAGCAGTGTCTTCTACCCTTGCTATTTGATGCATTAATAGTGGGAAAAGCATGGAGTTGGCCATCACCTGCTTGTATCCCTGACCAATAAACCGTGCACGGAGGGGGGGCACAAGGGATGAGCCATTGCTGATGCTGCTTATGGCCGCTGCAGCAGGCACTTGTGCATTATCAGAAGGAATGACTGCCGTATTATAACCAAAAAGAGGAGCTCCTTGAATGTACCTACGAGATCATCAAGGGTCACAGACGTTGTTACAATTTTGCTCTTTTTGCATGGGAAAATAACAGAATGTTGTGACATTTTACGAGATAAATTTAAAGTGAAACAACCACAGATTCACTCCCAAGAAATGGGGTCCCTTTTCAAATTCAAATTTCTTCATGTAATCTCTAGTGATACAAGACTCTGTAAGACTTCCACAGTTGCATCTCTTTTACATGCATTGGCAAGTTTTATGGACCATAGTCTCCTAAGAATTACATACAAGATTTGAGCAAAACAGAGTAGCCAGAGTAGTGCATTCACAGATCAGCAGAACCGTTATTTAACGAGGCTAAATCATGCACCTGGGCAAAAAAATCTCACCTTCCAGCCACACAAACAAACTTAATCTCTTGCGTGTAAACAGCTTTGGAGCAAAACTTTTGCACATAATCTAATAACCCTCTTGTTTGATCGATAACTCCTGGTACACCCCTAGGAGGTGGCCTGAAAGGAATCAACCAATTATTTAAGCATTCATAGCACAATAAGAAAACTTCAAGTAAACCAGCGAGATTGACACATTCATCCGGTTCACATAGTTTTCTATTAAAGCAGACTTGAAGGATTAGTGATCATCCAGTTATCACAATGTTCATATAAATCAGATGTGAAGGATAGAGAAGTTACACTGATCACTTAGGATTAATTGTGTAAAAAGCACAGGGGTATTGACACGATAGAAGCATCAGGCGACTTGCCCACAAAGGGTAAGCATATTTCAATTTGTTTACCAAGTGACCCATAGCCCCTCATAAAGCCAGTAGTTATCTTCAAGTTGGTTTTCCATCTCCTCCTTTTTTTTTTTTTTATTGTTTTTGAATAAGGGTTTTCCACCTTAAAAATCAGCAGAATGGAGGCAGCTTTAGCTAAAAAATAAGAAGGCAACAAACCAAATAAACTTACAAAGGGAAAAACTACAGTAAAACTGTTCAACCTCAGGGTGATAATTAGATGCTGCCATAAGTTTGAAAGAGGTGTCCAGAGAAATCTTTCAGCAAACAATTGTTGCAGAAAGTCATTTTTTCTTTATTTGGGTAGTTATCTTTTTTTCCAGGAAAAACCTTAGTCAAGCTTTAGACAGAAATTAGGTGCGGTCTGTAATAGAGAACTTTAGATAACTCTCCGGAAGAGTCCTATTTGGAAAAAACTTCAATTTGGAGCTCTTACAAAGCACAAATTTCTCCTCCTCGAAAGAGAGCTTACCTGAAAGGAGGTTCATCTAAACACGTTTTTTTATCGAACAGATGCTCTTTCATCCACATAGGAGTTTCTAGCTTCACAAACACACCCTTAGTGGCTAAGCTTGTTTTTCCACAAATAGTGGACACAGTTTGCATATGATCGACAAACTCAAAAATAGAAACAGAACAGAGTAATAAGAGCATACAAGTGAGGGGTCCCAAGAGTCAATAACAAAGAGACATGGGACAGGCCAAATTCTTCCATGTACACACGTGCTAGCCATCCTCCAGCAGAGTGTCCAACTATGGATATATTCCCACCTACAATTGCAAACAATCAAGAAGTTTAGAGAAGCCTCATCACTAGGAGCACGCGATAGAGTGAGGAGGGAATAAAAGGCTATAAATTCCTCTGCTCAAATTGTTTGCAGAAGCGCAGGACTACGTTTGACACTTAGTTTCCTTTGATGCTTGTTAGTACTGTTTCATCAATCGAATACTGGGATTACCAGCGGTCAGATATTACGAACAACATCGGTGATGCTACTATGACTTAGAGGGCATTCTCTCTTAATGCATGCAAGGTTTTGCACATGCTGATACTTCTGCTACGATGGAACTAAATTGTACAATGAAGGTAGTGATGAAATTAAATAATACTTGACACCTTGAGCCAAGAGCTTTGCCTCAGAAACAGCGTCCTCGACCCTTTCAAGATACCTGAGAACCAAAAAACTAGAAGTGACATAGAAGAAGAGAACTCAAACGAAAACTTTTACAAATGACATGAGGCTGTAAAATACCAGTCAAGAACAGGCCTGGGACGCAGAGTTCCCCTCCAGTAATTGGCATCTAATAAACCCGCCGCATTCCTCAGCCAATCTAGACGAGAGACTTTTGCAACAACAGTTGGGACGCCATATTCTTTCAAGGATAAGGTTAACTGCCGATAATCGTCTGAGTTGTTACCTAAACCCTGCCGCTCAAGAGCAAACGGAGAAGCGTCAGCAGAAACACCACCACACGGACGCAAAGATATAAGACAGATACACAATTAATGTCATTGCCTCTAGTGACTAAAGGAAGCAGGCACGGGAAAGCAAGAAAACCAGAAAACTGAAAAAGCGAGAGCCTGCACTTCACCGGTAGGATAACTGCGGGGCAGGAAGTGGACGATTGCGCTATTTTGTAGTGGGTGCGAACCCGTGCGGCCAAACCTTGTGGGCTCCCCTGGGGATGGGCTGCAATCCAGCCGGCCGCCGGCATTGCCTTTTTTATCTTGGCGGCAGCAGCACGCAGCTCACCTCCTCAACGGCCGGAAGCTATCCAAATATAATCGCTTCCTTCTGTTGTTCCTTTTTTTTTTTTTTTTTCTGGAAGAGCCTCGCTCTTGATTTTGAAAGGACTACAAGAAATGTGGAAAATGGTAGATCATGAAAGGAGTTCGACCTGGAGTTAACAAATGATCCGTCCATTTGTCATATTTTCTGCTAGTAAATCATAGTATGTATTAAACAGAACGAAAACTTCAAAAAATTCTCAAAAAAAAGTAAATACATAATTTTAGTCATTTATAAATGTACTGGGCCACTGGCTGTGTAATAAACGGAATAAAAAATTTATTTTATATCCATTTTACCCGTTTAGCTGTTAAGTTGAAGAGAATGTATAAATAAAATTATTTCAGTCATTTATTAAAAGAATGGATAGTTAAAAAGATTTACTCCAATATATAAAATGAAATTTTACTTATTTACTGGTTTACCGTTTAATATATGAAACAAGAATCTGAAAAACTTATTTCCTACCCTTTTTTACACATTTGATGGTCAAAGACTCAAAAGTAAAAGAATGTATAACCTAAGACAAGTATTCACCATATTCTTCTAAGCACCATATAATATTATGTTAAAGTAATCTTATTATAGGTAATCATATCTTGTTCATTCTACATTGCATGAATCAACTATCTTTAAACATCTATATATTATAATAATCTAGTTATTTACTCTTTTTTATTTTAAAAATTAATAAATATTTTTTATTTTTCTATGTATATTTTTATCCAAAAAAATGATTTTGTGTATATATAGTACTACGGAATTGAGGATATGTCAAACAAGGAGTTCAAATATATACAATCATCCGAAAATTAAAAGTTGTGGGCTTAGAGTATGCTCGAAGATTTATCCAACTCAGTCCGTTTTTTTGCCAACACATTTTCCATTTCATTAGCCTCGTGAAGTTTATGCACCAGGTGAACTTGGGGAAGAGTTGTCGGCCAGGATCAGCAAGTGCGGACTAGAGATGTCAATCTCCAGTGATGTGTTTCCTTTCCCAGCATCGATTGAATGGCAATTTGTGAGTCTCCTTGAATTATAAGAGGTGTACCGTGAAAAAAAAAAAACAATGAATGAAAGAAAAGGTTAGAAGTAGGGCATGCAATTTAGCTTGGTTATTGGTTTTGTTTGGGAGGGACCAGATGGCAATCAGGATAGGATCGCCCTGGGAATTCCATTGGATAAAGCCACTACCTACAACCTTTACACTCATGTTTGCAGAACCATCAAAAATTGCAAGTAGGTAGGATGGAGATGGGGGAATCCATGAGACGTTGGCTCTATGTTGTCTTTGATGTGAGTGACTCAGGAATTGCTTGTATTTATGGTGTAAGCAGCTGGGAAATGGATAGTTATAAGAAGATGAAAGGGAATGAGTGGCTCGTTAAAAAATATATTTATTTTGGGTGCGCCATATTTCTCATAATGTATTGATAGCATAGATAGGAGAGTATGATGGAGATATTTGGTTGGGTAATGGAAAGGAGTTTAAAAGGGTAATAGCGGAGGGATAAGCCCTGAGTGTCACGCCGCTAGAGTATGCGAAGCGCAATCTTGCTCCTTAGTGGCGTGCGGCCTAGCCTCCAAGCCCGTCTGGATGCTAGTCAGCCTCTTGGAAGAAGTTTAGCACAAGAACACTCTTCTTCTTGGTGTTAGAACTCTCTCAAAACTCAAGCACAAGTGAGACTCCGAATTTGGGAGGAAAGAATACTTCTATTGAATGAATGAATGAGTTACAAGCCTTTGTACATGGCTATTTATAGATTACAAAACCTCCCATGGTTGGTGACACCTATCAAGCACTTCTCTAAGTGCTTGCCAACCAATGCCAACTAATGCCAACCCATAGATTCCCACTAACTCTATGAGTTGTTGCCAACTAGCAAGCACTCCCTCCTTGTGCTTGCCAACTCATAGCCAACTCATGCATGCCACCTCATTTGCCTAGTCACGAACCACCTCATGTGCCACGCCATACACGTGCCATGTCATCCGCCTCGTCATCGGTTGATAGTTGGTCTTGTGCCTCTTTGTCAGTTGGTTGTCCATGCGCATTAGAGTGCGCGTCCGCCCTTGTTGCATGTCCGTGTTCCATGCATATCGCACATTTTGGTATAGGGAAGTCGCGCTCCGTTTCACTGAGGCAGTAATAGAATATGAGGTTGCATACGGTTACAAAGGTTTTGGGAGAATGAAACAAAGTATATGAAGATGGTCTAAGGTTTCAGGTTGTTCTTTATAGAAAGGGCACCCCGGGTTAATAGCTAAATCACGTCTACCTAATTGTATTGGGGTGAGAATTTTGTCAAGAAGCATGGGAAAAAGAGGTTGGGAGAGAGGGGATCTCTCTTTGGTAGGGGTGTAAATGGCAGCTGATAATCCTGTCTACGGTCTACCATCCGACCGATTAATAACGGCACAACAAGGCAATTAAAAAATATTATCCGTTTACCATTCTACCGTTTACCGCTTTGCCGATTAATAAATAGAACGGAAATTAAAATAGCTCTTCTGAATCCATTCTTCCATTCTACCGATTAATCAATGGTAACATAATAAATTTATTAATATTTTTTATTTTTAACTTTTAATATTTCACTAATTGATCAATTTGTTAATTCCTTTTTATAACAAATCCACATCCCACACAATGAGATATCATATAAATATCATTACCAAAAAATTTATTTGACCTATTTGTTTCTATAAATTAAATTGGTAAAATTAGGCACAATGGTTTTAATAATTATTATATAAAAATTTTACAAAACTTAACTCCCTCCTATTTTAATTTATTTTTATTTAATATTTATATCTATATTTTTCTTATCTTATGATTTTAATCAGTTATATCATATATTTGTAGGACTCATGGACTTAGACATAACAAAATGAATCATGACTCAAGAGTTAAGTTCATACTATGATTTCATTTTATATCACTATTGTTTTTTATGCAACAATTAATACTAAATATGTTAATATTTATTAAATCAAACAAGGGTTTTAAATTTATTGACATAAGATTATTATATTTGAATTAAATACAAAGAATCTATTATTAATTATACAATTAGCTCATTAAGCAATAGTCAATATATTTCTAGGTCCCTAATTAAATCACATTTACATATAAGCAACGATCTTTCACAATTGAACTTGACAACTTGTACATCAGCTAAAATAAAATTACAAATATTATATGCTTATTACTTATCATTGTTTAATTTATTACAATACATATTAATCAAGACTTCCTATTAGTCATGACCAAGAAGGAGATATGAGATAAGTTACAATTTACAAATTTACAAGGTATAATTATGAAATAAAATAACTCCTACATAATACATCAAGAATTTTTACTTTTTGAAATTCATTAGATTCATACCACTTACAATATTACCCTAGAATTTTAAATTCCAAAAGCCCAACAATCAATTTAAGTATTACTATTTTCTATTAGCCTTAGGTTCCTTATCTATTACTATTCATTATTATTATAATATCTATTATCAAACTTAGTCCTTAATTTATATATTATCAATCCTTTTAAGTTATGTAATCTTGATTTTTGACGTTGGATACTTATCCATTAGTTTATGATGAGTAATGCTATAGCCACTCTGCGAGTGGATGCCCTCGGCCACATTCCGACGAGGAAGGCTTATGTGGCCATCCACGTCAGAAGCTGACGAAGCAACCTAACTCCTCCAAAATTCCCTCTTTTCTCCCGCCCGCCTCCTCTCTCGCCTCCTCTCTCTCCCACCCTCCTCTCTCCCGCCCTCCTCTCTCTCCCGCCCTCCTCTCTCTCCCGCCCTCCTCTCTCTCCGCCCTCCTCTCTCTCCCGCCTCCTCTCTCTCCCGCCTCCTCTCTCTCCCGCCTCCCTCTCTCCCGCCTCCTCTCTCTCCCGCCTCCTCTCTCCCGCCTCCTCTCTCCCGCCCTCCTCTCTCTCCCGCCCTCCTCTCTCCCGCCCTCTCTCTCCCGCCTCTCTCTCCCCGCCTCCTCTCTCCCGCCTCCTCTCTCCCCCCTCCTCTCTCTCCCGCCCTCCTCTCTCCCGCCCTCCTCCTCTCCCTCCTCTCCTCCCGCCCTCTCTCTCCCGCCTCCTCTCTCTCGCCCTCCTCTCCCTCCCTCCTCCTCTCTCCCGCCCTCCTCTCTCCTGCCCTCCTCCTCTCTCCCACCGGCGATCTCTCCGCTATCTCTCCGGCCCGATCTCTCCGGCGAATCCCTCCCACCGCCCTCTCCTCCCCCCTCTCCCTCCCTCCCCCTCTCCCTCCGTCTCCCTCCGCCCTCTCCTCCGTCTCCATCCGTCCTCCTCCCTCCCCTCTCCCTCCTCTCCTCCCTCTCCCTCCCTCTCCCCCCTCTCCTCCGTCTCCCCGGCCCTCTCCCTCCGTCTCCCACCGCCTCTCTCCCGCCTCCAGCCCGCCTCCCTCCATCTCAGCCCGCCCTCCCCTCCGCCTCCCCAGCCCGCCTCTCCCTCCGTCTCCAGCCGCCTCCCTCCATCTCCTGCCCGCCCTCTCCCGCCCGCCCGGTGGGGGGGGTGGGGCCGGGGTGGCTGGCTGGCCGGGTGGCTGGGTGGCCGGGTGGCCGGTGGCGGGTGGGCCGGGAGGCCGGGTGGCGGGGTGGCCGGGTGGCCGGGTGGCCGGGGGTGGCCGGTGGCCGGGTGGCCGGGTGGCGGGGGGTGGCCGGGGTGGGCCGGTGGGGACGGGTGGCGGGGTGGGCGGGGTGGGCGGGGTGGCGGGGTGGGCGGGACGGTGGGCGGGGTGGACGGGGTGGACGGGGTGGGCGGGTGGGCGGGGGCAGTGGGCAGGTGGGCGGGGTGGCCGGGGTGGACGGGTGACGGGGTGGGCCGGGGTGACGGGGTGGACGGGTGGACGGGTGGGCGGGTGGGCGGGTGGGCGGTGGGCGGGTGGGCCGGGTGGGAGCAGGTGGGCGGGGTGGGCGGGTGGGCGGGTGGTGGGCTGGACGGGGTGGGCGGGTGGGCGGGTGGGCCGTGGGCGGGGTGGGCGGTGGACGGGTGGACCAGGTGGCCGGGTGGACGGGTGGGCGGGTGGACGGGTGGGCGGGGTGGCCGGGTGGACGGTGGCGGGTGGCGGGTGGACGGGGTGGGCGGGGTGGCGGGGACGGGCAGACGGCAGGGTGGGTGGCCGGGGCAGGGTGGCGGGTGGGGGTGGCGGGTGGTGGGCAGGGTGGGCAGGGTGGACGGGGTGGGCGGGGTGGACGGGACTGGCCGGGACCGGAGCGAGAGAGACGGGTGGTGAGAGAGAGGCTGGTGGGAGAGAGGCAGGTGGGAGAGAGCAGGTGGGAGAGAGACGCGGGCGGAGAGAGAGAGCAGGTGGGAGAGAGACGCTGGTGGGAGAGGAGAGAGACCGCGGGATTTGGGGGAGACCGATTGGAGGAGTTAGGTTGCTTCATCAGCTTCTAACGCGGATGACCACATAAGCCTTCCACATCAGTATGTGGCCGACGGCATCCACTCGCAAAGGGGCTATAGCATTACTCGTTTATGATTCATCGAAACATCACTCAAATCCCTAATTTCTCTCTCCCTCCCGTTCAAATTTCAAACCCCTAATTTTTCTTTTTCACAATCAAAACCCTAATTCTCTTTCCCGACCGCGAGCGGCCACTATTTCCCATTCAAATCCCTAACTTCTCTCTTTCCCAACCGCAAGCAACCGCTTGACGACTTTGACGATTTGGAGGACTTCAGCGAATTAGAGGACTTCGGCGACTTGGAGGACTTCGGCGACTTGGAGGACTTCGACGATCTGGAGAACTTTGGCAATTTGGAGGACTTCAGTGATTTGGAGGACTTTGGCGATTTGGAGGAGTTTGACGATTTGGAGGACTTCGACGATTTGGAGGACTCCTCTCTTTCTCTCTCTGTCGTCTTCGACTATTGTTATTTCTCTGCAATTTTCTCCGTTTCTCTTCATTTTTTCTCTCCCAGAGTTGTTGTCCCTTTCTCTATATAGTTCTTCAATGTTTACTGACTTTCTTCAATTGTCCGTTTCTCATCATTTTTCTCTTTATTCTCTCTTCGATGAATTTCGTTTTCTCTCTTCGTTAAAGATCTTATTTTTTTCATTTTTGTTCTGATTTCAAATGTGTATTTGATTTCTGCAATTTCTCTCTTATTTTTTCTCTACTGTTTTACGGTTCTTCCTCTCATCGTTTTCGATTATCTTCAGTAATTTTTTTATTTGTTTCCAATTTTGATGTCTCTCTTCAAAGAATTTCTTTGTTTTCCGATTATTTCCGATTACAGCGAAAATAATAAAAAATAATCGGAAACGACACAACGTAAAAGTTAATGAGTAGTGATTCGGGCACAGCCGCTCTCTCCGAGTCGGAGATAGCGGCTCTTATAAATAATAATAATAATATATTTTTTGGAATATATTTTTTAAAATCTAAGAAATATATTATTTTAATTGTTTGTGAGAGCCGTTGTGTCCGACTCGGACACAACGGTTGTTCCCGAATCATTATTCAAAGTTAATCAGACGAAACAGTAATAAGCATTTCGTAATCGGATATAGTACGCAATGCTTCTGTTATTTAGTTTATGTCCCATTTACACCCCTAATCTTTGGGGGAGGGGGTTTTGTTGAAGCGAGGGTTGGGAAAATAAGTGTGAAAAACTAGGTTTACAGGATGGACCAAAAATCTTTCGCATTACATAATTGAAATATGTCCGGTCCTAACCATATATCCATTCACTTACTCTTCTGCTTTCTCCTCCCAATCTAAGTTACTACAAAGATCGAAACCTCTTCAGAACTTTCCTTTGGTGCAATAAAGGCAATCGAAAACTTCATTTTGTAAATTGACAACAATTATTGCATTCACTTAGGGAAGGTAGCCTATGACTATAAAACCTTCATGATCTTGGTTCAACTTTACCATTAAAATTATTGTGGCACATGTATTCTCACCCAAACTCATTATGGGTATTATTCATGCGCTAAAAAAATGGCCCCTCCCCTCAGACTCACTCAACCAAAATCCACCACGGTAACTCCCTTGTTTGGAAACAAATATTTAAACTCCTTCCCTCTCTCACATCATTTCTACGTTCACAAATTGGTATAGGTGAAAACACTTATGGTATGACACCTGGGTAGATGGCCTTCACCAACTTCATCGCTTCCCTGAAATTTTGTAGGCCCTCCACCCTTGTCTGAAATCATCTGTCCTGAGCAATAGTGCCTCTTGGAATGAACTATGAGTCCAGGCCACGAAGCCCCAGACGTTGTTGCCCATATTCTCTAGACTGAATCAAAAGATTGCTTCCTTCTCCCTTAAACTGGTCTATCATCTTATACACACAAAATTACTCTCTTCTACTCATCAACTTTAACACGGCCCTACTGACATTTTTTGGTCTCAAATCTAGCATATCAAAACCCAACCAAAGCAGAAAACCTTTCAATGGCTAGCCCTCATTGACATAATTTCCACCGCCACACAATTAGTTAGGTGTGACTTAGCTATTAACCCATTGTGCCCCTTTTGTAAACAACAACCAGAAAATGTTGACCATCTTCTTATTCTTTGTTCATTCGCCCAAAACCTCCCTCAGGGCATATCCCTTCGCTCCTACTTTTCTAAACTCCTTTCCACTACCCCAATCAAATATCTCCATCACACCCAAATCTATGTTATCAATACATTGTGTGAAATATGGTGCCCTCGAAATAAATATATTTTTGCAAAAAACCACCCCTCACTTTCAGCTTTATCACTAAGGACATTATTGTAATAAAAATAATAGTATAAATATCATAAGTTGTATTTTCAATTTTATGAAGGAAGATTGGAAATACTAATAAATATTAAAGACAATTATTTAAAGATGGTTATGGTCACTATTATAGAGGACCAGTCTTCTTCCTTCCCGTAAAAAAAGTCATACGAACAATTTTACAGTTAGAAGACCTAAACCCAAAGCCAAGACTCAAAGTTTTCACAGCTTTGGCAGTCTTACACTTCTGCTTTTGTCTATTAGCACGACATGGTTCTGGATTATTTTGTATGGATTTATAAAACCTAACATTGGGGGTCCCCTTAGGCATCCTCAATATAGCCCTCTGGCTTCTTACTCTCTTACACTCTTTCGTCCTGTCCCGTCTACCTTTATGTTGTCTCCTTTTTATGTGATCTCCAATTCTCCTCTTGCAAGTGCACGCATCCTAAGAAAGCAATGCTATCCTCCGAGGCGCTCGGCTATCAAACTTTGCTTTGTACAAACGACCAATTAACCTTCGCAGTATTGAGTAAATGGTCGTGTGTGCACACATGGCTAACCTTTTTTCTAAGATCTGGTATTTCTGAATCTTACCGAACCCCTGTTTGGGAGTCTAGTTAATTGCACCGCATCCCTGTTCTTAGGGAACAATTCGAAGGGTTTTTTTTAGGTGTCTTCCAAAAATCAGAAGAATTTCACCAGAAGATGAATCTCTCATTTGGTTTTCTCCCGTTGGGTTTTCTCCCATTGGGAAACCTAGCTTCATCACAACGGGATCTATCGGGTTCGGATCTGGAAGCAAGAAGGTTTCCTCCATGGAGTCCTTGAAGAAGTCGGTCAAGAGGAGAGGAGACTTGAGGACTTGAGGAAACTCAACAGTTCTCATGCCTCTCTCTAACTTTGCAAATTTCAGTTCTATGGTTCATGTGTTCACATCTTTGGTCTTTCTCTATCTATGACACATGCATCCTTTTGCAAAGGATTATGTGTGCTTGTTCTGGGCATCTTCAACATCTCCTCTCTGGAGAACAACTACATAACCTTGGGGGACCCTCGAAACTATGGCTTTGCACCCTGGTAGTTGATTTGGGCTTTAAATTGTGTGAACTAATAGGTGAATCTAAAACAAAACACCTGTTCAAAAATTGTTGGAACTAATGAGTGAATATGAAACAAAACACCTGTTTAAAAATTGTTGGAACTAATGGGCGAATATAAAATGAATCACTTATTTAAAAATTTCAACCAATCCATACTCCATTCAATTTTCTCAAATTTGGCTAAAGAATTCAGAACATATGCTCAAGAACTTAGAATAGTCCTAACAAATAGTTTAGAATAGTCCTAGCAAATAGTTTAGAATAGTAAGCTAACAAGAAAATAGATTAAAATCGAAATAAAGAGTAAAAGGAGAAATTTTGTAATTTGCGATGATCCCAAGACTCATACAGACGCGGTAACATTGATAGATGCTATTTTTTGGAAAGAGGCTATTAACAGTGAGTTGGACTGTATAAAGTCCAACCATACATGGGACTTAGTGGATTTACGTATGGATTGTAAACCTATCAAGTGTAAATGGATTTTTAAAAAAGAAATTAAGGTTTAGCAGTTCCATATAAGTCCAAGGCTAGGTTGGTCGTTGTAGGTTATACACAAAAGAAATGCAACGATTATTTTGATACCTATTCTCCTGTGATCAAAATAACAACTATAAGAATTTTAATTGCATTGGCAGCTATACATAACTTGGTTGTGCATCAAATGGATGTTAAAACCGCATTAATGGTGATTTGGAAGAGGATATTTACATACAACAACCTAAGGGTTTTGTTGTGTAAGATCAAGAGGATAAGGTGTGTAAACAGCAGAAGTCCTTGTATGGTTTGAAACAAGTTGCAAAGTAGTAGTGTAAAAATTTTCACCACACTTTAATTACCAATAGATATGTAGTAAATGCCTCAAACACATGTCTATATTCAAAGGTGTGTGGAGCAGACTGTGTAATAATATATCTATATGTGGATGACATGTTAATATTTGGCACCAAGGAGAATGTAGTGATTGAGACTAACAAATCCTTATCGTACCAATTTGACTTGAAAACATAGGAAAAACCAATGTAATTCTTGGTATGAAATTAACAAAACTTGAACAAGGTTTCTCAATGAGTCAATCTCACTATGTTGAGAGGATGTTGAAGAAATTCAACTGCTATGACCTTCTGCTCTTAAAACACCTTACAATCCACTTATCCACCTTAAAGAGAACAAAGGCAAGAGTGTATCTCAAATTAAGTACACCAAAATTATAGGAAGCGTGTTATTCCTCATGAACTATATTTGCCCTAACGTAGCTTATGCATTTAGTAGATTGAGCCGCTACACACATAATCTAGTAGCGAAGATTGGAATACACTTTATCATCTGATGAAATATTTAAAAGGCACCATGCGTTGGGGACTGCATTTCAGCAAGTTTCCTGCAGCATTGGATGGATACAGTGATACCAATTAGGTGTCTAATAACGATGAAGTGAACTCTACTAGTAGCTATGTTTTTACTTTAGATGGAGGAGTGATTTCTTGAAAGTCATGGAAATAGACTTGCATTGCTCGCTTCCACCATGGAGTCGGAGTTTATTGCACAAGAGTTGGCAGGTCAAGAGGCAGAATGTTGAGAAACCCACTGGCAAGTGTACCACTGTGGGGGAGATCGGATGTTCTTATCTCCCTTTACTATGATTCTCAAACAGCAATCGGAATTTCCAAAAACAATGTATACAATGGCAAAAGGAGACATATACGCATTAGACACAGTGGGGTCAAATAGCTACTAAGAAATTGATGATATTTTTGGATTATGTGAAATCTGAAAGAAATTTATCCAACCCTTTCCCTAAGGGTTTAACTAGAAAATTATCTCTGGATATGTAAGGGAGGTGACCCTAACGCCATGTGATTGAGGAGAAATTAGTGGATACCTTTCTTTCTTGATATTATTTTTCCATTCTTTTGGCCTGACATTGAGTTTTGGCTCTTACATGAGAAACTGTAACAACTTCTTTGGGTGGTCCTATTTAGAAGGACTTGAAGAGTTCTTATTTTTTGTAAGGTTGAGCATGTAGTTATTCTTAATGGGTCTATATCTCTTTGCCTAGTTGTTCTAAAAGGATGCACTTGATTGATCCACCTACATGAGTGTGGGGCTATGACTGCCTCTTATGGAAGACTGGGATTGAAGACTGGGATTGTCATGCTAGAGCACTTATGAGAATCCTGAGGTATATGCACGACCTTATAAAAAAAACAATATTCTAATTGCAGAGTTCATTGAGGATAAAGAGATCAATGCGTGTTGTGACGGTCTCAAAAAAGTTCACTAAGTTTAAGAGTACTTCACTTGTTGGATCCATTTGTTGCCTCATTTTCACAATGTATCAATTCAATCGAAAGACATTGTTATATAAGTATTCAACTCTTTATTTGCCCAGAACAAATTCATTCTTGTGTACCATTTAGTGGTCATGTTGGGTAAATGGTCACATGTGCGCAAATGGCTGACCCCTTTTTCGGATCTTACCCGAACCCACGTTCGGGAGTTTAGTTAATTGTACCGCATCCCTGTTCTTAGGGCACGATTTGAAAAGGGCTATTTTTAAGGTGTCTTTCAAAAATCAGAAGAATCATGTCGAAAGATGAATCTCCCTTTGATTTTCTCCCGTTGGGAAAAATTAGAGTCGAATGACGATGTTCGTTGGGTTTTCTCCCATTGGAAAACTTAGCTTTATTGCAACAGGATCCATTGGGTTCGAATCTAGAAGCGAGAAGGTTTCCTCCATGGAGTTGTTGAAGAATTCAGAAGAGGAGAAAAAAGGGCTCGAGGACGATGGATAAGCAGAAACTCAACAACTCTCTCTTGGCTCTCTAATCCCTCTCTCTCCTCTAGATATTCTACTTTTTGAGGCTCATGTGTTCACATCTTCAATCTTCATCTATCTTTGTTGTGTGAATCCTCTTGCAAAGGATTTTGTGTGCTCATTTTGGGCATCCTCAACTTCTCTTCCTCTCCAGCGAGAAATGCATATCTTTGGAGAACAACTGCATATCCTTGGGGGACCTTCGCCAATTTGGTCTTTAAATTGTTGGAACTGATGGGTGGATATGAAACAAATAGCCTTTTATAAATTTCAACCAATCAATACACCATTTAATTTTCTCAAATTTGGCTAAATAATTCAGAACAAATGCTCAAATACTCAAAATAGTCCTAACTAATAATCTAGATAGTAAGCTAACAAGAAAATAGATTAAAACCAAAATAAAGAGAAATTAACACTGACTTGTTTTTCGTTCTAGACAGTCCTACAAAAAGTTTGTTATAAACTGCGTGTTAATTATACTCTTTTTTCGGTCTTAATTTATTTTCTTGTTATCTTACTATTCTAGATTATTGTTAGGACTATTTTTTAGTACTTGAGTGTTTGTTCTGAAATTTTTAGCCAAATTTGAGAAAATTGAATGGTGTATTGATCAGTTGAAATTTTTAAACAGGTGATTTGTTTCAGATTCTCCCATTAGTTCCAACATGCAGTACCTCTTACGATCCAACTAAAACCGTAAGTGATTATTCTTGCCATTCTTTTCAATTCAGCCTTCCTCTTTAACTATCTTGAGTAAAGATAATGGGTTTATGTTGTTGAAGTATTTAGAAAATATTTTTTCTAATGCTATGAGCTGTTTGGATTAATTTAGTTGAAATTACTTGTTGTATGGATTTCTGTTGAAGATATAGTATTGTCGTTGATCAGTTTGTTGTTATTACAATTGTTAGATTGTTTGATTCAGGTAAGTGTTTGAGTTACTACTAGAGTCGTCAGATTGATTCAGGAAAGTGTTTTACAACTCCTACAACCTATGTTCACATGCGAGTAATATGAATCCACTTAAATGTTTGAGTATAGTAGCAAAGTCAATCAGATAATAATAAGTCTTCCCTTCACTATCATTCTTTTACAAAAGGAAAATGGTAGATACACCTATGCACAGTACCTATCCCACGTACATGTTAATCTAAACCATTGATTCCTAGGGTTTATCCTTTAGAATTTAAGATTTTATAAAATAAATTTTTATTTTTATTTTTAAGGGTTTAGATTAACATGCACGTGGGATAGGTACTACTCATAAGTGCACTAGCATTACTCTTTACAAAATTGAGCTTGACCCAAAATCGCAATCGCTTGAGGTTAATACATAAATGTAGCCCTCGTTGAGTAAAAAAATTCATAATTAATTTTGCTTCACATAATTTTTCAACGCACGATAAAACGAACACTACAGCAATTTAAATCACTTCTCAATATTTGGCTATGCCCTCTTTTTTATTAAAGAATAGAAGATTCTCGTAGGTCGTGGGGAGAAGAAGATCAAAATCCTCAAGGAACGATGGGTCAAAAATTTTAAGTGGCATGGGAAAACCTCATATCTCCAAGACAAACGAAAGAAAGTTACAGTGTTGAGTGGCAGGTACAAAAAACCAAAACGGCAAAAAAAAAAAAAAAAAAAAGAACACCGTTGTTCACCACATGGGATTTAAAAATTGTCGATTTGGAAAAAGAAAAAACTGTTCTTAATTAGGTTAAATCCCTACCCAACCCATAAAATAAAGGATATCCATCATCTCATCTTAATGAATTGAATATGGATTTTCTCTTAATGGAACAGAGTTTGACCTATCAACACCATTAACAATCAAGCCACGTGACCTCAAATATTAAAGATTTCCAAGTTATTATATCTTGGCATTATAAATAGGCCAATTTCTTTTCTTGCTTAGGACAGAATAAAGGGATAACATGCAAAGTGGAGACACCGATAAAATCCAATAAAAAACAAATAAACAAAAAAATAGACTCAAAATAACGAAGTCTTAAGGTGGAATCACCATATTGATGCTGATTAGAAGTTTTTTCCACCAATTGCTTTAGACTTAATCAATCAATAATAATAATAATGATAATAATTGCTAGAACCAAGCATACATATGAAGAATAAAAGAGAATATTATACCACATCGATTCACAAATAAAAATAATTTTTAGTGGAAAAAAACTTTGCCAACTCCTACTTATAGTTTTGAGATAAACCTTGAACTCAACTTTAATGGTATAAAGCAGGTATTTGCGGGTGAGCATCTACCCATATTATTCATGAGTTAGACCACGAAAAAATCTTACATATTCCAACAAATTTAGTTTTGGGGCTAGAGCAATGCAATATACAAAAGCGGGTATTTGCAGGTGAGCAGCCACCCTATTTTAAATACAAGTATTAGAGGGAAAAAATTAAAAAAGAATCATAATGAGTGAAATTCCCACAAGTTATGACACTAGTTTTGGTGCTAGATCAATGCAATATGCAATAGTTGCTTCTAATTTGGTAAAGAAACGTCTCATGCAAGTAGCAAACACGCAATCCTATTGACTCTTGAGTATAACCCGTACCAACTTGATCATTCAAAACAATTATTAGGACTTCAAACTTAATTTCAAATATATTGTTGAAAGATGAGAATTGGATCGTGTAAATATCAAAGGATACAACATATATGCATTAAAGGTCCTACGCCCTAACACTGAGGAAGCATGGTATTTTTTATTAATGGTACACTAATCGCATCTTGCCAGTTGCCACTGAGCAACCGTGTTTTTCAGCAAAAACCACCAGACAATAAAAGTACGCTTTACCACTAAGATCCTCCACTTTGCAAAAAATGGGACCTGGTCTACCGATTCCATTAGAACCCTTTCGGCTACCACTCCAAGAATCTGAGCCATCTGAGGAACTAGAAATAGAACGACGTTTCTTTCTTTTTTTCTTGTGTTTCTTTTTTGACCTCCTTTTTTCAGTTTCAGAATCAGACTCACAAGGAGATGAAAAACTGTTGTAAGAACCGCTCTCAGTATTTGTCACCCGGTTCTTGTGTTTGCTTCTCTTTTTGGAATGCTTCTTAAAAGAATTCTTTGCTGAGAAGTTGGCCAACAGCTCTGACATATCACCCCCAGTAAGGAACCCTACAATGCGAAATAAAAATGATAATGAAACAAGAGACCAAAGACATCTTTCTGCCATGCAACTATATCAAAACCTTTTTCATTTTTACCTCCGTATTCATCAAATATATCCTCTGCAACAATTTGCTGATTTGGGTCGTCCGCATTAAAGCCACCCCGAGGAGGGCTTATACCTGGTTTCTGCTTCAGCTCCCACTTCAAAGGCTGTAAAGAAGACAGAGACAATTAAAAACATCTGAAAAGGATAGGTACATGATCAAGTGCCATGAAATTAGAATAAAATACGATGAACAAGGATAGACTACATTTTTTTCAATCAACAGAAAGGGATAAAAGGTAAAGGACGACAGTTACAACCTTCCAGAATTCTAAGATGGCATTCACGACCTGTAATAAACTAAGCCAATTATAATGCACAAGAGACAACACAAGGCTTCTCTAAGTATCGGAGGCAAAACCAATTTTGTTCCATTATCCTTGGCAAGTAAATCTGCCAAATTTATTCTTGTTTATTTTTTTTTTTTATAACAACGGAAAAACTTATCAGAGAAAAAAAAAAAAAAAAAAGAGGGGCATACAGGCTAATAGGAGAGCCAGAGAATTAGGCAGAAATGCTATAAAAAACAAACAATGACACAGAAAGAGTTAAACAAGCTAATCACTGATAATAATCCGGCCTCAACATTATAGTTCATCAGAAAGAAGCAACTACGTTGGTAACACTAGCAAGTGAAGGGCTGATCAAATGATGAGAGAAAACTTAACCCTGTTAGAAGAAAAAAAAATTTTCAAGGACATGAGAAATGTAATGATAAAATCACAGATGCAAATCAACAGCTGTACTTAAATTGCTCATATAGAACCTTCCAAACTCAGTTCAGGAAGGTCTAGTAAAAGTAAAAAAAAAAAGATGCAAAACAAGAATTTCTTCTTTTTTTTTCTTTTTTTTTGAAGAGGTTGTTAGCAATACAAGAATATTGAACAAACAAACAGGGAAGAACAATCAAATGCATAACTTGGTGGAAAATGATCAAAATGCATGCATTATTAATAGAAAAGAAAGATCAAATGCATACATCATTATTAGTAGGCACATTCTTTTTGCATGTTGACTACACACGCACACCCCTTGCCCTTAGTGAGTCTTAGAGCGATGACCTCTCTATTCACTCTCTTATGTCACCACTGAGCCTATGGCCCAAGACACAAGATAAGCAGATAAGTGAGAGCTAATGAGTTGAGACGAATTCAAAGATCATCTAAAAGTTCTACCCATGTCAACATGAGAAACATGGAGTAATCAATCACCAAGTAAAAGAGAAAAATTATTGTAACAAAACTGAACCCATCTCTACTAATAAAAGACTCAAACCTGTCAATTGTGCTGGATGTAGAATGTGATTATCACAGTGGGAAGGAAGGAGGAAGGGAGGTCTGAAGTGGAGAGGTTTGAGGTTGAGAGGGAGGGAGGGAGGCTTGAGTTCGACAGGTAGAAGGGAGGGAGGTTTGAGTTGGACAGGTAGCAGGGAGGGAGGTTTGAGTTTGACAGGTAGCAGGGAGGGAGGTTTGAGGTCGAGAAGAAGGGAGGGAGGTTTGAGAATGAGCGGAAGGGAGGGAGGTATGGGGTAGAGAGGGAAGGAAAGAGTTTTGGGGTAGAGAGGGAGGGAAAGAGGTTTGGAGTAGAGGGGGAGGGAAAGAGGTTTGTGGTCGAGAGGGAGAAGTAAGGAGGGAGGGAGGTTAGAGATCAAGGGGGAGGAACAGAGGTTTGAGGGGAGAGGGAGGGAGGGAGGGAGGTCGACAGGGAGAGAGGGAGGGGGGTGGAAAGGGAGGGAGGGAGGTTGGAGTTCAAAAGGGAGGGAGGGAGGTTGGAGTTTGAGAGGGAGGGAGGGAGGTTGGAGTTTGAGAGGGAGGGAGGGAGGTTGGAGTTTGAGAGGGAGGGAGGGAGGGAGGGAGGGAGGAGGGAGCTGAGAGTCAACCCCTACTTCCATTAACTACTTAATGAAAGTGAAACTACTTGGATGATAAAAGGTTTACGAATTATGCTATTCACTAATGATACTTCATACGGTTATTAGTTCTTCAAGTAAATATTCCATGGTGACTTGTTGAAAGAGGCCCACCACCATTACTTGATCTTACATACTTAGTGAAAAACATAAAATTAGTTATCCATGACCACAGATTAACAAGAATTGGAAACTAAGCGAAAAAATGCAACTCACTCAATCAATTTCTGACTAATGTAGTTCATTATAACAACAGGCACACTAAAATGATGCAGTCTCCAAAAAGACAGGTATGAATGAGGGTCTGTCTTTCGATGAAGATACTGAAAGTTATGTATATTATAGAACTCCAGACATACCTCACTTGGATCAGTATGAGCCATAATAGCCGTCAAGGGATCATTTCTCTTCAGTCGATTCTCTTCATTTGGCATAATGGCATCCCTCAATGGGCATTCACGATCACCACTTTGATGACCATAAGTTCCACACCTTAAACATTTCACATTACGAATTTCAACTCCAAACGGTTTAACCATTGCAGGCATGCCAGTCTCCAACCTACACCACCACAATATCTGCAGATTTTTATAGAAGTAAAGAGAACAGCAAAGAGAAGAAACAAATTTGTACTATTAAAGAGAGCATTCCAAAAAACTGAAAACAAATATATAGCATAAAGAATTCCATCTTTTCCACTCGAAGTTAACTCTAAAATGACATAACATAACATTTTCAAACGAGAACTGCTATCTGAATATAGAGGTTGATGATAACATTCTACCAAACACCAGACAATTGAAAGTGTCACAACAAGGGGAGCACAGAGTGAAATTTTTTTTTTTTTTTTTTTTTTTTTTTGTAGAGAGTTGCACAGGGTGCAAGTTCAACAGGAAACCAGTCATGACACGGAATAGGCAAGGGCAAAAAAGGGAACTAAAAAATCTCACAAACATAGACTTGTAATAGGTATTTCAAGGGGAAAATAAAAAGTTTGATTAATATAAGATTACGTTTTTTTAAAGCTAAATCTTCACGTAATTTGTTTAGATAAGACTGCCAAAATAGTGCAAATGATAAATGAATTAAAACAAGAGCATTTTGGGGAAGAAAGTTAAAGTGGGCTATGGCGTTAATCGGACCAAAGACAGAAGGAAGGTCAAGAAGAAATCGGGAATAACGTACGTAAAGTTGGGTCGAGGTCTATCCCAAAATGACTAGTCAAAGCTTGGAAGCCTCTTTCCAACTAATAAGTCATGATCTTTTCTACTCGTTTATCTATGCAGAACTAAATTCCAACACTCCCCGCACTATGGGCCTTCTTTTGGGCACCTACAAGTGGACAACTTGGGTGGAGACCCACATACGAGTGCCTGCTATGATACCATATCAACATTTTTGTCCAACATCTCCACATTGGTATGATATTGTCCGCTTTGGGCCCAAGCCTGCATGGATTTGCTAATGGATTTTTCCCCAAAAGGACTCATGCCAATAAATATGTTTGTTCTCTATTTTAAACCCATGATCCTTCTCATTTCTATTCAATGTGGGATTTTTTCTCTTAACACTCCCCCTCAAGCTGGAGCGTAGCTTGGAGTAAAGATACTCAAATTCCTTCTTCCAAAACCTGCAATGAGCAGATCAGCCAGTTGATCCTCAGAGTTAACATATGGAGTGACTACCTTGCCTTGTAGGATCGCATCTCAAATAAAGTCACAATCCACCTTTATATGTTTCGATCTCTCAAAAAACATATTTATAACATATTTTTTTCTGCAATAGAACCATTGATCCCCCCCTTACATCGGGCAACTTCAACGTCTAAGAAATAGCGAAAGAGACCAAGACCTTTCATTTTTGCCCTCAAATACTTTTAATGGAGGAAGTCCACAACAAATAATATTCACCATTCAATTTAGATGCAGTAAACTGAATGGTATCTTTAGCAAGTATGGTAACACTGGCAGAGGCACTAGAGTCAACAATCTCACCAATAACTCACAAGTCCAAAATAGAAATCTAGTCAGCACTAAACAACTTTCAGCAAATAAAATCCAGCAACCAAAAACACTTCATGATCACCAAATCAATATGCAGTAGACCAACAATCTCGATTTGAGCACTATAACCGATGACGTTAGCACACCACAAATTGACACCCAGAAACCTTAATTCGTGCACAAATCACACATCATATGCCTCGAAAAATACTAGCTAACCAATCACAGCACAATTCTCTTGAAGCTTACTGATGTCAGCATGAGCAATGATGATGCCACCACGGAAAAATACAGGATTTGCATACCTGGCTGTCCCGAAAAAGTTCAAAACTACCTGGATTTGTACAATAGTGATTTCCGCAAACTCAATTAATATGTAAAGAGATTGCACAAATCCCGAGGCAGCGAGACAGAAGCTAACACTTTAGCAGTAGCAGTAGCAGAAAGAGGGTTTTACGAACCCAGCAATAGCAAAAAGAAGGTTTTCCGAACCCAACAAAGGCAGTAGCAAAGAAACTCCTTTTCAGAGCAGCACCAAGCGTGTAAAACACTTAAACAACAATACTAGTGATCACCCTTTCCGTAGTACTAGCGATCACCCTTTCCGCCTTTCCATTCACCCTTTCCGCAGTACTAGCGATCACCCTTTCCGCAGTACTAGCGATCACCCTTTCCGCAGTACTAGCGATCACCCTTTCCGCAGTACTAGCGATCACCCTTTCCGCAGTACTAGCGATCACCCTTTCCGCAATACTACGGACCCAACAAGAATGTTGACATGGTATCAGAGTTACTTTGTGTGTGTCAGTCAGACTCCCTTTTGTATGTTTGTTGGTTAGACCCAATTTGTTTGTGGGCTTCAGAATGTGAAACCCAATTTGTTTATTTATGGGATTCAGAAAATGAGGCCCAATTTGTTCACGTCTCAGGCCTATTGTGTAAGTCTGGTCTGGACGTAAGGGAGAGAGTTAAGAGAAAAAGCCCCACACTGCCAAATATTAAGCAAAGATATCAAAATATAAGGTTGGGCAATAGGCCTCCTAAGTGTCTTGGCATTTTGGGATGGAACCGGGCTCAATCTTAACAACGTACTAACCCCGTTATAGGTTTTTTATGCAGTCATGATTCAAGGCAAGTTTAGGAGCTAGGGCAAGGGCCAGGTTCTCAAAACCACCTGCAACCCAACTTACAACCCTAATCACAACAACATGGATAGGAAATGCTCTTCAAACAAGATGGCCTACTGCTTACAGTACAGTTGTTGCCTTAGCTACAAGCATTCAATAACCCGACCATTAACAACAATTTCTTGTAACTTATTTATGTGATAGTGAATGGAATAAAACACAATTTGAAAAAAAAAAAAAACAACAATGACCCCAATTTAATTTTAACCAAGCCCATTTAAAAAAAAAACTTAGCCAATGATATGAGATAATTCCTAACAATTAAAGTTTCAAACGATTCATTTAAATAATGCATAATAAATAGTATAAGTGTATTCCTTAAGAAAGAAAACTTATACACAACCTTATCCACCCATAAATCTTTGCCTACCTTGCACAACAAAAGCCAACTCAAGAGTTATTCATAAGCTGGTATTAGAAAGTCATTTGACTAGGTCAGTTTTGCTTTCTTCAATTGTCATCTCCAAAAATGCTGTGAATAAAAATATTGCCTCTCCTCTGCTCATTCTACATCATTATAAACAGATCGACAAGTAGCCATTCATAAGCTTAAGAAGTCTTCATCAGGAACACCGCTGCTCCACTTTCCTATTTAACATTGTTGGTGGATCTCATACAACCACTTTTTATATTGACAATAAAAGGGTGCATACCATAAACTTGAGCATAGCTCAGTCGTCACATGGGTGAGTTTGTAGTGGGAGGTCTTGGGTTGAAGTCTCCTAGGGGCATGGGAATTGGAGTAAAAAATCACTTTCCTCAAAAACATAAAAGGGTGCAGATCTCACAACCATCTTCCAATGAACTTCGCCATAAGTACCTTGAGTTCGATTTGCATGAAAATATGTGCTACTGTGGCAGGATACTAACCAAATGACAGGCATAAAAGCCTCCTCAGAATATATTGATCTTTCAAAAAAATAATATATAGAGTTTTATCCAGCCAGCCTAATTGAACAAAATTTTCACTGTATGGAAACACTGTTGTCTCTGACTCACTTGCCATGTTCAATTTTCCTATCATAGGCACCTTCCATGCCTCCTATCTGGAGCTCCCTCTCTTTATTGGCAATCACCCCATTAAGAAACTCTTTTGAGGAGCATCTTGATAATGAGCATGATAACACCAACAACTCTTATCAAACCCACTATCATTAACCTACCCAATCATAAGACAGAGGGAGCAAAAAGCGATGAGAGGTGAGAGGTGTGAAGCAAGCAATAGTGAGTGGGACTCCAGTAATGTGAGGATGTCCTGCTGGACTCAACGGTGAGATTTCTTCAACCGGAATGGACAGAGGCATGCGATGGCAGTTGTCAAGGCTTACAAGTGCAACCTATGATGAAATGCCAATAGAAGATGAGAGATGGACTATCATGATATGGACGGAGAAGACAACCAGCAAAAGGCAGGATCGCATCAATCAAGAATTTTCATTTTGAGGAATCAATGCTAGTAGTGGATGATTAGTGAGATCAATCTAATGAAAGTGCTAATGGCGCCCAAGGGAGACAAGAGATCCTTCACTTAATTTCCTACAGAATCATGGTTTTATGCCACAGAGCTATGACAGATTTTGCGGAAGGCTGACCTTCGAAACAAATGGAAGTTCCATAAAAAGGAGAAACATTTTGCTTCTCTTCCTTTCGAGTACGAGAAAGGTTTGTCAAATTGTTCACTAGAGAGGGTCTATTATGCTTGCCAAACTACACATTCCAACATCCTCGGCTTCAAAATTCGCATAGAAGGACCTTACCCTTCACTTCGTGGAGTTGGGGTGCTTTCTTCAAGTTTTGGAAAAGAATAAGCTTGTCTTTTAAGGTTTTTCATCTCGCTTCAAGCAAGTTGGTTCAAGTCCCTTCCAATGTAAACCACTTCTTTTTGTATGTAGAAATAGATAGGCGGACCAGTTCCATAGGAGGAAACATCATGGCTAAAATTACAAGCTTTGTAGTGAACACAATCCTAGAATTGTGGAACACCTCTTCTACTGTCTCTTCACTTGGCAAATTGGGGACTTTTTCGTCTTGATATGGTTTTCAGTATTGTTCATCCTCCCTACACTCACTTCTTTATCCCATTATATACTAACCATGGAGGAAACATGGGAACAACTCTTGGATTTATCATCTGTTGCAATTATTTGGAGATTTGGGAAGTATAGGAACTCACTGATTGTTAAAAGTAAGCAAAAATCATTGGCAGAATTTTGAGGCAGCCTTCCATTGTCTACCATTATAAGAAAAAAACCAGAGAGAAGTAATGAACTCTAACTACATGATTGTGGAATTGACCACTCAGGCAGCTAGTGGGGCAACAGTTCAACCAAGGGAGAGGCACACCAAGAGACTTCTTAGGTCAATATCCATGCTACTTACTTTGCCTCTTTTAGTTGTTAAAACCTACCATAAAAGAGTTGAGAATCTTACTCCACAGCAACTGACTTCAATGTTTCCTCGTTCCTTTTACTATAAGAGCAGATCTCTCTGTCATCCATAGTTGCACTGGTAGGATGAAAAACCCAAAACAGAGTACTTTATTTTTCTCACTGAATTGATTACTCATGTGTATATATAAATGTTTCTAAACAGAACCCCCATAAAAGTGCCAACACCATTGTGGAATCGTTGGCTATGGAGACAGTTTCACAGCAACTTTACTCCCCCTCTTCTCCTTGGTTCTTCTCTGGTGTGCTTCTTTTTCTCCAATTTTAGCATCTCTCTACCCATCGTTTTTGTATCCTTGCTTTTCTTCCAAGTGTTCTCAGTGGAATCCTTATTTGCATGTCATCAATCACATACATACATACAAATACATATATCGATGGAATCTTTTACTTATCCAGCTCCATGTCTCTCTCTTGGCGGCATGATGTCTCACTCCAAGAAGTGCCATTGGACCGGCTAACTCTTCGTCCAGGAAGGGCACTTTACCTTTCCTACTAAGTTGTATTTCTAGTTTTATTTGGCAAATTTCTTTTCAATGTAATTTCTCATTTCCTATTTAATTTGATGGTTTTCCAAAAGAAAAAGAGAAAAAAGCAGATTTACAGGCCTCATTTCTCTAGGGAAAAAAAACGAGAAGATCATATAATATGGATTAAATTTTATCCTACCAGACTTACCTTGGAGCGTTTTTTAAAACTTCAAAATTCTCTTCAGAGGGTAAAGCCCGGCCAAACACGTCTTTTGGTCTACTTTTCTTTTTATGATCGCCTAAATGGGACCTTGAAACCTCAGTCTCACGCCTGCAAAAGGATATGTCGGGTTTAAAGGTAATAATATTGAAAGATTGTCACTTACAGAAAGCTAAACAAAAATAACTAAAGAACCAATCCAATATTTGCAGAAGTTTTTTGCATGTGGAAGCATACCTTGAAGGATCGTCTGCAGACTCTTTAATGGCATGTAATTGCTCGATTTTTTTCTTTTCGTCTGCAACCTCTGCGGCTTTAGCACTTTCGGCATTAAAACCAGGGGGGCGAACGTACATGAAACTCACTGCTTTCATCATTTCCACCTGTGAAATTAAAAACCCGTTACCTATTGAAAGAGTAATTTGCATTGTGATTCATAGTATTATTTTTTTCTGCTAACTTATTTGGGTTTAAAGAGGCGCCCCTAAGGTCAGGTCATTGAGATTCTATTAGGATCCATTCACCTTTTCTTTCTCCTTCTTGGAAATAAGCGCAGATTGACGGAAAAATTCCTGCTCTTGAGCGAACTGGAGAGAGAGAGAGAGAGAGAGAGAGAGAGAGAGAGAGAGAGAGAGAATCAGAGAAGAAATATGAGTTGTTAGATTGTAAAAACTCCAAGTAGAAAGTAAAGGTAGACGACAGTGCCTCTCTGGAGACTTCCTCGGCTCTCCTTTTACGTTGAGCATCAGTCTGTTCAGCAATCCACTTACGGCGCTGGTTGGGATAAGAGAGAGGATGCCACGGCTTCTGATTGAGATAGGAATGGCTCCAGGCGGTTCCGGCCTTCGTCTTGTAATCGACCTCCCCTTTCTCCGAAAACCGCTTACTAGGACGGAACCCTTGACCTTCCTCTGTTTCATCCATGTTAGCCTACTCGATGTGCTCTTCTTTTTCTCCAATTTCCCCACGCGTTTCCTTCGCGACCGGGCATCCGTATCACCTTGTTCACTGGAGGCTTAAGCTTCCAAGAAGAGGAGAAAAATAGACGATCAAATAAAAAGTGAGTCCGATCCAAAGGTATGCAAAATCAATACGTATAGGCCGGTACAGGCCGATACGTATCCGTTTCCCTAAACGAGGAAACAAAATACGGGGTGAGTTTCCTTTTACAGGAAACTCACCCCTTATCGGCCGTATCGGGAGGTTTCCTAACTTATCGGGAAACCTTTCGATACGTTTCCCCCAACGGCAAGATTTTAGATTTTTAACATCCGTGATTCTGTGAATCACGATCGGAAGAAAGATAAAATCGAATACAAAAACTAAAACAAAAATTTAGGAAAAAAGGAAGAGAAGCACCTACGACCTAGCAAAAGGAGAGAGGAGGAAGAGCTACGACGAAGAATGGCTAGAATCTTCAGGAAATCAGAAACTAAAACCTTGAACCAAGCCGCTGGAATTTCAGGCGAGCTTCTTTTTTTTTCTCCGTGTATTGGACAGTAGAATCACTAGCGGCAATGAGAAGCAAACTCTCGTTCGGGTGTTTACTCTGAACACAAAAACGACAAACATTTCAAAGCCATCGATTAAAATTTAAAGCCTAACATACACTCCTCTCTCTTCTACATTCTCTCTCTTAATTTTAAATATTTTATTATAAAAACTAAAAAGTTAAATAGTGCAATGCTCGAAATACACTCCTCTCTTTTACAATTTTCTCCTTACTTTTAATATTTTATTATAAAAGTTCTAGAGCATTCAATCCAATGCTCGGACATACTCTTCTCTCTAATTCTCTCTCTTTTACAATTTTCCAATAAATTTAATATGCTCCAAAAGACACTCTATTATTATCTCTTCAATTTTAATATTTATGTAGGTCTATGTCAAACTAACAAAGTGCCTAGTTCAATAGACTATCATGACATTATTTTTTTTCCTCTTTATATCTCACAAATTGTGTCGGTTTGTAAGAATTTAAATAAGAAAATCTTCATATTTTAAATAATCGATGGAATTTAAATAAGAAAATCTTCACATTTTAAATAATCGATGGAATTTAAATAAAAAAATATTCATATTTTAAATAATCTTCATATTTATTTATAGTAAATTCTGTTCTCCAATTACATGTAGAAACTTGCATGCATATAGATTAGTTTTTGTATTCTTGGTACATGTCTTTAACTAGATACACTATGGTAATAATTGGTATTTATCGGTACTACTGTTAAATTGATGTTTATTAGTATTTAGATAATAATTTCTGATCTTTATTAGATTGAATGTGTTTTTACATTTAGTATCACTTTTTACATAAATATTGTATTTGTAGTATAACTTGACATGTATGTACATATTAGATGCCTCCAAGAGAAAGCAAACGTGATATTGGATGGGATCATGGTTCTATGATTGACAATAATAGATTAAAGACCAAATGCAAATGGTGTGGACATGTAATGAACAGTGGAGGTGTAACTAGGCTGAAGCAACATATAGCTAGAGGTTTTAGCAATTCCCAAGATTGTACAAAATGCCCAAAAGGAGTGAAAAATGCTATAAAGGAACATTTACGAAATCAAAAGAAAGACAAAAGGAAGATTAAAGAAAATGAGGAACAAATTCTTTCACATTTGAAACAAGCTGATGGAGAGCAAGAGTGCTTCAATATTGATGATGAGGATGATAGCGATGTTCCTCAAGAGAGGAAAGATTTAGAAAGAGCTATAAGAATTAGTCGCCAAGAAATGGAAGATTTGGAAGAAAGAAATTGGAGAAGTAGATGTGGATCAAGTAGTAAACATAGCACTCAAGAATCTCATGTCCATAAGAGAAAGGCATCAATAATAGCCTCTTTAAAAGATCCTTATATTTATGTACCTGAAGCTGCAAAACAAAGAAGGCTAGAGGATAGTTGGACAGGCAAAGCGACCCAGAGTTTAGGACGATGCATATCAAAGTTTTTTCTATACAATCATATTCCGGCAAATGCAGCTAACTCCATTTATTACAAAAGTATGGTTTCTCAAATTCAAGAACTCGATCAAGGAGTTAGACCACCAAATGCAAAAGAAATTTCTGGGGTATATCTGAATGCTGAAATGGAAGAGCTGCAAGATTATATCAAAGATTTAAAGAAAGAATGGGAAACATACGGAGTTACTATTATGTGTGATGGTTGGACAGGTCCGACGAGGTTAAGTATAATAAATTTTATGGTGTATTGTTTTGGAAAAACAATCTTTCATGCGTCGGTTGATGCATCACAGTTTGTTAAGGACCATCAATATTTGTATAAGTTGATGGATAAAATGGTAGAAGAAATATGAGAAAAACACATAATTCAGATTGTGACAGATAATGATGTTGTATTCAAAAAAGCTGCAAAGCTTCTAATGGAGAAGAGAAAACATTTGTATTGGACTCCATGTGCAGCTCATTGTATAGACCTAATGCTGAAAGAGATGGGAAAGAAAATTTTCATGCAAAATGTGATGGAGAAAGCCAAAATTATAACGAACTATATCTATAACCATAACTGGGTATTGGCTTTAATGAGAGAACATCTTTGGAGGGGAGTTGGTTAGTCTGGAATGACAAGATTTGCTACTAATTGGATAGCGTTGTCTAGCCTTTATTAGCACAAACAGGGCTTAAGTCTATGTTTACATCTGAAAATGGTCAAACTATCATTTGAGTAGAAAGACAACTGCAAAAGAGGTGGAGGACTTAGTTTGTAGTAATCAATTTTGGGATAGTGTGCATGAAGTCTGTTAAGATTTTAGAGCCAATTGTCAAAGTTTTAAAATGGTTGATGGAGACAAGACGCCTAAATGGGTTATATATATGAGGCGATGAGATTAACTAAGTTAGCAGTTCAAGAAGCTTCTCCGAGATCATCCAAGCAGTATTGCGATATTATTGATGATAGGTGGAATCGTCAACTCCTCCATGACTTACATGCAGCAGGTATAATATTATTTATGATGTATTTATAAATAAATAATTTTAGAAAGAGGTAACTAATTATAGTATTCTTTTTATGTTTTAAATGATTATGCAAATTATTAATAAGAATACTTAAAACCATGTCAAACTTATTTTTTAGGCAAAAAAATTTCGTGAGAAGTTAGGCACTTTTGGCTCTAGAATGGCTACTCAAGCTTGGAATAAGTCTGAACCAGGTATTTTTTTACACTTTAGAAAATACTTTATTTTATATAAAAATTATATTTAATTATTTGTATGTTTGCAGCTGATTGGTGGGTTACTTATGGATTAGATGCCCCACATCTTAGAAAGATTGCCATAAGAATTTTGTCTCAAACATCATCGCCATTTTCACTTATACACACAAAAGCAGAGAAACAGGTTATCATATGAGAAATTAACAAAGTTGGTGTTCGTTCATTATAATATGAGACTTAAGTTGAAGCACATATCACTGGATATCAAGAAAGGAGATGAATATTTTGATCCTATCGATTTGACAAATATATTTGATGAAGAAGTCCCACTATTGTCTTAGATAGTTTCTTTAGATGAACGATAAACGTCGTTGGTGATGCTAGTGATGCTTTGGTGATATTGGTAATTCATACAAAGGTATATATTTTACTGGAAGAACAAAATTTTGACCATGCTACACAAGACTCCAATCATGGTGCAAGGAGAGAGACTAGGTAGTCATATTTTGGGTAGTGATGTAGTTTTTTTAAATACTTGAGTCAGTAATAATATTATGTTTTTAATATTAATAGCATTAATGAATATTTGTATTTTTCCATATTTTAATAAGTTTTCCTAAAGTATCTATGGTTATTACATGCGGCTGAAGAAGAATAATACTACGCACGCGGCGGGACAAGATATGTGTCGATGGGGCATTCAATTTTCAATGAGTGTTTTAAAAACCGAACCGAATCGGTCGGTTCGACCGGGTTCAACCGGAACGGGTATTTCCAACGGTTCGGTTTGCTTTAAATCCTACAAATAGGAGAGGTCAAAAACCGGTTAACGTACAGGTTTTAATGGTTCAACCACTGAACCGTTCAACTACCGGACCAGTTGAACCGGTCTAGATACTATTTTAAGTATTTTTATATTTTTTATTTTTAAAATTAATTTTTTATATAAAAATTTTATTATGAATTTATTTAATGACATACAACTCATACCGGTTGAACCACAGATTTAACCCAATTGAACCAGAATCGGATGCTCCACCGGTTCGATCACTGGTTCGGTTTTAAAATACTATTTTCAACATCATTGCATCATAATTTCTCAAAAAATAAAAAAACAAATTATGAAAAATAATATAATAGATAATACTAACAGACTAACAGTGTTTTAAAAACTGAACCGACATAGCTAGTTCGACCGGGTTCAATTGGACTGGGGCTTCGAACAGTTCAATTTGCTTTAAAAAACAAAAAAGGTCAACACCTAGTTGACAAGCCGATTTTAACTGTTCAACCGTTGAACTCGTAAAATAGACCAGACCAGTTTAATCGGTCTAGTTGCCATTTTTAGCACTTTTTATAGTATTTGTAGTTTTAAACTTGTTTTTTGTATATAAAAATCGTATTATCAATTTTTTAATGAGATACAACTCATACCTGTTGAACCACCAGTTTTAACCCGGTTAAACCAGGTTGAACCAAAATCATATGCTCTACTAGTTCGATCTCCAGTTTGGTTTTTAAAACACTGAATACTAGTTTAAATCAGAGATTTAAAACCCCAATCGACCCGGCCGGTTCGACCGGGTTCAATCGGAACCAGGACTTCAAACGGTTTGATTTTCTTAAAAAACTCGAAAAATAGACTGAACCGGTCCAACCGATCTAGCTACCATTGGCCCAAACCATTTAAATTAACTTTAGACATGAACCAAATTGGGAAAGTGATGAACGGTCTAGTTAATTATATTTGATTTTTAAAAAAAGTGGTGATAAAAGTTCGGCCAAATTTTACTGTAAGAGTTTACAACGTCATTTAGCGTCCTTATTGGCAGTCCAAGTAAGACATAAAGTAGGAACTATCTTCCTATTCCATAGGTAAGCCTAAACCCTAGACATTATCAAGGCTACCTACTAGGCTGCTAATAGGACAGCCACGTCAGGAAGTAAAAACTCACACTAAAACTTCATAGTAAAAATTCATAGTACCGAAATCATTTTTCTTTTAAATATTATATTTTGTTATAGATGATGTTTTTTAGCACTTTAACAGTTGTTGTATTTTAAACTTGTTTTTTGACTATGCAAAATTTTATTATGAATAATTTTAATGAGAAACAACTAATACCCGGTTTGAAGACAGGTTCGGATGCTCCCCCGGTTCGAAGACAGGTTCGGTTTTTAAAACACTAGTTTAAATCAATATTTTAAAAATTGAACAAGTCATCGAATTGGTGGAGCATCTGATTCTGGTTCAACCAGTTCAACTGGGTTCAACAAGTGGTTGAATCGGATATGAGTTGTATCTCATTAAAAAATTCATAATAAATTTCAATATTAAAAAATTAAATTTAAATTTTAAATGTGCTTAAAAGTTCAAAACATTATAAAAAAATATTATTTATAAATATAAAATATATAATTAAGTAAATAGGTTCATAACTTTCTCAATTTGGTTCATGTCTATAGTTAATTTATATGGTTTGGGCCTACGGTAACTAGATCGGTTCAATCGGTTCGGTCCATTTAATGGTTTAGCAATTGAACCAATAAAATTGGCCGGGTCATCCGATTTCTAACTTTCAACGGGTTTTTAAGCAAACTGAACGTTTGAAGCCCCGGTTCCAATTGAGCCCATCAAACCGGTTGGCTCGGTTTGATTTTTAAACAAAGGTTTAAATTTTAATATTTAAATGTGTTTTTATTTTTATTATTTATTTTTTAATTTTTATTCTATTTATAATAAGGATGCTATTGTCCAATAAAATGAGGATGGTGACCTCCTTTTCAAGCTGAAAATACGGTAATTATAATATAAATATATTATTATACTCAATAAATGGTATCTCTAACCAAGTAACCTAGACTACATTCTCGAATCAAAGAAGGCCCGTGCATTCAAATAGATGAAATGGTATAAAATAACTGATTTCAAAATAATTAAATTCATAAGAAACTTAATCGTGCTCCTTTTTTCAGGTAATAATCTTCTTGTTGTTTGGTAATCATTTCGTCGTAAAGACTATTTTTTATTAAATAATGTCAGATTTTAGGTAGATTAAGCATAGTTCAAGAAAAAAAAATATTCAGTGTAATAGGTAGTTAGATCAGTCTTAACCAGGACCAAGTTGGCTAGAAGCCTTTTTCAAGGTCATGTTGGTAAAAAACGGAAATCATAAAAAAACTCGTTGATGGTTTTAGGTTCTAACAGCTCAACTGCCAAACTAGCGAACTGGATCGAGCCCGAAAGACGCAGGGTGGGCTGCTCACCTGGGGTACGTGGAGTGAGGAGAGGGAAGCAAATGGAGAGGGAAGAGAAAAGAGGTAGTATTCGGGTGTGTGTGTGTGAGAGAGAGAGTGTGTGTGTGTGTGTGTGAGAGAGAGAGAGAGAGAGAGAGAGAGAGAGAGAGAGAGAGAGAGAGAGAGAGAGAGAGAGAGAGAGAGAGAGAGAGAGAGAGAGAGAGAGAGAGAGAGAGAGAGAGAGAGAGAGAGAGAGAGAGAGAGAGAGAGAGAGAGAGATCTTGAGAGAGAGAGAGAGAGAGAGAGATCTTGAGAGAGAGAGACAGAGAAAGAGATCTTGAGAGAGAGATAGAGAGATCTTGAGAGAGCGATAGAGAGAAAGAGATCTTGAGAGAGCGATAGAGAGAGAGATCTTGAGAGAGAGAGAGACTGCTAAAAAAGGGTTTTTCGCCAATGGATGGCGTCGGCGGAATGAGATTCAGCCAGCAGACTTAGGTTGTCCGTCAGCCGATTGAACGGGTTAAGAAACCCCCGTCGGCGGAATGTTGGGCTTGATTTTAAGCTAAAAAAGTGGGCTTGTCAGACCCATATGTTCGACGACGGATAATTTCAAGTTCCCTCCTCTTGTTTCCCCGCGCGCTCTCTCATTTTTCCCTCCTTGCTCTCTGGCAAACATTTGCGACCAACTACCTCCGAAAAACCTCCACACGCACGTTCTTCTCTGGCGAAAGCAACTTCGGCGCTCCGCTCTTAGAAAACCTTCAGAAATCTTTCAGGCAACCTTCAACCTAGCTTGGTTGGGCTGATCTTCTCCGACTGTTGGTTCGGCAGGTCTTCTCAGGCTCTTGGTCCGGCGTCCCTGCTTCATTGATTTCGTTTCTTCGGTAAATGACTCTCGCTCTGACATTTCTTCCGTTTTAGTGAGTTTTTTTCTTCCCATTTGACTGTTGGGCAGGTTTGTCTCTTTAGCTTGCGCGCCCTCGTTTTTTCTTTGGAAACGTGGGAATTCAAGTTTGGGGGCTAGAAGGAGGGATTTTTGTTGTTGTTGTTAATCATGCATTTTTGGATTGAAAGGCGCGAGTTTATGTTGTTTATGGTGTATTAAATTTTAATTCGCAGTGTTGTTTGGACTGAAGTTTGAGCTGTGCTTTTTATGCTGCTGTTAGAGATATTCTGTTCTCCCTTTGTGCATATAATTTCACCTTCTTCGAAGAAAAAAAAAAGGAAGAGAAGAGATATTTTGACGTGCTTAGAAGATGGACCATTTCTTGATGGAATTTTATGTTACAATTTGATGTATAGCTACTTCTAACAACTCTTTAGGCATTTGTTGAGAAGTTGTACTGTAATGTGGAAGAGAGAGAAGTTAAAGGCAAGTCTCTGTGAGGGTTTGGTTTTGTCCCTTTCGGATGCATTTTTTGGTTTCCAATCACATATGAACCTCTATTAATGCATTTTTTTCTGCTAGATGCATTTTTTCCAATCACATATGAGTGTTTGGTTTTCCAACTCTTTAGGCGTCTGCTGAGAAGTTGTAGTAGATGCACTTGACCTCTTTAATACATTTTTTTTCTGAATGTGTTCCACTTGTTCACAACAGCTAATAGGGAAAAGCTAGAAATGTGGCTACCTCCAAGGATGGTCAATAACTACACCTTGATGGCATATCTCAAAGCTCACCAAAGGAGGATGAGACTTATCCAGATGAAATAATGACTGAACATTGTGTAAGTTATCAAGTGCTTTATGAACCGTGTTAAACTATGATGAGCGTTGATTATTATTTAAATTTATTTTTTGCTTATGCAAGAAGCGGTTCGTCAACAAGCTTTTGAACCTCCAAGGATCCTAGAGACGTGACACCTGTATTGGATAAGGTGTTTGGGGGCTACAAAGGTGGTTATGAGAGAGGAGTTGAAACCAGTGCCAAACTGTGAAGAGGTGTCTCTTCAAGCTCTCCTAATTATTTGGCCGTGTCTGAACAATTGGAGGAGAGACTAGATAAAGAGGCAGTATCCCAGAAGGTGGAGGCCATGAGCCAACGAATGGAGAAGCTAAAAATGTTGATTATAGTGTAGTCACAACAGGGTAAGTATTGTTTTCAGTTTATGAATTTGTTTTAATTGATGAATTAAAATCTATGTCCATAACATAGTACATAATTAACCTTGTGCAGGAACTTCAAACAATGGTGGAAGTGACCAATCACGTCATTGAAGATATTGGTGTGATTTACATTGTAAATTGTAAATGTAAACTATTACATTATCTGATTTATACTTTTACATTGTAAACAGTTACATTGTATGTGATTAAACTTTTAATTGTATCGACAGTTGTATTTGTATGTGTGCTATTTTGTATGTGATGTGTGCTATTTTGTATGTGATGTGTGTTGTTTTGTATGTGATGTGTGCTTCAGTTTTTATTGTATGTGTTATTTTATTAGTAGGAAAAAATAAATAATAATAATAATAATAATAATGATAAAGATAAAAAAAGGTTCCCCTCTGTGGGTGTTTCGTCTTCTTCCGACGCACCATTATGCGTTGCAGGAATACATTCCCCCGACGCACCATTATGCGTCGGCGGAATACACCATATTGCGTTGGCAGAATACTTTACGCCGATGTGCGGTTATGCGTCAACGGAATCTCATTCCGTCGATGCAATACGGTCCGCGTTGGACGAAATGCTCCACCAATGGCTGTTTTTGTCGTCCGAGCTCTTTCGGTCGCGCGGCGCATTTTTTCATCGTGCGAAGTGTCCGTTGACTCATGTTTTGACGACGTTGCTTTACGTGTCATCAAATTTTTCGACGACGGGTTTTGGTGTTCGGACGGCGGCTTTTGGCGCCCTGGCGGACCCAACATTTTTAGATGTGAGAGAGAGATCTTGAGAGAGAGAGAGAGAGAGAGAGAGAAGAACATTTTCCTCTCGGTCTCTCTGGAAACAACAAGAAAGAAGGGGGGCTCAGTCCCACCCTCTGATCTCAGGTCGACAGCTAGAGGATGGCCTCCCCTTTTTTAAACAAAAGTTTCCTTCCCTCTTTACAATAGAGAAATTTTCTCTTGTTGATTTCGAGATGTATATTGATATTATAATGATGTTAATTAACTCGGTTTATTTGATGGTCTAAACTTGTTGAACCACTTTGAGTCCAGGTGTCTTCGCCTGGTCCACTGACATTGAGCTAGATTTGTTTAGCTACTAAACTTATTAAAATAAAAAAGAATAAAATATGAAATAAAAAGTTTGCTTATCAATTGTAGAAAATTTAAAAATTCAGTAGTGGTGAGAAGGGAAATTACAAATTGTAGACAAAGAAATGGCACCATACGGTCATAGACTCCATGCCATTTGTTCAGAACAGCCGCCACTCTTACCCTTCAATTATGGTTTTAATGCAAAAATGCATTTGTATCGTTTCATGAACATTTTTTCCTTCTAGGGATGGCAATGAGTTGAGGCGGGTCAGGGCAAATTTGAGTTGGGACTTGGGTTAGATATAAATGTGTATCAAGCGACTTAATCTATATTCAGCCAATTTATTGAATAGGCATAAAACGTAAACCCATGCTTTTATTATATTTATATTATACACCTCGTTCATATTTAATTTGTACTATTTAAAAAACTTAAATGCCTAACCCACTGCCATCCACAAAAAAGTAGACTATGTATGGAAGGGTAAAAAGCATTGTTGGTCAAAATTCATAATTTTGTAACTTTTCTTTATGAGGGTGATTTTAGCTTATGGGTATATCAAAATATGTCAGAATAGATTAATCTTTTCACTACACTTTTGTACACTATGTAAACTCTATGTGCAAGTCAATTGTATCGGGGCCATGATTTACCCTCTTTATAGTTAGTTTATATGGACTCGGCAAGGCCAGAGTCAATCTCAGTTAGAAACTTTTAAACTCAACAACATTAGTGTCACTCCATCACTTAAACTTTGATTAGTATGAGTTAGAACTAGTTCACTCGTTCAATTCGTCTCTTTCATCTCTGGGCAGTGTTAGATTATGTATTTTTATTTGGGCATATTTGTAATTTTACCCTTCAAGGGTATTTTGGTCTTTTGCCCTTGTACAGTGTATTAGAAATACCTCAAGCATTAATACGAAATTCAACCCAATTTTATCTGATTTGTCAATTTATCATGGTATCAGAGCCGACTCGGTCTTGACTCGGTTCAAATCAGAGTGTTCTTTGAGATTTGGGTTCAACTCGGACGAGTAGACCGAGTTGACTCGTCGCAACTCGTTTTTGTCCTTGTTCTGGATTAGGGTTTTGCTTGATTGGCCTTGTTTTTGCTCGATTGGAGTTAGTTTTTGCTTGATTGGACATCATCTTTGCCTCTGATTCGTCTTCGTGCATTCGAATTACACGATTTGCTCGAGATTTGCTCGAGATTTGGTTAGGGTTGCTTGCTATCTTCAGATTTTTATGTCACTGCTGCTCCGGAGACTCTCAGCCGCCGTCAGGGTTGCTCGCGCTGGTCAAACCTGTTTCTGCGGCTGATTTTTGCCTCTGATTCTCTGTTTTCGGCGTAGTTCGACGCCTCCGTCACCTTGTAAGCCATCGTTGTTGCCGTCTCCGCCCCCTTAACCGTCGTCGTCGCCGTGCGGCCTCTTCACGCGCCGTCCGTCAGTCGCCGTGCGGCCTCTTCACTTGCCTCCTTCGTTGTCGAAGCTATGCACGCCGGATTTGCCCTAGCTTCCTCTGGTTTTCAGCGTGGAAGAAGACTGGTTTGAGTGAACCAGAGTAGATCAGACCGAACTGAATTAGACCAGGCTGGACCGAATTAGACCGGACCGAACCAGACCAAACTAGATAGGATCAGATCAGTCTGGCTTAGGATTGTGCAGACCGTTAACTGTTGTTTTTTATTTACTACTTTGCGATTGACATTTTGCTCGTGCCATATTTGTTAGGATGTCTTCATTTGGTGATTATGTTCAGAATGTACGTGTCAAATTAGACTCAACCAATTATGTTCACTGGGCGTTCTCTTATGCGTAATTTTTTGAGAGGATGAAATTTATGGAAGTATATCTATACTGACTGCCCTATGCCTGTTAGAGCTGCAGATGGCTTGTCGAGCTCTTGAAGATTGGGAAAATAATCATGCCAGAGCCATTATGTGGCTAGCTAGTGTTGTTTCTTTATCTTCTCTTAGTTTGCAACTTCGTAAATATGAGAACGCTTGAGATGCGTGGTTGTTTTTAGAACAAAGACACAAGGGAAATAATTTTGCACAGAAGTACAAGTTAGAGATGGATATTTGGTCTTTACGAGAGGCTCATGATCAGTCTATATCTGATTTCTATGGTAAGATGCCTATGATGTGGGATCAATTGGCTGCTATGGATCCCAAGTTTGACACCCCTAATGATACAATGATTTTTTCAGAAATATACTGATGAGGCTCATTTAGTTTAATTTTTAATAGCACTTCGAGATGATTATGAGAACCTTTGATCCTCCATGCTTCATAGGAACCCTATGCCTTCTGTCGAAGGTGACCTTTCAAAATTATTAGCAGAAGAGACACGACGTCTTACTAGTGGGCCACTTAGTTCTTCAGTCAGAGATACTGAATTGTATTTGCTACTACTCGTCGACCTCCTTCCATTGAGAGTAAGACTGGTCCTTCTCGTGATAAGAGTCACGTGCGTTGTAATCATTGTAAGGATTATGGTCACATGAAATTCACCTGTCCTGCCTTGAAATTTAAGAAGCCTTAGCATACTTCTTCTACGCGGCGTACTACAGCAGCTTCAGTTTCCACTAATGGTTCATCTTCTACAGCTCAGTTTCACACCTTTGCACTGATGGACATCCAGGACATGATTAACAAGGCCCTTGCTGGTCTTGGTCAAGGTACTTCTTCTGCCTCTGCATTGTCTGCCAACTCAAGTAAGGGTTCATGGATAATTGACTCTGGTGCGTCTAATCACATGACATTTGATTCCTCTATTTTAGTTTCTACATTCTCTTCCTCTGTTTCTTCTTCCCCTATTTATATTGCTGACGGTTCTAAACTTTTTGTTCAATCTACTGGTTCGGTTTGTACCTCTTCAGGCCTATGTTTCTTAGATGTTCTCTGTGTTCCTCGTTTATCCATGAATTTGTTATCTGTTGGTCAGTTATGTGATATTGGGTTTCATGTTCTTTTCTCTTCTTCTTGATGTTAGGTACAGGACCCATCAACGGGGAAGGTTATTGGGACAGGGCGTAAAGTCGGTTGATTGTTTGAACTTGTTGATTTGAATATCCCATTTGTTGTTCCATCGTTGTTGAATTGTAGTTTGGTTGCTAGTTCTAGTTCTGAGTTTGCACTTTGGCATAGTCATTTGGGCCATGTATCACCCACAACTCTCACTAAATTAGTTCATACTGGCCAGTTGGGGCAAGTTTCTTCAAAATATTGCATTGTGTTAGTTGTAAACTTGGCAAACATACTGCTTTACCATTTAATACAAGTGATGTGCATTCTTTAACTCCGTTTGATATTATTCATTCTAATATTTGGGTACCGTCCTCGGTTCCATCGATGGGCGGATCTATGTTGTGTTCATTGATGATTATTCCTGTTTTGCCTGGATCGATCTGTTACGATCTCGTTCCTCTTTTTACGACACTTATGTTGAATTCTCCACAATGATTCCCACTCAATTTTCTAAAGTTATTAAAGTTTTTTGCTCTGATTCTGGGAGAATATATATCACATAAGTTTCGTTTGTTGCTTCAGTCTCACGGTTCTTTGCAGCAGCTTTCTTGTCCATATACTCAACAACAAAATGGCGTTGCTGAACGTAAACACATGCATATCATTGAAACTGCGTACTCTTTTTTGTCATCTTCTGTGCCAAAACAGTTTTGGGGTGAGGCAGTATTGACTTCTGTTTATCTTGTTAATCGATTGACATCTGTAGCTCTGAAGGGTTCTACGCCTTTCACTTGTCTTTATGGTGCGTCTCTTGATTATTCTTCTCTTCCGAGTCTTTGGTTGCACGTGCTTTGTCTTACTTCCTGCTTGTGAACGAGGTAAGTTATCTGCTAAATCTGTGATGTGTGTCTTTCTGGGTTATGGTATTGAGCAAAAAGGTTTTCGCTGTTATGATCCTCAAGCTAACAAATTACGAATTTCCCATCATGTTACATTCTGGGAAAAAGTCCCGTTTTACTCTTTACCTTCTTATAAACCACAGTCTGATATTTCTCCCACTATTGTTTTTTATTTGTTTCCATATGACTTGTCTTCTGTCTCCTCTATGTCTGACTTTGTTACAAGTTCGTCGGTCGACACCACCCTGTCCCCTACACCGTCTCCTACTGATGACTTTGTGCCTTCTTCGAACTTGTCTCCTCCAGATGACCTTGTGCCTTTTTCGGATTTGTCTCCTACCTCCTTTGTCGATTCGTCGCCAGAGGGTTTTGCAGGTCAGTCTCGTTATCCATCTCGTCATCGTCAGCCTCCAATATGTCTATCTAATTATCATAGTTATTATTCTGTTCTCATTTCTCTTCATGAACCCTCTTTCTATATAGAAGCTTTCGCTAATCCTCTTTGGCAGCAAGCAATGTCAGAAGAGTTCCAGGTTTTAGCCAAGGCTGGTACTTGGGATCTTGTTACTCTTCATCCTGGTAAGTCTCCAACTAGTTGCGGTGGGTTTATAAAATTAAAACTAAGGCTGATGGTTCTGTTGATCAATATAAAGCTCGTTTGGTTGATTATACACAGGAGTATGGTATTGATTATGAGGAGACGTTTGCTCCTGTTGCCCGATTAACTTCTGTTCGTTTGTTAATTGCGATTGCCTCAGTTCGACATTGGACTTATTTCAGATGACCATGAAAAATGCTTTTTTGAATGGCGACTTGTTTGAAGACGTTTATATGTTCCCCCACCAGGATTTCCGCATCCATCAGGGTAAGTATGTAAACTTCATTGTGCACTATATGGTTTAAAACAGATACCACGTGCTTGGTTTTCTACCTTTTGTTCGAAGATTGTAGAGTATGGTTATTGCCAGAGTTGTCATGATTCTGCCTTGTTCATTCGAAAATCTTCTCGGGGTATTGTGTTGTTTTTGCTTTATGTTGATGATATGGTTATTACTGGTGATGATTTGAAGGGTATTTCTAATCTTAAGCATTATCTGGGTTCTTGTTTTGAGATGAAAGATCTTGGTCGTTTGCGTTATTTCTTGGGGTTGGAGGTTCCCCTTTATCTGATGGATATGGTCTTTCTTAGGTCAAGTATTCTTCTGATTTGTTCAATTGGGCTGGCTTGATAGATAATAAGACTTGTGATACTCCCTTAGAGCTTAATGTTAAGCTCTGAGGCTCAGATGGCGAGTTAGTTTTGAATCCTACTCTTTATCGACAATTAGTGGGTGGCTTGATTTATTTGACGATTACCCGTCCGGATATCATTTATGCAGTTCATGTTATAAGTCAGTTCATGTCTGCTCCTCGTTCTGTTCACTATGCAGCGGTGTTACGTATATTGCGTTATGTTCGGGGCAGTTTATATATGGGTTTGCATTTCTCGTCTGCTTCCCATCTTACTTTGTCTGCATATTCTTATGTTGATTGGGCAGGTGATGTTACCGATCGACGGTCCACTACAGGTTATTGTGTTTTCTTAGGTGACTCATTGATTTCTTGGCGTAGCAAAAAACAGTCTACTCTCTCTCGTTTGAATACTGAGGCTGAATACCGAGCCCTTGCTGACACTACTTCTGAACTTGTTTGTCACTCCACTTCATTGTGACAATAAGAGTGCTCTTCAGATTTCTCACAATGATGTGTTTCATTAGAGGACAAAACCTTTTGAGGTTGATTGTCATTTTGTTCGACATCATTGTGTTTATGGTACTCTCACATTATTGTATATACCTTCTGAACATCAGATTGCTGATTTATTTACGAAGTCGCTAACTTCATCGCGATTTCAGTATTTATGTTCCAAACACCAGATGTGCTCTTTTGATCCATCTTGAGTTTTAGGGGAGGTTAGATTATGTATTTTTATTTGGGCATATTTGTAATTTTACCCTTCAAGGGTATTTTGGTCTTTTGCCTTTGTACAGTGTATTATAAATACCTCAAGTATTAATACGAAATTCAACCCATTTTTATCTGATTTGTCAATTTATCAGGCAAAATTTGATTTCAAATTGCAAATCAACTTTATAGAGGGTAAAAGGGCTTCAATTTTGACAATTTTATGGGTCTTTAAATCTCAATTTTTATCATTCAATATTGAAGATTCCAAGGAAAAATCTAGTTTTTCTTATTGATTATGTGAAAATTTCATAAGAAACCCACGTTTTTAACTATATGAAACATTAAACACCAAAAAAATATAAACTACTGACACTTACCTCTAGTCATGGATTTGAGCTTCAGAATGTTGCTATGGTGCTTCTAGGCTCTCGATTGTTTTTCAACAAATTAGCCTAGGGATCACATAAAAGTATTTATAAGCATCATTCAACTGACAAGAATGATTTATGTGAAAGACCATTATCACTAAAGATTTAAAATCCATTGAATACAATTCCAAATCCTATGAATGTTATGCATTACTTAATACGTTTTCTAACTTTTTTATTAATGAAAAAGTTTTAATCTATAGAAAAACATTACGTCCTCCCACTTGATGCATATCTCACAATTTTAATGCGAAACAAAACACATTAATTCTATAAATAAGTCTTCTAAATGCAAGTAATATCAACTATGTATTATAATGTGTTTTGCCTCTGAAATTCCTTATGTGGTAATAAAAACTTAATGAATAAATCATATATTTATTCTTGGTCCAGAATGAAGTATATTTTCTCAAAATATTGTTGTGGACATGAATATGAAATAAAATTTGAATGAATAAGAGTTTCATTAATAAACTGAATGTATTTATACAATTACAAAGTGGAACCAAGTCCCATTTTTCAACATGATTTTTGAATTTTAATAGTTGTATGCATATAGTCAAAGAATCAACAATCTTCAACTTTGTGGTAATGTGATCAGTGACCACTTTCTTTTCTTTAACATGTTTTTTTTTGTGTCATAATACTTAATGAAAATATGTTTGTTTCTAATCCTACTCTTATTAGCCATAAAGGCAATAGTTGAGTTGTCACAAAATTTTCTCAATGGCTTAGAAATAGAATGCATAATAATAAACCCAAAAATAAAACTCTTAAACGACACACCATGTGAAGTAGTCTTAAAACAGGAGACCGAGCTCAACTTCCCCAGTATAAGTTGCAGTCAAAGTTTATTTAACACTTCTCCAACAAACAATTCCACCAACCATAACAAATATATACCAAGATGTTGATTTGTGAGAATTAACATAGGCAACAAAGTTTGTGTCTAAACAACCTATTACATCTAAATTTGTCGGTTTGTTTATACATATATATGTAGTCTTTGGAACCTTGAAGGTGCCACATTATTTTCTTTGCAGCTTTCCAGTGGTCCATATTTGGGTTACTCTAATATCACCCTAATATCTTATATTCAATATTCAGTCTAGTACAGAATTGAACACACATAAGGCTTCCAACTACAAAAGTAAATGGAAGATGCACTTGTCTCCCTTCATAATGGGTTCAACACTTGCTGAACAATATTTCATTTTAAATCTATCTTTGTTGATATAAGTTTCTTATGACAGTCCTAAGACATCGCGGGGTTTGTCCTTATGGATCTTTATGCCATTGACATAAGATGCCTCACACATATTTTTCATATTAAAGTTTTGGGAGAAAAATGTTTCACGTCATGGAGCATATCCTTATTATTGGTTGCAAACAAAATATTATCTACAGATAACACGAAAGCAAAATCTCACTACCACTAACCTTCTGGTATATACATTGATCAACAAGGTTTTCAATAAAAGCAAATGAAGAAATTACTCAGTGGATTTTAAATACCATAGAAGGGAAATTTGTTTTAAACCGCTTATTGATTTTTTAAGCTTGCAAACCAAATGCTTACCATCACTAGAAGAGAAACCTTCATATTGTTTCATATTAACCTCCTCTTTTAGATCTATTGAAGTGAAAGAAGGTCTTTTCACATCTACCCTAAATGAAAGAAAATCCTATCTTTCCAAAATTAATAATTATCCCCCTAAGTTCAAGAATGTCTACACAAATACTAGAGAAATAGGTTGAAAAAACATTACAAGTTTTCACATTAAGCTAGCTGAAGCACATATGAGTGTTTAAAATTTGGAGAAATATTAAGCAAAAAAAAATAGGGAAGATTAATATGGATGGAAGAAAGCTAAATGTAATGCAAACATCTGAGTGTAATATTAGTTTCTTTGAATAGAGAATCAAAGATGAATAAAGACCAACAAAAACTATCAACCAATGAAAACTGAGAAAAAACAAGGGATCACTAGGGATTAAATGAAAAATCTAGTGAAAGAAACTTAGGGAACAAAAAATATTAACGAAAGGAATAAGAGACTATCAAAGACAACATCTTATATATGTCCTCACATGCTGTAATAATATTGTTCGCCTTTACTGCTCTTGTTTGAGCAAATCATTGAAAAGTTTGAAGCTTAGATTGGAGATAACTGTCTAGAGTTGTAGTCTTCTAAATCCTTGCCACAAAGAATAACACTATGATTCATCTTTGTTGGAGACTTTGCTGAATGGTTTTATTTATCATGTTTTTTGTTAAAAAGAGTCAAACCCCACTCCATTTCTGCTACAAATATCTAATCTCGAAGAGGAAAATCAACGGATAAAGCTCTCTTGGCAGCGATAAGTGATCAAGCTAATACATTCGAGAGTTATGAGGCAGAATGACATTACTCGTTTGCCCTAGAGGAGAAAGGGAAATGCATAGAATAGCCAAAGCCAATTGCTAGACTTTATGTCTAATAAAATGAAATAAACGTCATGAAAATAGTTGTAAATTTCTCCATAAATGCTCCATAGCATGGATACAATACATGTATTATAGAATTAAAATAATAAAAATGATAAGAGTATACCTTTCATCTTGAAGAATAATATTAAATTTGAAGTGCACAAAATTACCCTTAAGAATCTTTTTACTAGTGATAAGCTTGCTCCCGTTTAGCAAGACTGGGTGTGCATTAACTTGCCTCACTTGTAAGACCATGGAGGTATTTATAGATATCCAAAGGGTATAAAACTAAAGACTAGTAATAAAGGATACATCCTCACATGAGAGATACATCATTTGAAGAGAGATAATCCGCTCAAGAGATACACCCTCTCCAAAGAGATACATCTTCTTATTCTCAAAGGATGTGTCCTCTAAGTCAACAAACCCAATTAATCTACCTGTAAAGTGGATGTGCTGACCAATAATTTCTTGTACTAAACGTTTCATGACAAGGCACCTATATGTGGGCCCATGACCATAAATTTTAAAGAAAATAATATATTCGAAACCAAAATCCAACACCTACAACTCTTTGAGGCGAGAGTAAAGGCAATGGTAAGTTGGAGAGGAGAGAATGAAGTGGATTGAGGGAAAAGTGAGAGTTTGAGATTTGAGAGGCTGATTCAGATCTTGGAGTCTCGAAAATTACAATCCCGACCTCCAAGTTGAAGGGTTAAAGGCGAAGCCAACGGGCAAGACGAACAAGGAGAACCGTGCGAAAGACAAAAATTTCATGGTATGCCTTGTTAGGCCAGGTTCAATGCTGAAAAGTGTAAAGTTGAAAGGCTATTGGGTTATAAAACAAACCGATTCACGAACTTACAAGCCGCACTAAGTAAAAATTTGTTTCAGTTGATTATGTCAAGAACCTAGAGGAAAATACAATGCTTGATTCAAGTGTGTTTATTATCTAACAAGCCAAGCTCAAACTAAATCAAGACTGAGTAGTTCGTGAATCGGCTTGGTTTAGTTACACCGTTGTGAAGCCTCTTCCAGGTTATCCTCAAATCCAAGGTAAGTATGCAAATTTTGATGTGCTTTATATGGACTCAAATAAGGCCCCAGTGCTTGGTTTTCTATATTCATAACCAAGTTTCAAGATTTTTGTTACGTTCAAAGTGCTCACGACTCGACTTTGTTCACTTTACAGATTTTTACTGGGTTTGTGATGCTTTTGTTATATGTTGATCAAATAATAATGAGAGGTGATTTGGCAACTATTATATCAACACAATCTTACCTCAGTTCTTGTTTTAAGATGAATGATCTAAATCTCCTACAATACTCTCTTGGTTTGGAGCTTCTTAGTATATTTTCTGTATATGTTCTTTCACGAGTGAAATGTTTTTTTTTTACTTGTGTTTACTTGTCTAACAATAAAACCGTGACACTCCTATGAAACTCAACATTATGCTTCTCTCTACTAATGGAAAACAATGATCAAATCCCACATTACATAGACAAATGGTTAGGCCTTATCTATTTGACTATCACTCGTTAGTCATGCAATTTATGTTGGTTCCTCATTCACTTCATTTTGCAACTGTGTTGCTTGTATGCTAGTTGCATTTACGATGCAATACCTATCCGACTTACCGGCCAATAAAAAACAGTATAAAGATAAAAACAATCCTCTTTATAAAATTCTAAATTATAAAGGATAAACTTTAGACAGCCGTGTTTCTGATTGGCTGGTACATCCCATAGGTACTGCACATAGGTGTAGGCATTTTCCATTTAAATATGTGAAGGACAATATATTTTGGGGATTACTTTTTTTTTTTCTTACTCATGTCTTAATCTACCTAATTCGATGTTGATCATGTGATGTAACTGATGTCAGGTTGTACCATTTTCTTGGGTGATATTCTAAAATGCAATTTACTATTTGTCCTTATAGAAGCTGAATATTGTGTTCCTGCAAACACAACTGTGAATTTCGTGTGATTGCATTGGCTTCTACAATATATGAGTATCCATTTTCTATTCATTGTGATGACAAAAATACTATTAAAATTGCTGATAAGTGATTATGATGTGTTTCATGAGTAAATAAAACACATCGAGGAAGATTGCAATTTTGTTCAATCTAAATTTTTTCCAAGACACGCTCATTTTGCCATATATACCTTTCAACATCAAGTGACGGATCTGTGAAGTCTCTTAGTTGCATTGGGATCCATTAATCTTGTTAACAAGGTCAATCCCCGACGGGGCGATGGACTCGGCCTATGCCTCCGTGCGTTCCTTCGCGGGAAAAACATACCGAATGCCGAAATGGCCTTACTGGTATTATAACACGCGCGTGTTATAATTTGCGTTGTGGCTCCACTCCACATGAAACGTTCTCGTCTTATCCATTTCTCCCATTATCGTCTTCTCCCTTATCGACCCTGCACAAACGTTCTCGCTGGTGGATTTTCCTCGCAATACAACTTCGCGTAAGACGCTGAGGATGACATGCTTGTTGCCCCAGTTCAAGTGCCCTCCAGACACTGTCTTTTACAGGGCACCCCATTATCACTTCCCTAACTGTAAGTGTCCTCCATCTCCCTTCTTCTCCATCTCGCCATGTTCTCTACTTAGAGGAGACTTCTGGCTCTAGCCACTCGAGCCATTTTCCCTTGCTCGCTCTCGGCGAGTTTTCCTCGTGCACGTGACACTTTATAGATGCGGGCTCCTGTCGTTGAATGCTGCATGCTGTTTTAGGATTCCTTCACTGGCTGCGCGTCCTGCACTATTCGCCTACTTTTTTTTTTTTTTTTGCCCTAACGTTTTCAAGAAGCTGCAAAATTGGCCTATTTATGAATTTCTTGGACTGTCGTGACGTAGAGGGCTCCCTTCGCGGCAGATTGGAGCAATGGTTCCACTTCATTTTGGTTAACGCTTTCCCAGCTGTTTTAAGTGAACGTCATCTTCTCCTTTCTCATTTACTTTTCGTTACTAACTTATCTGCATCAACGTATGTATGTACCACCAAGCGATGGTTTTCGTTTGATGCACAATGGATCCGAAATTTGTAAAGATCTCAAAAACTTATAAAAAGTTCAAAATCAAGAAAACATCTGAAATGCCTCGAAAGATTTTATAAAACCTGAATAAATTGAACAAGAAACAATCTATCACTTCAGAAATTATTTGAGGCAAATTGTCAAACACTTTTTTTTTTTTTTTTTTCATTTTTGAACCTTTTATGTCGAGCAAATATATTCTTTTGTGAAGTTTTCAGGAATTTTTTAATGGGTTTCTTTATTCTCATAATGATTCTGGCGTATTTGTGTAACATCTCCTTGAAACAATGATTCTCATGTTTTTTGAAGAAAGTGCTTTTTTAATCCAACCACTATGTCCCTTAGGAGATTTAAACTCAAGACCTCCCATTACGTACTCCCCTATGTGACTTCTGAGCTCTGCTCAGTTCACTATGATCCTCAATTTTTTGAAAGGGTTTTGGTTTAAATTTTTAAAACGCGTTTCCTTTCTTCAATTAGGGTTGCCCAGCACCGTGGGTTGTAATTTTGATGTCCAATACTGCGAACATTTTCCATGTTCCTCTGCTTTGTGGGTGCTGTTGACAACTGCATGCGTGGAGATTATGAAGTATGGAAGACTACTTCCAATAAACTTTGAAAAAAACAAAACTTTCTGAAGATATATGGGTACTTCTTATTTCTCTTAGAATCAGAGTTCATGAATTTGTTTTTGCTAGCTGTTTACCCCTTTGTTTGGAGTCTTGACTTCCAACTCGTACTAGTTTTGACCCTTGTAATCAGTTGAGTGTATTAAGCTACTTTAGAAGCTCTTAGCGGTTTGATAGTCATTCACAGCAAGGTACATGTGTACATTATTATCAAATCTCATGTTGGAAACTTAAAAGCCCCAAACCTCTTCAGGATGTTGATTAGTGAAGTCCTATTCTCTAATTTGGAGTTTCTGGTCTGGCGGTTTTTATTTGTGAAAAAAGTATGGGGCACTGGCATCATCTTATAAATTTCACATGTTGGAATCTTAAAGCTCCGAATCTCTTCAAAACTATTGATTTGTTATGTCCTAGTATATAATGAAGACTTTTCTGTTTTGGCGATTATTTTTGTGGAAACACGTTGATCTGCCAAAACTGATGCCTTTGGTGGATTTTTTCAAAAAATATGTTTATGGGTCTGTTTTTCACTGTAGATATGTTTGTTTTCTGATTACTCAATTACGCATTTGTTGTTGTAATGTTATATATTTTAGGCTTCACTACTTTCCTTTTTTTCTTTGGATAATTTGAGCAGCTCTTCCTTGTAAGAGACTCATAAGTAGTAATATACTTTTTCCTAACTGCTTAATGTTAGCCACCACGATTCTGATTTTTATTTCACTTTAATGTTTTGACTTTATTTCCAATTTGACTTTTAAATGTTTGGGTTTTAACCAAGATTACCTGTTTCTTATATTATTCTTGTATGCCGTTCTGTTTTTCTACTGGATATTCCCATTATTTTCTTAAGAAGTAGAACACTACATTTGCCTGCTGACATGGTAACTCTCATGTTTGACCATTCTATCTGCAGCGAGACCCAGAGAAGTACTTTTGTTTCGGGTGCAATGTCTTTCATCATCAGTGGCAGCTGTGGTTGATTCGGAGAAGCTGCATATTCCTTCTTTTGATGCACATGGAACTTCTGTAGCTGCTGTCAGACCCTTAACATATGTTGGAGCAATTGGTCCACCAACCAAGGTATGAGACAGCAATGATGTCTCAGAAAATTTTTGAGGGCACCTTTTTTCGTTTAAGTTGATCAGAATGGTATAAAGCATTCTCTGTTGTTTCCTGCTGTCATCTTCATACGGCAAGCTCAAATAGGTGTTGTGGAAGTACCTTTGAGATTAGAGGTGTTACCTAAAATTAGTTAAGGTAGAAGGCAAAACTAAGAAAGAGAAATACACCTGTCATTTGGCTTAAAAAAAGGAGATTAGAGCTATTAGTTGACTCCTCTTCCTCTTATTTTCAGTTGTTGGCAAAACTTAGGGTTCAGAGAAAATTTCCTTAAAGTTAAGCTTTCACCATATGCAGCAATATTTTGAGAAGAATACCATCCAACTGCAGAATACTGACACTTGTCCTCTCTTAACCACTGCATTTCCATTGTGCCTGTACTACAACTTTTCTTAACTGTAGGAATTAAAGCCTTTTCCTTATTAAATGGCCAAGCCTGCAACCAGAGAGTTAGTTTGTCAATCCAGTGGTTACCTGCAGTCCTCTTTCTCCCTTTGATCATGGGTTGGCAAAGACGAATATTAAGAAAACCAAAAAGGAAAAGCAAAAAGCAAATTCCTTCACATCTCTCTGCAACCCTTAACTGTTTATAAGCTTAAGGGAGCCTCTTAGCCTTCGTACGGCACTTGAGGTCATTTGGATTGCTGAAAGTAAGTTGTGCTTGTAGAAAATCTTTTCGAAATTTTAAATCTAGTTTAGAATCGGGTGCACATAAATTGCATGACTGATTCCACATTATTGAAGAGTTCGGCATACTTTGTAAGAGTTGATGTCTGTTTAATGAGCACAACTGATTCATATTATTGGAATTAATTTCAAACTGTAAAGGTGCAATCCATTCCAAGTATTTACACGATTCTGTAATAATCACTCGATCAATTCCGTCTTTTTTTTTTTTTTTTTAAAGTTGGTATTTCATTCTATATCATTGCCAAATTGCTATCAAATTACAAATATGGCCCCAATGTGCATTACAATCAAGAGCCAGGGGTCCATGCGATCGATTCCGTCTTAAAGACGACAATTGATTCCATATTGCTTTCTATTTTGTGATCTTTCAAATATTTAAAGAACTCGCCTTGTTAATTAAGAAGAAACTTTAGTTCAGAAAAAACTTTAGAAGGAACTCTCTCTTGTCATTCTAGATTTATAGAACCCTAAGGATGTGACTTAGATGACCTTGATTTGGAGAGGCATTAAAAATACTTCATGTCTTGAGAAAGCCAAATGCAAGATTTTTTATTTGGTGAAACCATATAAAACATTTTACGGAAATATTCCGATAGCAATTTGAGTTACTAAATTAACTAGTCTCTCACTTTACGAAGTCCATGATACACAAATAACCTATGGAACACATTTAGGCCTTTACCACGAACACAACCTGCTTCAGTACCATGTTATCAGCCAGGTTAGGATCTCAGTTTTCCAAATAATGAACTCAAGATTTTTCTACTCGCCAATCTATGTGGGATGGGTTTCCTACATAAGAATGGGCATGAGTTAGGTCGGGCTTTAGTTGTTAGAAAACCAAAGTCTGCTGGATCTTTTACCCATAAAATCTGTCCTCGCTAAAAACACATCTCTGTTCCCCACTTGTCCCCATTCCTCTTCCCACTTGTCTCCATCCCCGTTCCCTACTCATCCCCATCCCTGTTCCCCACTCGTCTCTGTCCTCATTCTAACTTGTCTCTGTCCCTGTTCCCACTTGTTTCTGTCCCCGTTCCCCACTCTTCCCTGTCCCTGTTCCCCACTGGTCCCCATTGTACTCCACTCATCCCCGTCCCCGTTCTCCACTGGTCCCCGTTCCTGTTCTCCACTCGTCCCCGTCCCCATTCTCCACTCGTCCCCGTCCCCGTTCTCCACTCGTCCCCATCCCCATTCTCCACTTGTCCCCGTCCCCGTTCTCCACACGTCGTCGCCCCCGTTCTCCACTTGTTGTCGCCCTGTTCTCCACTCGTCCCTGTCCCCGTTCTCCACTCGTCCCTGTCCCCCTTGTCCACTCGTCCCTGTCCCCCTTCTCCACTCATCCCCGTCCCCCTTCTCCACTAGTCTCTGTCCCCGTTCTCCACTCGTCTCTGTCCCCGTTCTCCACTTGTCCCCATCCCCGTTTTCCACTCGTCCCTGTCATTGTCCTCGCCCGCCCTCACTCATCCCCGTCCTTACGTCCATCCCCCACTCGTCCTCAACCCATCCATCCCCAGACCATCCCTATACCAACTGACTGGTTACTCACTATTTTTTAAACTTATTAAAGAAAGATAATGGGGTTCTATCCCCGCAGGTTGGTTTGGGGAAACTGAATCGACCCGAAACCGGCAGGTCTCTTTCCCCGACCCCTGGGTACAAAGCCTCACCCTCTCTCCTCATTTTTTGGGTTTGGTCAGGTCTGATACCTGTGAAACCCGGCCGTATGCTCACTCCTACTCCTACTATCAGGATTCCTACTTTTGGTGGAGGCCTATACTATCCAACAAGAAAACTCTAACAAGGAATCGTCTTGCATGCTATACTATAACACTAGAATGAGATTTTTCTTTCATTTTACGAATTATTCTTTAATAATAAATGAGTGATGTTGCTAATCTTGCTCTTTTTTATGCACGCTGAGAAAATAAATATTATGCTATGTTGTATCTTATTTTGTAACCTAAGCTTCAATTCTTAAGAATTTGTTATCTTGAAAAAAAGTCCTCCTTTTATAGGAAGATATCGTAAAGGTCCCGGAATTGTGAAATCTGGTTCATAACATGTAATGCTCCTGTTAATATAATTCTTACTCTCTAATCTGTTTCATTGCTTTCATGAGGAACAGTTGAATTACGAAGCAACATTGGCCTCAGAATCTCTTCTTACTGGTGGAGAGGCTGTGATAGCTGCTGCTGCTGCAGAGGCAGTCGCTTTGGCTAAAGCTGCCGTTGAAGTTGCCAAGGGTGCAGTGAACATGGTTACCGATTCCAACAGCGCATCCACGATGTTGTCAGATAAGAGTGAATGGGATATTCCATTTGAAATTGACAGTTCCTGTATTCAGAGTGTCAGCTTCAACAATATAGAACAGTGTGCCACAACGACCTTCCTCAATTGTACTACAGTTGAAAGTCATTTTGCAGATGACAGTAGCATTTCATTTTCAATTAAAGACACTGGAAGTTCTAGTTCAACTGATTATGAGCTTGAACTGTCTCGCCTTCAGCAGCATTCTGAAGGCATAGCTGCAAGGTCAGTACGACAGAGTGAAAGAAAGGCTAGAAGGAAAAAGGCAGCAGAAAGAGGCACTACAAATTCTATTTTCATCAAGTCCGGATCGTCTAGCAGAAAAAAACGTTCTACTTTACAAGATGTTGATTATTCTGATCCATTACGCTACTTAAGGGGCACTACAAGCACCTCAAGGCTTCTCACAGCAACTGAAGAGCTACAATTATCGGCTGGAATACAGGTGTTGTTGATAAACATTTGAGGGACTGTTTATTTGAATATGCAGTCTTGTTAGGAATGTCCTTAGGTTTTCAGTCGTTTTGGTCTAGCTATTTCTCCTGCCACAGTAAATAATTGGTTGGTTGCAGTGTAAGGACTTCTCTGTATTCTTGACTTGCCTCTGAAGACACTGTTCTTCTCTTATCCTCTGATGTTAATTATGCTTTTTTGTTTCTAAAGATTGCTTTACACGTGGCAGTTTGCTTCTTCTTCCTTTTCAAATACTTTCATGATACCTGTTGATGAGACAAATAGTGTTCGCTGTTTGTATTTGTCTATTTATTCTTCAAATCTGTACACTGCTGGATGCAATATTTTGATCCTTTTTTTTTGGTGGTGGTGGGGCATGTGGCAAGTAATTCTGTTTGGGAATTATGTGATTCTTTCTAGAATGTTCTACCTTTGATAGATATTAAAAGATAGGGGTGTTTTAATTATTTAACCCCTTTCCAAGCGCTTGTTTTGTGCTGGTTATGTCAAAGTTTGTTAGAAAATGTTACTAGGATTTTGGTGATGTAATTTTTACACTTCTAGTTGCTATTTTAGCACTGTACCCATATGTAAGGGCATATATGCCACATTTTAGTTTGTTTTAAGTAGATAATAGAGATTTTACTGTGCCATTGTTCCTTTCAAAATAGAAAATTTTTCTTTCAAATTATGCTATACTAACATATTTTTTGGAATAAAAATTATTTTAAATGTTACATGTATACACTTTCTCTGATTTTTTGTGGCTTTACTATGTTTCTAAAATTTGATCAGGATCTGCTGAAATTGGAAAGACTACATGAAGAACTTGTTGTACGTTATGGAGGACAACCTACTTTCGCCCAATGGGCAGCAGCTGCTGGACTTGAGCAGAAGACCCTGAGAAAGCGCTTAAACTATGGCATCCTTTGCAAGGACAAAATGATCAAAAGCAATATACGACTTGTTATATCAATTGCCAAAAATTATCAGGGTGCGGGGATGAACCTCCAGGATCTTGTTCAGGTTTCTCCTTCCTCCTGCAGTTGTTGAAATGCATTTGCTTTCTGTTGTGTGTCTGTTGAATTTTTTTCATTCTTTCGGTTAATTGATTTGGTTTTCAATGTTATATTTAGGGAATACTTTTATCATTTAAAGATTTTTGTTTTTGTTTTTCCAATTCAGTTTCTTGCCAACTGCTTTTTCCTTTAATAGATTCTCCACGACACAGGAAGGCTGCAGGGGCCTGGTAAGGGGTGCAGAAAAGTTTGATGCTTCGAAAGGGTTCAAGTTTTCAACCTATGCACACTGGTGGATTAAGCAGGCGGTTAGAAAATCCCTCTCCGATCAGTCTAGAACAATTCGTTTACCTGTAAGTTTCTGTCATCTAATTTTTTATTGAGAACAGTGAATCTTTGTTCTTTTATTGATCTTTTAGAATCATACAATGATATGGTACAGTCGGGATGGTAGCTCTGTTTACAAGGATAGTAGGTCTGTTTACATATTTTCTTACATCAGCATTCTAAGATTACGGATCACAGGAGTGGTAGGGTAGTCCCCAATGCCGGTGTAGGCCTATGTACTCCTCCTTTTGCTAGAAAATCAGCCAAGGAATTGGCTGACCGTGGTGTTGAGCTCCAGATGATGTTCCATCCTCTAGTGATCTCAGCAACTTCATCAAACACCTGCTTGAGTTTCCATGGGATGTTGATGGATTTCTTAGCCCATCCAATTGTTAGAGAAGAATCTCCTTCAATTATTACTGGGCTGGCTGTCAGTGTTGCTAAGATTTTAACTCCTTCCAATAATCCTGTAGCTTCAGCTTCGTTTGATGTGGCTGCAACAAGTGGGCCTGCATAGACATATAGGATTTGGCCGTCATTTTGTCTTATAACTCCTCCATAACCTGCTGGCCCAGGATTGCCTTTTGATGACCCATCAAAATTAAGCTTTAGGTATCCAATAGGAGGGGGGACCATTCTATCATGCTCAACATTTTGTGCTGCTTCAGGTGGGCACAAAGGAACTCCGCACCTCCTTGGCACCTAAAAAAGTTTTACGATGAAATACAAGACATAACACAAGGATGTCAGATCAGGTGGTCCAAAGTGCTGAGATCAGCAAATTCCATTGCTGACCAACTAGCCAAACAAGGAACGTCCAGAGCCAGCATCATAGCAGGAACAACACTCCCACTTCCTTAACTACAAAAGGAATATGTAAATGGACCCACTATCACTATTTGGATCCATAACAGGAAACATGTCAACTGTAACTCATGTACACCATGTACCTTATGTAAAATCTTCTGAGAATCAATAAAAGCTTTCGCAATTTTCAAAAAAAAAAACATTTTGTGCTGCTTAAAATAGATAATCTTGTTCCAGAATTTTCTAAGAATTGAATTAGGAAATGGTGGCATGGTTTTAGTAGTGGAAGCCCATAAAAAGATGTTTTGAGTTAATTTTACTATAAGGCCTCCAATGGAGGTAGAGTTGCCATTGAAAGTTCTGTCATTCTGCTCAGCCCAAGTGTCCAAGGTATTGCAGCTAGGGAGGCCATCCATAGGGTTTTCCCCACTTTTGGAAAAGGGCAAGCTGGAATTGACTGCAGCATTCTTTCATATGTTTTGGGTAGTGTAGCATATCCCAAATCTACATAAAATTGTATCCCATAACTTCCTGCTGAATTCACAATGTAACAATAGATGGTTTGTGGATTAGTTTTAATCCATGGTTTTATTTTGTTGTTTTCAATTAAATGACTACTTGTAAGAATTTTGGAATCGAACTTCCGTGCTAATCTTAGAAGTGCTTTAAATGAAAGCTTATGATGAAGTTCCAGAGCATGGTAGTTTCTTCTGTATTTAAGTATGGTGTACCAAAAATGGGAAAGGTGCCTTTACAGATACACTGAAAAAGTGGGAGAAGCATCTTTACAGATTTGGTAGTGATATTCAGCTACATATATAATGAGTCATTCCTTATCATTGTTCTCATCATCGTTAAAACCCTGTCTTCATTATGTTGACTGCACACTTTTAAATTGTATGTTCTCCATGCTGATCTATTGTAACAGGTTCCGTTGCTGATTGGCCTCCCAATTATGTTACTGCATTGCCCCTTGGCCATGCTGTTATTAGTAAAAAGCCTTGGCACTGTTTTACTGAGTTCTAACATTGAACATGTTCTTGTCGCTCTTGCACTATTAAGTCTAAATTGAACTTGTCCTGGCCAACTCAATCAGCTCTTTTGTTGATCTACATCAGACACATCTATACAAACTTAAACAGTGCTCTTCTTGTTCTTTTTAGGACATTCTGTCAAACTCAAATTGCTCCTTTGTTTGCCTGCTTGTGCAAGTAAAGTTGGGGCCATTGCCAGTAAGCTAAGTTTCCTTTATTGTCATTTTCATGCATCAGTTTTCCACTTTTGGAGTGATGTAGCAATCTAATTATAGGAAAAGAGGAAATGATGAGAGACTTGAGTAGAAAAACTAAAGGCAAGTGCTAAAAAAGAGGAGAAACAAAAAAAGATGGTCTGTGGATTACTTTTAATCATCCTTTCTGTCTTCCTCTTCTCAATATAAACTTTTTTGAGTATTGCTATTGAATGAAATTTGTTGCATGTGAACTTGAGCAGTGGTCATATGGGGAAGTTGTAATGGGAGGTCTTGGGTTCAAGTCTCCTTAGGGGCATAAGGTTTGGTCTATAAAAAGCGGTTCTCTAAAAAAAAGACGAAATTTGTTGCATTATAATGATTAAAATATCTGTCTATGCTTTCAAAAGAAATTTTGAGTGGGAAAAATGAGACATTCAGAAGTGTCGGGGAAAGTTTATCACTTATTATGTTGAACAATAGAGCCACCAAAGTAGCTTGTCATATATAGAGGAATTGACTTATGAATGGACCGATTTCTGGTTTGTCCACTCCAAGTTCTTTGTGTATTGGGTTCCATGAGGTGAGAGCCATGTTCTTTGTTTGTTCGATTGTGCCCACACTTCATGCCTATTATTTGAGAGGGGGAGTCTGGAATGGAAAAAAGACCCATATGACTAATATGTTGAAAAAAGACTTCCAAAGTGGCTAGTCATATTGAGATCAAACTAGACTCGGTTTTAGCAAGAAAAAAGAACTCGATTCAAGCTGACATTAGCCTTACAATAAATTAATCACACGCGATAAAGATTTAGTTAATTGCGTGACCAAATGCCCCTTTAGGATTTGTGCATTTGTAATAGAAAAGAAAATACGTTCCTTAGAAGGGTGTTAAGTAGGGCTATAAACAATTTACAGAAGAAATGGAATAAATTTTTCCGTTAATTGTCTTGATTTTTTTTTTGTATTCCTTTTTTGTTCCATCGGTGTAAGGATCACACTCAACTAGTTATGATAACTCGATGATGAGGAGGATGGGGAATCTCCTAGTTCAGGAGTTGGTGAGGAGGAGCACCCCCACCTGGACCTGGTTGAATTTATCCTTGAACTCTGTGGCGGGGCTGACTACTACTCATAAGATTATGAAGCTACGAGGTCAGATCGGTGACTGTGAGGTTGTGGTGTTAGTAGACAGTGGGGCCACTCACAATTTTATAATTTGCTTGTCGACAAGATGCACTTGCAGACTATTGATACAACTGTTTCAATGGGGTGATGGGAACCGGTGCCACTGCGTCGAGTCAAAGCATTTGATGGTAGGTAGTGTTTTGGGTACAAGGAGTCCAGTTTGTCAATGATTTTTTACCCTTGGAATTGGGCAACACCAATGTAATATTGGGCATGAAATGGCTGCAGATCTTGGGGGAGATGAAAATTAATTGGAAGATGCTCTCCATGGAATTTGCATATGAGGTCGCAAATTAATCTTCAGGGGGACCCTAGCCTTGGTAAGATTCTAATTTCTTTAAAACTCTGTTAAAGGATATCCCGGACTAGGATTATGAGGTGCTGGTCAAAGTAAACCAAACTTCTTCTGCTACTGCAAGATGTGATGAGGATATTCCTCTACTTGTTTCGATTGTCCTTCAGAAATTTGGTGATGTTTCCCATTTGCCATCGGGACTACCCCCACTTAGAAGTCATGAGCATTCCGCTGTGTTTAAAGGTGTTAATCCGGTGAGTGTTAGGTCTTATCGGTACCCATAGAGTCAAAAGGAAGTGATAAAAAAAAATTGGCTGGGGAAGTCTTTGCGGACATGAAGGCTTGGGAGGAGAATCTCTGCGCTAGAGATAGAACAACAAACTTGGTCATCAAAGGAATCCCTGCACATCTCTAGTGCGAAGAGATCTTCCTATCTCTGGTGAGTCTGGTGGGTATGCCTCTAGAGTTTGACAACAAAGCCATGTCTGCAAAACACATAGACCTCCTCCGGAAAAATCGAGATTGACGGAGTCTTTCGGTGGCTCTCTGTAAGTTCCACTTCCTGATGGAAAACAGTCTTACATAATCTGGATTGATGAGGAAGAGAACCGAGAGGAAAATAAGAGAAAAGGAGGCAAAAAGGGGAGTGGAAAAAAGAAAAAAGGACAAAAAGCAAAAAGACGAAGTGGAAGCAAACGGAAAAGAGCCCCCACGAACCTTGCCGGAGATTTCAAATCCCCATGCCAAATAAGGCAAATTCTGCAGACGCCGATCTTGCTTGCTCAAATATGGAATTGGGGATTTCAAATCCCCATCTATGTGCGGCAACTGCTCTGGAGTTAGGTGAGGCCATTAAATTGAATAGCCAAATGGTTGACTCAGTTGGAGGATGCAGCAACTCGGTGCTTTTGCTGAGTGATCAGGCGAACTCCAATGATTCAACTCAGCGAGTGCAAGCTACAATACCGCAAGCCGCGAGTGATGCTGGCTTGTCTTCTCCAGAAATTGAGTCGAAGTATTGGGACTGTCCAGCAGAGGCAAAAGAAGCAGTTCAAGCCCACCAAGGCCAAACGCTCCAGTTCTATGTGAGGTGTAGAGCAAGGAAGAGGCAAATTCCTAGACGATTAAGCTTCTCCCAGCTAGAAAGTGAAATGAGGAGGCAAGCTTTGAGAAGACAAACTGTTACGGGAGAGGAAGAAACTCTCAATAGGAGATTGGACGAACTGTTCGAAAGGAGAATGGATGAATACAGAGCAGTTTTGAAAATGGGCAAGGAAATGGTTGAGGAATGCAAGTAAAACACCCCAAAATTGTGAAATTTGGGAGTCGCCAGCACTGGTGATGAATGAATATAATGGCCTGGAACGTGAGAGGCCTTGGTTGGCAGGCCAAGCGAGCAATAGTCAGGGAGTCCTTTGAAAAGAATAAGGCGACCATTGCCTTAATACAAGAAACTAAACTTGAATCCTTTACAGAATCAATGGCAGGAGATATCTGGTATACCGGAAGACCAGAATGGATATTAAGAAATGCAAGTGGTTCATCTGGGGGATTTTAATGATATGGGACAGCAGAGAGATAGAATTGGTACAAGTGGAGGAGGGGCAATTACGCTAGCAGCTCAATTCAAGTCTTTAGCCATATTATTATGGGTAGCCATATTAGTCTACGGACCAACGAATTCTGGGCAAAGAAAGGAACTTTGGGATGAGATTTCAGCGATGCTCACTATCTGGACTCTTCCGTGGATTGTGGGAGTGATTTTAATACTATCAGATACAACATGGAAAAAAAGGAGGAAGGCTTGAGCTAACAGCAGCAATGAGGGACTTTAGTGACATGATTAATGATCACTCTCTCATTGAACCAACCTTGTCAGGAGGTCCTTATACATGGACCAAAGGAAGAGTATCCCCAATTTTGGCAAAGTTGGACAGATTCTTGGTCAATCAAGAGTGGGTGGACCTATTCACCAACACTGCAGGTAGGATCTTACCTCAGCCAACGTCTGATCATTCTCCAATATTGCTGGAAATAGCACCAGACCTATGGGGACCCCCCCTTTCAGATTTGTGGTTAGCTGGTTAAAAGAAGAAGGCTTCATAGACAATATCAGAAAGTGGTGGCTCGAGCTTCAGCCACAAGGAACACAATGCTATATTTTCAGCCAGAAACTCAAATCATTCAAGCAAAAAATAAATGAATGGGCAAAGCACAAGAAGATTAGCTTTGACATGGAAAAAGATGCTCTTTTTGGGGAAAATACATTTATATGACCTGAAAGAAGGGCAGTTGGGATCCTTAACCACTCTAGAGGAATTAGAAAGAGATTCAATCAAGGAAGAGTATCAAAATAAAATCAATCAAGAGAGGATTTACTGGAAGCAGAGAGCAAGATACAAGTGGATCAAAGAGGGGGATGGAAACTCAAAGTTTTTCCATTCCTTAGCTACGGCTCACAGAAGAAGAAACAGAATAACTTCATTAGAAGTTGACGATGAAATCACTGAGGACAAGTATAAATTAACTGGGAGTTTTGTAAATTTCTTTACAACTCTCTATGGTGACAGCCAGCTATGTAGGCCTTTTTCGTTAGGCCTACCATTAAAGAAGCTATCAAATGAATCTCAAGCTATGCTGCAGCAACCCCTCACCACTGAAGAGATTAAGAATGCCCTGAATAGCATGCCCACAGACAAAGCTCGAAGTCCTGATGGCTTCACTAGTGAATTTTATAAAGAAGGCTCGGACTTCTTGAAGGGTGATATCGTCAATATGTTCAATAATTTTCATGAGCATGGAATTAGAGCAACAAGCATGGGGGCCTCTTTCATAGCATTAGTTGCTAAGGAGTAGGCAAGCAGTCCCACAGATTACAGGCCAATGAACTTCATATCAAGCCATTACAAGCTAATTTCGAGAGTGCTTGCAATTAGATTGAGAAAGGCATTCCCAGAAGTGATAAGTGAAAATCAGTCGGTTTTTTTGAAAGGAATGCAGATCTTAGACTCTTCTCTCTTACTCCATGAGCTCATAGACCACAAGAAGAAAGGAAAGAAAGGGGCAATTCTGAAAATTGACTTTGAAAAGGCATTTGACAAAGTAAATTGGCAGTTTCTTGATAAGTTAATGGAAAGAATGGAGTTCCCAAGAAAATTGAGACATTGGATGTCTAGCTGTATCTCTTCAGCCAGCTTCTCAGTCCTCATCAATCGTACAACAAAAAGCTACTTTGCAGGTAATCGAGGGTTGAGGCAAGGTGATCTCCCCTCTCCTATTCAATGTAGTGGGAGAGGCTCTAAGAGCTTTATTCTATAAAGGGCAGCAAGAAGAATGGGTAAAGGTTTTGGTATTAATGGGCAAGCTCAAATATCAGTGCTACACTTTGCTGATGATACTGCTACTATGTGATGAGATGGTTGAACAGGCTGTTAACATGAAGGCCCTATTAAAAATCTTCCAAGGAATGTCAGGCCAAACAATCAATTAGGAGAAAACTGGTTTCCTGGGCATTTTTTTTTTTTTTTTTTTTTGAGAAGTTGTGTTTTATTTCATGTAATTGAAGAATTACAAACTGAGGTTACAATGTTGGCTAAGGTGTCCAAACAACAAGATGTTGCTCATTGACTCCTTTTTTTGCCAATTCATCAGCCCTACCATTAACACTTCTAAGTACATGATTCCAGCTTACAATAGAAGAATCTAGAGCTAAGTCACTTATCTCAATAAATATAAATCTATGCCTCTCTAGAGCAAAGTTGGATGGTAGGTACATTCAAACTAACCTCTCTAGCATGTTCAGCCCAAAAACTCCACATTGGTCCAGAATCAATGTCGTAAAATAGACTCTGAATTTTTAACTATCCAATTATCTGATGAAGCATTTGGTGGCAAAGCTCTAGGAACAATACCCAAGGAGTAGCTGGTTTTTTTGACCTAGGGCTGCCACTATTCGAAGGGAGAACAACCAAAGACCTTTGGAAAATGGTAGTCGAGAAGTGTCAGAATAGGCTTGAGACATGGAAAGGCCAATTCTTCTCTCAAGCTGGTAGAGCCACACTAATAAATCAGCTATAGCTGGTATACCTAACTACTTCCTGTCATTGCTCCCTTGCCCAGCAAACATTGCCAAGAAACTTGAAGCAATACAAAGAAGGTTCCTATGGTGTGGTACTTAAGGCAGCTTTAAATATTCACTTGTAAAATGGGATCATGTATGCAAGCCAAAAAGTGAAGGAGGATTGGGTATAAAAAGAATCAAATTGATGAATTCAGCATTACTAGCAAAATGGTTGTGGAGGTATTTTCAAGAACCTTATGCCTTATGGAGGAAAGTGGTAGACGCAAAGTATGGTCTAAGTACTAGCAGCAAACTACCAAAACAGTTCCCTCGCAGAGGTACAAGCATTTGGAAAGGCATTCTAGAAGAAATTGATACATTTCAAGATCACATCAGATATCATGTTCGTAATGGCACAAAAGTTAATTCTGGGAAGACAGATGGCTGGGGGCTCTAAAATTATGCTATCCAAGACTTTACTCTCTTGCCAGGGAGAGAGATGTATTGATTGCAAATATGAGGGGTCAGCAAGATGATACATGGGACCTAAAATTAAGGAGAAGACTCAATGATGAGGAAATGTTGGAGGTCACTAGCTTGTTGCAGCTCTACAATCCTCATACTTATCAAGGCATGGGGAAGATGACTTAATCTGGTCCCCAAACAAATCAGGGCTCTATACAGTCTCTTCCTATTACAGGATTATAAGCAAAAGCTCAAACTCCCTACCCCAGCAAGCTTAGCGTGGAACTTGTCAGCGCCAAGGAAGGTACAACATTTTTTGTGGGCAACAATTTTATCAAAAGTCCTAACATGTGATCAGCTCATCAAAAGGTGGCATGTGATAGTCAACTCCCTATGTAAGCTTTGTGGAGATGTGGAGGAGAACCTAAATCATCTTCTCCTCCACTGCCCATTTACTCTTCAAGTTTGGAATGCTATCCTTTATATTTGGCATCCCGCTTTGCTTACCGAGGTCTTTTAAACAGATGATACAGATGGGACTGTATTGGCCTCTTCCTGCAGTGGGTAAGAACTAGTGGAAGTCAGCATTAGCTGTGGTCCCTTGGCACATCTGGCTATAGAGGAACAGCTGGACATCAAAAATTCATGCTCCTCTGTTGGAGGAGTAATTGAAAAGACAATCCAAAGTATACTCCTGTGGACTGCAAGTCAAGGGAAGCTACCTCCCCTTCCACATGTGCTCATCAGAAAGCATTGGAGTAAGGTCATATGTTACTGCTCTCCTAAGCCTCCAAGCATGCCCACCCCAAGAGGGCTGGGTCAAACTAAATGTGGATGGATCCTCCCTAGGTAATCCTGGCCAAGCAGGATTTGGAGGAGTTCTGAGGGGTATTGAGGGACATATCTTGTTAGTCTTATGTGGACCAGCAGGATATTGCACCTTGAATGAGGCAGAAACAAGGGTACTTCTTGAGGGAATAAGATTGTATAAGGGTGGAGAGAGGAAGCCACTTATTGTGGAAGGGGATTCTGAATTAGCATTGAGATGGGCTCAAAAAGCATCCCCACCCCCATGGCATCTAAAGGCCTTTTATGATGAAGTCAAGATTTAATCCAAGGGTGGCAGATTAGGTGGTCTAAAATATTAAGATCAGCAAATTCCACAGCTGACCACCGGGCCAAACAAGGAGCAACCAGAACACACATAGCAACAGGGATAACTCTTCCACTTCTGTAATTTCCTAAAGTTTTATAACTTATGTAAATTATGTACTCCATGTAAGTTTTTCCTGATAATCAATAAAAAGCTTTTGCCATTTTCAAAAAAAAAGGGAAGTGATTGAGACTATGGTGTAAGAGATGCTTGAGGCTGGAAGTATACAACCTAGCACTAGTTCTTTCTACCCTATGGTTCTGTTGAAAGATGGGAGCTGGCGTTCTACATTGACTACAGGGCCCTCAACAAGCGCTGAAGAGGAGTTCTGCGTATCATCACCAAACAGATAGTTAGACTGAGGTAGTTAACCATTGTTTTGGGACTTATTTACGTTCTTTTGTCTCAGATTCCCCGAGAAAGTGGATGTGTTGGCTAGCGTGGGCGGAGGAGTATTGGTACAATACGTCCTTCCATAGTGCCATTTAGACCACCCCATTATGCGCATTGTATGAGCGTGACCCTCCCCTACTCTGTCCTGGTCGATAGGTGCCGCCAATTTTTCTAGTGGACAAAATTTTATAGGAACGGAATGATTTGTTGGATGAGTTGAAGCGACACTGATCCAAAGCGCAGCACCAAATGAAGTCCTTAGCAGATGCCCATTGTCGGTGATTGGGACTTTCTTAAGCTCCGACCTTATCGACACGCTCTTTGGCTTGACGAAGGATTGAAAAACCATCTCCTCGCTTCTATGGACCTTTTGAAATTTTAGAGAGGGTGGGTTTAGTGGCATATTGCCTAGCTCTTCCTCCGACATCTTCCATTCATCCAGTCTTCCATGTCTCGCAATTGAGGATGGCCATTGGAGATGCTAGTTCATCACCCACACTACCACCCTCCCTAAACGCTAATATGGAGGTACTTTTGGCGCTGGACGAGTCATGTGGAGTGTGTGTTAATCAGCATGGCCTAAAGGAATTTTTACTTAAGTGGAAGTACGTACAAGACTGCGACACATTTTGGGAATCCTTTTTTTTTTTTTTTTTTTTTTGAAAATTACATCTTTTTTTTTTTTTAAGAGATTGATTCCATTACATGTGGGATTAATACAGTGGCTACAATAGCCTAATACTTTGTAGTCTGGGAGGCTCGAACTCGTGACCTCCTGCAACACACCCCTTGGTGTAACCACTGAGCTATGCTCAGCTTCACTTTTGAAAATTACATCTTGGGAATCCTTAGAAGATATATGCAGTCAATTTCCATTGTTTTCACCTTGAGGACATGGTGGCTGTTCGGAAGGGGAGTGATGATAGAAACGTGGGAGGCCTTCACTTATTGGTGTCGAAATAAGCATAGGAAATAGTTGTATTAGTTGGGGGCTAAATAGTCATTTTCTGTTATTATGTCTGATTTGTTATAATAGGGTTTTGGGGATCGTACGAGGGATTAAAAGTTTTTATGTGAATTCGTAGTGGGAGAGTGTTTCAAGTCTTGAATGGGAACTTGTTATTGCAAAACTTGTCTTCTTTTCAATTTCTTCTCAATAAAAACTTGACAGAGTTCTGTCATTCCTCTCCTTCATTAGGTGTCCTGGTTTGGTAGTTGATTGCATTGAATCCATTCAACGAAAATTTCTTTGTCATGGAACTTCATCCAAGTTCAAGTACCACCTAGTGAACTAGAAAGAAGTTTTTTAGCCAAAAACTCTTGATGTGCTAGGAATTAGAAGAATAAGAGAATAAACTCATCTTACCTCTCTAAGTAGCTACAAAATTTGGGAATGAAAGGACTAGCATGTGGTGAGGGATTATCTGTTCCAAATATCATTATAATGATATTTTGTAGCTCCTCTTGGAGGCTCCCCCACATCAAGCATCAAACCTGTGGGAATACATATGTAAACCATATTGTGAAGCTGAGCATAGCCCAGTGGTAACACCGAGGGGTGTGTTGTGGGAGGTCTCGAGTTCGAGCCTCCCAGACTACAAAGTATTAGGCTCTTGTAGCCATTGTATTAATCCCACATGTAATGGAAACAGTCTCTTCAAAAAAAAAAAAAAACATATGTAAACCATGTCCCCATTTGTGTGTAGCTTGGCACGAGGTCAGGTTTCACGAGAACACGAATAGACCTGACCCAAAAATGTCGGTGACATGGAATGGAGAGAAAATTTGATGATTTTTGGGTTGGTTTGGGTTTTGAAAACCCAACATGTGGGGTTTTTGTATGACTTATTCCCCCTTAAAGAAATAATAGTTTAAGGATATTAAAGTTGACTTCTTGCTTTATGTTTTAAAAACGATATGGTAAAATTGTTTGAATTTTAAGCTGCATTTTAAAATTTAAAATTACCAAGAAAAGTTATGGTAAAGCTCTGAACAATTTACAAAGTAAGAAGGCAAAGGTACAGGGTAACATTACTAGGAAATGTTTCGGGGTTGTAGTTGTGTTTGGGGTTGGTTTCGGTGTTGGGGTTGGGATTGGTTTCGGAGTTGGGGTTGGGGTTGGGGTTGGGGTTGTGTTTGGGGTGGGGGTTGGCGAACCCCGATCATGATACGATCCGTGCTCCCCACCCTTACTTTGAGCAAGGTTCTCTATCCATATCAAAATGGTCAACTCACATCATTCTGGTTGGACATTTGGATTCAGGGTGAACGTCAAGCCAATGCCTTTTCGAACCTCTTTCGAATTGCAAAAAAACCACGCCATCTCTCTAGACTAATTGCAAAAGACTAGCTTGATATTGGAACTTCATCCTACATATGGGCTCTTAGCGAGACTCTCTTGATGCTTCAATGCTCCTAATTCTTCTTGATGTCTAATTCTTTAATGATAGGGACACGAATTGAATGATTTGGGTCATGATCCATGTGGTTTCTTAGTATCCTTACCTTTGTGGCTATGAGCATACTGCCTTTCGCCTTAGTATCCTTACCTTTGGGTTGTGATCCATGCTGCCTTAGGTTCACTTTCTTTGTGCATATATAGAGGTAAAATTCATATAGCTGATCAACTTACTAGAATTGATCAAGTATAGAGGATTAACCAGTCAACTATGCACATAGCAGTTCAGAATCCATGGACCACCAGCTTCTGCATTGCTGATCTTCTCATCAAGTTTTCTCATTTTCCCTCAAATTCAGGTTGCATTTTTGTTCTTCTGCCTCTCCCTGATCTGATCTTGCAAACTGTCTCATGGGCGAGATTGGCAAGAGCTTCTAAGGTTTACCCATTGATGACAATTCTGGAGAACCTGGGTCTAGCAGGAGGTGCAGTACTTGCAAATGAATGTGGGTGGGTGGACTGTGTTCGCCTCCTTGTTTGGTCAGCTCCGTTTGAGATTTACAACTCACCACTATTCTGCTCGGTTTGTCTCTAAGGCCTTAGATTGCACTTTGTGCATTTCTCATCTTCCCTTGCAGTCTAGGATGACACATACGTAGTTATCTCGTGGGCTTCCCAGTGCAAGATTCCTCTAGGGTGGCCATCTATAGTATTTTGATGAGATTAAAAGCATTGGCACAACCTTCAGATCAGTTGGCACCATGTTCCTAGAAGTGGGAATGATACGGAAGCAACCATTTTTGGTTGCTTACAACCGGGTCCTTCATGAGAGGAAACAACACATTGAAGCTGATTGCCACTTAAAGATGCTATTCTGCACAACAAGATTATAATTCCTCATGAGTATTGTTGAGTTGGTAACAAATAATTTTACCAAGACATTTGGTACATGGATATTGTGAACTTTAGTGGAAGAGAAGAAGTGAGAGAGAAAGAGAGTGCGAAAGAGACAATGGAGAGAAGGGGTCATTCAGTCTGTATAGACTCACAATCCTAATTGAATTAATATAGGCTACAATTACATCAAATTACAAGAATGCCACTAAGTGGCTTATTGAATAAAATAACACAACCTAAGGCACTAAAACATGTGCCACGATAGAAGGAATAACTAACATTGAAATAAAGACTAATACATTACCTATAATGACCAAAATACCCCTAACTCGTAACAAAGTATAATGACCAAATTACATGACTTTAACACCCCTTCAAGCTGGAGGGTAGATATCATGAAGATCCAACTTGGATAGAAGATACTCGAATTCCTTCCTTCCAAGAACTATCTGGAGATATAGAATAGTGATTTTTGCAGGCTCGGGTAACATGTTGAGAGTGCACAAATCCCAACGCAGTGAAACATAAGCTAACCCTTTAGCAACAACAGTAGCAGTAGCAGAAAGAGGGTTTTACGAACCTTCCAGCAACAAAATAATTCCTTTTCGAAGCAATGTCATGCGTGTAGAACACTAAAACAATAGTAATCACCCATTTCACAGTAACAACTAGACAGCCAAATCTATCTCTAGAGTATGAAATTCACAGCAGAAAAGATGCTGATATCTGCCTTAAGTATGATGATGTCATCCCTAAATTGAAGAGAACACATGATATATTTTGAAACGCCTTGCAAAGATTTCCAGAGGCCAATTAACTCCAACGCAGGTCTGGCACAGTTCTCGGGGAAAGGAAAAAATTGGTTTTTATTAGCTGATGATGTCAACAGCACGAGAAACAAAAGAAACCTCTACGCAGCCCAGCCGAACCAGAATCCAATCAATTTCAACATAAATTACACACCAAAATCGATGTTGACGTCAGCCCTAATGAAGATGACGTCAGCACAAAAAAATAGAAAGAACATACCTTTATGCTTCTAAAACGCTTGGAAAAGCCTCTGACGCCTAGAAAACACTTTTTCTGCAAGCTTTGTGGAGCTAAAATAGGGTGACACGATTACCGAGGCAGTAAAATTGAGTCTTTTCACACAGCAGTACAGCAGTGATGCCAGAAGTACGAGTCCAGCTACTCAGCAACAGCAGAAATCTTTTTTAGGGGCAGTAGGTTGTGCATTTAGCACTTACACATGAATTTAAGCCATTAGCCTTCTGACAATTGCAAAAGAAAAAGAAAAATTGAATCTTTAACTTCCGACCACATAACAGATGATGTCAAACAGCAGCATCAACATGGTTCCAACGATTCAGCAGCAATAAAAAAACCTTTTTGAGGGCACAAAGATGGGCTTTGATACCATGTGCACTTTAGCGGAAGAGAAGAAGATAGAGCGAAAAAGAGTGCGAAGGAGATAATGGAGAGAAGGGGTCGTGAAGTCTATATAGATAATGGAGAGAAGAGGTCATGAAGTCTGTATAGACTCACAACCTTAATTGTATTAATATAGGCTGCATGCACATCAAATTACAAGAATGCCACTAAGTGGCTTATTGAATAAAATAACATAACATAAAGGCACTAAAACACGTGCCACTATAGAAGGAATAACTAACACTGAAATAAAGACTTATACGTTACCTATAATGGCCAAAATACCCGACTTTAACAGATATTCATTATTGGAAATCCAACCTGGTCTCGATGATATCTATACTCCCGCTTGAGGGAGAGTGTCGAAGAAAATTTGGTAATTTGATATCGTAGAAGTACCTGGAAGTTTCAAAATTTGTTCTATACTTATGGGCCATTGGATTATCATTTTATGTAAACTTTTTAATTCATCATTATGTTTCTGGGGGGTTTTATTCATGTACAATGTGTATTTTTATCAATATCATGTTTCTTTTAACTAAAGTATCACAGGCTACTCCTTGCAATGTGCATCCTAGTATTGCTTATCCAAGGTTGCTAGTTACCCTAGTTCTTAAGCACCTCAAGAACGCAAGAAAGGAAAGAGGAACCCAAGTGGGGAATATATATATGCTTTGATTGATGGAATACAGTACAAACTCGTGCAAATGACAATAAATGAAGTTTGCAACATGTACAAGCCTTTTTTTGGCTGGGGAGGGGGTCCATAGCCCCTTCCCTATGTGCCAAGTGGAACCTTTGAAAAGTCTATTTTCTACATACAAGGGGAGCCACAAAGCTCATTCAAGATCTAACTTCCGTGTCCTGGCTTTATTCCAAGTCAACTGGTCCACCCAAGTGAATAGGGAGTGGATTGGAATCTGTCTGCAAGCCTGCCTGCTGGTCCATGCTGAGGGTGCGGGGCTCCATCCACAACACTGTGTCAGGTGTGCATGCACATGTTAATCCTCGCTGCCTGCTCACACGTCTGTATGTGCATGTTTCATCTTCCTGTGTACGGGCAGCCTTCTGGTCTGCTGGCCTATGCTGCTGGGAAGTGGACGTGTATGTGCCCCTCTGGAGCTCATTTGCTTGTGCGGCTGTTGCCTCCGCCTCTGCCGGAGGAGCTAAGGATGTGTGAGCATGTGTCACTTCCTGTATGTGCGTGCAACACCTCTGCTGGATTGCCCCTCGTATAAGTGATTAATGGAAAGCATTACTGGTGTTTAGACCCCTATCGCAAACTGAGGACAGCCTCATACAACACAGTATTATCTCATCTTTCCACCTTCCTTTTTCTTCATTTTCCACCACTTTTACATCTTTCATTGTTTGTATTTGCACATCTTTTCTTTCCTGTCCTGCAAACTATTTTCCTGACCATTTCAAATCTTCTCGCTGTCTTATAAATAAATGAAAACACTACGTTCTGTTCTTATGACTGCCTAGGCAATCCAGTTTTTTCTAATCAGACCTGCAAACCACAGGGTCACAATTGCAAATTTAGTTGCTATCAGAATTTCGTTTGAGCCACCATTCTGGTTGTGATGCCAAAGAGGAGGTAGGTAGTAGGTTTCTGTTGGGTCTGCTTAATGAGATGGGGAAATGGGCATCTTTTGGAGTAAGCCTTCCCAGAAGAGGGTAGCATATGCTGGAGACTCTCAACATACCTTGGAAGTCTGGCCATGCCTGATTTAGGTTGCAGTCACCTGTGATCCAACAGGGCTAGAGAATGTCGGAGGAAAGACATTGTACAGCTACAAATTGCGAACTGAAAGAGCAAAGAACTTGTCTAGGCTTTATAGAGTCCTTAACTTTCTGCCAAAGTTCGCTTAAACAGTTTGTTATCTGTAATTCCTACTTGGTTCACTACAGGCAAGAACTTTCTATACCCTGCATGTGTTTTTTGAAAGGCTAAGATGCTTCTTAAACTTCAAGAAGTCTGTAGATGCGACAATCTGAAGGATTGACCTGCATATCTCTTGCAAGGGTCCAGGAAAAATTGCCTGACGATACTCTGGTTCCTTTGATTTTATCCTCACCTTTATTTTTTGAGTAATGCTAGACGCACTTAGCGGACGCACCTATCCGACGTACATGTTAATCTAAGCCCTTAAAAATATATATTTTTTTATAAAATCCTTTTTTCTAGAGGATAAACCCTAGACATCAATGGTTTAGATTAATAAGTGTGTGGGATAGGTGCGTGGCTAAGTGCAACTAGCATTATTCTTATTTTGTTTTCTTTTTTGTTTTGAGAGTTTCAATAAATTTCTCTAATAGAGCAAGCAGGCTTGAGAAATCTAACTCTTCTATCATGGAGAGCCTTCCTGAAATTTAAGTAACGGTTTTTACTGTTATCCTGACTATTTCTGCGTTGGAAAGAGATGTCAATGATACATATGCAAGGGTCCACAAATGTAAAAGGAGTATATGATATTTTAGATAATGCAAATGGATACTTTAGTCTGGGTCATTGGATTTTGTACTTGAGGCATTTTAGTTGTGTTGCTCTGTCACACCCATATATATGTTTTTGCATTCAACAGTTTCACATGGTTGAAGCAACATATCGGGTGAAGGAGGCCAGGAAGCAATTGTATAGTGAGAATGGAAGACATCCTGACAACGAAGAAGTTGCAGAGGCTACAGGTTTATCAATGAAAAGGTTGACTGCTGTGCTTCTGACTCCCAAAGCTCCACGGTCTCTTGATCAGAAAATTGGGATTAACCAGAATCTAAAACCTTCAGTACGCACTTCTTTCCTAAAAATTACCATTGTGCGTTGTATCCTTGTTTTGTTTGTTTTGAAATTTGTTTGTTGTTTTTATTCCAGGAAATCATTGCAGACCCAGATGCTGAAACAGCTGAAGATTTGTTAGTGAAGCAGTTCATGAAGCAAGATCTGGATAAGGTTTTAGACAGTCTAAATCCAAGAGAGAAACAGGTAGTTAGGTGGAGATTTGGATTAGAGGATGGGCGGATGAAAACTCTTCAAGAGATCGGAGAGATGATGGGTGTCAGTAGAGAACGAATCCGGCAGATAGAATCTTGTGCCTTTCGTAAACTCAAGAATAAGAAGAGAACCAAAAATCTAAGACAGTATGTTCTTTCATAAGAGGCCTGCGTTCTCATTCCCTAACCTTCTTCCAATGTTTTTTTTCTTCTTTTTGTCTTGTAAAGCATATTTATTGCGTTTCAAATCTGCTCGATGGTGCATTGCAATTCAATATTCTATGAAAGCAGGCGGTTTAAGGAATTGGAAGATCCTTCAAGTGTGCATTCTTGAATTACTTGTGCGTCATAAGAACAATCATCCACACTTTAGTGTCTTTCAGTTTGAGTTGAAATGCCAGTTGGAGAACCGGGTTTGAAAGCATCGATTCCAAATCCTGGAATGAGAATCAGGTGAAAGCTTTCACGACGAAATATTTGCCAGAGCAACACTTCCGTTCACTAGTCATATAAGTGAGAGATGCAGTAAATGATCTTCTATAAGATTAGATTAGAGGTTGATGTATTCATGAAAGTAGGAAAAAGGTAAGTGTCTTTCAGAATGTAAATGTAACCAGGCTCTAGGCTGGATTCTGTTAATATTAAGTGCTTCTAAAACTCTTCCTGTCTCTGTCACCACCTTAATGAAAATGCGCATAGGTGTGCAGTCAGGCGAGTGCAGTACAAAGACATATCAAAGAAAAGTGCCATACAAATGAGGTAAGGGAACAGAAAAATTTTAGGCGGATGCCGGTCTTCCTAAGCTTCCATCCCCTGTAACCCTGTCTCCTTGGCTTTCTTTGGTGGGATTCTGTAACTCAGTTTGAAGAAGGAAAAACTGTTGGGGAAACATCGTTTGGTCTTTTATTGTTTTGTGATATTATTTTGTTGGATATTATTGGTCATCTATAAACTTGTGTTCTCAACGAAATGATCGGTGGGTCTGGGCGAGACGGCTGAACCAGTGTGGTGCACTCACTCATCTACCTAGGCTTCACCCGGTGTAAGGCTAAGTACGCAATGAGCCGGTACCCGACCAACATCATGGCCATGATGCCGACATCAATCCAGAGGTGAGAGAGGCCCACGGCTTTGACGGCGGGGAAATCCACCACTCTGCACTTGGTCCTTCCTCTCTCTGAACAGTCGTAGTAGTCGTTCTCCGTAAACTGAACTCCGAGAAGTAGCTTGAAGCAGTAAAAACTGTAGCTCAAGTATTTCAACCAGACGATGAACGGGGGGATTTCCTGGACGTAGTAACCTCCTGCGATGAGGAAGACTAGTGTAGTGACAGAGGCCAAGGTGGTCGACTGCTTGACGTCCATGAGGATGGCTCCGATAGCAAGACCCAGGCTCTGGGACACGAGAACATTGTAGAGGACGACAAGGAGGGAAAGGATGAAGGTGGCAGGTTCGGCTTTGAGTCCTCCCATCCAGTAGATAATGAAGACGAATGCCGTCGGTAGTGCAAGCTCCATCGGGAGATCTCCAACAGTTCGAGACAAGAAGTAGGACGAGAGGCGGTACATGCCAGAGGACCGTTCCTTGATAAGCATGGATCGTTCTTGGGGGAACGTGAAGACCGCATTGTACAGAGGGAAGAATCCCCAGAAGACGGAGAAGAAGAACAGAAGAGCTATCTGCGTCGGTGAGGAAATATTGTTATGACCAACAGCAAATGATTATCAATAATACTGAAGGAATAGGTGCTGCATCGTCTGTAAAGAGTAAAAAGCGTTTAGCCGAATGGCGTCCTTACTCGATCCTGGATATGAGAGGGCGGCGTGTGCCACCATAAGAGACCCCCCAGAAAGGCAACGCTGATAACTTGGAAGATCCTAAGCCTGTTGAAGGCTTCATACCTTCGCTCTTTTAGTCCTCTCTTGAGCAGAACCGTGAACTGCTGCCACCAACTTGTGCTCCATTGCTCCGTTCTTGCCTTCTGTCCCCCTGCAGGTTGGTACCAATTGATGATTGATTCCTTAGGATATATTGTCGTTAATTTGCAGCATGAACACACTGCACACACGCAGCACACATAACACACACACACACACACACACATACTCATACATACATACACATGATCTTGTCTTGTCTTATGAATGGTATAACAAAAGGATATTGCGTGAACTTACTCAAAGGAGTCTGATCTCGTGTGTAATTGTAGCTGTTAGCGTCCGGAACACAGAGCTCAGCCTTCAACCTTGTGGCAATGTTCTTATCATAGGCAGAGACAAGAAGTTCCTTGACTGTTCTCTTCTCCCTTTCTGAGTTCGCACTGGGATTGCCTAGCTCCGTTGTGGCGATTTGAGAATCCGGTGCAATCCCTGCATTTCATATCCCCATTTTGATCAAGTTAGACATGTGCTGGTATATATATATATATAGCGGCTGCGCGCGTAGATTATTTTTGCCCCGCGCAAGGCCAATTGCATGCATTTTATTTTCTGCGCTATGTCAAGTAAGAATTGAACGGGACAATTAATAATTTGCTGCAAGACGTAGACATGGAATGGAGATCCATCCTGCAATTTGCGTTTGCGGCTGCAGAGGTGGGTATATATTTCTGCTCTTGTATCTCCTGAATATTAATTCTCAGGCGACGCAGCGAAGGATCAGGTTAAACCCTATGAGCTTGTAGATAATTCATGACAAAGAACAATATATGCTGTTATATATATTGTGAACTTGAGCATAACTGATCAGTGGTCACATGGGTGGGTTTGTAAAATCGTTGGTTCAAGTCTCCTAGCTAGGGGTACGAGAATTGGAGTAAATACTCACTTTCCTCAAAAAAAAAAAAAAAAAAGAAAAATAGAAAAAAACAATGCTGTTATATTGGTCAATATATATCAGAAGCTAGCAGGTGATTTCTATCAATTAGCGTAAATAGAAACAATCATCGGTCCCGAGACACGAAAAGTTATGCCTATGAATAACGACAATTATTAGCTAGCAAAAGATATCCCCATATTTACGTACCTATGTCCAAGCTAGTGATATAAAGTTGTAATGATCAAAGAGGAACTAAGCAAGACGCTAGCGATATATAGATGAAATCAAATGTTGACGTGAAAGTAAACAAGAAGAGAATTAATGGTTGGCGTTCGTTGTGCTGCACAGCGTGGACGAGTACCATTGACCGAAGATATATATGGAAAACATAATAATTGCCCAGTGGATGGGTGTGAGTAGTATGTATATATGTGTAGTGTTGTGGGTGGAGATACAGTAGACATATATATGTGCATGATGACTAGTACTAGTAGTGATCATAATGGTGGGTGGATATACATGAGATACGTACCGTTGGCCAGGTCGAGCATGATATCAGCAGGGTTCACGTTGACGGTGAGGGAGGTAGTAGGGAAGCCAATGGAGGCGAAGTAGTCGATGGCAGCGGAAGCCCTGCCGTGGTAGATGGGGCATCCCCCTGAAAGGAGAACGAGCTTGTCGAACATGTGGTAGAGGCGGCTGGATGGCTGGTGAATGGTTGTTACCACGGTGCGGCCGCCGCCGGCGAGCTTCTTCACGATCGTCATTATTCGCTGCGCCGTCGTGGAGTCCAAACCCGACGTGGGCTCGTCTAAGAGGAGGAGGCTCGGGTTGAGGAGCATCTCCTGGCCGATGCTCACCCTCTTCCTCTCTCCTCCTGAGATTCCCCGAAAGAGCGGTCCGCCTATGAAGCTGTTCCGGCAATGACTCAGGCCCAGCTCGTGTATCACCCCTTCCGCCTGCTCCATCTTCTCTGCCCGTGTCAGGGTGTTTGGGAGCCTGAGCAAAGCCGTGAACACGAGCGTCTCGCTGACGGTCAGGTGTGGGTAGAGCACGTCGTCCTGGGCCACGAACCCGGTGCGTCTCTTCATGGCGCTCGAGAAGGGTTGCCCGTTGTAGGTGATCTTTCCCGACAGCTTCCCGCACAGCCTTCCACCCAGGGCCGTCAGCAACGTGGTCTTCCCGCTACCCGAAGGACCCAGCATAGCCAATATTTCGCCGGGGCACACCACCCCCGTTATCCCATTCAGTATCGTCTTCTCGCTTGAACCGTTGCTACCAGTGCCTCCGCCGGGGCACCACCATCTTCCTTTGTGTCCAATTTTCACTTTGTATACCACTTCTTCGAACTGGTCGTCATCATCATCAGCACAAATTAATTAGAAACCCAATCATGTACGTACGTACCAATTACAAACACATTGATCAACTCAAGTATATATAGAATAAAATAAAATTTGAAAAGAAAAGAAAAGAAAAGAAAAAGAGAATTATTAAGGAGAACGAAGTACAGAGAAGACAGAAAAGTAGTAATCAACCTTGAGGGTCACCGGGTAGCTGGCAAGACGTACAGCTGCACACGGTAGCTTCAACTGCGCTGCCGTAGTAGCACTCGTGGCCGGGTATGCAATGACGCTCGTGGTACTTTGATCTGTGGCTTCGGCCATATTGGTGAAACCTCTAGTAATTTGCGTGGATATATGTCGACCGACGCGCTAGTAGATTGTATGTGAAACGTCTCTCTCTCTCTCTCTCTCTCTCTCTCTCTCTATATATATATATATATATATATATATATATATGGTTTACGCAGATCAGAGGAAGATCGGCTACCAAAGGGCCAGAGGCATCCCGTTGTTGGAGATAGCTAGGTAGAAGAACTTTAAAAGTCGAAAGAAAGAGAGAAGGGTGTGGAGGGGATGGTGAGGAAGGGTTTTTGTTGTCGTTGCTATTAAAGCCTAAGGGCTAGGTTTTGATTGACGGTCTGCATAGATATACAAGTAGTACATGCGAGAGAGAGAGAGAGAGAGAGAGAGAGAGAGAGAGAGAGAGAGAGATCTAGAGAGAGAGAGAGAGAGAGAGAGATCTAGAGAGAGATCTAGAGAGAGATCTTGAGAGAGATCTAGAGAGAGATCTTGAGAGAGATCTTGAGAGAGAGAGAGAGAGAGATCTTGAGAGAGAGAGAGAGAGAGAGAGAGAGAGAGAGAGAGAGAGAGAGAGAGAGAGAGAGAGAGAAATATTAATGAAAGAGAGAGTTATGAGAGAAAGAGCTCACCAATGCCTCCGCGACTGGGGACTGGAACTGCCACAACTCTCACCTCTCCTCGCTAGAGTCCTAAATTATACGTAATTGGACATGTCATGTAGGATCGATGTCGTCTATGAACAAGGCGCAGAGAAGAGGAAAGCAGCGGGGCCCCCACTCCTGCTGCAAAGGGCCAGGGAGAGAAACAAAGCAGAGGAAGCAGAGAAAGAGTGAGAGCGGAGAAAGCGGAGAAAGCGGAGAAAGCGGAGAAAGCGGAGAAAGCAAAAAGGGGAAGCTTCAAAAAACGGACTTGACACAATTTTCGCACTTTGTTTGTCGTTGCGCATCATTTGCTTGATACATGTGTTGCTGGCTGGTGTGGTATATGCATGACTAGTCAGTAATCACTCACTACTAGTCAGTAAGTACCACTACCCCCCAGGCCTGTCCGGAATGGTGAGGGCGAAGGCCGTCTTTGCCCAGCTGTGAAGTCGTGACGAGAGAGTGAGAGCAATATGGCAGGGCCCCCCGCGCGCGCTCGCCCGCTCAGCTTGGAAGCACCCCCATGCCATGCATCGCAATACTGCGCGCGGAATCGATCTGCAAATCGGGAATTAGAAATTGCAAATTGCAGTCGCAGCTGGGCATCAATGAATGGGGCGGGCCACAAAGCTAGAGGAGGGAGGGAGAAACTAGGAAGGAGGTAGAGATTCCAGTTCTGAATTCTCCTCCACTAGTAATAATCTGCTTTTATTAAATAATAAAGTTTGTCGTGTGTATCCCACTCTCAAATCTCAATCATTTTATTACACTCATATATCCAACTCGGCTCGTTCCGTTTCCAATTCCATTTTGGCCTCTCATGAATCCACCGAGAACCAAAGCTGTTAAAATCGAGATTCATCATAAGATAGAGTACTTAACCGAATCATTACCTTAAAAAGCAGTTAATGAGGAAACGAGGCGGTTGCTGAAAGGCGAGACTGACGATATGAATTATTAAGAACTGGTGTCCATCCTCCGACACCTGTAATTAACCGGCCCAATCGCCAAACTTATGCTTATTGTTGTCTGTACTAATAATTAAGTAAGACACTGGAGATGGGATTAGTGGGAAGCGGCTGGAGAGTAGAGAGGTGGACCGCTACTTTCATGAGAAGCCAGGTTTCGTTCTTCGTCCACTCGTCGACCTTGGAGTTACGTTGGACAAAAAATGAGACGAGACTTCACTTTTGGTGTCTCCTTATGGCGTATGTTTTATGGTCATAAAGAAAGAATTGGGCATAAATATGATTTTTGCGTTTTGCGGTCCATAATTTAATTAACCAATTGAAGATTTAATTAGCTAGTCACTGTCGCAACCAACAAATTAATTAACCAATCAACCAGTGACTTCATCATAATATTGATAAGTTAAATCTTCTAGTTAGTCTTGAGTATGAAAATAACGATCGTCATCATCATCATCATCATCATCATCATCATCATCATCATCATCATCATCATCATCATCATCATCAGAAAGTTAGAGAGAAGAATATAAGGTAGATACCGTGTCAACATATGTTTATATTTTTTATGTCATATGGTGGTATATACATTCAATGTGCTGGTGAGTGATAGTGGGATTGAACTTTGAAGTTGCGGGGAAATGTGGCCCGTGGACGGAGCCGGAGCAGCTTAATCAAATTAAAGATAGAATCTGAGCAGCGGTGCATGCGGAGTTGAAATGCTTTATTTTTCTGGTTTGAGAGAAACGAGATATTCTTCCGGCGTAATGACAGTTGAATATGCTTATCATCATCTTTATTTATTTTTTTTTTTCTATGATTAGTTTTAATAAATATTCGAGGAAACCCCACAGGGAATTCCATTTTGAAAGGCACGAAAGGTAATAAGTAAAGGGGAGATGCGAGATGTGATGCTTTAGGATTGGGAAATCATTAAAGCGCGAAACATCGATTCCAACTGGCGGGGCGGGCATGGGGCACCCCACCCAGATCGATTTTGCCAGGTCCAAAGCACAAAGTAGCTACTAGTACTTAGTACACCACTTGCTAGCACCACTAAAGCGATGTCATACGCACTGTAGCCGTGGGAGGCGAGCAGCGGAGAAAGCTGACCAGCAGAGAGCTCAGCAGGGGGGGCCGAATTATGAGATGACCTGCTAATTAAGAGCTCATTAGTCGCAGCGACTCGAGTACTGAAGTACTCTGTCGTGCGTACGTACAAGTGCAGGCCAAATGTGCATGCATATATAGTGATAATTAATAAGCTCTTGGAAGTTGGATGTCGTAGATCAGCTTATTAATTAATTTCATCGTTATTTTTCTTTTGGTCCGTGGTGGTTCCGTGGAGATCCGTTTCCGAACATCCATCAATTTGGTGCAGCCTAAAAATAAATTTGACGAGGCAGAGCGAGGTAGAGGATAAAGTGAGGGGAAAGCGATCAGGGGAACGTGGGATATGGGAATCATATTGGAGGAAGGGAGTATAAGTATCAATTAGTACGCCCTTTTTACCTGAATTTAAAATGAGCCAGACGAAATAAAAGCAAATTCCCGCCCGGCCTTTGGCTTTTGGCTTTTGGCTATTCGGCTTTTTGGCTTTTTGGCTTTTTGGCTTTTGATCAATTTGAAGCAGGCACAGGCACCTATATATATATATATGATATGAATATGATCATGATGCTCATGGCCAATGGCCTAGAGCAGGGGCCCGCTGATCCACTTCCCGCGGCTCCCGCGCTGTCTTCTTCTTCACTCATCTACACTGTTAATTAGGATTTCGACACGTGCCCCCCGCCCACTGATCTGTATTATCAATTATCGCCTACTTTTTATACTCCGCCTTGACGTCCACATGGAAACCACTTGTGTATTGTTGGTAAAATACGGCTAATGGCAAGTCGTGCCCACTCCGCCTCAACTCCACTGGAATTAAAAGTCAGGACTCAGGTTCGGTCTCTCATCTCTCTTCTCTTCTCTTTCCCTCTTTATTTTTTTCCATGTCCCTTCATAATCTTACATATTTCATCTTCTCTTTCCGCGATCTTAAATCTTATCTTCTTCTTCGTCTTCTGTAAACCATTTGTAAAGCCACTCCCTAAAGAACTAATTCACTGTTTTTTCTTCTTTTTTTTTTCTTTTTCCCGAAGAATCTTTCTAGCTAGCTAGGTATATATAATTTCCTTTCACTTTACCCTTTATAAGCCACCTCCTGCGTACTCTTTTTTATCCAATATCCATCCATCCATCTAATTAAAACCTATCAATTAAGAATCCGCGAGCAAAGTAAGCGTCTTCTCCGGTAACTAATTAGCTAGAGACCAGATCTCAAACGACCGAGGAGCCTGTAATCGGTTGAATTAGGAAATTACTATGCAAACGTAACGCATGCACCTCTTCGATCCTTTACAATTAATTAGATCTTCGACATCAAGGACAAGCAAGTAGATCGAATAGCAGCCCTTTGCTCCACATAATCTTTTCCTTTTCTATTGTTGTTAATTAGTGTTGTGACCTGTGAGACTGCCAACTATCGACTCCAAGTGGAACTATGATGATACGTGATATGAGGGACCAATCGGATTCCGTAACCAAGAAATGCCGAATGTGGTAACTACACATTCAGCCATATCCCTGGGATCGTGTCGTGACCGAAGCAGGAAAGAGAAGGAATGCTCCTCCACCCACTCCGTTTGAAATTACGGTTATATATCTTAGTAAGTCTGGTTTTTATTAGCTTATCTTTAGCCAAGGCTTAGGACCATCATAATGTTCCAGAAGAAGATTAAAGAATAATAATATATACGTATATAAATATTCCAACTAACTCTCCAGTCCCAGACTAATGTAACACGTACCATAAGGCAGGCATCAGACGTTTAAAATTGAGCTGACGACTAAAAGGGATTATATTACATAGATTTAAAGAGAAAGAGGTGGTTTGGTTTTTGCGCTCGGGAATTCGATTTGAATCTCGCGAGCCCTTCAGGCAGTAGCTTCGTAGCGCATGTTGCTGAATTTAGAGATTAAACAAAACAAAACAAAAAAAAAAAAAAAAAAACTGCGCTGCACTGGCCTGCGCCTCGCCGGTCCGAGTAGCTAGGATGAGCGCTTAATTAGAGAGTACTCAAAGAGGATCGAGGTAACTGTCGCAAAGTTTGAGGCTATCTCCTCCGCGCGCGGCCGTCGCAGGCCACCTACGCCAGCAGTTCTCATGGATATCCTTTGCTAGCGCTCTGTAGTATCTTCACTTGCCCCTCGCCCCTGCCCACTCTCCATGTACGACGTAGTCCATACTGCATAGCCGCAGAACTATTACTTATCCTATTTTTGTTTTTTTTTATTATTTAGATTTATTTTCTTGTTCCTTCCAGTTAGTAACTTAGTGTGGAATGTGGACGTTATAAGGTAGAAAAAGCGTGGAATTTTGAGGTTTCGTGTTAACGTTCTGGTTCTCTGTGAGATACAACTGGGCCGGATGTATGAACCAAAGAAGTGGGGCTGGGAGAAATGAATTAAAGATAAAATGACCGCATGATATGGCTCATGACTGTGAGAGCGTGACGTCACGAAAACGCATTTGGAGGGGGAAAAGCAAAAAGGTTCCTTCTCCTAGTCCTAGATTACAATGAATGAGATTTGAGTACACTTAATAATACTACGTATATATCGTGATTGTGGGACCCCTTCAACCCACGCGCGGCAGCTGCCGTGCTGCACCTAACTAGTAATCACAAAAATGGACGTCATCACAGTCGGAAGTGGGCAGTTGGAAGTGGGAAGCGGCAAGTGGGAAGTGAGATGTGGGAAAGTGGCATGTGGCAATGGGAACTGTCCCTTCAAAGTTTAGATATTATCTTTTAAGTTTTATCTGCTTTTATACACTTTTAACTGGATAACAACAACAACCCTAACATTAACCATGTACCAAAGTGAGCCCTCCTTTCTGGCTTATAATATTATTCTTCGGTTTAAAATGAGTATTTTTTTAATTATTTATTACTGCTCTTGTAAGCGTAAAAATGCTTGTTTTGTCTCGTGGCCGTCTTTTAAGAAAAGAGTAGCCTAAACGAAAAATATGAGTATAGTACCAAGGCGAGGCGGGGTGGGGGTAGGGATGTAAACAGTTAATAAATGGTACGGATAAAGTGTTACTGTCTGTGTTTGTTTAATTTCGCATAATTCTATTCCATTAATTACTTGCCAAAAAATCGGGTAATATAAATAGGTAAATAATAAAAAATATAAAAATCACAAAAAAACCCAAAAAAAAAAAATTAAAGAAAATTATTAATAAACAATCTAATACAACACTTTTTTAGAGTTCAAAATATAAGTTACTTATATTAAAGTTATCACTTGTCATAAAATGTTACTTATATTAAAGTTATCAAGGACTAAGGACTAAGGACTAAGAAGAAGAGAATTAGCGATTAGGCGATTAGCCGATTAGGGAGGGAGTCGTATCAGTTAGGGTCGGAGGGAAAATTGGAATAAGAAATTTAGAATAATAACTAATCAGAGAAGGAATCAATTAGGAAAGATCTAAAATCTAAGTAGCATAATTGCATAAGGAGCAAGGAGTCAAGAACTAGGGACTCAGAGAGGATAGGAAAACCAAAATTAGAATATCAATTAATTAGAGAAGTAACTAACCAGTAATTAAAATCAATGATATTATTTAGAACTTATTAAAAATTTAGGGTATATGTCATGATAGGAATGGTTTGATAGGAATGTCTGTCCTAATATGTTATGGGACAAAGGTTTTTAATTATGCAAGCTAATTGAAATAAGATGAAATCATCTCGTGTATTTGTTAATTACTATGTTTATCTTTGTATAATTTTTTATTATGAATTATAATATGTTTATTTTTGTATAAAAATTGTTTACATTTATAAAATACTTGACATTTGTAAGAAAAATGAAAAATTTTAATTTTAGATTAATAAATACTACCTTAATTAGTTAATTACTATGTTCAACTCTACAAATTTTTATAATAAGTGATAAAAACATATTGGAAAGATAATGATTAAACTAAGTGGATATTTAAATTTACTATATTAACCTTACTTAAACGGTAAACGGGTAAACGGGTTTGGAAGAGCTATTTCCGTTTCCGTCCGTTTATTAAACAGTAGAGCGGTAAACGGATAATAATATTTTATTCCTGTTTTGTTCCGTTTAATAATCTGTCAGACAGTAGAGCTGGTTTGGAATACAAGATCAACTACTCACTTCTAAGAATACAAGATCAGATCAGTCTCCTTATGAATTTTCCGATTTACATATTTCCATTGCTGTTTGGAAAAATGTTCGTTCATGTACTCAACACCCTATTTCACGTTTTGTTTTTTTTCGGGAAGTTGTCTGATTCTTACAGATCGTTTGTCGCTGCCATTTCCGATGCGTCAGTTCCTAAGTCTGTTTATGAGCTTTGTCAATTCCTTTTTGGCGCCAAGCAATGCTTGAGGAGATGGCTGCCCTTGAAGGTCAGGATACTTGGGATCTCGTTGAGGCTCCACGTGGAGCAAAGATAGTTGGATGTCGATGGGTGTATACGATCAAATACAAGGAGACGGGTGAAGTGGCCAAATATAAAGCTTGCCTTGTTGCAAAAGGCTATACACAAACTCTTGGGGTTGACTATGGTGAGACCTTCTCTCCAATTGCTCGTATGAACTCCTTTCGTATTATTTTATCTATTGCTATGAACAAGGGTTGGTCATTACATCAACTTGATGTAAAAAATGTTTTCTGTATGAGGACCAAGCTGAAGAGATATACATGGAGCAACCGCCTGGATTTGTTGCTCAGAGGGAGGAGAAAAATGAGTGTAAACTCAGGAAGTTTCTCTTATGTTTGAAACAGAGTCTGAGAGCATGGTTCGATAAATTTAGTGACGTGGTTACAATATTTGGGTTCAAGAGATGCATATTTGATCATTCGGTTTTTGTTCTACATCGACAATCAGGTATGGTGATATTAGTTGAGTATGTTGATAACATTATCATTTCAGGAGATGATATACATAGGATATCTGAGGTAAAGAAGTGTTTAGCTACCCTTTTTTAGACTAAGGATTTAGGAACTCTACGATATTTCCGTGGCATTGAAGTAGCTAGGAGAGATAGGGGACTACATTTATCTCAGAGAAAATATGTCATGGACTTATTGAGTGAGACATGGAGACCTGCAGAGACACCACTTGCTGAAAAGTCTTCATTGTTTGATACAACTTCTCCCCAAGTAGAAGATAAAACTCGTTACCGTAAGTTGGTTGGTAAGTTAATTTATGCTACTATTACTAGACCATATATCTTTTATGTTGTTGGGTTGGTGAGCAGGTTTATGGAGGCTCCTAGGCAAGCTCATATGGATGCTATTTTTCATATTTTGAGGTATTTAAAAAGAGCTCCTGGTAGAGGGTTGTACCATAGAAATTTGGGAGACACAGATGTTCATGGTGCTTCAGATGCAGATTATGTAGGGGCCTCAGGATGATAGAAAGTCCACCAATGGGTATTGTGTTACGGTGGGTGGCAATCTTGTCACTTGGAGAAACACGAAGCAGACAATGGTTGTTCAATCTAGTGCTGAGGCAAAGCATAGATCGATGGCACTTGCAGTTTGTGAGATGATGTGGGTTCATTCTATGTTGGAAGAGTTGGGGATCAGAATCAACAAGCCAATGCATATGGATTGTCATAATCAGGCAGCTATATTTATCGCAGTAATCCAGTTTTCCATTAGTGTACTAAACATGTGGAAGTGGACTATCATTTCATTAGAGAGCAACTAATGATTGGTGTTATTTGTACACCTAATGTACGCACAGAAGACTAGAGAGCAAATATATTTACTAAGACGTTGGCTAGTTCACGACATAGAAATTTGTGTGACAAGCTGGGGTTATTTGATATATACTCTCCAGCTTGAGGGGGAGTGTTAGAGATGTTTGTACACATGTATATACAGGTATATAATGTAATTTTAGTGATTCACCCCTATAAGGGTACACTTGTAATTATGTACTCTTTTATTCTTAATGTAAGAAGAGTGCTACCCTATTTAAAGGGAGCACATGCATGGTTTAGGGTTCAACCACGACCCTAGTTGTGTGGAACAAGAACTTGTGTGTCTTCTTCTCCTTGCATCCTTACGTTAGATCTTCGTGAAAATCTTCAAAAGGGCGGCGAAAATATAAAGGGGAGGAAGGGAGGGATGGAGGCGAAAAGATAAAGAGGGAGGGAGGGATATGAAAAAATAAAGAGGAGGAGGGATAAAAAAAATAAAGAGGGAGGGAGGGATATGAAAAATAAAGAGGGGGAGGAGGGGGCGAAAAGATAAAGAGGGAGGGAGGGTAGCTAAAAGATAAAGAGAGAGGGAGGGAGGGAGAGGAAAAGATAAAGAGGGAAGGAGGGAGGGAAGGAGGGGAAACGATAAAGAGGGAGGGAGGGAGGGAAAGAGGGGAAACGATAAAGAGGGAGGGAGGGAGGGAGGGAGGGGAGACGATAAAGAGGGAGGGAGGGAGACGATAAAGAGGGAGGGAGGGGAGACGATAAAGAGGGAGGGGAGGCGATAAAGAGGAGGGAGGGAGGCGATAAAGAGGGAGGGAGGGGGAGGCGATAAAGAGGAGGGAGGGAGACGATAAAGAGGGAGGGAGGGAGACGATAAAGAGGAGGGAGGGAGACGATAAAGAGGAGGGAGGAGGCGATAAAGAGGAGGGAGGGAGGCGATAAAGAGGGAGGGAGGAGGGAGACGATAAAGAGGGAGGAGGAGGGAAAGATAAAGAGGGAGGGAGTGAGGAGGGGAAAAGATAAAGAGGAGGGAGGAGGGAGGGAAAATATAAAGGGATAGGGAGGGAAGGAGGTAGGAGGAGGGAGGAGGAGGGAGGGAAAAGACAAAGAGGGGAGGGAGAGAGGGGAGGAGGAGGGGGAGAGGGAAAAGATAAAGAGGAGGGGGAGGGAAAAGATAAAGAGGAGGGAGGGAGGAGGAGGAGGAGGAGGGAGGGAGGAGGCGATAAAGAGGGAGGGAGGCGAAAAGATAAAGAGGGAGGGAGGCGAAGAGATAAAGAGGGAGGGAGGGAGGCGAAGAGATATAGAGGGAGGGAGGGGGAGGGAGGGAGGAGAGGAGGCAAAGAGATATAATGAGAGAGGGAGGGAGGCGAAGAGATTAAGGGGGAGGGAGGGAGCAAAGAGATAAGGAGGGTGGGAGGAAAAGAGATGAAGAGGGAGGCAAAGAGATGAAGAGGGAGGCGAAGAGATGAAGAGGGAGGCGAAGAGATGAAGAGGGAGGCGAAGAGAAGAAGAGGGAGGCGAAGAGAAGAAGAGGGAGACGAAGAGAAGAGGGAGGCGAAGAGATGAAGAGGGAGGCGAAGAGAAGAAGAGGGAGGCGAAGAGATGAAGAGGGAGGCGAAGAGATGAAGAGGGAGGCGAAGAGATGAAGAGGGAGGCGAAGAGATGAAGAGGGAGGCGAAGAGAAGAAGAGGGAGGCGAAAGAGAAGGCGAAGAGAAGAGGCGAAGAGAAGAAGAGGGAGACTAAGAGAGGGAGGCGAAGAGATGAAGAGGGAGGCGAAGAGAAGAAGAGGGAGGCGAAGAGAAGAAGAGGGAGGCGAAGAGAAGAAGAGGGAGCGAAGAGAAGAAGAGGGAGGCGAAGAGAAGAAGAGGGAGATGAAGAGAAGAAGAGGGAGGCGAAGAGATGAAGAAGGAGCCGAAGAGATGAAGAGGAAGGCGAAGAGATGAAGAGGGAGGCGAAGAGATGAAGAGGGAGGTTAAGAGAAACAGATTAGGAAAGAGAGAAATAGAGAAGTGAAGAGATAAACAGAGTAGCGAAGAGAGGAACACAGAAGCGAAGAGTGAAACAGAGAAGCGAAGAGAGAAACAGAGAAGCGAAGAGAGAAACAGAGAAGCGAAGAGAGTAACAGAGAAGCAAAGAGAGGAATAGAGAAGTAAAGACAGAAACAGCTAAGAAAAGAGAGAGAAGAAGAGTAAGCTGCTCGAACCCATAATCGATTCTGAAACAAGAAGTTCACTGTTAAAGCATTATTTCGGGAGAGAATCTGAGCATGTTGAGATTTCCACCTCTAAGGGCGAGACACAAAATTCTTTGAGAGCCTTCCAATTTACAAATTAAGGGGGACTTCAATTTCTCTCCTTGTTATAAGGAGAATTTAGAGTTTTCGAGGATTTCATTGCTTTTCTCGCTCTTTGGTTTCACCAAGCACTAACCCCCCTTTGGTTTCACCAAGCACTAACCCCCCTTTGGTTTCACCAAGCACTAACCCCCCTTTGGTTTCACCAAGCACTAACCCCCCTTTGGTTTCACCAAGCACTAACCCCCCTTTGGTTTCACCAAGCACTAACCCCTTTGGTTTCACCAAGCACTAACCCCTTTGGTTTCACCAAGCACTAACCCCTTTGGTTTCACCAAGCACTAACCCCCTTTGGTTTCACCAAGCACTAACCCCCTTTGGTTTCACCAAGCACTAACCCCTTTGGTTTCACCAAGCACTAACCCCTTTGGTTTCACCAAGCACTAACCCCCTTTGGTTTCACCAAGCACTAACCCCCTTTGGTTTCACCAAGCACTAACCCCCTTTGGTTTCACCAAGCACTAACCCCTTTGGTTTCACCAAGCACTAACCCCCTTTGGTTTCACCAAGCACTAACCCCTTTGGTTTCACCAAGCACTAACCCCTTTGGTTTCACCAAGCACTAACCCCTTTGGTTTCACCAAGCACTAACCCCCTTTGGTTTCACCAAGCACTAACCCCCTTTGGTTTCACCAACCACTAACCCCTTTGGTTTCACCAACCACTAACCCCTTTCGTTTCACCAAGCACTAACCCCCTTTGGTTTCACCAACCACTAACCCCTTCCGTTTCACCAACCACTAACCCCCCTTTCGTTTCACCAACCACTAACCCCCCTTTCGTTTCACCAACCACTAACCCCCCTTTCGTTTCACCAACCACACAGTTCTTTTCTATTATTTTCTATTATATTAGTCCCCCTCTCTTATGGAATAGAGCTTGATGTTTGACTTCAGAAGTAGGTTAAATTGAAATGCCCCAATTCCCGTTTCAACAGAAATATACAAAAATACTTATGCATTCAATGTTATAGTTTTGCTTCATCTTCGAAGAATAAGATTAAAGCATTCAATTTTATTGTTTTGCTTTTAACAGAATTGGAGATTTTATAGTTTTGCTTCATTATGACTCTTTGCATAGGGAAAATAACTTGATCACCGCGTGGAAAATTCTAGCTTAATGAGGGTAACATGGGATCCATGTGCAGTCCACCGGCCGAAGCACCTGGTTCAGCATGTTTTACCCTTCCAAAGCGTCGGATGTGGCGCAAAAGCCTGGCCAGAAAATTATCGTGGCAAACAGTTGAACTGTCACATACAAGAGCCACATGCTTCCTTGCTCTAGTTATAGCTACATTCATTCTTCTGCTGTCACCCAAGAATCCAACGGCTCCTATAGTGTTGGAGCGGACCTACATATAGCAGTAACCAGTATAATTACCTCCCATCTGGCTTGGTATGAGAGACAAAATCAGTGAAGAAATGGTTGTTTACAAACGAAAAATGTTCAGTGTTTCAAATGGTTGACATTAAATGCAAACGAGATTAGCCAGAACCAAATGGCAAGATCCAACTATAGGAGTGTCTGTAATAACTCCTTTTCCAAATTATACTTTAGCACAAGTTCAATATATATATATAAGTACTTACACTATTTGTATAAAAAAGCACAACTTTTGTGGTACATTAAAGTTTGCTTCACTAATAAGTACAAATATAATACTAGTTTTTAGTTCAGTTTCTCTAACTGCAGGTTTTTATCGAGAAAAGAGATAAAAATCCTTTTACTTTAAACATTATTCAAACAACACTTTTAGCTAAATCCATTATATAACAATGGGTGTACACATTGCATTACCAAACTCAAAGTGTCAAATAAGGCTAGAAATATTGACCTAGTAGCTGATCAGATAAGGACTAGGGCAAGTTAAATCAGGATAATTCACCAGAATCAACCAGGATAACATGATATGTTCCTCATATTTTGTTAAATATGAAAGAGACCTGAGAAGAAGTATTGAAGAACAAGGTATTTTGGTTCTGTAGTTGAAGGAACTGAATGAAGCTGACCCAACTGTTATAATATCCTCTAAGGGTCTCTCCTGTGTGCTCATCGAAGAGTTAAGACCAAATCTACATACAATTGCACATTTCCCAAACTTCTTGCATTTGATTGAAACATGATTTATATGCCCATAACAAACCCACTTGGATCCCAACTACCTCTCTCTTTGGACGGCCATGGTTCCCAAAGGTGTGATCTTATTTTCATGAGGAAACCTCACCCCAAAAAGTTAAGAGGATAAGATAGTGCTGCTGCTAGTCAGTCAATAGTTGGTTTGGGCCATTCCACTCCCCCTCAAATCAAAGAACCTGACCTTTCCAATGTAGTATCTCTATCTAAAGTAGCCAGTGTCAAACAACGAGGTGAACATATCATACAAGTGACAGGAGAAAACGCCTACTTCTTTAGACGATAGGCAGAATGAAGAATAGTGCTAGAGTTTGGTGCCATATTTATAAACGAGTAGAAGCGATCCTGACTAATTAGTTGGAAAAAGGCTTCGTAACTTCGATTAGTTATTTTGGGATAGACCTCAGCCCAACTTTACATGGTATTAAAGCGGGTCTGTATGTGACAACTCGTCACTTACAGAGGTCATGGGATTTTCTTCCTCGAAGCTCGTTGTACAAGTTATAAGTTCTGGAAAAGGTCTTAGATTCTGGGCGATTTTTAAAGTCTCTTTTCTGTGTTCTTCTACCATTATCTCTTGATAATGGTTTCTACTGCTGATTTAAGTGTTGTGCGTATGAGTGTCCTTTTAAAGGGAGTTCCTTTGCTGGTGCTGGGTTCATAGGAACCTGTATCTACGACTGCTACTACTGCTGTTGGTAAAAAATTGAATTTTTACATCTTCATAATTAGGGCTGATGCCAACAACTTTTCTGGTCTGAATTTTATATTCAGAAGAAAGATTTGGATGTCTAGTTATTGTAGCAAGGGCAATCGCCAGTACTGCTTTGTTTAAGTGTTCTACAAGCTTGGTGCTGCTCTGGAAAAAAGTTATTTTGCTGTTATTAAGTTCGTAAAACCCACTTACTACTACTGCTCTTGCTCTTGCAATTGCTAAAGTGTTAGCTTTTGTTTCACTGCCTCGGGTTTTGTGCAATCTCTCTACATATTACCTGAATATGCAGAAATATCTATTATGCTAATCCAAGTAATTCTGAACTTTTTGGGGACAGCTAAATATGCAAATACCGTATTTTCCCGTACTAATATCATAATTATTCATGTTGACATCAACAAGCTTCAAGAAAATTGTGCTGTGATTGGTTAGATAGTATTTTTCGAGGCATATAATGTGTGATTTGTGCACGAATTAAAGTTTCTGGGTGTAAATTTGTGGTGTGTTGATGTCATCGGTTATAGTGCTCAAATTGAGATTTTTGGTCTACTACACATTAATTTAGTGATCCTGAAGTGTTTTTTGGTTGCTGAATTCTATTTACTGAAACTTTAGTGCTGACTGGATATCTATTTTGGACTTGTGAATTATTCTTTTGTGGTTTGCTATCATGTCTACCAATGAGGTTGTCGACTTTATTGCCTCTACCGGTGTTACCATACTTGCTAAGGATACCATACAGTTTGCTGCATCTAAATTGAATAGTGAATATTATTTGTTGTGGACTTCCTCGATTAAAAGTATTTGACAGCAAAAATGAAAGGTCTTGGTCTCTTTCAGTACTTCTTGGGCTTTGAAGTTTCCCGAAGTAAAGGGGGATCAATGGTTTTATTGTAGAGAAAGTATGTAATGAATATGTTTCCTGAGAGATCGAAACATATAAAGGTGTATTGTCACTTTATTTGACATGCGTTCCTACAAAGCACGATAGTCACTCTATATGTTAACTCTGAGGACCAATTGGCTGATATGCTCATTAAAGGTCTTCGAAGAAAGGAATTTGAATATCTTCTCTCCAAGTTGGGCCTTCATGATATCTATGCTCCAGCTTGAGGGGGAGTGTTAGGAGTCAAGGGTCTTTACAAGAGATTTTATTTAGATGAGAGGTCTTTACAGGAGATTCAGAATTATCTTCCTATGTGTATTGATCCTATTGTTATTAGATTTCAGAAAAATCAGTGCTGAAACCAGTGCTTTAAAAACCGGACCAAACCGGCCGGTTCAATTCGGTAGAACCTGAACAGGTGGCTATTCCGGTTGGTTTGAGAAGAAGAACCAGATTTGCTAAAAAACTGTTTGAACTGGCTGGTTCATCTGGTTCAACCTTAAACGAGCCCGGTGTGTTTGGTCGGTTGAAAAAGATGGTGAAAGGAAAAACTCATAAATTGCTAGTGGTGGACTCAAAAACCCACGACCTCCTGACGTTGAGTCAAGCGCTCTACCATTAGGCTACACCAGCCGGCTTCGCGATTGACTCTAGAAATCATAAAGGCACGCAATATCCTACTACAGTTCCACCCATTGTCTATCCCGGTTTAACCAAAATCGGCCTTGCTACCAGTTTGATGACCGGTTCAATTTTTAAAACACTGATTGAAACAGTCCCAGAACTTGGTTTGCAAAATTTACTTGGAGTGTTATGTATATTAGCCTTTCTTTCAGCCATTCTGACCACTCTTGCTCTTGCTTCAAGACAGTGTTCAAGTCGAAATGGAAAGCAAGGTCACCATGTCATCCTCACAAGGGCATTGAGTTACTTTTAGGTCTTAATGTCTATCAGTTGAATTATGTTCAATCTGGGGCACTTAAATTTGCATAGTTGGTATCAAAAGCACCACTTACGAAGGTGAGGGATTGACTCCTGATAACAGGGCAATACTTTCTTTTGAAAGTGTTTCCTCACGTCTTGTCAATCTCCTATTTCTCCCACCCTCTCTTCTTCTAATCTTCCCAGTTCCATAATATTACGACCAAGGTCTTATTTTCATCTGTATCCCTGTCAGCTCATTTGTTCATCACCATATGGAGCCCAAATTTGATATAAGTAGAACACATTTCAATGAATGGTGACAATAAGGAAAGTTGCAGAGTAATAGGACTGAAGATGGTAAATGGAGTTTGAGGCCATACCATTGATATGATAACTGCATCAGACTCCCGTCCTTGAAAGCTGTCAATAGTTGCCACCTCAACACCTGCAGCCTCAGTGTGCTCATCCAGTCTGTCCCTCAAAAGTTGTACCTGTGCAACATAGGGTGATTGCACAGCAATTGCTGTAGGCGAGACCCCTATAATTTTTAGAAGCAACGACAATAAATTATCACATGCAGGAAGCTGTAAACAATCTTCAGTTAACAATATTACTATTTAGAAGTATTTCTACCACCAAGAGTTATTTTACTGGTAAAATGAGAAACTTTATTAAAGAACTCCGAATGGAAAGCACGAGAAAAGACCAGAAGCAAAACTCATCCAGTACCTGAAGGGAATGAGAGAGCCACTAGAATACCATGCAAATCAGTTTTCGTATGTAATATTTTCGTAATTTTTATTTCATAAGGGGCAACCCTCCATCCTTCCCTCCCTCCCGCCCTCCCTAAAGTCGGGGCATGCAATTGTGATTAATGAGTCTGTCGAACACGAAGCTTTGCAGTGGAAAAATGTTTACAACAGGGAATTGTTTTGCCTCAGATACTCACAAGCGCACTAACTTATTGGAGTATACTTTCAGCAGAGTATGAGGTTGATACCACGAGGATAGAAAACACAAACTAGCATTCTAGCCACAATATCAGCCAGTTAAACTTCCTAAATGGGCAAGGGAGCAAAGGAAAACAAAGAAACTCTTGACAAGATATCAAGTAACTAACACAGCTTCCAGGTACTTAAACCAATGCACTTTTTATCATCTTATGATCATTGAAAGCAAAAAATAACTCTGAAACAAATGTAATTAAGAATATTGTAGAACTTAATCCTAGGATAACTCACTAAGCTCCAAATAGAGTCCACAACTTGTATTGGGGAACTCAGTTAATGCCACAAGATGTGCCTTTTACTACAGAATTAAAGTGAACCATAGCCTAACATGAATGTCGTATACTATCCATACCTCATGTTTTCACCAATGGATCATGACTAGTACCTAATCTCATGCAAACAAATTAAAGTACCAGAAACCATAAACCTTTCTAATGGACCATGAGAAAAACCCTTTTAGCTCTAATTAAGTCCTTGAACTCATACCCAATTAGATATAGGTCTCACTTAACTCAAATTATGATGCAACTCATGAATAATACAACTTCCAACTCAGATTCTCACATAAGATAGATAAGAAACATGCAAAGGATCTAAGTAGTAACCTGGAAACATAGATTTAGAGGGAAAGAGGAGGAAAGAGAGCAAAAGAGAGAATGAGAGAAACAACAGAGAAAAGGGGTCGTAAAGTCTGTAATTGACACGACCATAATTGTATTAATATAAGTCGCGGAAGCACAAAATTACAAGTATGCCACTGCGTGGCTCATTGAGCATGAAAACATAAAAACTAAGTGTTAGATTTAAAGAAGGGAGATAGAAGATAAGAGAAAAGTGAAGAGATAGGAAGAAAGGGGAGAGAGAAGGAGAGAAAGCGGTCGTAAGGTCTTCATGACCTATAACCTTAAAACATGTATTAATAGAATCCGAAAATACAAAATTACAGTGATGCCATTCATGGCTTGAGGAGCAAATAAACTAAATAATAAATAAATAATAACTAACTGAAGTTTAGTAAAATTACTAAACTACCCTCGACTCTTAACACTCCTTCAAGCTGGAGTGTAGATGTCATGAAGGCCCAGCTTAGAGAGAAGATACTCAAGTTCCTTTCTATGAAGACCTTTAGTGAGCAGATCAGCTAGTTGGTTCTCAGAATTAACATATGGAGTGACTACCGTGCTTTGTAGGAACGCATCTCAAATAAAGTGACAATCCACATTTATACTTCTAAAACCCTGGAAAAGCCTCTGATGTCTTGAAAACACCTTTCTACAAGCTTTGGTGAGCTAAAACAATTTGGCACAATTATCAAGGCAGTAAAAATTGAGTTTATCCACACAGCAATACGAGTCCAACAACTCAGTAGTACGAGTCAACGACTCAGCAGTACGAGTCCAACGACCCAGCAATACGAGTCCAACAACCCAGCAATACGAGTCCAACGACCCAGCAGTACGAGTCCAACGACCCAACAGTACGAGTCCACCCACCCAACAGTACGAGTCTAACAACCCAGGAGTACGAGTCCAACGACCCAGGAGTACGAGTCCAACGACCCAGCAGTACGAGTCCAACGACCCAGGAGTACGAGTCCAACGACCCAGCAGTACGAGTCCAACGACCCAGCAGCACGAGTCCAACGACCCAACATCACGAGTCCAACGACCCAACATCACGAGTCCAACGACCCAACAGCACGAGTCCAACGACCCAACAGCACGAGTCCAACGACCTAGCAGTACGAGTCCAACGACTTAGCAGTACGAGTCCAAAGATTCAGCAATACGAGTCCAACGACTCAACAGTTGCAGAAAACCCTTTATAAGGGCAGTAGGTTGTCCATCTAGCACTTACGCATGAATTTAGATCATTCGCCTTCCGACAATGGCAGAAGAAAGAGAAATATTGAACTTTTAGCATCTGAGTACACAACAGATAACATCACCAATAGAAGCACCAATAGCAGCACCAATAGAAGCACCAATAGCAGCACCAATAGCAGCACCAATAGAAACACTAATAACAGCACAAATAGTAGCACCAATTGCAGCACGAGCTAGAGCTCCCAGAAAACCTTTTCTAATTCAGAAAAAACCTCAGGCACGGTTCCCAAGGCCGTGTAAAAACACAAATTTTACGTACCTGGAAGCTCTGAAATACGTTCAGAACTACCTGTGACTAGAAGTGGCAGATTTTCGCAGCTCAAAGACAAATTTCTTTTTGTTTAGGCACGAATCTCGAGGCAATGTAAAAATTCAATTTTTTACCAACAGCAGTAGTTGCAGTCGTAGATACAGGTTCCTGCAAACCCAACAACAACAAATGAATTCCCTTTAGGAGTAAACCCATACGCACAACACTTCAATCAGCAGTAGATGCCAAGGGATAATGGCAGAAGAACATAGAAGAAAAGACCAACTTTAAGGATCGCCCATAATCTAAGACCTTTCCAGAACTTCTAACTTGTACAACGAGCTTCGAGGTAGAAGATCCAATAACCTCTGTAAGTGCTGAGTCATCACATACAGTCCTGATCTTATACCATGTTAGATTTAATGAAGGGAGATAGAAGATAAGAGAAAAGTGAAGAGATAGGAAGAAAGGGAAGAGAGAAGGAGATAAAGAGGTGGTAAGGTCTTCATGACCTACAACCTTAAAACATGTATTAATAGAATCCGAAAATACAAAATTACAATGATGTCATTCATAGCTTGAGGAGCAATTAAACTAAACAATAAACAAATAATAACTAAATGAAGTTTAGTAAAATTACTAAACTACCCTTGACTCTTAACACTAAGCACTAACACGTATGCTAATACTGAAACAAATAAACAATATTAAGTAACATAAAACCAAGTTAACACAGCATAATTACTAATATACCCCACACTCGTACCAGAAACTACTCAATCTTAATGATAAAAATAACTACTTCCATTGAATTATGCATTAGAAAATCAATATACAACACAAATCCCAGAAAGGAAATTGTTGTAGGATTAAAAAGACTCTAATTTGAAGTTTCCTACTTGATTGAGACTCTTGGCACTATGGCAGTAACTCGGCTACAGGCGAAAGCCTCAGGACTACTAGTGCTAACTTAGGTTCATCTGGCGCTGCGATGGCAACTGCAATACATGGCTGATCTGGAGCTACAGCACTCCATCCAACACAAAGGCACTCAACCTACTGTTAATCTTTCAACCTCTAAAAATCCAGCAAAGTGCGGTGCCCAATCTGGCGCAAAGGCGCTGAGCTTACTGTTAGCTTTTTCACTTCACTTCAACTTCCGTATTTGTCACATTGAAATGTTCTGAGGAGTTCAAATAGCAGTCTTAGCCCAGTATAGAAGTCTAAATCTGCTTCTGGAGAATTCTCAAATAATTTTGTGCTGGTTGACTTAAAAGGTTAGAGTTCCTTCTTCCGCAACCAAAAATCTGGGTTTATGGCTTCTACTTCTCCTTAAGGGTACTCTTTCTCATATGAACCTCTAGGATGTCAAAAGAAAGGTTTTTGCCTCTTCAATTGCCTGCATCAACGTCTGGGTTCCTGACATGGCCGTCCTGATTGGCTACTTTGTGATTTTTTTCTGCCTCTTTGGCTGATGGTATGAAGTTCGAAGTTCTGGAGCATTTGATCAGATGTTGGGGCAATTTGTATAGACAATGTGGGCACGTTGCCCAGGCAGTTCAAAGGGTTGAAGGTGTGAATATTTTAAAGCGGTATCTCTTATTGTATTAGCTATTAGTTTTTCCTAGAAGATATAGCAGACTAGAGAATTTATCACTATTTCATAAAATAGCCAATTATTGTATTTAAAGATGCCCATATTGAAATTACAGCAAGATAGCCAACCCACTTGCAAATTGATGACTGATGATCACCACGTTCAAGCCTAGTTATTGAATTGTATGGAAGATAGGCGAATTAATCAGATAATCAGTAACTTGACTGCAAAGGAAAGATAGACCACACTTGCATCAATGTTCTCTCAACAAACCAATCTTTCCAATATTTACTGTTTGTACGAGAAACTCCAAGAATCTCGTTCAACCCTAAAAAAGTGCAGAACAGTTTGAGTATGTAAACCAAGAAATCACACCAGAATTTAACAATCGAATGATGGCATCCAAAATACTGGATGCGAAAGCGGGCAGATTCAAAAACTGGAATTGGAGAAGAGACACCAAAATTGAACCTCCTAGAGGTAGTTGTACATCATAGTAGCATTTACGCAACTGCAGGGTTCATGAAATGGCAGTAGGAAAGGTAACAAAACTTATCTTTAAGGCTCACGGCAGCAATAGGTTGTTGGCTACATTGAAAGAAGCCATATGCTTCAGATAGAGACCGAAAAAAACTCTTGTTAAATCTTCAAATCCAAGTTCCTAACTGACAGTATGTGAAACTATGAAGGTTGTGAAAGAGGAGAAATTGAGGAAGGAGAGAGAAAAGGAGAACAAGACGGCAAGGAAATTTGCTGTTCTGGTTATATGTCTAATTTGACCTTTAACTCTGTTTTATTCGTTTAAGTTTGGCATAGCGAATGACAAATATGCCCTTATACATGAGACTGCTGCTAAGCAACCAAACAAAAACCACATAATATGAAAATTACATAATTAGAATCATAGAAACATGAACTAGCTTCCTGTAACATATGTGATAGAAAATCATAGATCAGAGTGAGTGAGATGACCAAATACCCCAGTTTTTCAACCATTAGCTTCAGCACAATCTAGAAAAAAAAAAAGCAATGTCTGAGCCTCTACAACGCCTTTGAATGACAATCAAGATCTATATGGACTTAATATGTGATCAAGATATAAATCAGGTCCCAAGCATCAAAAAGGAAGTTTTCCTGTACCAGCATAAATAAGAGAGAACACATGTTGGACCACGATATCTGCCTCCCCTTCATTATAAAAAGAACCTGTGCCAGTGAGGTCCAGATGCTCCTCGCATTCAACACACAGACTACCATGTGGCAGTCGTGTATCCAACAACAGCAATGGACACAGGGTTATCCATGTAGCCTGCATTTTGTAAACATCAAACGGTTCATGATACTGCAAAGAATTGAGTTTGACATGTTGGAAGAAGTGCAAGCACAAAACAAGGGAATCTATCAGTAACTTTCAATTTGAGAAAAATTATTTTATAAAAATTTCTTTTTTAAACGCTTAAATGTATCAAATGATTCTCAAAAAAAATAAAAAAAATTCCAGGCATGCAGTAGAGTTATATTACTATTCCTATCAAATCACACCCTTGGTTTGAACCATTCCTATGTGTTTGTCTAGACATAGCATTAGCTCTCCATACTTCTTGATTTTTTATATGCGACTAATACATTCACAAGCACCAGAAAAGGAAAGAAACAAAGAAAGAATATCAGATATTGGAAAACAAGAAGTATATGTCGACAAATATGTTATCATGAAGAAAAAAAGCCAGTAGCAGCAAGAAATGTTATGAGGAAAACAAGAAGTACTAACTTAGCCAATATGCAATCTCTAGCAGAAAGAAATGTTAAAGAGAATATCGTAATACTAAATTAAAATGTGGGAGAAACCTCTTACCTTGACAAATGGGGAATCTGCAAGAAGATGAGAAGATACAGTGGGAGAAGACTGCAACAAACCATCATACATCTCTTTTGAAGCCCAACTAGCAATAGCATCATGCATCCGGTACTGGACAGTCAACTTGGTTGAAAGGACACCTCCATGCAAATCCACTACTCTCTGCAACAAAGATATGCCAAGTCCACCTTCCAAGGCTTTCTTTGACAGTATAACTGGAGCTAACTGGCATTGATCTCCTGAAAGTACACAACGCTTGCCTTGTAACATTGGGATCCAACAAGATGGTTCGATTGCCTGTCCAGCTTCATCAATCACAACTAGATCAAAACTGCCCATTCTCCGGATGGCTGGATCAGCTGCACCGGTGTTTGTAGTTAGAACAACATGAGCACTTGACAGAATCTCTTCAACAATCTCCTTCTCTTTCTTCTTCAGAGTCTTACCAAGCTGTTTTAGAAGCTGGCGAATGCCTGAAGCAAGAGAATCATCCTTTAAGCAATGTCTTAAGTCCTTTCTAAGGTCTCTCTTCTTCCTTTCAAACTCTTTAAGAAAACTCGCAAGCCTAACATTCACAATCTCTGCTAAGGACCTCGAAGCAACAGTTGCAGATATCCGTGCTGGGTTTCCAACACGCACAATGTCCAGTCCACTATCCAAAAGTCTTTCTACCATATTGTCCACAGCAGCATTTGTAGGTGCAGTCATAAGCACTCGTTCACTTTGTTGGATAGAGCGCACAATGATCTCCTTAAGCACTCCCGTCTTTCCAGTACCTGGTGGCCCCTGAATGGCGAAAAGGGGTTGATTCTTATTGGAGCCCAAGGCAATAGCTTTTAGCTGAGATTTATCAAATGCTCTACTATGAGTTGGCCCTTGCAGTTTTCCTTCATCCCAGTCAACCATTTGACAATTTGCAAGCCATTTAACACTTTCCTCATCACCAAATAAAGTTGTAACAACACCTATAGATGGGTTTTTCTTCCGCAAACCATTCTTTTGAAGCAACAATAGTGCTTCGCAGTTACGCTGTAAAGAGAAAATTACAAATCAGTTCAGATGCATTTGAATTTGTTTGAACATACGGTACTCTCACTCAAGCATGAAACATTTGGTAAATATATGAAAAATTTATTTAGATTTACTATGATGAGCAAATCATCAGCAAAGGACACCACTTATAGCGACTACATGATTTTTTCATCCAAAATCTGTACTTCGGCATAATTTAGAAGTTTGGGAGTTACCAAAGTTACAAAACTGTCATGATCTGTTTACGAGAAATCATAATCAAGTCAAATTTTTGGTTCTTAATTGCAACAACGTACAATATGTGACTACAGAAGCATCTCCAAACATGCCCTCATAGCTCAAAGGCCGGGGCCTGCAGAAGGAAGATCCATCAGAATTGAGCTTGATGGAGCCAGCCAACAAACGGGACTAATCTGATGAACAAGAGACGTTGTGCTTGAAGAGATAGGCAGCTGCCAGTGATGCACCTCGAAGAGTGTGATTGTCCACAATGGCAAAGGTGTTTCTAGAGGAAAGCCAAGAGAAAATCTAGTTGAAAGTAGAGAGGGCCAGGTCAGACCAAAGCAATCAAGGGCTGAAGATCCACTGTTTACTTTCAAATTAGATGCATGAGCAACGATGTTGGTTGACTTCTGCATAAAGGCACTCAAGAAGGGAGGGAGGTCAAGAAACTTGCCTGAAAAATGGACATAAAGTCCTTGGAATAGCAAATGGTTGCAATAAAAAGGCTGGAGAAGTGGCCCAAACATGCTTCTAGATTAGTTGGAATGGAGGATTATGTGGTCAAATGTTTCATCTTTGAGTTGCAAAGAACGTGGAAAGGGGAAAGATGGGGAAGGCAGGCCTCAGGAGGTTGTCTCTGGTGAAAATCTTGGCATGAAGCTTACTCCAAATAAAAATTTGGACCTTTGGCAGTACTGAATAGGAGACTAGATGAGCTTGTCCTGCTGCCTCGGACTGGCTAGATGACCTTTGCTAATGATGCAAGAGCTAACGCTGGGAATCTTTTATGATATTTAGTTAGAGATATAAACAAAAAATATCTTTCACATATCATTCAACTAAACCAAATCAGTTTGTGATAACTAGCCTTTTATTTCGATCTGTGAACCACTTATAGTCAGTTCATCCACTTGAACCACCCGATCTTTGTATCTTTTCTTACGCTCAAAAGCATCCATATGTAAAAAGTATGTGTCCTCTGTTTTTCTAACTACAGTCTAACATTTCAGCTTTCCTTTTTATGTTTCTTTGTAAATCTCCATTTGCATCACCAAAGGAAATAATCAATAGCTACACTGCAATGAGTTTTGCCAGATTAGATTGAAATCAGAACGAAACAAAGCAAAGGAGAGAAGAGAGTTTGCTTCTCATACAACTTGAGTTAAGACTGGTAGTTGACCGTAGGTTTCATTCATCAAACGTAAAATATACAGTTCCCAGTTAAAAACAACACCTTAAATATAACAGCAAAATAACTGACACCTATATCGTTATACTCACAAACGACAAGAACAAACTATACCCCTATAAACAGGGAGATAAGCACCATGGAATATTACATAATAAGAACTTTATCCAAAATAGATACCAGGAGAAAATGGCACCCAACTGAACCTTATGGCTTCATATGGGAGTGTTTTCTTTACTCAGTTTCATTACAAACAGGTGCTGCTTTCAGAGAAAGAATATGCACTGGTCAATTAATCAATGTAGATCTCTTTGTTTCTCATGGTAACACATACTTAAACATGTCATTGATGCTTCTTAGGCTGGCCTCCTACCTACATCATGGCATAAACAGCTCTCTCGTTGTTGGTGCTTCAGAATTAACCAAGAGTATCCTGCTTTGTAGCAGAAGTATGTTATTTGTCAATTGACTGTGTAGCAGTCTTTGTTTCACACGGCAGCACATTCTTAGAGTTGATATAGCATGAATATCGATTTGGCATTTTCCAACTGCATTTTAACATGAGCAGCTCTCTCTCTATGGATCCTATAGAGAATCATCCACTTATGAAAGTCTCACATGAGTCGAAAAGAAATTAAAATTTAATGAAATATTCCTCCTCCCATTGAGACAATGATATACTCGTCTTAATTAAATGAACCACTGTCGAGAATTACAGTATAAATCAGCATCCTACTGTAATTAATGAATGATGTCATCTATCCATCCACACATCAGAAATGCACAAGTTATACCTAATATCAAAACATCCATTTATTTGATTTCCCAGTAAAAAAGTTATTTGATCTCATGAGCTGGGTAAAATTGGACTGGGAGCAAATACCATATAGACAAACTTGGAAATAAATAACCAGCATGAAAATACCATGTATACCTCGTATGTGACTGTATCAGCCAGACCATGTATTCGATCTATGCGGATACTCTTCCCAAAAAGCTTAGAAAAAGTTGAAGCACCATATTGGGCTTCCAGAGCAATGGTAATGCTGCATCTATCGTCACCAAGATTGTTAACAAAGCCTTGCATGCTAGATCCAGTACATGAACCTCTGCCATCACATGTCCTGACGCAAACCATGTCTCCTGGAGAGAGGGTAGTGGGCGGTAGTTGATGGATCCCATCAGCTCTGAACACAATCAAATGCATCCCTCCTAAGCCTGTATGGAAACAAAAGCATTTTCTCCTCGAGTCAACTTTACGAGTACCTTAGGTGACAAGAAAATTAAAATCATATGTTTATGACATCATTATTGCCATGAGAAGATGCCCTTGCTATGCCCCCATCAGACAGTATGCAACGAGACCAGCAGTAGGTAGTGCAGAATTTCACGAACGACAAAAATTGGACCTCACCTTTCGTGGAGCTCACGGCAATGAGGCTGCAAATGGTGTCACATTGTTCATGTTGAGCCTGTTCGTGCCTGACTAAATATTCAATTGGTTTGGACGTATTGCCAGTGACCTTTGTGGGAACAGCATTCAACTCCTTTTGAGTAAATTCCAACTCCGCATCACGTTCAATATGAAGAAGATCCGACATATGTTTTACATAATCGTCAATCTTCATTTGTACAAATTTAACTTTATCCGGCTGCATGCTGAAGCTACCGTGCACAAACTTCGACGAAACAGTAGGTTTCCGTACGGCAGCACGGTGCTGTGCTGGAAAAAACAGTAACATATTCTTTTAATTCCTCGTTTTCGTTTCATGATCGAAGACAGAAGAGATATAACTAATATTAACATGTTAAAAAGATGGCTCTGCTCGACTAACCAGGCTGGACCAAATGAAGCGTGATTTTTTTTCTGAAAACCAGGTGAAAGAAGGGAAAGAATATGAAGAGAGAATACTGTGATTTTGGAAGGAAGAAAGAGACGGGAACCTCACCTGAGGTGGCGAGTTCTTTCAGCAGCTTCCAGGATTCCGTATTACGCCAATCTTGGATTAAGGACTTGGATTGCATATCCTGAAGTATGCCCCTCAACTCTCTTTGGAAGTGATCAAAGAGAGTGGGGTAATGAGTGCTAACCTTAAGACATATAGCTTCAAATCCCTGGGGCATGGGGATGGCATTTAAATATGGTCGAGAGAGGGTGACAAACGCGAGGCCCCTAGTGCCGACTCCGCTTATACCCATCTTTTGCCTAACGTCTGAGTCGGATTCCCCGGGCATTTCAGCCGAAGTAAAATCTGTGGCCATCGCTCTCATTCCCCGCGAAATCCACTTAACAACACATTTACCGAGTTCCTTGCGCCCAAGAGGATCACCGTTCTGATACAGAGTTGTCCCACTCATCTTAATCGCGGTCACATGGTCATCCATATGATGCAGCTCCTTGATCGGTGGTGATAGTGAACAAGAAGACTCTCCGTGGACCCTGCTTTTATGGGTGTTTTTAGCTCTGCTATCCATGCAAATAAAAGGCTGGATCCCGGAAACTGAATTGTATAGAGAGGAAGAGTAGCGGTATTTGTCGATGCAGGGACTGAATGAACCCATTGAACAGGAGGATCCGGATGACAGGTTTTGTAAAAGGAAGCTCGACTTGGCGCTCGAAAAGCAGCACCAAGTCTCCATAGTCCATATGAAAGTGAAAAAATGAAGAGGAATAGAACAAGAAAGCAGAGATGAAAGCAGTACGAAGTGCGTGTTTGAACAGTCAGGAATATGATAAATAATTTGATCTCGCCACCATTCGCATGGGAGACCAGGAATCCGCATCGGCCATTTACGTTTTGTTTTAATATCTGCGCGAGAGCGAATTCCTTCAGCCACTCCTGACTAGCCACGTGGGTAAGTGGCAACCTCGTCTTCCATATGTGGGCCAAAAATTTAGAACAATGATATTTATACCAAGATAGAGGTGCGATCCAAATCCAATATAAAACGGCAAATTAAGCGAAATGTTTTATTTTTTCTATTTATCCAAATAATAATTAATAAGATATTTTTTTTAAAGGAAATTTTTTTTTAACCCAACCCCTAAGAGGACTTAATCCAAGACTTCCATTAGCATTGGCAAGTTCACCATAGAACAATGATATGCAAAGTTTTTATTAATTAAAAAGAAAAAAAAGTTTTTCATTAATTATGAAAAGCGTTTAAAAACAATTAATTACATGTAATTTTTTCTCAATTGATTAATAAATTTATTTTTTATTATGCATAAAACTTTTAAAAAGTATTAAATGATGCATAACAGTTAAGGGATTTAGATAATATTAAATGGATTTTAAAACTATTGTGGTAACCAATGTTTTAAAAACCGGACTGGCCATAAAAAACCATTTGTATGTTCGGTTCTGGTTGAACTAATTAGACCGGGTTGAATACTTGGTTCAACCGGTTAGTGTTGCGCATTCCATATAAGAAGTTTGTCTTCCAAAAACGCAAAAAGTCATTGAGTTATGCTGGTTACCCGGTTCTTAGTCAAAACGAGAGGTTGGGAGTTCGTAAAAAAACTGTATAACCCTATGGGTCATACTGTTTTGAGGCCAAAACATTCTTGGTCTCAAACAGAACCGGAAAGCGACCAATTCCGATTCAATTGGGTTAGACCGGCCGGTTCGGTTTTTAAAACACTGGTGGTAACGATTTTTGGAATTAATCACTTGCAACGGTTGAATGATGCCTATAAATACCATACTTTGGTCTCTAAGCTCAATGCACTGAAGAAATCTGAACTTAGAAGTAGTAGAATATTGTTCTAAAGATAGCTTGAATCCATGGAAAAAGATAAGTTTTGATTTACCCTATTTTATTTGGTTTTTCATGTTTCATAAAGTTTAGGAACATAATTTCATTAGAAATTTCTTACATTTGGTATCAAATCATGTTTTGGTGATTTTTAGACATTGTTTTGGCATAAAAAGTTTATTGTTCGCTTAAAGATTCATTTGTGTGAGTATTGTGTTGTTTTAACGTTGTGGAGGCACAACAGGACCCATGACATCTATTGAACTATAGTTTATGATCTAGCGCTCGTGCAATTCTACCTCAGTCTGTCGAGATAGATCAGCCTCGTCTCAGGCTCGTCACCGACCAATGTATGGGTCTATGGAGGAGAATGCCACCGTGCTCTCTTGTACGTCAGAAGAAACATATGCACCGTGAAAGTAACAAAGTAAAGAACAATGAGGTTAGGGAAAAATGACTTTGATTACCTCAGAATATACAGAGTTACAAGTAAAGCCTTAATGCTCTCTCCTCAGATCTCTAGTCCAATCACAAGGATGACTTGGATACCTTTCAACATTAAACTCCTTTACATATTTATAGATAAACATCGCCCAAAAACACCAAGGAATTTGTAAAAAGTATGCTAAAGCTAACATGACTCCAGGTTGTCTTTCCTGTTGTTTTTTTTATAAAACTATGCCGCCTTGCTCCAGGGTTGGCATGAACCCTTGTCGCCCAAGCTGATTAGAAAACCTTCGCATAAGGCTTCTTATTGGTCGCCAAGACATGCCACTCTGTATCCCATACCGTGTGGCAATTGGTTCTCGCCTTCAGCTTCTTCATGGATTGACAAGGTGGGCCCTTGATATTTTTAGAACCATCCTTGCCTATCACATCATGGCCTTTGGGCCTTGCACGTTCTGATGCGAGTAGATAGTGTAAAATGTTCTCCAATTTGAGGCCATATCTCGTCACGAGTTAAAGAATTTCTCACTTACTTTTGCTGGTTATTTCTAGGTTCAAACCTCGAAAGGAGCAAAATGCCAAAAGGAACAAGAAAGAGCTCAACTACACAATTTTAGGCCAAAAACACTCTAATTCAGAGCAACACAAAAGTCAGCGCCACAAGGCGCTAGATAGGAAACCACGACATCGAGATAGAGGAGACCAACGGCTAAGCGGAACGCCTAAGTATTGGGCACCACAACACCCAAGCAAGAGCAAGAGCGCCATTTTGCGCAATCGAGCGCCTTGGCGATGGGACTCAATGCCTTGGCGCTGGCGACCACAGAACAAAAGAGCGCGCGCGGCGCCAAGACTTGGCATCGTGAACCAGTCCGATGCCACATGGCGCCGCACGTCGTTTAGGTGAAAAAGATAGGGGAACCGCAAGGGCTCCCCTATAGATAGACGTGATTGACTCTCATTTGAGGATCACGCCTCCGCGCCCTGAGGTTGTTCAACTTTTGGAGTTAGGGCCCAACACCTTTGAGGAACAAGGAAGGAAGAAGGAGGAGACATAGGGCGTAAGGGAAGCTTCTATCCCTTTTCTTCTCTTTATTCCTATTTATTTGTGCTATCTTAGCTTTTATGCTGATATGTATTTAGATCTGGTATGTTTCCTCATCCTAACTATGTCTAGCTAAGAACCCTAAGGGGAGTTGTAATGTAATGTAACATATGGTAAGGACTCATGTAAGATTCAGTTTACTTATCCTTGTAATCTATGTATAATCTACCGTGGTTGACTCATGGGAGCTATGTGCATTAGGAGATTGATGACCCGTTTTTGTAAATCTGATGTCCCCATTGAGACTGAGAGGTAATGCAGGGATAGATACCCTTGAACCTGCATGTAATCCCCGGCGATTGCAGTGCACTGTGGCGGTGAGGGGTGCGCAGGTGGACTTCGAAGAAGCATTCGAACATGTGGTCGCTTTGACAACGGCTTATGGGATTTTGATTTAGACCCTTGACCTAGAGAGCCAATAGGGCTAAGGAGGAGGCACAATTGTAGAGCCTTGAGAGAGCCTTGAATCCTCCACTTGTTACATGAAATCACATCTCCCCAGCTCCATTACTACACATCTCCTTACGTGTGCATGTATCACTTTAGGCAGTTGTGTAATTAGTAGGTTTAGTATCAAGTATAGTTTAGTTTATATTAAATACTAGCGACAACTTTCTACTAATTTCGTTAGTTAGATATAGTTGAGAGGATTGTTGTGTTAATAACTTGTTAGTGGAAATTATGCTGCCTTTTTAGGCTATCTTTCGATATAATTGTGTTGCATTTTCCCTAACTTTTGGTGTTGTTTTTGTAGGTTATGCTTCATATTCAAAAAAACACCAATTGGAAGGCGAAAGAGTCGACTTGCACGTTTTGGGCCTAAAAACCCCGTTTAGGAGCAATATAGAAGCCAACGCCACATGCCGTCAAATTGGAAGCCATGGTGCCAAGTGGAGAAGTACAATGTACGTTATGCCACATGGCGCCTGAGCCAAAGTCACGACATCATAATGACAAATACTGAAGCAAAGTGGTTGACGCCACATGGCGCAAGGATCAAAGTTGCAACATCGCATGAACGAGTACTGCAAGAATGGAAAAATGGCTAAGTGTCGAGCACCTCTGCGCCCGACTCAGCAATACTCTGCACCTCTGCGCCCGACTCAGGGCAGGGGCGATGGAAGCAACAGAACGTTTCTGGGTGGAGTGCCTCAGTGAGCAGTGCCTCGGCACCCGATTACAGCGTAGGACCGCTTGTCCTCGTATGTGTACCGCCTCGGCGACTGAACCCAGCGCATGACTTGGTTCCATCGGAGGAGCCCAACGCTGTGTGGCGTCAGAGCACTTAGGCCACTAAAAAGGGGGAATCATTCAGACTCCCCAATAAATAGGCGTTATAAACACACTTTGGGCATCAGGCCTCCACGCCTCTGAGGCCGAGCTGGCATTAGGAATGAAGTAGAGACACATTTGGAGCTTAAAGGAGGAAGAAGGTGGATTCCAAGAGCAAAAACAGAAGTCTTTTGCCCTTGGTCTATCTTTTCTCTTCATTTGTTTGAGTGTATCTTATCTACCATGTATTAAATGTTAATCGATAGGGATTCTTCCCTATTCCAAACTATGTGTAGCAAAGTTTCATCTGGGGGTAAGTGATGTAATGTGATTCTGGGTTTTGATTCATATAATTTCGGCTATTTAAGTTAATTTAGTGAAATCCATCTTTAATTTAGTGTGAGTGACCATTGGGGAGCTATTCGCATGAGGAGATTGACGACCTCCACATGTGCATTTTATCGTTTCATTGAGATTGAGAGGTAATACGAATGGATACCATCACTCTATATGTGATCCCCGAATTGATTATGTTCAATCAATGTTGAGTGAGCGGTGCGCCATTGGACTTTGAGAGAAGCATCCAGACACGCGTGGTCGTTTTAGGCAGAGTTATATGGGCCCTTGATTTAGACCTGTGACCTCGAGAAACAAATCAACCTGAGGGGGGCACAGTCGTATCGCCTTGAGAGAGGGTTATGCGTGGGGGCTTCCAGACCCATTAACGGGCTATAAGTTGCACACTTAGGTTAAATTGCATAGTCTCTTGTGTGTGAGCGTGTATCATTTTGGGAACTGTTGTAGTTAAATAGGTAGTATCTTTTTGTAGTTTTTACATTAGGATACTTGTGACAGCTCTCTTTAATTGCAGTATTTAGATATAGCTATAGAGAATTCAGTGGTTAGTAAGTAGTAATAGTCTTTGAGGGATCGATTAGGACTCGTCTTGTATATTACTTGGTGTGACGCGTGCACTTGCGTACAGGAAGAATTTTTTTAGTGTCATTTGCACCCGACCAAGGTTCTGGCTCTATTGCCGGGGAACTAGTTACTACTATTAACTTTGGGCTCTAAACTTGTAATCTAGCTTAGAGTAGTTATCGTAATCTGACTAACATAGTTGCATGCTTAGTGTTGCTTAAATTAGCTAGTTTGCATGTTAGTGTAGTTAGCTCTATTTGTTAGTGTAATTATTTTTGTGTGAATTCTGTTTTGGTTTGAGTGTTTGTATGCTTTTGGTGTGTTTGTTGTTAAATGTTTTATTCGTTTGTGAAGTAAGACGAATTGTTATACTTGCTCTCTTGTGTATGCAAGAAGATAGAGGCCTAGCATTGCTTCCCTTTGATCCAGAAATTGAAAAAACAGCAAGGGCCAATCTAAGGCAGCAAAGGTTTTTAAGGAGAGAGGAAGATAAGGCTGAAGAAGAGCCAAAAATTTTGAGAAAGTTTGATGTGCCTTAAGCTGGAGGTATACAGTCAAGCATAAGAAGACCAAAAATATTGGCAAACAATTTTGAGATCAAGCTGGCAATTATTTAACTGATCCAAGCCTCGGTTCAGTTCTGCGGATTGCCAAATGATGATCAAAATTCACATCTAGCAGATTTCCTGGAGATTTGGGATACTTTTAAACACAATGGTGTATCAGAAGATGCAATAAGATTAAGATTATTCCCATTTTTCTGTGGGACAAGACAAAACGCTGGTTAAACTCGTTGCCTTCAAGATCCATTACCACATGGATAGGCCTTGAGCAGAAATATTTGGCTATGGATAGACCTTGAGCAGAAATATTTGGCTAAGTACTTCCCTCCAGCCAAACCAATAAAGTTGTGGAATGATATCTATCTTTTTACTCAAATGGATCAAGAATCTTTGTATGAGGCTTGATATCGATTTAAAGAGTTGCTAAGGATGTGCCCTCACCATTCAATAACAAAATAGTCACAAGTACACACTTTCTATAGTGGTCTGCAAAACCAAACTAGAACTATTTTTGTTGCAGCAGCGGGAGGGGCACTTATGAACAAATCCATTGATGAGGCGTACGACTTGTTGGAAAATATGGCAGCCAACAGCTGCTAATGGAACACTGAAAGACCAAGAAATATGTCTGAGCAAGGGCAAAGTTTGAGAAGGGCAGTGGAGTCTACGAAGTAGACACCGCCACGACAATAAGAATTCAGATAGATGGCTTGAAAAAGAAAATAGCAGCCTTGGAAGTTAATCCTGCACAAAGTCCGTTTGTATGCTGCAAATTATGTGGTGGTGCTGGACACGAAGTTGAAGTATGCACATTGATTGTAGAAAGTGTGCAATATGTTCAAAACAGAAACATCCCGTACTCCAACAACTACAATCCCAGCTAGAGAAACCATTCGAACTTCGAATAGAAAAAATGAGTAAGGAATTGCACCAGCACTAACCCAAGGGAAGAATCAGAATTTTGGACTGCAAACCAGGTTCCAAAGTCAACCGCAAGCTGAAAAAGAAGGTTCAACCATGAACAAGTTGCTGAGACTGGTAGAAAGTCATAATGAGCCTCTACAAAAGATGGAGAAAACATTGAAACAACTCTCCGATGATATGAAAATGGTGCATAAAGAGGTTCTTAAAAGAAAGTCGGCTCAGACTCGTAACAACAAGGCTAGATAAGGGCTCAAAAAATGTAATGTAATTTTTATGGATGGTAAGAAGGAAACTAACCCCACTCAAAAGGAAATAATGAGCCAAGAACAAGAACAATTGGGGGAAGAACTCTCTGGTTGGGCGAATATTCTCTTAATTAAATATCCCGTACGCAAGCGCACATATCGCACCAAGTAATATATTGGATAAGTCCAGATCGATCACACAAGGACTTTGCTACGTACTAACACAACAATACTCTACAACTATATCTAACTAACGAAATTAGCAGAAAGTTGTCACTAATATCTAATATAAACTAACTACATTAGATAATAATCATACTAATTATGCAACTGCCTAAAGTGATACACGCATATGCGAGAAGATGCGAAGTAGTGGAGCTGGGGGATTGTGATATTATGCAACAAGGGGATTCATGTAATCTTTAGTTAGGGTGTGTAATTCCTAGCTCGCTAGAGGAACTGAAATTTGGTATGCGTAGCCCTCATTAGAGGATCTGAAATTTGTTACACGTAGCCCTCACTAGAGGATCTGAACTTTGGTACGCGTAGCCTTCTCTTGAGGAGCTACGACAGTACCCCTCTCCTTAGCCCTATTGTCTCTCGAGTTCAAGGGTCTAAATCAAAGTCCCATATGCCCCTGCCAACCCGACCACATGTGTCCGGACACTTCTCTCGAAGTCCATCGACACACCCTTCACCAGCCACTGGGCAATTATAGCCGACTTGGGGATCACACACAAGTTGAAGGGTGTCTATCCCTGCATTACTTCTCAGTCTCAATGGGGACATCAGATTTTTAAAAGGGGGTAGTCAATTCCCTAGTGCACAACACTCCCACGAGTCAACCACACTAGATTAAAGATTGATTACACTGAATATTAACTAAATCTTACATGAATCCTTACCACAAGTTTCATTACATCACAAACCCCTTTAGGGTTCTTAGCTTGACATAGTTAGGATGAGGGAAAATACCCAATCCGAATCCATACAAAACATACAAGCTAAGAAAGCTCAAATAATAGGAATACTGAGAAGAAAAAGGATAGAAGCTTCCCTTCCACTCTAGGTCTTCTCCTTTTTACTTCCTTCCAGTCAAGGGTTGTGTGCCCTAAGTATAAAACTTTCACAAACTTCAGGCGTGGAGGTGTGCTCCTTGAATGAGAGAATGCCTCATCTCTTTATAGGGGAGCCCTTGCGGTTCCCCTAATTTTTTCTAAAACGTTGCCTGGCACAGTGAGGCCTCGGGCGAGTTCTACGACGTTGAGTCTTGGCACCATGAGTGGAGCCGCACGATTTTGTGGCGCTGTGCTACTTCTTCTTCTGGTCTCCAGTGCTGGGGTACTGAGTCCGAGCGCTGTGGCGCACCTATTAAATGAGGATGGGTGCCTTTGCACTGGGTTTGAGCATCGAGTCGCTCGAATTAAGCAAGGATGGGTGCCCCTGCGATGGGTTTGAGCACCGAGGCGCTCAACCCAGAAATATCATCGGCTTCCTACGCCACAGCTCTGGCTTAGGCGCCGTGGCATCCAACACTTAGTCATATTTGCTAGGTTGCTGGTCTCATTCTTATGGCCGACTCTGCTGCTGGTGCCATGTGGCTTCGCTCACCGTCTGTTCTCCTCTTTCTTGAGGCTGTGGCTTCCTCTCTGGCACCTTATGGCGCTGGCTTTTGTGTTACTCTGAATTGGGGGGTGTTTTTGGCCTAAAAATGCTTTATTGAGCTCTTTCTCCTTTCTTTGGCATTTTGTTCATTTCGAGGCTTGAACCTACAAATAACCAACAAAATCAAGTGAGAATAGCTTCAACTCATTACTAAATATGGCTTAAATACAAGGAACATTTTACACTATCCAAATACCTCAAAATTTAAACTTTTGCTTATCCTCGAGCAAAACCTTAGTACATAAAACCAATTATTCTATCTTGCTGAACAAAATGTGATCAATTTGTCATGAATTTCAAATTTACAAAAAGGAAATAATAATTCCAACTGATGGTTAATCCTTTAGATGGTTTTCTCGAGAGTGTTCACTTACTTGAAAAATTCTACATTGCCCCACAATCTTACTACTCTTATAGTTTCTCTCATCAGTGCCTCACCATCAGTCCACTTTCCATGCACCTATGTTTCTACTACTAATATTCCATAGACTAACTTCGAAATTCACTCTCCACTAATTCTAGAGAGGTGATCCTAAGGTCCTTGGGACTTTCCTTGGTTGTATTGGGGCTAGGGACCAAGGTAAGTCAAACAGGTTAATTGCGAAAGTTTAAATCATTCTGCATGCAAATTTAACCAGATAGCAATAGTAAAAGCTCCCCCCCCCTCCCCCCCGCTGCCCTACACTGTTCCGTGATCAGAGAAGGAAAGTACAACACCGCTCTTTTTAATGTCCCACATCTAACTATTTCCATGTAAATATTTCTTCCGATATTGGAGGTAAACTGTTACCTGGGAGGTATGCGAGGATGGAACCAAACAGGTGCTAATGAAATAAAACCATGCTTTGACTTTTGCCGAAAGACCTGATATTTGGAAATGAAGGTATTTTCAGTCTGCTCTTGTCACCCAATTTGTTTGGTCATTATAGAGCTCTGTTAGCAACTCCTGTACTGACACACAACGTCGGACTTCCTCTAACCCGTCATCGCAACGCTAGGTTCTAAAATAGGCATTGATTGCATCTCTGTCATGTGGTACTAAAGTGTTGTGTACTGTGCACACCATATTCATTTTTCCATTGATAACCTAACCACGAGCCTTGATTACATTGACATAGAACTCCTGGACCCTACCCTCTAACGCAGGACGGGGATGTGCACCAAATTCCTCCCATCCTCTAGTAAGGATAGCCAGGAGAAACAACTCATCTTCCATCGTGAGCTGAAATCCTCTTTCTAAAATCAGGGCTCTCCTTTCCTCAATAATCTCACCCCTCTTTTGAGCCTTTTCCGAAACAAACCTTTCATCCAACTGAGCCGCGTTCCTCTTCCCTTTTTTCTTGTGAAAATTTCTTCTCCCTTACCATCTTGTCGCTAAAACTCAAAAATAGTGTAAAGATGTAGGGCGAATGTACCAACCTCGGAGTTGAGCTCGAAAACACGGTAGAGTACATCCGCCGAATCGATTTTTGCTCCAATTATCCTCTTTGAGCTTTCACGGTGTTTGGCAAACAGGACGAATTTGCGAAGAATCGATTCTGACGTTATTGAAGTCTACATTGTGAAGGTGTCACTTCAATTTGGCCTCGAATCCCAGTTTCTTTCGTTTGGCACTCTAGGGTTTCAAATGGCTGCTCCCGCGTTCGTGACGCCTTTTGCTCGATTTGGCGATCTTTGGCGTCAAATGAGTTTGGGGTATGTTTATATTTCCCATAGAGGCGTTCGACACTGCGGCGTCAAGCTAAGTCGTGCGGCGCCAAGTTCTTGGAACTTTTCTCGCTATGACACCGAGCTGCCTTTTCCTTGTCTTCCCATATTTGCCCGACGCCCTGTGGCATCGGCGCTTATCCCATGGTGAAAAGTTGATGCCGTCTGGCTCCGGTGAACCTGTCGCGACGTCAGCCATCTTGAGTGGCACCTTCCTTTTGAAAAGTGATTTTGTTTTACAAAGTTTAGGTCACCTCCCAGGGAATATCCATTTCTTTCTATAGCTGCTGAAGGATTGATGGGCTTGCAGAGTTATGCAAGGTTTGTTGGTGTATCCATATTTTGAGATAAAATCACTTTGTCCACTGTTTCTAGCAGCTTGGACACTAGAGTTGCACTCCCTTTTACTTGGACCAGTGCGACCAAGTGTGTATTAGAAGCAATTTGGGATTCTCTTATCTTTCTCACCTCAAGCTATTCATCTCTATTTAACACACATCACTCTTATTGAGGCTGTTCCTTCCGTCTTGTGCATGGATCCAATTGCCTTTCTTGTTTTTGTTCCTTCTTTTTTGCTTATTCTTTTCTTTTCTTTTCCCTCCTTGACTGAGGGTTGCTGAACGTGATGCATTCGTTAATGGCTGATCTCATAGTGAGTTTACCTTTTTCCACACCAATGAGTGTCCTGGTGGTAGCTAGGAAAGGTCGACCTAAAATGGGAGGTATTTGTTTTTCTTCCTCTGTATCCACTATCAAGAAATCAGCTGGATAGGCGAGTCCTTTAACCTTAACTAATACGTTCTCTAGAACTCCCAAGGGGTAACTGATTGACCCATCGGCTACCACAATTTTTGCATTGATAGGTGGGGGCTCGTTCAGGCCTAGCCGTTTATACATTGAATGAGGCATTATGTTTACACTTGCTCCCTAATCACATAGTGCACCACTAATAAATTGAGTCCCTAATGTGCATGATATGCCGAAACTGCAATATGTCACTGCATTCTTCTATAAGATCGGCCATTTCTGATGTCTCTAACCTATGCTTCTTTGCCAGAGTTTCCTTCAAAAATTTAGCATAGCTGAGTACATCGTCCAGTGTCTCCAGGATGGAAGATTGGTGGGGAGTTCCTTGAGGATTTCAAGGAACCGTTTAGCTTCTTGTTCCTCTTTGGTCTCCTCCAACTTAGTGGGTTCATTTGAAGGTACCCAGATTAGCTTCTTGTGACTTCTGCCCTTGTCGGCTTCCTCTTGAGGAGGCAATTTGTCTTTCCTTGACTCAGGATTGGAGGTAAACCCATCTTCCTATTCAGCGATGAGTTCTTTTGTACGATTTCTCTCTAATCGCCTTGGAGATAGAAAGCTGGACAGGTTATCCCTTTCTTCCTCTTGTCCCCTTTTATGTGTTGTGTCTGCTTCCCCTATTTTGATCCATCTAAAAGGGTGCTCTTCCTTCTTTTCTACTTCATACCCTTTGGAGGGAGTTAGACTTTCCCACTTTGGTGAGTTGATAGTTTCTTCAAATTGCTCACCTTTCCTGGGTTCTGGCTCCTGCTTGCAATGGTTCACTTCTGCTCCTCCTCCTCTGAGGAGATCAACTTCCTTATCATTATCCTTCAGAATTGCATTGCATCTTTCAAGTCCCTCTTTACCTTTTGGACTCAATCTCTAGATCGAGTCTTTCTTTAAAATTGTTTCATACATGCTTTCCACATCTTGGAAGAGCAGCTTGAGAGTTTTCTCCACCATTTTAAGTGGCGCATTATGACTTTCTATTGGTTTCAACAACCTTCCCATATTCGACTTGTCTCCTTCAGCCTGATATCGGACTGGTGGTCTTCCTTGTTGCCCACAATTCTGGAAACTAATCTGATTCAAAGCCAGCGCGTCCACCGGGTCATTTATCTAAGTAAAATTTGCATGGTTCCTTGTTAGAATAGGGGTTTTCTTGTCCTTGTCTATTTTGTGCATACTGCACAGTTTCTACAGCTGATGGGCAGACTTCAACCCCATGAACAACACCACCACATAATTAGCAACATATGAATGGACTCTGATATGGCTTCACTATTAAGGCAGCAACTTTCTCCTTCAAAGCATACAATTGGGCTCTGATTGTTGTGTTGGTGTCTACACCTACTGTTTTCTTTGAGGTGGACCCTTGGCCTTGCTCAGGCATGCTCCTTGGCCTCTCAGTGTTCCAATGGTAGCTTTTGGTGGCCATGTTTTATATAAGGTCATATGCCTCATCTATAGACGTGTTCATCAATGCTCCTCTTGCGGCTGCATCAATATTTGTTCTCATTTGGGATTGTAGCCCATTGTAGAAGGGGTGCACCAGTGACCAGTTTGGAATAGGGTGATGAGGACACTTCCTTAACAATTCCTTGAAACGATCCCAAGCCTCATAGAAGGATTCTTGTTCCTTCTGTGTGAATCGGTTGATGTCATTCATCAGCTTTACAGTTTTGGCTGAAGGAAAGTACTTAGCCAAACATTTCTGTTCTAAGTCTATCCAAGTGGAGATTGATCCAGAAGGCAACCAATTTAGCCAATGCTTTGCTTTGTTCCTCAACGGAAATGGGAAAAGTCTCAACCTTATTACAACCTGTGACACGCCATTATGTTTGAATGTGTCACAAATCTCTAGGTAATTCGTAAGATGTGCATTTGGATCATCATTTTGTAGTCCACAAAATTGAACTGAGGTTTGGATCATTTGGATGATTGTCGGCTTGATTTCAAAATTAGAGTGAGTGCCTCTAGTTTGAGGTACTTCAAACTCTCTCGAAATCCAAGGCTCTTCCTCAGCCATATCACTCTTCTGTTTGACCTTTATTGCCTTTAATTGGCCCTTGTGGTTCTTTTTATCTCAGGATCATAGGGCAGCACTCTTACCTCTCTGCCTTCTTGGATAAAACATAAGAGAGTGGCTATCTCACTCAAACCAACAAACAACAACAAAAAAAAACACTCAAAAAACAAAATCACAATATTAAAATCGCATAAAAAATACAAATTTACAATGTACACTAACTAAAGAAAACTATCTAACTTCACTATCATGCAATCTAACTAAATTAAATTACACTAAGTTAGTCTAAACTAAACTATCCTATGCTAGATTACAGCCATAGACCCTAATGCTAAAAGTAGTTAAAGTCCCCGACAACGGTGCCAAAAACTTGGTTGAGCGAATATACTCTTAATTAAATAGCTCGTACGCAAGTGCACATATCGCACCATGAAATATACTGGATAAGTTTAGATCGATCCCACCCGGACTTTGCTAAGTACTAACAAAACAATACTCAACAACTCTATCTGACTCACGAAATAAGCAGAAAGTTGTCACTAGTATCTAATATTAACTAACTACACTAGATAATAATCCTACTAATTACGCAGTTGCCTAAACTAATACACGCACACACGAGAAGATTTGAAGTAGTTGAGGTGGGTTATTGCGATATTATGCAACAAGAGGGATATTCATGTAATCTTTTGTTAGGGTGTGTAATTCCTTGCTAACCAGAGTATCTGAAATTTGGTACGCGTAACCCTCTCTCAAGGCGCTACGACCATGCCCCCCTCCTTAGCCCTATTGTCTATCGAAGTCAAGGGTCTACGTCAAGGGCCCATAAGCTGCTGCCAACCCGACCACATGTGTCCGGATGCTTCTCTTGAAGTCCACCGGTGCTCCTCTCACCTGCCACTGCATGATTACAGTAGACTTGGGGATCCCGCGCTTACCTCTCAGTCTCAAAGGGGACATCAGATTTACAAAAGGGGGTTGTCAATTCCCTTATGAACAACACTGCCATGAGTCAATCACACTATATAGAAGATATATTACACTGAATATTAACTAAATCTTACATGAATCCTTACCACAAGTTACATTACATCACAAAACCCCTTAGGGTTCTTAGCTTGCATAATTAGGAAGGGGGATAATACGCTATCTGAATCCATACAAAACATACAGGCTAAGATAGCACAAATAATAGGAATATAGAGAAGAAAAAGGATTCAAACTTCCTTTTCACCCTAACTCTTCTCCGTCCTCCTTCCTTCCAGCTCAAGGGTGCTGTGCCTAACTCGAAACTTGCACAAACTCTAGGGGTGGAGGCATGCTCCCTGAATGAGATAACATCTCATCTATTTATAGGGGAGTCCTTACGGTTCCACGACGTTGAGTCATGGTGCTGAACTATTTGGGGCACTCCACTACTTCCTCTTCTGGTGGCCAGCTCCGGGGTGCTGAGTGGGAGCACTGAGGCGCTCGCATTAACCGAGGATGGGTGCCCCAGCGCTGGGTTTGAGTGCCGAGACGCTCGCATAAAGTGAGGATGGACACCCTTGCGCTGGGTTTGAGCGCCAAGGCGCTAAAACCAGAAATATCTTTCGGTCCCTGCGCCGCGCTCTGGTTTTGGCATCGTAGTGTCCAACACTGAGGCATTTTTTCTTGGTTGCCGATCTCATTCTTTTGGCTCCACGACTCTTCTGCTGGCACCATGTGGCATCACTCAAATTTTGGTTTTCTCTTTCTGGACGCAGTGGCTTCCTCTTTGCCGCCTTGTGGTGTTGGCTTCTGTGTTGCTTTGAATTGAGATGTTTTTTTGGTGCTGGCCTGTCGATTTTGCATTGTATTATCAATCCAAGCACCCATGGAGCAGCAAAGAAGAGCCACCAGCTGGCATACCCAGAAAGTCCCTCACCACCCTCTATTTTCAATTTTTAATTTTCACATTGAGGACAATGTTTCAATTAAATTTGGGGGTAGGGAATTGCATTCCTTAATCCATAAATGACTCTATTCTATCTTGAATGATCAAGTTTTATGTCAATGTGAAACGATGAAATGACTTATAACACTTTCTCTTAGATTACTAAAAAGTTAAGAATTCCCTTTGATGGGCATAGAGTTATAGTTGGTATTAGAGAGTATAGCAAGCCTTATAAAATTTTTTCTTATCAAGCCACACACTATTTAGGAGTTTAACTATCTCATTGATGCTAGCTTTGTGATTTGATTGGTGGTTATGCACTTACATTTTACTCGAAGAAGACTAGAACTAGTTTCAAAAGAAACTCAAGGCGAAGTACAGTAGAGAATTGGCTCCAAGGAAATGACTTAGGCAATGTTTTGGCCGTTTGGGATTTTCTCAAGTTATCCCATGTAATTTCCCTAGGTGAACCAAAACTTTGAGGTTAGGATTAACCCATTTTTTTCAAAGAAAACCGACTTTCAACTCACTCATCTAGCTTATACTTTCTTTTTAAATGAAACCCATTCAAACTGCTTGACCAAAACATATTGGGAATGAGATTCCCCAAATCTACAAGTGAAAACAAATGGGGGAGAAAATAAAAAAACAAAAAAACCAGTTCTTGCAAAGCAAGACTAATGTAAATATTCAGTCTCACATATAAGAGATGACTGAACCACTGTACAAAGTTTGAATTGAAAATAAGGAGTGTGATGTAAAGTGGTCTACCAAGAGGCCAACGTTTAAGTTTGGGGGAATAGCTTAAGTTAAATTGGGTATCTTAATTAATCAATCTGGATATGTCTACCATGTTGAATGGTTTAAACCTTGATGATTAACCTTTTTGACCTACCCATGTCCCTAGCCCCACTACAACCTAATGAAGTATTAAAGATCCAAAGATCAGTTCTCTACAATTACAGGAGAGCGGACTTTGAAATTACCATATGGGATCTTAGCACTAAAATTCAAAGTGCCATATAATGCGGATGGATGGAAGGAGCACCTAATGAGAGACACTATAATAATGATAAAGAAGTGGGGCAAGATAGAAAGTCTCTCTTGGGCAAGCGAACACTCTTAAAGAAGACCATAGGAGGAATGCCATCAATCGGAATATTAATTTTTTCCTTTGTAAATAAGTGTTACATGATCTACTAATCACATTGTGAACAACAAGAATGCATGCTTGACTCTCAGAATTAAGGCTTTTGCTTGAGGATGAGCAAATGCTTGAGTTTGGGGGTATTTTGTTTGTGGAAATTATGCTGCGTTTTTAGGCCAAGTTTTGATATAACTGTGTTGCAATTTCACTAACTGCGTTTTTAGGCCCTCACATGTTCAACGCCAGGGTGAAAGAAGCGAAGGCCAGATCGGTGGCCCTCGCACGTTCATCACCAGGGTGATAGAAGCGAATGCCGAAGCGCTGGTCCTCACACGTTCAGCGTCGGGGTGACAAAAGCGATTGCCGGAGCGCTTGAACTCACATGTACAGCGCTGCAGTGACAGAAGCCAGCACTGAACCGCTGGGTATTCAGAGAACAACGCAACACGATGCCGTGTAATCCCAAGACACCACACTCTGTGCTACGACCTAGCGCCATCGGAGGAAGTCCACGCCGCGTGGTACCACTTCTCTTAGGGCACCGTAAAAAGGGGAATCTTCCATACTTCCCTTTAAATATGCGCTATAACCACACTTTGGGTATCACTCCTCCTCGCCAATAAGGTAGAGTTAGAATTGGGAGTGAAGCAAAGCTACTTTGGTCCTTGAAGGAGGAAGAAGGAGAAGCTCAAGGGCAAAAGGGAAGTCTTTTGCCACTTTTTTATCTTCATTCTTCCTATCTATCGTGTATTTAACGTCAATGGATAGGGATTCTTCCTGATTCCAGGTTATGTGTAGCTAAACTTCTTTTGGGGGTGAGTGATGTAATGTGTTTTTGTGTTTTGGATTCAAGTAATCTTAGCTATTTTGGTTTATTTAAGTGCAATCTATCTTTAATTTAGTGTGAGTGGCCGTTGGGGAGCTTTAACATGAAGAGATTGTCGACCTCTATCATGTTTATCTTATTGTTTCATTGAGACTGAAAGGTAAAATGAAAGGATACCCCCACTTTGTGTGTGATCCCCAAATCGCGGCAAGACCAGCAAGGGTAGGTGAGGGGTGCGCCGGTGGACTTTGAAAGAAGCGTCCGGACACGCGTGGTGGCTTTAGGCTGAGCGTCTTTCATGGGCCCATGATTAAAACCTGTGACCTCAAAAGACAATCAGGCTAAGGAGGGGGCACGGTAGTAGCGCCTCAGAAGAGGGTTACGCGTAGAGAATTGTAGACCCACTAACAAGCTATGAATTGCACACTTAGCTAAATTGCTTGAATCCTACCTATAATCACATGAAATCACTCCCCCTATTCCTAATCTACTTAGCCTCTAGCATGGGCGTGTATCACTTAGGCCTATTGTAATTAGATAATTAGTATTCTTTCGTAGTTTTTATGTTGGATACTGTGACAAATATCTTTAGTTTCTGTAGTTAGATATAGCTGTAGAGAATTCATTGGCTAGTACGTAATTAGTACTCATGGGATCGATTTGGACTCGTGCTGTATATTACTTGGTATGACTGTGCACTTGTGCACTTGCATACTTTTATAAGTGTCATTTTAGCACAACCACCCTCCTCTTTATCTATTATTAAAAGGTGCGTATAGATGAATTTCTTGATCTTAACTAGGACATTTTCAAGTATCCCTATGGGTTGATTGGTAGAGCCAGTAGCTAGCATGATTTTTAAATCTGTCGGTGGAGGTCAGTTCAGTTGTTGATAGATCGAGTAGGGCATGATATCCACACTTGCCCCTATATCTCATAAGGCTTCCCTGATGAACTGGGTCCCTATGGTGCAGGAAATGCTAAAACTCCTTGGGTCCTTCATTTTAGAGGTTAGTGTCTTTTCCAATGTATTACTGCATTCTTATAACAGATTGGCCACTTTTGAATGCTCCAATTTATGTTTTTTTTGTCAAACCTTTCTTCATGAACTTCACAAAGCTTGTAGTATCTTCTAATGTTTCCAAAATGGGGAGATTGTTTTGAAGCTCCCTGAAAACTTCAAAGAATTTAAGAGCTTCTTGTTCTTCTTCAGCACTCTCCGACTCCGGTTTGATTGCCGAGGGTAGCCGTGTTTCCTTCTTATTTTCTCCTCTTCGTGACTCTGATGCAATTTCATTTTTGAGTTTAAAGGGGTTTACCTTCATGTTCTGTTGTGGCTGTTTCACTATGTTGCTCTTTCTTTTTGTCAATCAAGGTCTCCTTGTGAATTGAGTCAGCTGCATCTATTTTGATCCATTGGAAGGGGCGGTTTGCCTCTTCATTGATCTCCCTGTTCTTTGATGTGGTGGGAGCCCTCATTTTCTCTACAGGAAGTCCTTCCCCAAATGATCATTGATTTGTATTTTTCATTTTCTTTTTAGTGAAGGTTGTTCCCTGTGTACCATTCATTAAAATTGCATTACATTTTTTGAACCCTTCTCTGACATTACTGTCGTGGATCGGAGTTGATCTCCTTATCAGGACGTCTTTGAGCACCATTTCCAAGTCATCAGAGAGCCGTTTCAGTGTTTTCTCCACCTTTTGTAGAGGTTCATTATGGATTTCCACTAGTTTCAATAACTTGTTAATGGTTGACTCTTTTTTTTTTTTTTTCTGTTTTTGATTGGCTTTGGAGTCTTGCTTGCTGTCCAAAATTTGGAAAATTTCCTAAGTTGGGGCATAAGCATTCCTTGTCATTTTTCCTTAAAAAATATGGGGTGTTTCTGTTTTGAGCATATTGCACACTTTCCACTGTGGATGTGCATACTTCAACTCAAAGTCCAGCACCACTACATACCTAACAAAACACAAATGGACTTTGTGCAAGCTTTGCTTCCAAGGCTGTTATCTTCTTTTTTAAGGAATCCATCTGAATTCAGATGGCTATTTGAGTGTCTTCTTCGTAGACTCCCACTGTCTTTTTTGAGCTTTGATTATGCTCAGGCAAGATCCTTGGTCTTTCAATGTTCCATTGGTAGCTGTAGGCTGCCATATTTTTCAATAAATCATATGCCTCATCAATGGATTTGTTGATAAGTACACCACCTGCTGCTGCATCAATAATTCTTCTTGTCTGATTCTGCAGCCCATTCTAGAACATGTGCACTTGTGACCATTTAAGAATTGAATGGTGATGGCATTTCATTAATAGCTTTTTGAAACGATCCCAAACTTCATAAAGAGATTCCTGATCCAATTGGGTGAACAGGTCGATGTCATTCCTCAGGTAGATTATTTTAGCTGGAGGGAAGTGCTTTACCAAAAATTTCTATTTAAGATCCATCCATGTGGTGATAGAACCTTAAGGCAACAAATTCAACCACTACTTGCCTTATCCTTCAGCAAAAATGGGAATAATCTCAACCTTATAGCATCTTCCAACACACCATTATGCTTGATAGCATCACAACTTTATGAAAAACTGCTAGTTGTCTGTGAATTTAGATCATCATTAGGCAATCCACTAAATTTTGTTGAAGCTTGTATCATTTGAAGGATTGTCGGCTTGATTTCAAAATTGTTTGCAAGTATAGCCGATCTTCAGATGGTAGAGTGTGTACCTCTAGCTTGAGGCACCACAAACTCTCTCAGACTTCTGGGCTCTTCTTCAGTCATTTCTTCCTCTTTTCTTGATAAACTTTGCTGCCAATGGTTGGATCTTGTTGTCCTCTCAATTTCAGGATCGAATCAGATCAGAGCAAGGCCTCTACCTTCTTGCATACACAAGAGAGAGCAAATATAGAAATTCGGCTCAACAATCACACTTCACACCCGCTAAATTTTTTAACTAAAAACAAACAAATACACAACAAAACAGAATTCTCACAAAATCAATTATACAAACTTACAAAATTAACTATTCTAACATGCAAAATTAAATAGATTACACTATACTAAGCATGCAACTATGTTAGTCAGATTACACTAACTTCTTTTAGCTAGAATACAACTATAGAGCCCAAGGGTAATAGCAGTACTAGTCCCCGGCAAGGGCTCCAACCAATTGGTTGGGGCTAACAACACTTATAAAATTATGCCATGTGGCAAGTGTACAAGTCGTACTTAGTAATACACTAGACAAGTACATATTGATCCCACGAGGACTATGCTACGAACTGGCCAATGAATTCTGTACGGATATATCCAACTACTGAAATTAGTGAGAATTGTCACAATATCATAGCAATTCCTAAGTGATACATGCCCAAGCTAGAGGCTAAGTCGATTAGGAGTAGGGGGGAAGTGACTTCAAGTAATTTAATAGTAGGATTTATGCAATTTAGCTAAGTATGCCATTCACAACTCGTCATTGAGTCTAAAATTCCCTACGAGTAACTCTCTTTTGAGGCGGTATGACCGTTCCCCCCTCTTTAGCCTGATTGTCTTTTGAGGTCACAGTTCTAAATCAAGGGCCAATGAAAAATGCTCAGCCTAAAGTGACCATGCATGTCCGGACGGTTCTTTTGAAGTCCATCGGCGCACCACTCACCTCCCCTCACTGGTCTTGCCATGATTTGGGGATCACACGCAGAGTGGTGGTATCCTTCCGCATTACCTTTCAGTCTCAACAAAATTATAAGATGAACATGTAGAGGTCATCGATCTCTTCATGTTAAAGCTCCCCAACGACCACTCACACTAAATAAAGATAGATTGATTTAAATAAACTAAAACAACTGAAATTACTTAAATCCAAACCCAAAATCACATTACATCACTCATCCCAAATGAAGTTTAGCTACACATAATCTAGAATCGGGAAGGATCCCTATCCATTGACATTAAATACATGATGGATAGGAAGAACGAAGATCAAATAGAGGCAAAAAACTTCCCATTTGCCCTTGAGCTCCTCCTTCCTCCTCCTTAAATGCCAAAAGTAGCTTTGCTTCACTCCTAATGCTAACTCTGACTCAGTGGCGTGGAGGCGAGATACCGAAATTTGGTTATAGCGCATATTTATAGGGGATTCTGGAAGTTTCCCCTTTGTTAAAGTGTCATAAGTGATGTGGCGCGATGCGGCGAGCTACTCCTCTGTTGGCACTAGTACCGGTCGCTGAGTGTGGCGCTTCGCGATTGTATGGCGTTGCGTTTTGTTGTACTACATATTGCCAGGGTGGTTCACAACATCAACATCTAATTGACACATATAAAATTCTGCCGATGCGCTAGTGTACGCATCGTTCCTTGTAATATAGTGCATAAGTCTCGTTTAGACTGTAAGGCAATACGAAAGGATACCTCCACTTTGGGTATGATCCTCGAATCCACTCTTATCGCATAGAGAAAATGAGGGATGCCGGTTGACTACGTGAGATATCGGACACGTGTGGTCGTTTAGGCTGAGTACATTTCATGGGACCTTGATTTAGACCTGTGACCTCGAAAGACAATCAGGCAAGGAGGGGGGCACGGTCGTATAACCTCAAAAGGTGGTTACGCGTAGGGAATTTCAGATCCACTAACGTGCTATGTATTGCACACTTAGCTGAATTACATGAATCCTACCCTTAATAGCATGAAATCACTCCCCCCTACTCCAAATCTGCTTAGCCTCACGCGTGGGCGTGTATCACTTAGGACTACTGTAATTAGGTAGTTAGTATTCTTATGCAGTTTTTATATAAGGATATTGTGACGTTCTATGTAATTTACATTCTATTAGATTGTCAATGCAAGATATAGTTAAAAAGACTCAATTATAGTTTTTAATCCCCACTTCCTTGTGGGTTCGACCTGGACTCTCCAGTGTATTACTTGGTACGATGCGTGCACTTGTGCATACGTTGCTAAATATACATAGGTATGACTTAGGCCAACTAGAAACCCTTTTCAAAACAGTACCTTCTCAACATCGGAAAAACTCCATTTCTAGGCCAAATCAAAGAGAAATCCTTGCGATTTCGACTCGAATCAACCAGTATCGAAGGGCCAAGGCATTTGTTAGCTTCCTATCACAGTTTCTCGTATCTCGGAAAAGGATTTCTGCAAGACTCAACCCGGCTGAGGGTAACTTTGAGGTTTCTAGGGTGATTGTCGAGATCATTGTTCCTCCTCTCCCCCATTTTGCTGTTTCTGAGCTCAAGAGTAGCTGAAATTTTAGGAGAGAAGTCACGAACCCAGGTTGACAATAGGAAGAATCCAGCAAAGGAAGAAACTCGGAGACGACGCTCTAAGAGGAGACCAGTGAGAGAAGAAGGGTATTGCAGCTTGCAGGATGAGATTACCAACATCACAAAAATGTTGGTATACTATATGACGTACATATGACAAGTACACAGATGGTGTGTAAATCAAAACCCATCCCAGCCGCAAGGGTTTTGTTTCTATAACCCTCCAGAGCAACAGCCCGCAAAGGAAATGGAGGAGATCAAGGAGGGTATTGAGGAAAGTGAGAGCGAGTAGAGTGAGTAAGGAAGTTGAGAGACATCAATTTTGTATAACCTAGGAAGTGAAGTTAAATTTTGGTGTAACCCAAGGTTAACTCAAATAATTGCTAGTATAGTTTCTTTGTTACATTTTATTGTAGGCCAATATAGAATGTACCGTGTGATGTTCTTTATGCTTTGAATGAATGTAAGGATTTGTTCCTTTATGAGTATGCTTAGAAAAGTTTTTCTCTTCAAATAAATTTTGCTAGTTAGTTTCTTAGTTAGCATTTATCTTTTGAATAAATGTTTTACAAAACATCTTGGCTTTGCAATGCAAACACCAATCTAAGAGCCCCATGGAGCACAAAGGAGAACCAAATGCAAGCACAACCACGGAGTCTCCTTTACCTATTTAATTTCAAAATTTTCCAATACAAACGTTGAAGACTATGTTACATTTATGTTTGGGGGGGAAGGAATAGCATGCTCAGCCTTAAGTGATCCTATTCTGTATTGCATGGTTGAGTTTATTTCAATGTGAAGTGAAGATTTTTAAAATTTCAACTCTAATTTACATAACCAAAGTTAACTACTCAACGTTGATGGTCATTAATTCTATGGTTGTTTAAAAGAATCTAGCAAGCCTTAATATTTTTACTTGCCACACACTAACTTGCCAATATAGCTATATCTTTAATTTTGGGTTTGTAGATTGAATGGTGGTATCCAGTTAGTCTTCACACTTTGACACTAGAACTAGTTTTGAATGAAGCTTAAGGCGAAATAGATAGAGAAGTGAATCCAAAGAGATGAATTACCCAAATTTTGAGCTTGGATTGGTTATAAGAAAATGAGTGGGGAGAGAAGAAGGTTTGGGCACCACCATATGAGGACAGAAAAGAATTGGGGAAGGTAAATAAGATCAAACATAAGCCACCTGAAGCTTTCAAGAAGCTTCAAGTTGATATTCCATCCTATGCAGAATCTATTGAACAAAAGTCTGATACTGCAAATTGGAAGATGTGTAGAAAAGAAGAGTGCAGCAATAGGAAAGAGAGGTGCTCCCCAAAGGTAAAAGATCATTGGAGCATCGCCATACCATGAACCATTGGGACCCACACTATCAAGGACACTCTGTGTGACTTAGGAGAAAGTGTGAACATTATACCTTTTGGCATATTAAAGGAGTTGGGTCTCAGCGAACCACCCCCTACAAGCATGCAGATAACGCTGGCTGATGGTTGCATCAGTCATCCAAGGGGAATTCTGGAAAACGTACTGGTGAAAGTCAATGGACTCCTCTTTCCAGCTGATTTTCAAGTGATAGACGTGGAAGAGGGCACAAGAATGCCTCTTATTTTAGTTAGACCCTTCCTTGCTAAAACTTGAGGAATCATCGATGTAGAAAAGAGGGAAAGTAAATCAGACGGTGAAGCACTCTCTAGTGGTGGCTATAGAAACCTTGAAGGGAAGATCCCCATCGAGAGGATTGGACCCTTGTTTGGTTGAGAGAAAACCCCCATATAAAGATAAGTGGTGGTTACAGATGGAGGAGTGGTGTAAAGCCACTAGAAAAGCTGAAGGCAGCTCGGACCCATACCAAATTGAGCATTCTGAGCTCAGGAAGGAGAGGCTCAAGGGGTTGAGAAGGGTGGTGGAATAAGAACTAAGTCCCCCACCAAAAATGAAGATGAAAGGGCCTTCACCTCAAAAGAGTTTAAGTAAACCTGTTGAAAATGTTAATGAGAAGAGCTTGCGTACAAAGGGGAAAGTTGTCAGCTTCAATGTCCCTTCAAATTCAAGTCTTTATCCAGGATAGGTTGGAAGAAATCCTGGAAAGTCTTGCTGAAGACTTTAAAAATTGGTCCATCTTGGCAGGTAACCCATGCCTTTGTGAATACCATTTTGGAAAGAAGAAGTTTAAATATTGATTAAGTTAGAGGAGACTCAATTTTGGTAGTTTCACGCTTTAATTGTAAACCACAACTATTAAGAAGCATTTGTGAGTCGAAGGTCAGTAGTTAGTGTAAATTGGACAAATGTATGAAGGCTCTATGCTTCAGAAAGTGAGATTTTGCTGTATTTTAATGCATGGATGGAGAATCATGAAATTGCTCTAGTTTTCAGTTTTTGGCAGTGACTCTTGGAGATTGAGTAAAGGTAAGCTTGAAAAGAATAAGGAAAGGAGACAATTGTCACTTTATGTGAAAATCAGCAAGTCCAAGAGGGTTGCACCATGGAAGTTAAATTGGTGCCACACAGCGTCAACCGGATGGCATGAAGAGGTTGTTGGGACCATATAGTGCCACATTAATTCCGAAGGTGGGTTAGGTAGGCCCCGCCGCACGAGAGTTATCTCAACGCTGCTTGGTGCGGTGTTACTTTAACTAGAAATATAAATACCTCATTCACTCAATGCCACCAAACCTCCAGAACAAGTTGTGAGTGTTCAGGGAGGGCCTCCAAAATCCTAATTGTCGAAATCAAAGGGAAATCGATTTCCAAACCACATCTGGGCGGAAAAGTTTTCATTTCTCTGCCATTCCAGTGAGCTTCAAGCTCGTTCACGTTTGTGCAGTCTTCCTTTGCAAGTTTTCCGTGCCTCGAAGAGAAATCTTCGCAATATTGGGCTCGGCCGAAGTCTCTATCAAGTCGAGAGCCTTATTTGAGGTAAGCATCCTTTCTGTCTTTTAGAATGAAAGGAAACGATACTAAACCCCCAATCTAATGGGTACAGGTAGTGGACGGGACATATCTGCACCTCAAGAAGGCCAGACTTTCGTCAAAGGCCAAAGCTTGGTTCTACTTCATCTGTACCCATTTGATTTCATCGATGCACACCTCTGAGGTTACTATTCACAGGCATATCTGCTATATGCCATTCTAAATGGTGTGGCAATTGACATCGGGAGGTTGATCCATCGCGAGATAAATTGACGTGGAACAATTTTCAGGTCAGGCCTCTATTTCCTTTCATTGATCACAGAATTGTGTGGGCTAGTAAAAGTGCCCTATCCCTCAGATGCCCCATGGGCATAACCAGTGAAGCCCTTCCAGAGGCAACTCATCGATCGACTAGGGCACTAGGATGACATGAGACGTCCTTCATCCCAGGACACAACTAGAATTTGAGACAGCCACCTGAGATAACTTATGCTCAACGGATGGAGCAAATACAACATCAGCTGAAGAACCTGTACTAGTTGTCAAACATAATGTTGACTATATCACTGAAGTGCATGAATGGTGTGCAGAGCCGCATTCCTCCCACTTAAGAGGTGTCCCGGTGTACCATACACCGGAAATGGAGTTCGAGCAGCAGGAACAACAGACCTTAAGAATCATTGCTGATGTATAGCTTAATCCACTGTAGAACAATGACTTTTGAATGTTGCTTGTAGCAACTTATCTCTATCTACTTTTGTTTGAGATGCTTGACCTGGCTGTTTTGTCATGAACTTCAATACAATATTTCTATTTTTAAATTCTACTCTGCCATTATTCTCTTAGTTAGTTTTTTTCTTTTCTATAAATTCTGTAGTGAGCCTTTTGATTTTGCATTGCATTCACCATCTGAGAACCCCATGGAGCAGCAAAGAAGAGGCATCAGCAGGCACACCTATGGAGTCCCTCACCACCCTCTGTTTTAAATTTTTAAATTTAAACATTGATGACAATGTTTCAATTATGTTTGGGGGTAGGGAACTGCATGCTATAAGCCGAAAGTGACTCATTATATCTTGCATGATCAAGTTCTATGTAAATGTGAAATGATGAAATAGCTTGTTACACTTTCTTTTACATTACTAAAAATTAAGAATTCTCTTTGATGGGCATTGTGTTATAGTTGGTATTATAGAGTATATCAAGCCTTAGAATTTTTTTTCTTATCAAACCACATACTAATTATGACTTTAATTATCTCATTGATGTTGGGTTTGTGGCTTGATTGGTGGTTATGCACTTAGATTTTAATGTAAGAAAAATGGAACTAGTTTTAAAGGAAACTCAAGGCGAATAGAATTGAGATTGACTCCAAGGATATGACTTTGGCAATCTTTTGACCGGTTGATCCTTTCTTAAGCTAACCCATATAATTTCCCTAGTTCAACCAAAACTTTGAGCTTATGCTTAACCAAAATTTTCAAAGAAAACCAACTTTCAACTTACCCTTCTAGCTTATTTGTGTTTCAATACTTTCTTTTTATATGAAAGTTTATTCAAACTGCTTGACTAAAACACATAAGGATTGAGAGCCCCAAAGATTTACATGTGGAAGCAAAAGGGGGAGAAAAAAATAGCTCTTGCAAATCAAGACAAATGTAAATATTCAGTCTCACATCTAAGAGATGACACCACCACTGTATAGAATTCTGAATTGAAAAAATGGAGTGAGATAAAAAGTGGTCTACCAATTGGCCAAAGTTAAAGTTTTGGGGAATAGCTCTAGACCAAGGGGTATCTCAATTAAAGAATCTGGTTAAGTCCAGCATGCTGAATGGTTTAAACCTGGATGATTAACTTTTTTGACCAACCCATATCCCGAGCCCCATTACAAGCTAATGAAGTCCGAAAAATCTGAGGATCACTTATCTACAATTAGTAGAGAGTGGACTATAAAATTAGCATATGGGATTTTAGCAGTAATGAGAGACATTATAGTAATGATTAAGAAGTGGGGCAAGATAGAACATTTCTGTTAGGCAAACAAACACTCTTAAAGAAGACTATAGGAGGAATGCACCATCAATTGATTTCTTATTTTTTTGTAAATAACTGTGGAATGATTTACTGATCACATTGTGATCAGCAAGATCAAATGTTTTGACTCTCTGTATTAAGGCCTTAGGTTGAGGATGAGCAAATGTTTATGTTTGAGGGTATTTGGTTAGTGGAAATTATGCTGAATTATTAGGCCAAGTTTTGAAATAATTGTGTTGCAATTTCATTAATTTTTGGAGTTTATTCTGTAGGAAAGTGTTTCATATTCACCAAACACCAACTGGAAGGAGAAAGTGGCAATTTAGATGCTTTCAGCCATAATGCACCACCTTTTGGATTAATACAGAGGGCGGCGCCACATGATGTCAGATGGGAAGTTGTGGCGCTACGTAGAAGAGGAGCAGTACATGTGACGCCCAATGGCGCCACATTTGAGCTACGGCGCCGTGTGAACAAGGGATGGGAGCAGTGGAAAATGACTAAGTTTCCAATGCCTTAGTGCTAGACTCGGTGTAGGACCAGTGGACGCAGTAGATGTTTTCTTGGAACAGTGTCTCGGCGTCTGGATCCAACGCCAGAGCGCTGATCCTCGCTCGTCCAGCACCACGGTGACAGAAGCCAGGACCAGAACGCTGGAGATGAGGCGAAGAACATAACACGACGTCGTACAGTTGCGAGGTGCCACACTCTGCGCCAAGACATAGAGCCATCGGAGGAGTACCACTTTGCATGACACGACTTCACTTAGGGCACTATTAAAAAGGTGAATCTTCCACACTTGGGGTATTGCTCCTCCATGCCGCAAAGGCGGAGTGAGCATTTGGAGTGAAGCAGAGATACTTTTGTCATTGAAGGAGGAAGGAGGAGGAGCTCTAGGCAAAAGGATGAAGTTTACCTCTATTTCATCTTCGTTCTTCCTATCTATCATGTATTTATTGTTAATGGATAGAGATTTTACCAATTCTAGATTATGGGTAGCAAAACTTCATTTGGGGGTGACTGATGTAATGTGATTTCGGGTTTGGATTCATGTAATTTCATTTATTTTTGTTTATTTAGTGCAATCTATCTTAAATCTAGTATAAGTGTCCATTGGGAAGCTTTAACCTGAAGAGATTGATGACCTCTACATGTTCATCTTATCGTTTGATTGAGACTGAATGGTAATAAGAAAGGATACCACCACTCTGTGTGTAATCCCCAAATTGCAGGAAGACCAGCAAGGGCAGGTAGGCGTGCACCGCTGGACTTCAAAAGAAGCGTTTGGACACACATGGTCGCTTTAGGCTGAGCATCTTTCATGGGCCCTTGATTTAGACCTGTGTCCCCAAAAGACAATCAGGCAAAGTAGGGGGCATAGTTGTAGTGCCTCGAAAGAGGGTTATGCGTAGGGAATTCTAGACCCACTAACGAGATGTGAAATGCACACGTTACTTAATTGAATGAATCCTTTCCTTAATGGGCATGTATCACTAAGGAACTACTGTAATTAGATAATTAGTATTCTTTTATAGTTTTTACTTTCAAATATTATGACAATTCTCTTTAATTTCGGTTGTTATATATAGCTGTCGAGAATTCAATGGCTAGTGCGTAGCATAGTTCTCATGGGATGGATCTGGACTTGTCCAGTATATTACTTGGTGTTACGTGCAGTTCCGCACGGGCATAATTTTATAAGTGTCGATTTAGCCGAACGATGGTCGCGAGGCCGTGACCAACGTCTGGCACTACATAGCATCAAGAGTTGGCACTATGGCGATGGTTCAACGGCGCATGGCGTCGGACTAGTTAAGTGGCAGAATGTGAATTTTTGAATTTCGAATTCAGTGTGATTCAAACCATGAGTAGCTAATTCCCAATAGATTATTGGCACCATTGTTGGGGATTTATTTATGTTGATACTAATATCAATCTAGCCATAGAGTAGGTGATTTTAGTATTGGCTTGCTTGATTGTGTGCTTTTGTCAGCAGAGTTGATTGATTACTTTGTGTTTGTGCTTGATTTGGTTGTTTAGCTGAAGCATTTGAATTGAGTTAATTATCTTTTTGATTGAATAGGATATGAGATTGTTAGTGTTGTTGTGTGCATTTGTGTTTGATTTGGTGTTTAGTGAATCATAAATTTTAGTTGGAAGTTGATTTGTTCGTTTGATCACTTCTCTCTCTCGCAGTGTATGGCACCTGAAAGCGGTTTTGTTTTGTTGCTTTACGATCCAGAAATTGAGACGACTGGGAGAGAAAATTTGGGGCAGCACCGCTTATAATGTAGAGAGGGAAATATGGCAGAGGAAGCTGGCCCAAGTGCCTAGAGAGAGTTTGTAGTACCCCAAGCAGGGAATAGGAAAGGACATAGTAACCCATATTCCAACACGTATGACCCAGGATGGAGGAACCTCCTTTACTTCAAGTGGAGAAATGACAAAAGGGCTGCATCCACCCCAAAGCAATCAAATTTTCCAGATTTTGTGCAACAAGATAAGTTACAAACCTAGGCCTCAAGGTGAGAAGAGAACTCCTATGGAGTAGTTGCTCAAAATGGTACAGAGTCAGGATGCCTCCCTCCGGAAATTTGAGATACAGCTTGGACCGCTAGCCAAGACCATACGAACTCAGCCTCTAGGTTCCTTTCCTAGTTACATAGTTGATAATCCTAGGAAAGAAAGAACAAAAAGGAGTTGAGCAGTAGAATGCAATTTTATTGGAGAGTGAACAAGAGGTTGGAAAAAGAAATTGTGGGAGGGGTGAAGTTTGTCAGGGTTTAACCCAAGTGGAGAGTGATGTAGAACAACAGCCTCAGGTCAGTAAGCATGAAAAATTAGTTGAAAAGAAAATTTGGCCTACCCCACCAATCCCAGGTAGGTAATGACATCAGAAAGAGGATCATGAATTCAAGAAGAGTCTCGAAGTTTTTAAAGAACTTCATGTTAACATTCCTTTCCAGAGGCATTGGAGGATATGCCTAGCTAAGCTAAATTCATGAACGAAGTCTAAGTAAAAAAGTATAAGCTAGAAGATTCTGAATTGGGAGCCCTCATAAATGAGTTTAACGTAATTTGAGAGACAAACTCTCCTCCAAGGTTAAATATCCAGGTAGTTTCATCGTATTTTGCACTATAGGTACCCAAATCATTGAAGATGCTTTGTGTGATTTAGGGGCCAGTGTTAATATCATTCCTTATTGATCCAGGCACCCAGTGAGAAGATTTGCAATATGTGGAAGAGAGGTGGTTGATCATGGATGACTGGCCTCAACCTACTAGGAAGGAAGTTGCCCAATCCATACGCTACTCTCTCAATCCATACTCCACTAATTGTGAAAATTTGCTCCTAAGATTTTTAGGACTTTCCTTAGGTTGTAATGGGGCTAGGGACCATGGTAGGACAATGTCAATCATGAAGGTTCATTCTCTCTAATCACATTATTTTACTTAGAGTGAGCTCCCACTAGAAACTTTCCCCAAACATGAGATTTTGCCCTTGTAACCATTTCTTCCTTTTTCTTCCATTAAGCATTTGGTTTGATTTCTCTCATTTAGCTTAGTCAACTTTTGAATTTTGACTAATCTTTTGACTTCTTTTGTTTTTCAAGCACTTCTTCTTTCTCTTTCTTTTCTTCTTCTGTCTCTTTTCTATTTTTTTCTTTTCCTCGTTCTTCTTATCTCTCCAATTACTTCATTTCACCACACCATAAGAGCTCAAACTTCATTTCAATTGAACCATGTAATTTAAGAGTTAGGACATAGAAGAAGAGATAAATACAAAACAGATATGGCTTAGTAAAAATTTTGGCAATGGAAAAGATAAAGTTAAATGAAGGCATAAAATTTGGTTGTCTAGCGGATATACATAGGGTGGCTAGAAAGGCTCAACCGGTCCAAACATTGCCTAAATCCTTTCTTTGGCTACAATTTTCATCCTTTTCTCCTAGAGTTTCAATTGAAACGAGTTTTTAGAACCTAGGACAATGACTCAAGCACATCCACCATTAAAACCACATACCAAGAAATAGTAAATTAGTCACTAAAAAATTGACTCATGAGTGGCCTCTTTCAACTGAAATGAGCTAATCCTCAGTCTAGCTGTTCAAGTAGTGACCGAGCCCCACAAAATTCAATTTTCAAATCTAAAGCATGTTCATCATCACAATTTGCATGAAGGAATGAATACATGAATGACTGAATGAAAATTGCTACACCCCAAAACTTAATTTATACACATGCCCACAATGTATCATCACAATTTGCATGAATGGATGGATGCAAATTGATACTCCCCAAAACTTAATTTATATATTATCCACTATGTAGATCATACAATGAATATAACTAGAGGGGTAGAGAAAACTACCTGATGACATTACATCATTTGAATAAAACTTTTCTCTTCTATTGTGATGGTCAACTTTCGAGATCTGTGCTTGAGATAAATTTTGAAAAATGATTCAAGGAATGCCAAAAGAAATAATATTATGGCTAGCTCATGAAACTTATAGGATGACATAATAGAATCTGATCAAGGTAATACGGTTGCAGCATCTTCAGGAGGAGACAATACGCATATTATTCTCCAATTTGCTAATTGTTCGTTATATTGGGCAATAGGTTAGTAATTACATGAACCCACATATGAATTGTATGAATACACCCCCTAGCTCTTCCATACTAGACTCTGCATTTGAACTTGGTTTAGCATTAGCTTACGTTTAATTGTAGTTGATTTCGTGAGAACACCTCATATTTGCATTGGAGAGATATCGATATTGGGCATAAAATTTTTGTAGTCAATTTGCTAAGTTCCTGTGGATATGACTTGGTCTTGCTAGTATATTACTTATGGCGATTTGAATTCTTGCGTATGGGCGAACCTATATAGGTTTGATTTTTACCCAACAGTAGGCGCGGAAACCAAGTGGGAAGCGATTACAGCTTTTGTGGAGTGCGTGAAGGGAAGACGTAGGGAGAATGACCTTGTAAAGGCCCACTTAAGGAAGCAGGTTGCTTAGGGAGTTACCATTTGCCTGCGACAGAAGATTACCAACAGTGCGAAGAGAGCAGTATGGGTCGAGAGCGAGGGAACATCCGAAGAAGAACAGCTAATACCCCAAGGGTTGTAGGTGCAGGAAACAATCTATGACAGGTTTAGAGAGAGGGTCAGTCGTATGGAGCACCAAATGAGATGGGGGGTCTCATGGAAGATGAACAACTGTGGGACAGAGAAAGGGGTCAATAACAGTCTTCCCTCGATTCCCGGTCCCATGGAGGAGGACCTGAGCACAAGGACGCATGGAGCCTAAATGGTATGGAAATCCTATCCAATGAAGCACGAGATACCTGGACTCGGCCACGCCTAGAATGAACTAATCCTAAATCCAAGGCACTGAGTGTTGTGAGGGAACGGCTAACCCACTGGTCAGCCCAGAAGACTATGAAATCTGCAAAGAAAACCTAGAATTTGAATATGTACCTAAGGCCCATGGGCATAATGGGCCTGAACTTTTACAGACCCGATTTTACCAAACCCGATGTGCCAGGATATATTGAATGTCCAGTCTCGAGACAGCACCCAAATATTCCGTAGAACTTCAAACCACGGGCCTGGCCCCACCAGCAATTAGGGTACCCTAGAACATTGCACTCTTGCATCAGCATGCAGGAGGCCCGAGGGCCATGGTGCAATAGGCAAGGATTATTCTTGAAGCACAAAGGCCCACCTGGCAGATCCACAATGGAGCTGAAGATGGGAACCAATTGCCACGTGGTATGGAACACGGAATGGCAAGTCTTGGTGACCAAGAAGAAGCCGTACGTGAAGGTTTCCTAACCAGCATAGGAGACATGGGTTCATGCCAACTCAGGAGCAAGGCAATTAATTTGTAAGGAAACAACCAGAAAGGCAACCTGGAGTCCTGTTTGCTTAAAGATATGTTTCTTACAAATTCCCTAGGGTTTTGGGCAATGTTTATCTTTAAATGTATAAAGAGGTTAACATTGTAAGGTTTCTATGTCATCTTTGTGACCGGATAGAGATCCGAAAGGAAGAGCATTGGGGCTCTACTTGTAACTCTACTTATTTTGAGGAAGTCAGTCATTTTTTCCAATGCCTTTTTTTCTTTACTATGTTTTCTTTAAAATTGCTTCTATAACTTTTGGCATACGAGAAGAGTGTGGTGGCATTCTCCACCATAGACCCATACACTGGTCAGTGACAAGCTGATTCGTACGAAACGGTCCATATAAATAAATTGCCAGTACGCAAGCGCACGTGTCAGCTCAAGTAATAATCTCGTATTACCGGTTCATCTCCATAGGGACTTGTACTATTTACTAATACGTTCTCAATAACTATATCTAACTACCGAAAATTGCAAGAGATGTCACAAATTCCTAAATCAACTAACTACAAAAAGATACTAAAAGCTACTAACTACGAAGTTTGCCTAGAGTGATACATGCACAGGTGATGGAGGATTCATGCAAATTCAGTTGGGTGTGTAATTCTATTGCTTGTTAGGGGATCGGAGGTCCCAGTAGGCGGAGGTTCTCTCGTAGGCATGTGGTTGGGCACCTCTCTATAAATTCACTTCAGCTCAGCATATGAATTCTCGATGACAATATCTAACTACCAAAATTTACAAGAATTGTAACAAGTATGTAACTCGTATGAACTACAATAAGATACTAAGACTTACTAATACCGAAGTCTGCCTAAAGTGCTACACGATCACACGATAGACACTAGACAAATTGGAGTAAGGGGGACTGCATTCATGTGATAAATGGGGTATTCATGTAAATTTAGTTTGGGTGTAATTCCTAAGACTCATTAGTGGATCTGGAATTCACTACGCAAAACCCTCTCTCAAGGCGCTATGACCGTGCTTCCCTCCTTAGCCCTAGTTGTCTTTCGAGGTCAAGGGTCTAAATCGAAGGCTAAAAGCTCAGCCAACCTGACCACATGTGTTTGGATGCTCCTCTCGATGTCCACCAACGCACCTCTCACCTGCCACTGCATGCTTGCAGTCGATTTGGGGATCACACGTATGTAGATGGGTGTCTATCCCCGTATACCCCCTCAATCTCAATGAGGACATCAGATTTTTACGACGAGGTCGTCAATCAATCTCATCATACACAACGCATCCCATAATGTCAACTACACTAATTATAGATGGATTACACTAATATGAACTGTAATTACATGAATCCTTACCAAATATCACATTACAACACGAACCCCCCTTAGGGTGATTAGGTAGACATAATAAGGATTAGGAAAAAGCCTTATCCGAATTGATACAATCATAGTAGCTTAAGAAACACTCAATAAATAGAAATACAGAGATAAAAGTGGGAGAAGAACTTTGCTTCAACTCCCAATCCGCTCTGTCTTCCTTCCTTAGCTCCGCAGGAGTGTTTCTTGCTTCATCCAATGCTTGCACAGTCTCTAGGGTGCTGAGGCATGATGCCCTAAATGTATTTATACGTATTTAGAGAAGAGTCTGAAAGATTCCCTATTTTCCTTGTGCCCTAAGTAACCCGGAGCCATGTTGCGTTGAACTCCTTCCGTGGCGTGAAGTCTTTGTGCCGGGCATGGCAATGCACGATCCTGGGACGTCACATGATGCTGGGGTATTGCGCTTTATGCTCCTTTTGTACCGCCGGCACACCTGGGCAGAGTCTGAGCGCCGGGGTGTTAATGTGCAAAGATGTGCTCCCCTGCGCTAAGTTTGGGCGCTGAGGCGCTCAACCTATAAAAGCATTTATGTTCCTAGCACCCCTGTGCAGAGTCGAGCCCCAATGCACTCGACACTAAGTTGTTTTCCTTGCTCGCAGACTTCATTCAGGCAACCACCACAGTTTCAATTCTTGGCGCCATGTGGGTCTGCCACTCTGCTTCTGCTATAGACATTCTGACACCTTGGCTTCTACCATGGAGCCATGTGTCATGGCACACAATGTATCTCTTCTTTGTGACACCATGTGACACCGGCTTCTATATTGGGTTTTTAGCCCAAAAATGCGTAGTTGAGCCCTTTCCTTCTCTACTTGGTGTTTTCCTCATTTTGGGACCTAAACCTACAAATAAACACCAAAAGTAAGTGAGAATGATCTCAACTCATTATAGAATATGGTCTAACACTGCAGCATATTTTCCACTAACCAAATACACCCAAACTTAAATGTTTGCTCGTCCTCGAGTGAAGGCCTTAATACTGCAAGCCAAACATTCTATGTTGATGATCAAAATGTGATCAGTAGTCATGCAATTCAAATTTACAAAATAAATATTAAACCTCTGTATGATGGTTTGTTCATTAAATGGCCTTTTTTTTAAGAGCTACCTAAAAATGTTAAATTCCCCCTACCCCCACCCCCCCTCCACTGCCCTAATCACTTCTATAGTTTTGCTCATTATGTGCTATTTCCATCAATCCACTTTCCATACACTTATGAATTCACTGCTAGTATTTCCTACGCTAATTTCACACTCCACTCTCCACTAATCGTAGAGAGATGTTCCTAAGATCTTCTCGGTTGTAATGGGGCTAGGGACCAGGGTAAGTAAACAAGGTGAATCATTGAAGGTTGAATCATTCAGCATGCAAAATTTAACCAGATTGGGATAATTGAAGCTTCCCCATTAATAAAAGTTTACTCCCCCCAAAATTAAGCTTTGGCTTATTGCCAGCCAAATTTTCACAACACCTCTTATTTGAGAATTCAATGCCTTCATGACATTGTATCAGTCATCATTTTGGTTTTTCAATAATTTTCTGAATAAAACTTGCTTTTTAAGGGTGTTTTTTTTTAAGATTATTTGCCAATCTCAAATTGCTTTCACTCATTGCTCCTTAGGAGTTTCAACTCCAACCTGATTCAGCTATGCAACTTGAATGATAAGTCATGCAAGAAAAAAAAATTAAAACAAATGTTAGCTAATGGTGTGGTTTGAAATATGTTCGATCGAAAAAAAATTGTTTTGCTTAATCTCAAAATTTGGGTAACTAAGGTATATACATAGGTTGGCCTAGAGGACCAAAAAGTCAATACATGGCCTAATTCATCTCCTTGGATTCACTTCTCTATCTATTTTGCTTTGAGCTTCATTAAAAAATAGTTCTAGTATCAAAATGTGAAGACTAAGTGCATACCACCATTCAATCCACAAACCCTGCACTAACGAGATTGCTATATTGGCAAGTTAGTACATGGCCTTTTAAAAATATAAGGCTTGCTAGAATCTTCTATACAACCATAGAACTAATGACCATCAACATGGAGTAGTTTATTTTGGTTATCTAATATATTGTTGTAATTTTGAAAATCTTCACTTCACATTGAAATAAACTCAATCATGCAAAATAGAATTTGGTCACCTAAGGCTGAGCATTGTATTCCGTTCCCCAATCTTAGGTCTATCAGTCGTGCAATTTGTTTGGGGATAGATTTTTTCTAACCATACTCATAAAGGAACAAAGCCTTTCATTCATTCAATGCACAAAGAGAGTACATTGCACACATTAATTCTACTTTGGCTTATACGAGCAAAGACTTGTGCTCACCTTGGGTTACATAAAAAGTTAACTTCACATCCTATGTGATATAAAATTGATGTCTCTCAACTTCCTCACACACTCAACTCGCTCTCACTGTCCTCCTTGCCCTCCCTGATCTCCTCCTTTTCCTTTGAGGGCTTTTGCCCCAGGGTACAATAGAAAGGAAACCCTTGCAACTTAGATGAGTTTTGATTTTCACACCATCCGTGTACTTGTCGAATGTTCCTCAAATGGTTAGCCAACATATTTTTGTTGTTGGTGATCTCATTCTACAAGCTGCTCTTGCCTTCTTCTCTCGCTGGTCTCCTCTTAAAATAAAATCTCCTAGTTTCTTTTTTTGCTGTCTTCTTCCCCTTCTAATGCTGGGCTGGTGATTTTTCTCCTTCCATTTCAGCTACTCCTGAGCTCAGAAATAACAAAATAGGGCAGAGGAGAAACAATGATCTCAACAATCACCTTAGAAACTTCGTAGTTACCCTGGCGGATTGAGTCTCGCAAAAATCCTTTCCGAGATGTGAGAAACTGTGAATGGAAGCTAACAAATGCCTTTGGCCCATCCATACTGGTTGAATCGAGTTGAAATCGCAAGGATTCCTCTTTGATTTGGCCTAGATTAAGGAGGTAGGTTTTCGAAAAGAGTTTCTTTCAAATGCTCTCAGTTCAAGTCAACACTATGTGGCATCAATCAGGCTGAGGATTTATATAATTATTGCCCAACTCTTTTGACACCATATGGCGTCGAGCTCTTTTTGCATGGCGCCAGTCACTTAAAACTTCTTTTCCGTAAGTTGGCGCTTTGCGGTGTTACTTAACCTGCTCATGGCATAGGCTCGATGCTGTGTGGCTATAGAAACCTCCTCATGGTTTCACATTGACGCCGTGTGGCGCCAATAAGGGAGACGTGGTGTCGCCCCTTTGGAGATGCATAATTCCGTGGGAAGTGAGTCTTGACTTCATGGCTTGCTCCTTTTAAGAAAAACTTTATTCTATCTCCAAAAGTAACTACTTAAACTTAAGACACCATTAAACAATCACATGCTTCACCAATTACACAATAAAGTGCCCAAAATTGTACTGTCAAGTACATGGTGAAGGTATGAAAATGTTCAATTCTTTGTAACTCTTATAATTCGACTCAAACATTTTTCATACTAGTCATGAACTACATTTAAAGCATACAACTGCACATATTGAGTCTCTCCTAACTAAAGAAAGTTTAACTCTACTCCATCTCAAAATTTTCTATATACAAAACAAGGGTTACTTCCCAAGAAGGACCAATTTTTAAAGACTTTGATAATACTTTCCAAAATTTCTTTAAACCTATCCTGGATCTAAAATGGGGTTGGAAGGGACATGTAAATCACAACTTGTCCCTTTATCTCAGACTCTTCCCATAGACTTTTTCAGCTAGTTTGCATAAGTCTTTGGGGGTTAAAGGCTCTTTCTTCTTCATTTTTGGTGGGGTACTTAACTCCTCTTCCACCAGCCTTCTCAGCTCTTTGAGCATCTTCTCCCTGAGCTTTCCACGATCAACTAAGTATGGGTCAGAGCTTCTTCCAACTTATTCATTGGTTTCACATCAAGTATCTATTTTTAAGCACCTTTCTCTTCATAGGACGAACTGCTCTTTATGACACAGAGATCTAAACCACTTTCCGGTGGCCAACTCTTGAGAGCCTCCCTTGCCAACTTCAGTGGTGTTTCACCCATGTTTCCTTTTTGTTCTTCTTCATGGCTTTAGGCACATAGAAGGATACCTTTTGGCCATTGGTTGTCCTCATGGCGTTGCTCCTTTCTTCAACATCTATGATAGTACAAGTAGTTGCCAAAAAAAGTCTTCTAAGAATGAAGAGGCATTTCTGTCCCTTCTTCCACGTCGATTACCAAAAAGCCAGCTGGAAAGACAGGCCCATTCACCTTGACCAACATGTTCTCCAAAATTCCCCTTTGGTAGCTGATTGATCCATCAGCTAACTTAATTTTATCTCTGTGGGTGGTTGTTCACTGAGACCCAATCATTTGAATATATTGAAGGTCATAATGTTGACACTAGCCCCTGGATCACATAGAGTGTCCTCGATTGTTTGAGTCCGTATGGTGCATTGTATTGCAAAGCTCCCTGGGTCTTTCACCTAGGGAGAGCACTTTTCTTTCCAATTGCTTCTTCCTTTGTCTATATATACCTTCCATCCAGAAGTGTCCTCAGATTTCTCAAAAACAGAGATGTATATATGAATTTTCGAAGAAACTTCACGTGGCTGTGGAGGTTTAAACTCCTCCATCTTTTCTCATTCAGATTCAACAGTAGGTGGTGGCCAAACTTTCCTTTCCCCATATTTTTCTTCACTTGACCAATTGGAGAGGAATCTGAATTGGCTTTTTCAGACTTACATTTTGCTGAAGCTCTTCCTCTGGTCTCCATATTGGTGTTGGATGGGACCCATAACCCATCTCTTCCTCCTTACTTTCTACCTCATATAATTCAGTCCCATCGATCTAAACCCATTACCAAGGAGATGTCTGAGACAGTTTTACCTAATTTACTTCTTAGTAATAGGGAGATTGGAATTGTCCATGGGAGAGATAATCATACCCATTTTCGTCTTCAGGAGTGAACTCTTGATTCACTTCTTCCATCTCCTTTTGTGATAGATTCTCCCTAGCCAACACTGCATTGTGGCGCTCCACTTCTTCTTTATCTTCTTTCATTGGATTCTCCACTGTATCACTGGGGAGAGACCCTCCGAGCCTTAGCTTTGGAAAATTGTCCCAATTGGTTTTTATATTCCTAAGTGAGGAATCATGGCTTTGCAAAAAGTTAAGCAGTAACTCATGGTTGGAATTTGATTTCTCAGCTTATAGATGATTCTGAAATCTTCCTTTTGAGCTGATCTTCCCCCTTGCATATTTCTCCATCTGAAGTTCGGATAGTTCTTTCAACAGGGATTTTATGTGTTGGAGTACCTGTTGTTTCTGTTATGGACGTATTGCATGTTGGGCGCAAAAGACCCTAAATAAATTCGCCCATACACCAGCATACATATCGCACCAAGTAATATACTTGAAGAGTCCATATCGATCCCACAGGGACTACTACTACTTACAAGCATATGAATTCTCTACAATTATATGTAACTCCCAAAATTAACGAGAATTGACACAAGTCCCTAAATGTATAAACTACAAAAAGGATTGTAGGACTTACTATGGAGTCTGCCAGAAGTGATACACGCTCACAAAATAAAAGCTCTAAGAATTCCTCTAAGAATTGGATTTGAGGTATGTGCATTCATGTGATAATTGGGCAATTCATGCAACTTCAGTATCGTGTGTAACTCATTAACGATCAGGCATTCCGTAATTGTAACCCTCTCTCGACGCGCTACGACCTTGCCACCCTCCTTAGACCTATTTGCCTCTCGAGGTCAAGGACCTAAATCAAAGGACTATCATCTCAGCCAACCTGACCACATGTCTGGACTCTTCTCTCGAAGTCCATTGGTACACCTCTCACCTGCCACTACGCGATTGCAGTTGATTTGAGGATCACACGCAGGTTGAAAGATTTCTATCCCCATAAAACCTCTCGGTCTTAACAAGGACATCATATTTATACAACTAGGTCATCAATCCTGTCATACACAACACTAAATTAAAGATATATTACTGTAATAAGAACTGAAATTACATATATCCTTACTAAATATCACATTACAACACGAACCCCCCTAAGGCTGTTTAGCTAGACATAACAAGGATTAGGGAAAAGTCCCAATCCGAATCCATACACAGCAAAGTAGCTAAGCAAACACTCAATAGATTAGAACATAGTGACAAAAGAAGTAGAAGAATTGGCCTTCAACACCAAATCTTCTCTGTCTTCCTTCCTTTGCTCCTAAGGAGTGTTTCTCCTTTCCTCCAAAGCTTGCACAGCCTCTAAGGAAAGGAGGCATGATGCCTAAAGTGCGTTTATAATGCCTATTTATAGGGCAGACTGATAGATTTACCTAATATTTTGTTCCCTATGTGATCCGGCACCAAGTGGCATCGGACTCGTTTTGTCGCGCCAAGTCTTGGCGCAAGCGTGGCGCCATATGATTATTTGGCATTGAGCAATGTGTTCCTTCATACCACCAGTGCTCCTACAATGGGTTTGGGTGCCAAGGCGTTGGATGAACGAGGATGATCGCTCCTGCGTTGGGTTCAGGGGCCGAGGCGCTCAACCCAGAAAACTTCTGCTACTCCAAGGGCCCCTGCATTTTCCTTGCTTGCAAGCCACATCCAGAACAACGCCACGGCTTCGCCCCAGGCGCCATGAATCGTCAGCCACTTTCCTTATGCAATTGTTATTCTGATGTTGTTGCTTCAACTCTGGCACCATGTGGTGTTGTTTACTCCTCTACTTCGCGCTATGGCTTCCAATCTGAAGCTATATGGTGCTGGCTTCGGCATTGCTCCAAAATGGGGTGTTGTTAGGCTAGAAATACATGGTTGATCTCCTTCCTTCTCCAGTTGGTGTTTTCTTCAACCAGTTATAAAATACGGTCTAAAAACACAACAAATTTCCACTAACCAATTGTACACTTTGAACAGTGAATGTGCGTACCTCAACTCCGTGTCCAGCACCACCACATAGTTCACAGCATACGAATGGACTTTGTGCTAGCTGAGCTTTCAAAGCTTCTATTTTCTTCTTCAAGGCATCCATCTGAATTCTGATTTTCTAACATACGAAAGGACTTTGTGCGTACCTCCAACTTGCTTTCTTAAGCCTTGACTTTGCTCAGGCATGCTTCTTGGCCTTTATGTTTTCTATTTGTAGCTGTTGGCAGCCATATTTTCTAACAGGTTGTACGCCTCTTCAATGGATTTATACAAAGGTGGCCCGGTGTAGAAGGTATGCTCGTGTGACCTTTTTGTATGCAATGGTGATGGAACTTCTTTAGAAACTCTATAAAATTATCTCAAGCCTCATATAAAGATTCCTGATCCAATTGAGTGAAGATATTGATATCCTTTTGAAACTTTATCGTCTTAGCTGGAGGGAAGAACTCAGCTAGAAATTTCTTCTGAAGGTCCATCCACATGGTAATTAACCCTGCAGGCAATGAGATTTACCCGTGCTTTGCCTTTTTGCTTAGTGAGAATGGGAATAATCTCAATCTTATTGCATCTTTTGAAACACTATTGTGCTTCAAGGTATTGCAAATCTCCTGGAAATCTGCTAGATATGAATTCAGATCATCATTTGGAAGTCCACCAAATTGAAAAGAGGCTTACATCATTTGGATAATTACCAGCTTGATCTCAAAGTTATTAGCCAAAATTTCTGGTTTTCTAATGCTAGAGTGTGTACCTCCAACTTGAGGTACAGCTAATTCTCTCAAACTTCTTGGCCCTTCTTCTGCCATATCTTCCTCTCTTCTCCCAGTCCTTCGCTACCTTAGATTGGTCCTTGCGGTCCTCTTAATTTCAGGATCGTAGGGACGCAATGCATGGCCTCTACATTCTTTTATACAACAGAAGAGAGTGAAAATTCAGCAGCTCAACAATCAACTTCCATACACAAATAAAAATTACCTAAAAAACAAACAAAAACAAACAAAAACAAACAAAAACAAACAAAAACACACAAATACATTTATTTTAATTAACAGAGATAGCTATACAAAGATGAAAACTAACTAATTAAGTTACACTAACCATGCAACTATTTTAGTCAATTATAAATAACTACTATAAACTAGGTTACAAATATAAAGCTTAATACTGATAGCAATAAAGCTAGTTCCCGACAATAGGGCAAAAAACATGGTTGGCCTCAAACGACTCTATATAAATTCGCCTATATGCAAGCCTACGTGTCAGACCAAATAATATACTAGACAAGTCCAGATCCATCCCACAGGGAATAGTTCTACTTACTAGCACATGAATTTTCTACAACTATATCTAACTACAGAAATCAACAAGAATTGTCACAAGTATCTCACTCATATGAACTAGAATAAGATACTAAGACTTACTAACTATAGAGTCTACCTAAAGTGATACATGCTCACACGATAGAAGGCTAAAAAATTTTAGTCGGGGGTCATGCATTCATGTGATAAATAAGGGATTCATTCAAATTCAGTTTGGGTGTAATTCCTATGGCCTGTTAGTGGATCTGGAATTCAGTACGTGTAACCCTCTCTCAAGACGCTACGACCATGCCTCCCTCCTTCAACCTATTTGTCTTTCGAAGTCAAGGGTCTAAATCAAAGGCCAACAACTCAGCTAACCCGACCACATGTGTCCGGACGGTTCTCTCAAAGTCCATCGGCGAACCCCTCACCTGCCACTGCACACTTGCAGTCGATTTGGGGATCACACGCAGATTGAAGGGTGTCTATCCCCCATATACCCTCTTGGTCTCAATGTGGACATCGGATTTGTACGACGAGGTCTTCAATCCAATCGTACACAATGCATCCCATAATGTCAACCACACTAAATTAAAGATGAACTACACTAGTATGAACTGAAATTAGATGAATCCATACAAAATATCACATCACAACACAAACCCCCTAAGGGTGCTTACATAGACAGAACAAGGATTAGGGAAAAATTCCAATGCAACTCCATACAAAAGCAGAGTAGCTAAACAAACACTCAATAGATAGAAATACAAAGAGAAAAGAGGGAGAAGAATTTTCCTTCAACTCCTAATCCACCCCATTTTCTTTCCTTTACTGCTGAGGAGTGTTTCTCCCTTCCTCTAAAGCTTTCACAACCTCTAGGGCATGGAGGCGATGCCTAAAGTGCATTTATAATGCCTATTTATTGGGGAGTATCAAAGATTCACTTATTGTTTTGCCCTAAGTTACCCATGTGGTGTCGGACTCGTTTAGTGGCACCAAGCCTTGGCGCTGAGCATGGCTCTACGCAATCCTCTGGCATCACGCTTTCTGTTCCTTATGTACCACCAGCACTTCTGTGCTGAGTCTGAGCGTTGGGTGTTGATGTGTTGAGTCTAAAAATGCAGTATATTTTCCACTAACCAACATGCCTCCCTCCTTAGCCCTATTGTCTCTGGATGTCAGGGTCTAAATCAAAGGCCCATCAGCGTAGCCACCATGACCACATGTGTCTGGATGCTTCTCTCAAAATCTACCGCCGCACCCCTCAGGCTCTACTAATAGAACAAAATCGATTTGGGGATCCCACATTGATAGAAGGGTGTTGGTTTGTGTAAATTATGCTGCATTTTTAGGCCAAGTTTTGATTTGATTGGGTTTAAATTTCACTAACTTTTGGTGTTTGTTGTTGGAAAGTGCTTTGTATTTGCCAAACACCATCGAGAAGGAGAAAGAGGCAAACTAGACAATTCCAGCCAAAAAACACCCCATTTTGGACCAATACCAATACAGAGGATGGTGCCACATGGTTCCAAATGAGAAGTCACCTTGCCATGTGAAGAGCAGCAATGCACATGATGCCACATGGTGCCACACTAGAAGCTATGGCACCACACGAACATGGAACATGAGAAGAGGAAAAAGGAATAAGTGTCCAACGTCTCGGGGCCAGGTGCAATGCTGGAGCATTGGACACAACAGAAGCTTCTGGGCACAATGCCTCGGCGTCAGGTTCCAACACCGGAGTGCTGGCCCTTGCCATAACAGCTCTGCAGTCTTAGAAACCAACGCCAGAGTGCTGGTCCTCGCTCAAGAGGCATCATGGGGTAAGAATCCAGCGCCTGTTCACTGACGATGCGGGGGAGCAACGTAAAGCGACGCCATATCATCGTGTGGCGCCAAGACCTGGCGCCATCAGAAGGGTTCCATGCCACGTGGTGTCACGTCATTTAGGACGCCATAAAAGGGGAATCTACTTGACTACCCTATAAATATGCGCTATAGCCACACTTTGGGTATTGCTCCTCTGCGCCTCTGCGCCACTGAGGCAAAGTTGGACTAAGAGAGAAGCGAAGCTACTTTGGGTAACTAAAGGAGGACGAAGAAGGATTTCATGAGCAAAAAGGGAAGCCTTTTGCCTTTGTTTTATCTTTATTCTTCATCTATTATATTTGTAATGCTATTGGATAGGCATTCTTCCCAATTCCAAACTATGTGTGGCTAAGCTTCTTTTGGGGTGATGTAATGTTATTTCGGGTTTGGATTCATGTAATTTCAACTATTTTAGCTATTTAAGTGAAACCTATCTTTAATTTAATATGAATGTCCATTGGGGAGCTTTTAAAATGAAGAGATTGACTTCCTCTATCATGTTTATCTTATCCTTTCGTTCAAAAGGAAAGGTAATACGAGAGGATACCTCCACTCTGCGTGTGATCCCCAAATCCACTGTTATCACACAGGGCAAATAAGGTGTTCGCTGGTAGACTATATGATCTATTAGACACATGTGGTCGTTTGGGCTAAGCAAATAAGGTGACCTCGAAAGACAATCAGGCTAATGAGGGGGCACGGTCGTATTGCCTCGAAAGGGGTTATGCGTAAAGAATTCCAGACCCACTAACCTGGTAGGTATTACACGCTTAGCTGAATTTCGTGAAGCCTACCCTTAATTGCATGAAATCACTCCACCGTACTCCTTATCTGCTTAGCCTCTCAGGTGGGAGTGCATCACTTAGCATTACTGTAATATGATTGTTAGTATTCTTGTTAGTATTCTTGTGTACTTTTGACTTTGGTTTATGGTGGCATTCTCTTTAATTTAGGTAGATGTAGAGAATTAATTGGTTAGTACGCAGCATAGTCCTCGTGGGATCGATCTGGACTTATCCAGTAAACTTACTTGGAACGATGCGTGAACTTGTGCATGGGCAGAATTTTATAAGTGTCAATTTTGATGCCGACAAGGTGTCTATCGCAGTATACCCTCTCGGTCTCAACAGGGACATAGAATTTACACTAAGAGATCGTCAATCTCTTCGTGAGCAAAACATCCCATCATTCAATAATACTAAACTAAAGATGGATTACACTAATATGAACTGAAATTACATGAATCCTTAGCAAATATCATGTTACATCACGACCCCCCTAAGGGTACTAAGAAAGACAAAGTAAGGATAAGGGAAAAGTCCAAAATCCAAATTCATACAAAGCATAGTAGTTAAGCATACACATAAAATCATAATAAACATATAAAATAGGGAGAAGAAGCTTCCCTTCAATTGCCTATCCACTCTTTCTTCCTTGCTTTGCTCCTCGGAAGTGTTTATCCCTTACTCCAATGCTTCCCGAGCCTCTAGGACATGGGAGTGCAATGTCTGAAAAGTATTTATAACCCCGTTTTATAGGGGAGTCTAGAAGATTCCATTTTTTTTGTCCTGCAGTGATTTCGTGCCATGTGGCATCCAATGTGTTCTGTGGCGCCGAGCATGACACCACAGCGTCGTTTCCCTCCACCTAATGTTTTCATGATTTTGGGAACCTGCAAGTAATCTCCAAAAGTAATGGAGAATGGTCTCAACTCATTATGAAATATTGCCTAAAAATACTACATAATTTACACTAATCAAATACCCCCAAACTTAAGTATTTGTTCGTCCTCAAGCAAAGGCCTTAATATTGAAAGACAAGCATTCTATTTTGTTGATCAAAATGTGATCAATAGTCATGCAATTCAAATTTACAAAAGAAAAATTAAAACTAAAACTGATGGTTAATTTATTCAATGTTCTTCTTAAGGCCATTCACTCACCTAAAAACATTTAAATTTCCCCAAAACTTAACAGCATTTGTAGTTTCTCTCATTACATACTATTTCCATCAGTTTACTTTACTTGACCTTACGAATTCTCTACTAAGATTTTGTAAGCTAATTTCAAAATTCACTCTCCACTAATTACTGAGAGATGATCCTAAGATCCTTAAGACTTTTTGTTATAGTTTATTCCCACATAGACAAACAAGTAGAAAAGATCATAACTTATTAGTTTGAAAGATACTTCCTAACTTCGACAAGTCATTTCGGGGTAGACCTTGGCCCAACTTTACAAAGTAATGGAAAAGTAGACCTTAGTTTTCTCAACAAGGTATCAGAACGGCTTTGTAAGTGACGATTCGTCACTTATAGAGATAATGGGTTCCTGTATCGTCAATGGTTTTCTCCAAAGTTAGGTTTGTAAAGTTTATATTTTTTCTTTTTAAGTTTATTATTTCTCAAATTTCAGTTCAATGGAGTTAAAAAATTTTGTGGTGGCTGTTTGAGGATCATTAGCTGTTATTCTCTTTCATGAGAAATTGTTCTTCGTAGTTTCAATTTCGGAAGCTGTTTTTATTAGGTTGCAAGTCTCTACACGGCTGGAACTTTTTTTTCTTCTTTGTAAGAAGTATTTGAGTTCGAGCACTTCATTGAAAATTTGTTATTTTTTTATCCTTTATGATCACAAGTAGCTTAACTTGCTTTGTGGCTGTTTGAGTTCGAAAATTCTCCTGCTGCTTTTACATCATGAAGTTGCTGCCGCCTTCTTAGTGCTTGCGACCTGAAAGTTACACAGCTACAAAACCGCAGTCCAAAAGGCGCCGGCGGAACACAATGCCCATTGGCGGACATCCGACGACGGGTAACGCCACATCGTCGGAACGTCCATCGGTGGAGAAGTCGGCCGATGTAAAAACCCGTCGCGCGACAAAAAAACCTGTCGCGCGAACGAATTGGGTCTGCCGACGCCGGGAGCCGTCGGTGGAGTAAATCATCCAACGACAGACTTCACAGCGTCGGCGTAATGGATTCCCCCGACGCATCCCTACGCGTGGGGGTGCGTCGGCGGAATGGATTCCCCCAACGTGTGGGGGTGCGTCAGCGGAATGTTTGAAAAAATAAAAAAATTAGATTACAGAGCAGAGAGAAAAGAGAGAAGAGAAGAGAGAAGAGAAAGAGAAGAGAGAGAGAGAGAGAGAGGAGAGACCAGAGACCAGAGAGCAAGAACGAGGAGAGAAGAGAGGAGAGAGGAGAGAAGAGAGAGAGAGAGAGAGAGAGATGAGAGAGAGAGAGAGAGAGCAAACCTGTCACCATATCTTCCAACTGAGAAGCGTAAAACAGTTTCGAGAGTGCTAAGCCAACAAGCCCTGCTACATGATGGCAATACTCGTCATAATCGTCCACTGGTTCAACCTACATTACAATGTGTTGGCAAAAATCGATTTACTAAAACCCAGTGAACAGTGAAAAAAATATGGCAAGTATACCAAGTAAGCATGTTTTTTGTTTATAAAGATAGAAATCAAACCTCTTTGCAAATAAATTTTGCCATTGCTGCTCCCATTCTTCTAGTAATATCATCAATCATATAAAGTTGAATTGAAAGCTACCAAGACACCACTTAATTTCTTTCTTCCCTTCTTGCGATTCACTATCTGCCACAGCAAGCACTTTCATTTTAATGAAACAAGGTTATGCAAAGCCATCATGCTCACCACCGAGAGGACAGCCATGGGTGTTTCAGATGATATCATCCACTAACTTCTTTACATCGATGTGAAGCTAATGGATAGCTGCCCTTCTCGATTTTCCAGGGCACCTTCTCACTGCAATGTAATGCACCTCATCTTTTCCTAGATCTGAAGATAAATAAAAAAATATATATTTAAAATTAACTCCTACCAAAACATATAAGTCAACAACAATTTATGAGTAAACTAAACACATTTCACATAAAAAAAACATATAGCTTGCTATGGTGCAATAGATGTTTGTCATAACAATAATTTCATAACAGTGATGGCTGTTGTAATTTAGAAGGGAAAAATGTTAAAAAAACATAGCTTTATGATGGACAAAAGACTTTTTATTTTTAAAAGGGATAACACAACATTATAAAAGGGAACCCAGATCCATAGAAAACAGAAGATTACAGAGGAGAAATTATGAATAGCAGATCTATAGATCGATTGAGGATTCCAATAGTCTCAGAACTAGCAGAACAGTCAATCAGCACCAACAGATAATATAATTATGAGAAGTAATTATGAACTTATTAATTTATAATTCAAAGAACCTAGCTGAGTTGTAGTTCTGATGGTTAAGCATTTAACATCTGGACCCAAGACATAAGAACATAATGTTTGGCGAAATACGAAGTGCTATTGTACAGCAAAATTGTTTCTCAAGGCAAATGCTAATTGGACTTGAAGGCCCATAAAAGTGACAGAAAGCAAATTAGAGAGATAGAGAGATAACAGAAGATAAATCCTTAACTTTCATTCTGCAGCAGCTTGTGCGAGAGGTAGATTGCATACATGGAGAGATTGCACAGAGAGTTATATGAGAATAAATTCAATAGAGAGATAACAGAAGATAAATCCTTAACTTTCATTCTGCAGCAGCTTGTGTGAGAGGTAGATTGCATACATGGAGAGATTGCACAGAGAGTTATATCAGAATAAATTCAACAGCTATTAATTGAGCAAAACCAAGAAACAACTTCTGTTGATACAGTTGAGAGTCGGGGTAGATATCTCAGTTGCATGTATCAACTCAATAATCTCTTTATTCCCTTTTAGAAAAATATATTTATAATGAGACTTTATGCAGCACTTCTTGTTCAGCTCTTACTGAAGCTTCTTCATACAGATTGGCAGCAAGAAGCAGAACTTCATCTGAGGACAACATCCTCATATATAGCCTATCTTATACATCATTCCCTATTCTAGACATGACGAGCTGGTTATTTATTTTCATAGCACTTCCTTTACATTACTCTTTCTTTGATAATATTCACCATTGTGGGGAAGAATATATCATTTCATTTATACAAGGAACAATGGAAAGCTGCCCTGCCAGAGCAGTCTTTAAACAAGCTGACTGAATCAGTGATCTAAAACATGATATAGACCTGACTTTGCACATAATTAATTAGACATGCACTACAGTGCAACTTGAAGAAAATCAGTACAGAGATAGCAGCATTTGTTAAATCATCAAGCAAGTGTGCTTTCTAATGAACATTTGTTAAACCATCAAGTCCAGTTATGTTTCGAAAATGCTGACTTTTACTTTGGTGGCTCTCCCTGTATAACCTACTCTTTGAAAGGCTAAGAACCCTCAGCAATACGTTCTAATGAACATTAACATGAAGTGCACTTGTATCAATCAAGTCAGAAGCATGATTACGATTATGTATTAGATTTAAGTTCATCATTAGAAGGGGCAACATCTATATATATCACAAACATAAATAGTTATCGAAAGAAATGAAGCTTATTCCACTGTATATATATCTGTATATATAACTTTCATAAGGCAGGTAAAGGATTTCCCCATTTTTAACACCTGCACATAAAACAGAGTTTAAATTGAAATATGCAATTCTTTGATGAAGAAATGACTTGGGTTTCATATTCACCCGCCAAACAATTAAAAGGCCACAGATCCGAGGGATTGAAGGAGCCACATATTGGAAAATATGTTTGATTCAGAGACACGCCATCTTCCACAACTCCCAGCACCGGCACAACGGCTTTCTGAATTCAAGTATTAATACACATAATTGCTTCACCGTGACATATATGTATTTAGCTAACATTCTGAGCACATCTACTGAACACTGCTCTATTAATGATCCACAAATGGAACGACAAGTAAATAGAAGTTGGAATAAATCCAGGTTTTGAGGGTGTTGGAGCCCCCAAAAATAAGATGAAGCAAATAATTGGCCAGAACTGTAGATTATGCGAACACCGCTATCAGTGTCCACAACGTCGCTGATCTCCCCAACTTTCAGTGCAAAAGTTGCTTCTTCAAACGGCTTCTGCATCTGACCTCGAACAACCAGTTATACTTCCACAAACATTTCCGGAGGTCGAAGCTGGCTTGAAGATTTCCGGAGGGTTTTTGAAGAGGAGATGGCCGAATATGCTTTCGATTCCGATGAGAACGCTCCCTGGATGATTCCGAAGGTCTTGGTCGGAAAACTATGTCGGAGACCAAAACCTAGCTGGAAGACGAAAGCGCGGGCATGGAGAAAAAATTACAACAGTACCGTCAATATTTAGGGCGCACGGGAGATGGGCCTGACGATCCCACTTTTTTGGACTAAAAATCAGGGTTTAAAACTCCGTAGAATCGGCCGACAGCTGGCCCAGGTCCGCTGGCCGACACCATCGGTCTGCGGAACGAAGTTTTTTACTAATTAGAGAGACTTTGTGGTTCATCGTCCCTATGCTATGCTATTTGACAGAGTTTGGAAAGTCTTTAATCCTTGTTGAACAAGGATTTGACGTGGGTATTATTTTCAATTTAAAAAGAGGTTGCCATTGGCTCAAACTGGTTCGTTGTGTTGAAAAGAAAAGTTTGTTTTGGTTATAAAGGGACTATTCTATTTTTCGGAGAGACACCTTCCTTTTTGGTTTCATATCCAATTCTCTTACTTATGTGCGTAAACATTGCTGATAGCATTCGGTGAGATGAACTTTGGTTCATACGAATTTAAATTTTATTTAAGTTGAAGTTCCGGTGTCGGATAAGCAATGTCAGATAAGCAGCAGTGAAGTTGTTGTAAGTTTGCTGGTCTTCGTGAAATTTTTGACGAAGAGAGTTTTTATATTTGATACTGTCAGTATACTGTTTTATTGGAATTTCATTCAACTTGAAGTTCTTGAGCAGAATCAGAAGAATAACGATTGGTTTCATGTTTCTTTCTGGTAAGTGGTATTCCTAGTTGAATTATAAGAAGGGCATCAATCGGGTGGTGTTCGTGGAGGAGTTCATTCCTTCTCCGAGATTTAAGTAGAAACAGAAAAAGGATCTGAAGATTTTTATAAGGGGATGGAGGGAGATGAAACGAAAATCTGTGTCTGTATATCTCGAACTACTAAGGAAATCAATAGTTGTTGCCCAAAGACCGGAAGTTGCTGCTGCAAAATTCTTTGCTTACTAGTTGAACTTTTTTGGTGTGACTTCCTAGATGCTGATTAAGTAGCAGAATTAGGGAGAGGAAAACGGTGCTGCACTCTAACATCTGTTTTTTCTCTCCAATTCTCGTGTACTTTTGTGGTTATATAACGCTTCCAGACGCAGGTGCTGTCTCTTCTTGAAGCTGCTACTGTCTCTTGCTGAAGCAGGTGCTGTCGGTAGTGGTAAGCAGCTGGTGTTTCTTTCAACCACAGACATTGCCAGCACGTGAAGGACATGTGCTTGATTTTTTCTTCTCCTCATGCTTTCTACAAATTTGATTTATTAACCTGCTGCCTTAATCTACAAGGTGTTTGGCTCCACTTGGATGGTACTGAATGAGATTTGTTTACTTTTTTATGAGGGTTGTGGAGGCTCTGCTACTCTGGTGTATCTCTTTCAAACATAAAGAACAACTAGATACTATCATATATTAAGCCTGAAAGTGCAACGAGCTGCATACGGCTAACAGCTGCCCTGCTAACCAAGCAGCTGAAGGATATGTTTATAAGCAGCTGCTGGTCCAGTGTTTCAGTAGCTGCTGTAAGCTAATATATTCGGTGTCCTGACATATTAAGCAGCTGATATAAATATGGTTAAAGAATCTGGCGAATCGATGTTCTTTGGCTGTTTAATTATCACTGAGATAGTTCTACCTGCAGGGATGTGAGAGGTTTTTCATTATATTCATTATCATTGAGATGGGTGGATTAGTTGAAAGGTTGAATTGCTTAGAGGGTGAGCTTGTTGATTTGGAAAGACCATTTGTGGTCAAGGTGAGAGGTGCTTGTTTATGGAAGATATGGGTCACATTATTTCCTAGATGTATGGATCTTTGTATGGTTTTTCTCGTGTGACATGCAAGAAGTTCTTTGTGAGACATTAGCCTTGTGGGTAAGGGGGAGTGTGCAAGACACGTTATTCCTTATCTATTGGTTTTCTGTGTAATGCCATTCATGGGAGAAGCGGCCGAAGTGTTCTTCTGAGGAAGAAAGATGATTGCACTGAAGGTAGTCATTGTTCATGAAAACCTATTAGTGAAGAAGTAAGGTTAAAAAGTCTACGTGAAGTAGATAGCTTATGTGCGAAGAAATCTATGTGGAGTTGATATTTTGTGTGATGAAATCTACGTGGAGTAGATAGTTTATAGGTGAAGAAATCTACGTGGAGTTGATATTGTGCAGCAGTGAGGAAAAGTAATGTTGGAGAGTTAAGTGAAGACCCCAATTTGTTCAAGCATATTACAATGTGTGCAATCTTCGTACGTGTGCAAGCCTTCAGCTAGGAATTATCTCCACTTGGGCTTGAGAGAGAGTTGTAAAAGTTAATAGAGATAGGGTATTATTGTAATTAGAGCTTCCACATGATATTTTAGATATATATTTATGTAGGTTTTTTTTGTTGTTTCAATTTTAAAACCTAAACCCTTGTAATTCAGCTTACTTAAAAGCAACCAAGTTATGGAATATTACACCCAATTTTTCTGAACACTTGTTTGGGATGTAATGGGGCTAGGGACCAGGGTAAGTCAAAAAGGTAAATCATAATGTTTTAATTATTCAGCATGCAAAACTTCCCTAATAATACAAGGACACTCCCTCAAACTTAAGCTTTGGACAATTGCTACCCAATTTTTCATCTCACCCCTTAATTGAGAGTTCAATGTCCCTACAACATGGGATCAGTCATCTTCTGATGTTTGACTGATTGAATGCACAGTTTTTTAATTGCTTACCACCCACAAATTACTTTCACTCATTCCTCCTTAAGAGTTTCAACGAAAAATGTTTAGATTGAATGCAATTTGAATGATAGTTCATGCAAAACATAGCCTAATTCATCTCTTTGGTTTCACTTCTCTATCTATTTCGCCTTGAGCTTCATTCAAAACTAGTTCTTGTATCCAAGAGTGAAGACTAAGTGAATACCACCATTCAATCCATAAACCTAGCACTAATGAAATTACTAAATTAGCAGGATAGTGTGTGGCTTATAAATATTTATTTTTTGAGGCTTCCTAGATCCTTTAATACAACAATAAAATTAATGACCATCAAGTGGAATAGTTAATTTAGGTAAAGTAAAAAAGAATTGCACTTTTAAAGCTCTTTATTTAACATTGACATAAGCTCAATCATGCAAGATAGAATAGACTCACTTAAGCCTAAGCATACAATTCCCTACTGGTTGGGAACAAACAACTCTATATAAATTCGCCCTTACTCAAGTGTACGTGTCGTACCAAGTAATATATTGGATGAGACCTGATCAATCCCATAGGGACTAGTAATCAGAATTGCCACAAGTATATAAATTGTATGAACTACAAAAAGATACTAAAGCTTACTAACTACGGATTTTACCTAAAGTGATACATGCTCATGCGATTGAATTTCGAAGAATTGGAGTCGGGGGGACGTCCATTCATGTGATAAATGGGGGATTCATGGAAATTCAGTTTGGTGTGTAATTCCTATGTCTTGTTATTGGATTGGAATTCTGTACACATAACCCTCTCTCGAGGCACTACGACAGTGCCTCCCTCCTTAGCCTTATGTCTTTTGAGGTCAAGGGTCAAAATCAAAGCCCAACAGCTCAGCCAACTCAAGCACGTATGTCCGGACGCTTTTTTCGAAGTCCACCAGCACACCCTCACCTGCCACTGCCACCCTTATAGTCAAGTTGGGGATCACATTCTGCTTGAAGGGTGGTTATGCCTCACAATCTCATCATAAACAACATATCCCATAATGTCGATCACACAAAATTAAAGATGGATTACACTAAATAGAACTGAAATTACTTGAATCCTTACTAAATATCACATTACAACACAATCCTCCAAAGGGTGCTTAGCAAGACATTATAAGGATTAGGGAATAGTCCCAATCCGAATCCATACAAGGCATAGTAGCTAAACAAACACTCAATAGATAGAAATATTGAGTTGCTTTGCTCTCCAAGATTGTTTCTCCCTTCCTCCAAAGCTTGCACAACCTCTAGGGTCCATATGCGTGATACCCAAAGTGCATTTATAACACCTATTTATATGGGAGTTTGAAAGATTCCACTAATTATGAGTGCCCTAAGTGATCCAGCGGCATGTGGTGTCATACTCTTTTTGTGACGCCGAGCATGGCGCCACACGATTCCGTGGCATCGCGCTGTGTTCCTTAGTGTTCCGCCAGTGCTCGTACACTGAGTTCGGGCACTGAGGTGTTGAATAAGCGAGGATGAGCACTCCTGCATTTGGATTGAGTGCTGAGGCGCTGAATAAGCTAGGATTAGCCCTCCTATATTTGGATCAAGCGCCGAGGCGCTCAACCTAGAAGCTCCTAGCTCCCATGCACTAAGCTGGCCACCCAGGCGCTTGACACTTAGTGGTTTTCCTTGCTTGCTGACCTTGTTCGGGCGATGTCGCGGCTTCGATCCTAGTGCCATGTGGCATCGACCACTTTGTTTCTTTGATTGATACTCTGATGTTGTGGCTTTGACCCCTGCGCCATGTAGTTTTGCACATAGTGTTACTCATCCTTGGTGACATGGCTTCCATTCTAGCGCTAGGTGGTGCTGGCTTCTATCTTACTTCAAAATGGGGTGTTTGTAGGCAAAAAATGCTTAGTTGAGCTCCTTCCTTCTCCACTTGGTGTTTTCCTCACTTTGACACTTGAACCAATAGATAAACACCAAAAGTAAGTGAGAATGATGTCAACACGTTTTATATATTGTTAAAAAATGCAACATAGTTTCCACTAATGACCTACCCCCACTCTGAAATGAAGCATTGTCCACAATGTTTGTTTTGAAAAATTAATATATAAAGGGGGAAAGATGACTCCCTGGATGTGCTTTGAATTTGTTTTTTTTTATGCTCCATGGGGCTCTCGGTGTGATGGTTGCAATGCAAAACCAAAAGGTTCAGTAAAAATATTTATTCAAAAGATGAAGATGACTATAAGATTGTAACAAAATTTCTTTGGAGATAGAAAACATTCAAGGCAATAGCATTGCCGGAGAAAATACTTTTCATTCCTACAAATATTGGACATTACATCTAACAAGTACATTTTTTAAAAAGAAGTACAAATCCTTTGAAAATGCTAATGAGTTGTTTCACATTAGGAAATATCAAAATACAAACAGATATCCTAAGTGACAAAATTGGTCACTTTCGACCATATCCTCTCTAGTCACTCTCACTCTTCTCTATAAGCTCCTCTGGAGGGAGATGTAACTCCGGCGGGTGATACAATGGGAAGCCTCTCAGAGATGATGCTCGAGTTACATACCAATTGTGCACTTCTTGTACGTACCCTACACGGTAGGCCAACACCTGAGTGATGATGGCAACATCTTCTCGCAGAAGAGTGAATTGATCTTGAATTGTCAGCTGAGGCGGTTCATGCTGGGGTGGTTGTGCACTTTGCTCACAATTCTCTGGAATCAACTGCTCCATCAAGTTTTCATTTATCGGCTACTCTGGTCCTTCATAATGAAGTTTAGAGTGTGGCACCTTACCAGCCTTGCAGAGAGCAGTGATAAAGGAGGGAAAGTATAATCCATCTTCTAGTGAGGCTCCATATCAGACTATCTCTTCATGAATTATTTTACCAATATCAATTGACGTACCCATCATGTTGGCGTAAACCAAATGGGCCCTATCGAAAGTAACTTCAGATGTGTTATTTGAAGGTAAGGACGGCATTAACAAAGTAAAACCACATCTTTGCTTCCACAGATAGCCCAGCAGCCGGGAAATGTAGGTACTCTCAATTTGAAGTCTTCACCCACCTCGTTGGGTGAGAGCATAGTAATTCAACCTCTTCCTCGGTCGGCACTGTAATTTTAAGTTCATCCAACTCTTCTTCCATGCAGGGTGCTCTAAAATAGAATTGGGAGAGAGAACTTTATTTCTGTTCACCATCCATGCTCTGTGTAGTATCCCATCCACCACCTCTATCCTGCTCTTTTTTGGATTGGGGTAGAATGCTTCTACCAAGCTTAAGCACTGGAGGTTTGGGTAGAATACAAAACATTCCCGAATTTCATTCTAATATAGCTGGCCTGAATATTTCATCAACATCTTCCAAGGCAAATCCTCTTTCTGGAATCAATTCCCTCTTCCTTAGAACCATTTTTTCTCCTTCTTCAGCCATTTTGCACATGTTTCTCTCGCTTTCTGCCCTTTTTTTCATTTTGGGATGATGATTTGATTCTCAACATTTTTTGAAACACTAGCACAATATAAGTAATAAAGTCACTAACCTGATTGAACGAATTTTTTTTATTTGGAGCACGAATATGACCTTCGCCAAGCTAAAGTTCGCTCTAATCAACTTCGAGACTGAGAATATAAAGGGAAATGACGAAGAACAACCTTCTGAGTTCGTATTTATCATTTTCAAAGTCAAAATCAACCAGATTTTGCTTCGATTTGGCTTGGAGGCGTGTTTTGAGAGGCTGACAAAAAGGGTTTGAAAATGCTGTTCTGGATGCCCTGGTTCGATTCGACACTAACTAGTGTCGTGAAAGAAAAAGGGACTTTTTATTTTGAGTATTGCGAGGCCCACGGCTCCCGTGCAAGTTTTAGTGTACGGAATCTACATGGATGGCTGAGTTGGCCATCCACGTCAGCCGTCTTGTCTGGAGCTAAACCGGGTTAGACCCTCTCTCCTTCCTCCTTTGTTCGACCGACCCTTTTTCTCTTTACTCATTGTTCGACCCTCTCTCTTTACTTTCTCTTCAACAAAATTTCTCCAACCTCCCGTGCCCTAGCTTCTCGTATCCGTGCTCCTCCCGTCTTCTGGCTCCTCTCATCTCGGCCTCTCCCGTGACCGTCACACCAAATCGCAGCCTCCCGTCACGCGGCCTCTCGTCCTGCGGCCTCTCGTCCTGCGGCCTCCCGTGCCGCAGCCTCCCGTGCCGCCTCCTCCCGTCCCGCGGCCGAATCATCCCCCTCCTCCCCTCTCGGCTCCAGTCAAACTTTTTATTCTTTACCTTTTGAACTTTTAATTCTTTTTGAAAAAACAATGTAAGAAGTACATTATCATTGTTAGCATCAAACAAGACCATGCTGGGCTCTGCTATTCCAATCATGGTTATCATCAGAGAAGTCCGTTCTTTTTCTATTTTTTATTGTTGTACGTTTTTGCATTTATATTTGCTTCACCAATGTTGAGATGGCAGCGAGTATGTATTCTGAGTTGAGAGACGAAGCCCGAGATCATGCACGGCTTCGAAATGCATGCTCTGAGCAGGTATCATTACTGTCTACATAAATTTCTCGTTGTCATGTTTATATGTTAGGGAAAAATAAAGCTGACAACATTTTATAGGAGGCATATCCATAAAGTGCGTCAGAAAAGATTGATTAGTTAAAGTATTGGTGAGAAAATGCTGATGCTTTGATAAACAATGGATTCCGCTGAATTCTTTGAGAGAACTAGTATATGCTTGCGTTCCAAAAATTATGACTATAGGAAGAAAACTAACAGGGAGATTGTATCAGGATAGAACACTCTTTCTTCTTATTATGATTCAATTGTTAAATGAATAATTTTGTACATTGTTTAGGCTATAGTAATAGATTTGTATTTTGTCGTGTATGCAACAAACTGGAAATTATATTTCAAGCTCTATAAAAATAATCTTGGTCATTTTTTAAGAAGACTTGAGTTAGGATTTGTGTGATAGGTGACTGCATATTCTAGTGCCTGTAGTACCCTCCCTAGAGTGGCGGTTACAATGTACACTGGTATTATAGAATATTGGAACGTTGGTTCCAAAGATTTCATTTTTGAAGGTAATGAACGTATCTTGCAGTGAAAACGTTTTCTTGACTTGGTGAAGTAAAGTGTATGCTTTGTGTTTTTAGATTTGGAAATGTTTTTCTTTAACCTACAATTAACCATTTCCATTTGAAGAAGTTGATGTACTGTGAAACAGGCTAGACAAGCATATCTAATTGGCAACAATTCTCCCGTCTCGCTGGTTGATTAGGACAATGTGGAAACAATCATCAATGATATGCTTCAATGGCCCCTCCTAAAATTTGCAAGTTGTTTGCTTATTCCTGGTTGCTGGCCTCACCCATTATCAACTAAACTCATTCCAAAATTCTTCCTAAATTCAAGTTTGAGGTCTAATTATTTCTGGATCCAGATTTTGTATGATTAATTACTTTCAATGGATCTTTAAGCTCAAAATGGTAAAAGCACTCAAAAGTCTTTTTTTAGAGGATGGTGGTTTGAATCCACCAAGATCCAACTTTCTAAGATCAGTAGCTTTTCTAATGAAGTTTCTTAAACTAGTGCTAGGATGAGGAATTTGGAGCAGCATTAATTAAATCTTTTCTGTAACAAGCATTGGCATGAAGAATTTGGAGCAACATCAATTAAACCTTTCTTCTTCAATGGTTTGTGTCTGAGTTTCTTTTTGATTGTTTTTCCTTGTGGGAGAGAAGCCGTAATGAACATGATTTGGAGAACAAGTTTAATGCTCAAATGTAGATTGTTTCTTGAAGCTATAACAAATACCCAATTGTTGGTACATAAATTAAACTTCAAAATCAAAGTGTAACTTATGTTCTAACTTTTTTAAAAACAGAAGAAACAAAAGAGAATCCATAACAAGATTAATCCAACCCAATTAACATGTGTATTCTATATGGTGTGGAATTTCAAGTTGTTTCATCTTCTTGCACTCTATAAGTTGAAATCTCTGCTCTGCATCAACACACTGGTGCACCGTCCATTCTTGATAGGGTAAGAACAACAAATTATTATTGAATGCTTTTCTTTCAGTTAAAACACACCGATGATCATGGCAAAAGCTTATTAATATTTTGCATGATGAGATGACCTTGTAAACAGAAAAATTTTATGAAGCTATAAAATAATATGAACTTAGACAAAGACTTATACACACACCTGAAAGATCAATGAAATTTGTTTCAGCAATCAAATCAGTAGTCACTTGTGTCCTTGTTGGAGTGTCATGTTTTTCCACATTCTTACTATCACTTGTTTTGTTTTTTCTTGGAGCAACCTGCATATACAATGTTCATGGATTTAACTAAATACGAGCATACACTAAAATTAAGTAACAATAGGGTACATCATTATATCAATGTAATACACCTTTTTTCTTAGTTTAGTGTATACTTTCCCCATTATTGACTGCTTCCTCTTAGAAGGCAATCTACCTTTTCTTCTAACTGGGATTGGAGTAAGAATCTTCTTGGCTATATTTTTGTTCTCTTCAACCAGATCGTTGTCAAATTTTATTCCACATGCCACATCACCTAAGCCACCAACACTTGTGGCACGAATATGATTTTCTTCGCTACTTTGACAAGTGATGCTTTTCTTTAAAAGAGACTCTTTAAATTCAATTATTGACTTTAGAACTATATCATATTTATCACCAAATTCCAAGGCTACATCTGCAAGCTCTAGGCAATGCAGGTGCACAATTTCAGATCGTTCCAAAACACTATCAACTGCCGAAGTAGTAGAAGCCAATGAATGTAAACGCTTAAAATCCTTTCTCCAACGGTGCAAAATATAGTGAGGTGGAATCTTAAACACTTGGAAAACAAATTAGCCAGTTAAAGCATGTCTGCAAAGAATCCCACTACATTGAAATAAACGACATATGCACCAAATGTTTTGTTCCTTTGCATCATAATTGACTGCAAACTTCATTTGCTCAACACTTTTTCCTTTTGTTCTCATAATATGTTCTAAAACTTCCAGTGAAGAAACAAATCCATCCCTTTTCACTAAAAAAACATTACAATATAATAAGGCCTTTATCTAATTCTAAAACTTCTTAAATATTTTGAATGTGTAGATCTCACTCATTTGCGTTGGCCTCGGATTCAATGAGTGAAAATCAGCTAGTGTTTCTTTCTCATATTTTCTTTCCAATGCAAGGTCATATTTTTCCACAAACTGTTTTAGAGAGGTTTTGGAATGAATATACCCATCAAAAAAAAAAGCATTCATACTTTCACTTTGTTGAGTAGTAGACATACTCGCCCAAAAAATGTCTTTCACATAAACATGAATCCAATAGCTATGAATTTCATATAGTGATCGCAACCACTCATTTTCTTCAAGTTTGTACTCCTCAATAAGCTTCAACCAATTTTGCTCGAACTCTTCAGTTCTCAATGATTGATACACAATTGACTTTAACTTCTTCTTAATGGATTTGTAATCAATGAGCGCGCCCAACTTTTGAGGAATATTTTTCATAATATGCCACAAACACAAACGATGATCAGCATCAGGAAAAACAATGGCAATGGCTGCACATATAGACTTACATTGATCAGTAATTATTGCCATAGGGACAATTCCACACATGCACTCTAACCATGTTCGAAACAACCAAGTATAACTCTCAATACTTTCATTTGCAAGCAATGCACAACCTAATAGTATTGATTGACCATGATGGTTTAACACCAACGAATGGAGCAAATGACATTTCGTATTTATTTGTTAAATATGTAGTATCAAAAGATATTACATCACCAAAATATTGATAAACACTTCTTGATCTAGAATCAGCCCCAAAAATATTACTCAATTGGCTCTCGGAGTCTATTTCAAATGCATAAAAAAAAGTAGGGTACTTCCTTTGCATTTTAACAAAATAATTATGAATAGCTTCATCATCTCCTGTGCCAAGCTTCAATCATCACACTTTTTCCACATAATTTCTACAATGCTTTTCCGAAAAGCCTAATTTGTCAACCCCCCCCCCCCCCATTCCTTTTGCCCAGACATGAACAGACTTGTTTGTACGCACCGCTGCATCATCATTATATTCTAGATTCTTCTTTACATGATTGGGTAACCTTCTATTCGATTTGTAAAACCGTGACTTTGATGGGCTAACTACATGGTTATGATCAAGATGAACACTATTCAGATAATAGTATCCATCTACATGCAACCTTGCAATAATTTTGGCTTTGCAATTTGTTTTGGCTGATGCTCTTGAACGGGAAGGAATATTATTTTTATGTCTTGGCTTCCCTTCTTTATCACATGCAAGTGTAAACTCATAACATGCTCCATCTTCTCCACGGTTAGAACTCCTTTTCATTATACCAAATCCAACGCGTTGGCATACTGACCATAGAATTTTTCTACATAGGTACTCAAAATCATCCCTTTTTTAGGGATTCCCTCTTCTTCTTCAGATAAATTTGTGTGATGAGATACTTCCTCATAATTTTTTTCATGAACAATCGGTTCATCAACAATCAATACTTCTTAACTGCCATCATCCAAAATAGATTTTTTTAGACAACCACTAGTCATTCCCTACAATTAAACACAAAATTTGCAGGACAAGAATAAAAAAGAGTAAATATATCTCAAGAAAAAACATCACCCAATTAACCTCTCATACTTTAACATGAAACACAATAATATTATAGTAGTTAATACATATGGGGTTTACAAATAATAAATACCAACCGAACAACAAAAAAAGAAAGGAAAAAAGGTGTTCATCTCCAAAGGAGTTCAGACACACTACTCAAAGGACTTACCATGCCTTGTGTTTCATCTCCTCCAAACGGCGTTGCCAAACCAAAGTCTGGAATTTCTTCCTTCATGTCTTTATCCAACAATATTTTGCTTTGAATCCTCACAAATGGAGTCGTCTAGCAAATGGCAAACAACGAAACACTCAAAACTCGATTGAAAATAACAATCTGAGTTCAAACTGAAATGGATTAATATATAAATTGGACAATGACTAGTGGAGAAAAAATAGCAAACAATGGTAGTAGCAAAAGCATGCATCTTCATAGGCAAAAAATGATGAAAAACTACAAAGCAAACAGTTTGAGCTACCATTTGATAATTTCTAGAAATAACAAATTAAGTGCAACAACAAGATGAAGCAACAGTTAGATGGGTCAAGCGAACCCAAATAAAAAAAACGTCTTCTGACTCTCTCTCGGAGGCATATGATCAGACGAACCGAACTAAAACAATTCGAAGGATTGCCATTTTGAATGTATTAAAAAAACACTTACCTTCAAACTTGAAAAAATGGGAGGCCGCCAGAGGAAGCCAGACTGAACGCCGCCGGAGGAAGCCAGACGGGACGCCGCCGGAGGAAGCCAGATGGGAGAAGCCGAGACGGGAGGAGCCGAGATGGGAGGACCCGAGTTGAGAGTAGCCGAGACTGGAGGAGCCCAGACAGGAGGAGCCGAGACAGGAGGAGGAGGACGATTCGGTCGCGGGACTAGAGGCGGCGGAACGGGTGGCTGCGATTCGGCGGGACGGTCACGGGAGAGGCCGAGACGAGAGGAGCCAGAAGATGGGAGGAGCACGGAGACGGGAAGCTAGGGCACGGGAGGTTGGAGAAATTTTGTCGAAGAGAGAGTAAAGAGAGAGGGTCGAACAACGAGTAAAGAGAAAGGGGGTCGTTCAAACAAAGGAGGAAGGAGAGAGGGTCTAACCCGGTTTAGCTCCCGACAAGACGGCTGACGTGGATGGCCAACTCAGCCATCCACGTAGATTCCATGCACTAAAACTTGCACGGGAGCCGTGGGCCTAGCATTACTCTTTTATGTTTTTACGTCTAGTTCCCTTCTTTACCATACGTCCTCGAGTTCCTTCGTGGCACCCTGTAACTTAAATCCTCTTTCATAAGTGGCACTGTGCGGCAGTTTGAAACCGCGAGGCACCAAATTGGCGGATGCGGCGTTGCCCTTTTTAGATAAACTTTTCGTGAGAAAAATGAGTTTTTGAACTCTTTGGCTTCTCCCTGTCATGATTAAATTGGTTCCATCTCTAGGTTCGACTACCTTTTCTTTAAACTCATGAAAGTAAGAAAGATAAAATCTATTTACTTTAGGTCACCTGACTTTATAAAATCTTATTTACAAGTCATGGGTTACCTCCCATGAAAGACGAATGTTTTTAGTCTTTAGTAAGACTATCGGTTGCTGCTCATTCTATCCTATATCTACCTCTGCTTTGGAAGGACTGTTCCTGATGACTGTTTTAATGTCTGGGTACATCCATCTCTTCCTATAGCTGTAGAATACTTGATAATGCTCCTGGGATGATGAAGACTTGGCTTTGGGCTCTTTTGTTTTTCTCGGGTTCCCATTCTCAATTCCTCAGATTGCACAGATTTTAATGTATCTTCCTCTTGAACAAGGGCTAGCCCCACCTATATTGTTTTAGCATCAACTTGGCCTTTCAACCTCTTATCTAACTGAAACCATTCATCCCTGTTTAACCAGTGTTTCTGTTCATATGGTGGATACTTTTTGTGTGCAGGGGTCTATTTGTTCTTCTAGAGGTCTTCCTGCCGAATTCCCTTTCATTACTTTCCTCTTTGTTATTCCTTCTTTATTTCCCCTGCTTTTTCTTTTCCTTTCTTGTTCGTAGATTGCTGAAGGTAATGCACTCATTGTTGGCTGACCTCATAGTGAGCTTACCCTTTTCTACATCAATAAGGGTTCTGATAGTAGCTTGAGTGGGTCTCCCATGAATGAGTGGTATTTTCCTTTCATTTTCTATATCCAATACCAGAAAATCGGCTGGATAGACGAATCCTTTCACCTTAGCTTTTCCATTTTACTCTTGCGTAGCTCATTGATCCATCAGCTAACTTGATTTTCACTTTAGTAGGAGGTGCATAACTCAGACCCAACTGCTTAAAAAGTGAGTTCGGCATGATGTTCACACTTGCTCCCAGATATACTAAAACTGCCAGGAAGTTTCACTTTGGGAGAAAACTTCTTTTTTGAAGAGAAGAAAGCTTCTTTTTTATACTGTTACTGCACTCTTCTACAAGGTTGACTACTTCGGATTCTTCTATTCTATGCTTCTTTGACTGAGCCACTTGCATAAATTTAACATAGCTAGGTGTATCCACTAGTGTTTCCAAAAGAGGATGATTTATTTCAAGATCCTTCAAGATTTCCATAAATTGTTTGGCTTCCTATTCTTCTTTTGTGTGCTCTACCTAACTGGAGTTTGTTGAAGGTGACCAAGTTTTCTTTTATCCAATTGTATCTTCATTGATTAGATGCACTTTTTCATTATCTTTCAACTCGAAGTCAGGAGGAGATTGGCGTAATTCCATTGGGGGGTTGTTTCTTTGGCTGTTTACCAAATTGACATGGGTATGATTGTTTGAGTACACTCTTTCCCTCTTCCTGCATATTTTCCTTGTTGACTAGTTCTGTATTCTCTATTCTAGTCCATTTAAAGGGAGATTCTTCCACCTCAACTTCAACTCACTCAACAAGACACAATGCTTTTTCTCTTTCTCCAGTTGTGGACTTATTCTTGCATTGATCTTCTATGCCAGTTTCTTTTTCTGTTGGCTTTCAACTCACTTCCCATGACTCACCCTTAATGGAATTAACTTCTACAAAGTCATCCGGTAAGATTGCATTGCATTCTTCTAGTCCTTTTCCTTTCGTGCTTCGAGTCTCAACCAAGTTTCTTCGAAGTATTCTTTCATACATACTTTTCATGTCATCAGAGAGCTGCTTCAATCTTGTCTTCATATTCTGGATGGGTGCATTATGGATTTCTAGCAATTTTGACAACTTGTCCTTGATATAACCATCCTTTTCTGCTTGGGGTTGGCTTTGGAATTTTCCTTGTTGACCAAAACTCTGATAGTTCTCTTAAAGTGGAGCTGATGCCCCCTTTGATCATTTCTCCATTTGAAGTTCGGATGGTTTCTCCAGCCGGGATTGTATGTGTTGGAATACGGGTTGCTCCTATTTTGAGCATATTGACACTCTCAACAGTGGATGTACATACTTCAACCCTGTGTCCAGCACCACAGCATAACTCACAACATACTAATGGACTCGGTGCAGGTTTAGCTTCCAAGGCAACTATTTCTTCTTCTAACCATCCATCTGAATTCTGATTGTTGTGTTAGTGTCTACTTAGTAGAATCCAATTGCCTTTATTGAATTGTGGCTTTGCTTAGGCATGCTCCTTTGTCTTTCAATGTTCCACTGGTAGCTATTGGTAGCCATGTTTTGCAAAAGGTCATACACCACTTCAATGGCTTTATACATAAGTGCTCCTCCCACAGCTGCATCAATATTGGTTCTTGTTTCATTTTGCAACCTATTGTAGAGGGTATGGATTTGTAACAATTTTGGAATAAAATGACGAGGGCACTTCCTTAGCAATTCCTTGAACCGATCCCAAGCCTCATAAAGTGATTCTTGATCCAATTGCGTGAAGAGATTGATGTTGTTACTTACCTTTACCGTCTTTGTTGGAGGGAAGTACTTAGCCAAAGTTCAGGATTGTAGGGTTGCAAGGTAAACTCTCTACTTTCTTGTATCCAACAGAAGTGAGAAGAAATTATGTTCAACGCACACTTTCAAAATGAGATTAAAGTTTAAGTAACAATCACAAAACACGCAAACACACAAAATAACAATCAATTGCGAAATTATATTAACCAATAGAAATAGCCAACACTAACATGCAAGAATAGCTAAATAAAGGTACACTAAGCATGCAACTAAGTTAGTCCTAACTACAAGCACCTACTCTAAGCCATATTATAGCTATCATGCATACTACTAATAGATGTTAAACAAGTCCCCAACAATGGTTCCAAAAATTTGATTGGGGAGAAACGGTCTATATAAATAAATTGCCCATACACAAGCGCACGTATTCCTTCAAGTCATAACCTGGTAAAACCCGAAAATTTCCACAAGGACTTACAAAAAGACACTAAAACCTACTAACTACGAAGTGTGCCTAGAGTGAATTCATGGAAGCTCAAAGAATTAGAGTCGGGGAAACATAAATCCATGGAAGCTCAAAGAATTAGAGTCGGGAGACGTGAATTCATGTGATTAATGGGGTTTTCATTAAAATTCAATTCGGTGTGTAATCGTATTGCCCGGTCTCAACAAGGACATCGAATTTACACTAAAAACTCCTCAATTTGTTTGTGCACAAAGCATTCCATCATGTTGATCTCACTAAATTAAAGATATATTACACTAATATGAACTGAAATCATATGCATCCTTACCAAATATCACATTACATCATGACCCCCCTATGGTTACTTAACTAGACATAGTAAGAATTAAGAAAAAATCCCAACCAAATTCATACAAGGCATAGTAGCTAAGCAAACACACATAAAACGGAAAGAAAGAGATAAAATAGGGTGAAGAAGCTTCCCTTTAACTCCCAATCCACCTCCTCCATCCTTTGCTCCTTAGATGTGTTTCTCCCTTACTCCAAAGATCTTGAACAGCCTCGAGGGCGTGGAAGCAGGAAGTCCAAAAAGGATTTATAACGCCTATTTGTAGGGGATTTTGGATGATTCCCCTATTTTTTTGTGCCCAAAATGATCCGGCGTCATGTGGTGTAGGACGTGTTCTGTGGCACCATGTCTTGATGCCGACCATAGCGCCACAAAATAATGTGGCAAATCCCGCACTTTGTATCCTTAATTTGTGCCAGCGCTTCTGTGCTTGCTCTAGGCGTCGGGGTGATCATATGTGAAGACGGGAGCCCTGCCCTGAGTTTGGGCGCCAAAGCGCTCAACCCAGAAATGCATTTCAGCTACCAGTGCCCTTGAGCGAAGTCAGGAGTGTGGGCAAGTCAGGAGTCAGGAGTGTGGGCACTCACCACAAAGCCATTTTTCCTCAGCAGAAGACCTCGTTCGGTTGACACCCTGGCTTTGAACCCGTCGCCATGTGGCATCGGCCACTCTGTTTCTTCTGTGACACTTGCAACGTCGTGGTCTCGACTCTTATTCCCTGTCGCGTCGCGCATAGTGATGTTCTTTTGTTCTTGGTGCCATGACTTTTCCTTGACGCCATGTAGCGCCAGCTTTTGTATTGCTCTGAAAATGGAACGTTTTTAACCCAAAGTTGCATATTTGAGCTTCTTCTTCCTCCATTTGGTCTTTTCATCATTTTTGGACCTGAAGCTACAAATAAACACCAAAATTAAGTAAGAATGCTCTCAAATCATTATGAAATATGGCCTAAAAAATAGAATAATTTACACAAATCACGAGCCGGGGGCGAGGCTGATATATCTCAACAAACGGAGGTAGATCCGAATGACCGCATGGGGTCGAAACCCCATGCATGCTGCACGGATGTGTACAACACAAGTGGTTGGCCTAAATCGTACCAAAGTAGTTTTACCACCATATATGCAAGCGGACGCATCATACAAAGTAATACAATGGAGAGTCTAGGTCGAATCCATAGGGAAGGGGGATTGCACACTCTCAGTGGTCCGTTTAACTATATCTTGCTAAGGCAATCTAAAATGATGTAAACCTAAACTAAATGCAAAAATAAACTAAACTAATCCTAATCCTACTGCAAGTCAGAGTTGGGAGACTTAATTAATCACAAGAGGAAGTGATTACCAACTACTTTGCTCTACATAATAGTTAAAATTCTTTATTTGGATATTTTATCGAACACTTAGCGAATCTGGAATCCAACGCAGCAGTGCTCATCCTCGTTCGTCCAGTGCCACGTTACCTGAACCCAATGCAGGAGCGCTCATTGACTCACATCCGGCTCCTCAGTGCCCAATATCAGCACAGGAGCACTGGCAACGCATGACGAGCACATAACGCGATGCCATGAAATCGTGTGGCACTTGGCCCCTAGATCACATAGGGCACCAAAATAAAGTGGAATCTTTCAGAGTCCCTATAAATAGGTGTTATAAATGTACTTTGGGCATTTGTTGGGTTGTAACGAAACTTTAAAAATTTCCAGTGTGCAAGTGCACAGGTTATACCAAGTACCGATTGATCCACAGGGAGTAGTACTACGTACTTGCACATAAATCCTCAACATCTTTATCAAACTACTGAAAGTAACAAGATTTGTGACTAGTATCCTATTGTAAAAACTAATAAAAGAAACTAACTAATTAACTACAAAGTTTTCCAAAAAACACAGATAGTGACTTGAATAATAAATGGGGGATTCATGCAACTTAAGTTTGGGTAAGATTTTATACTCGTTAGTGGATCTAGAATTCAGTACGCGTAACCCTCTGTCGAGGCGCTATGACCGTGCCTCCCTCCTTATCCCTATTTTTCTCTCAACGTCAAGGGTCTAATCAAAGGCCCATCATCTCAGCCAATATGACCATAAGTGTTCGGACACTTCTCTCGAAGTCTACCAACGCACCCCTCACCTGCCACTAATAGAACACAGTTGATTTGGAGATCACATGCACGTTGGAGGGTGTCTACCTTCAGTATACCCTCTAGTTCACAACGCATCCCATAATGTCAACCACACAAAATTAAAGATAGATTACACAAAATAGAACTGAAATTACATGAATCCTTAACAAATATTACATAACAACATGAACCCCACTAAGGGTTCTTAGCTATACATAGTAAGATTGAGGAAACAAAACCAGTCAAAATCCATACAAAGCGTAATAGTTAAACAAACACTCAATAGATAATAATACAGAGATTGAAGAGGGAGAAAATTTCTCCTTTGACTCCCAATCCGCTCCTTCTTCCTTCCTTTCCTCTTCAGGAGTGTTTCTCCCTTCCTCCAAAGCTTGCACTGCCTCTAGGGCGCCATCCCCAAAGTGCAATATAATGCCTATTTTTAGGGTAGTCATAAACATTCCCCATTTTTTAGTGCCATAAGTGATCGAGCACCAAGTGGCGTATGACTCGTTCTGAGGATCCATGTCTTGGTGCCGAACGTGGTGCCACATGATTTCATGGCATTACGTTTTGCGCTCGTCACGTGTCGCCAGCACCCCTGTGCTGATATCAGGCGCCAAGGTGCGGTACGTACAAGGTTGAACACTCCAGCACTGGGTTTGGGCGTCGATGCGCTAGTCATGGGAAGATGGGTGCACCTGTGCTGGATTTGGGCGCCGAGGCGCACAATCCAGAAAACGTCTGCTGTTCCTAGCTCTATTGTGCTGAGTTGGCCGCCCAGGCACATGACACTTATTCATTTTCCCTTGATCACGAACCTCAGTCAGGTGACGGCACAGCTTCGACCCTGGTGCCAAGTGGTGTCGGTCTCTCTCCTTCTGCAATTCATACTTTGATGCCATGGCTTCGACCTTGGCACCACGTGGCATCACACACTGTATTGATCATCCTTGAATAAAGGCCGTAATACAGGAAGCAAGCATTCTATCTTGCTGATCCATATGTTCTCTTTAGTCATGTAATTCAAATATACCAAAGATAAATTAAAACTCGCATTGATGGTTCATTTATTAAATGGTCTTCTTAAGAGCACATACTAACCTAAAAATGATTTTAAACTTGCCCCACACTTAAAACCATCTATGGTTTTTCTCTACTAAGTATTTCTGGACTAAAAACACCCCAATTTGGAGAAACACAGAAGCCGATGCCACATGACGCCAGATTGGAAGACATGGAACCAAGAGATAATCATCACTATGGGCAACACCAGATGGCACAAGGGTCAGGGGCCATGACATCGGAGTATAAATTGCTGAAACAAAGTGGCCGACAGCACTTGGCACCTGGGTCAAAGCTGGGGTGTCACCTGAACGAGGTTCATGAGCAAGGAGTAATGACTAAGTGTCAGGCGCCTCGGGCTAGACTCAGCACAGGAGAATTGGACACTGCTGAAATCACCCCTACTAACTTTTGGGGTGACGTGAGGCCCCCCTACTTCTATAAGGGATGCACTAGAAGTGTGAGAAAGCCCCGGCTATTTTGAAGCTAGGTCAAACTCTAATAAGCAGAGGGGGAGACAGATTCATGAAAAGTGAGTTTTTCTGGGCACAACACCTCGGCTTCAGGATCCAATGCCGGAGTGCTGATCCTCGCTCGTCCAATGTTGTAGATATAGAAGACAATGCCATTGATCCTTGCACTTGCAGTGACAGAAGACAATGTCTGAGTGCTGGTGATGCGGAGAACAACGTAACGTGATGCCGTATACTCATGAGGCACCACACTCAACACCAAGACCAAGCGCCGTTTGAGGAGCTCCACGGTGCATTGGGCCACTCAATTAGGTCACCATTAAGATGGGGAATCTTTGGGTATCGCGCCTCCATGCCACTGAGGCAGAGTTTGCATTGGGAGTGAAGCTGAGCTAGTTTGGGCGTTGAGGAGGAAGAAGGAAAAGCTCAAGGGTTAAGGGAAGTCTTTTGCGACTATGTTATCTTCATTCTTCATATCTATCATGTATTTAATGTTAATGAATAGGGATTCTTCCCGATTCCAAGTTATGTGTAGCTAAACTTCTTTTGGGGGTTAGATGTAAAGTGATTTGGGTTTTGGATTCATGTAATCTTAGAATTTCAAGGAATCTTTCAAATTTCTGATCTCCTTGTTGATCCTTCAGCCTACATGGGTATGGTAGTGGAGGGAACTGCCGTCTTTGTTTCCTTTCTTCTTCAAGTGGTCTTTCCAATTCTCTTCTTTTTTTGGTGTCCTCGTGTCTATTGTTTTCTTTAATCTCTTTAGGTATCTTTATTGGACCGTCCTGTACTTCTCTCCTGGTTCTCAATGTTACGGATTTGTAGTTTGCTTTCTCTTCCCTTGACAAGTCTCCTTCCATTATATCAAGCATTCCCTTACTTAACATTGTCTCCAACTTCTGACGTAGCTTCTGAAGAATTTCTTCAATATTTTTGATTGACTCATTCTTCCTCAGTCTCACAACTAGGCTGCTCCCTCCACTTCGAGCTGTATTTTGGAATTTGTGGGGCATTCAGAATTTGTCCATTACCAACAAAATGGATGCATTTTATTCCCGATGGACATGCTGCAAGTGTGTACCCAATTCCTCCACAAACCTCACACATCTTTGGTGTTCAGTGAATACAGCCTACACTTAGGCTTTCCACCTCCTTGTTTATAGCTTCTAATTTAGTGAGTATCATTTTGGTGGATTCCACTTCATAGATTCTAGATGGATTCCATAAGTTTTTATTCTCTTCCTACAAGCTCCTGGACGTTTCTGTAGTTCACTGATAGCGATTGGCTGCCAATGTTTTTGAAAAGGCCATACAATACAGATTTGTTCATAAGTGCTCCTCCTGCTGCTACAAACCATTATAGAATGTATGAACTTGTGCCCACTTGGGTATAGAGTGATGATAGAACTTTCTTAAACACTCCTTAAAATGATCGCCTGATAAAGACTTCTAATGCATTTGTCTGAACAAGTTGTTGTCATTCCTTAACTTGACAGTCTTGGCTGGAGGGAATTAAGCCAAAACTTTCTGTTCTAGGTCAACCCAGGTGGAGATAGACCCTAAAGGCAAAAAATTTAACCAGTAATTTGCCTTGTACCCCAGCGAGAATGGGAACAACCTCAACATTATTGCATCCTATGACACACGATTATGTTTGAATGTGTCACAGATTTCCAGGACATCTGCTAAGCATGCATTTGGATCATCAATTTGAAGTCCAGTGAATTGGGCTGAGGTTTGGATCATTTGTATGATTTTCTTCTTGGTCTCAAAATTATTTGTCATAGTAGCAGTCTTCAGATACTAAAGTGAGTATCTCTAGATTGATATACTGCAACCTCTCTCAAACTCCTAGGCTCTTCCTCAGCCATATCTTCCTCTCTTCCATTTGACCCTTGTTACCTAAAATTGGCCCTTGCGGTCCTTTCAATCTCAGGATTGTAGGGCAGCACACTAAGCTCTCTGCCTTGTTGCAAGAAACAGAATAGAGTGGCTATTCAGCTAACTCTAACTAACAAACAGATAAAAACAGAAACAAACAATCACACGAACTAAATAAAAATAACTAACTACACTATCATTCAATCTAACTAAATTAAATTACATTAGCATGCAACTATGTTAGTCTAAACAAAACTACCTTAAGCTAGTTTACAGCTGTAAAGCCTAATGCTAATAGTATTTAAAGTCCCCGACAACGGTGCCAAAAACTTTGTTGGGTGAATAAACTCATAATTCAATAGCCATTACGCAAGCGCACGTATGGCTCCAAGTAATGTACTGGATAAGTCCAGATTGATCCAACGTGGACTTTTCTTCATACTAACACAACAGTACGCTACAACTATATCTAACTAACGAAATTAGCAGAAAGTTGTCACTACTATCTAATATAAGCTAACTACACTAGATACCAATCCTACTAATTATGAAGCAGCCTAACGTGACACACACAGACTCGAGAAGATGTGAAGTAGTGGAGCTGGGGGATTGTGATATCGTTTAACAAGTGGGGGATTCATGTAATCTTTAGTTTGGGTGTGTAATTCCTACCTCACTAGAGGATTTGGAATTAACTATGTGCAGCCCTCTCTCGAGGTGCTACGACCGTGCCTCCCTCCTTTGCTCTATTGTCTCTCGAGGTCAAAGGTGTAAATCAAAGGCCCATAAGTCGCTGCAACCCGACCACATGTGTCCGGACACTTCTCTTGAAGTCCACCAGTGCATCCCTTACCTGCCACTGCTTGATTACAGCTGACTTAGGGATCACACGCAGGTTTAAGGGTGTCTTTCCCCTCATTACCTCACAGTCTCAAAGGGGACATCAGATTTACAAAAGGCGGTCTTCAATACCTTACTGTACAACGCTCCCATGAGTCAACAACACTAGATTAAAGATAGCTAACACTGAAGATTAACTTAAACTTACCTGAATCCTTACCACAAGTTACATTACATCACAAACTCCCTTAGGGTTCTTTACGAAATAGTTGGGATGAGAGAAAGTACCCTATCCGAATGCATATATAATATACAAGCTAAGATAGCAAAATATATAGGAATAAAGAAAAGAAAAGGGATAAAAACTTCCGTTCCACCCTAGCTCTTGTCCTTCTTCCTCTTGCAGCTCAAGGGTGCTGTTCCCTAACTCCAAATCTTGGAAAAACATCAGGCGGGGAGGCGTGCTCCCAAATGGGAGAACATCTCATCTTTTTGTAGGGGAATCCCTGCGATTCCCCTAATTTTTTGCTGAAACGTTGTCTGACGCCTCATGGCATCGGCTTATGTGTTGGTCTGAATAGGGTTGTTTTTTGCTCGAGAATGCTTAGTTGAGCTCATTATCATTTCTTTTGGCATTTTTCTCATTTCGAGAATTGAACCCACAAATAACCATCAAAAGAAAGTAAGAATAGCATTAACTCAATACAAAATATGGCCTAAAAATAGAGAACATTTTACACTATCTAGAAGTTAAACCTGCACAATCAGTTTATATGTTGTGAACTACGTGGTGGTGCTGGACACGGAATTGAGGTGAGCACATCCACTGTGGAGAGTGTGCAATATGCTCAAAATTGGAACAACCTGTATTCCAACACCTACAATCCCAGCTGGAGACACAATCCAAACATTGAATGGAGAAAAGAGCAAGGAAATCCACCAGCACCGAGTCATGGGAATTAAAAAAATTCTAGAAGGAAGGGAAGGTTTCAAAATCAGCCTCAAGCTGAGACACAAACTTCTAACAACGAGTTGTTTCTTAAGTTGTTGCAAAGCCATGATGCATCCTTGAGAAATATAGAAGTCAAATGGGACAGTTTTCTAAGGCTATAAATGAAAGGTTGAAAGGATCTTTGCCCAGTGATACAGTGGAGAATCCAAAGAAAGAAGATAAAGAAGAAGTAGAGCACTGCAATGCAGTGTGGCCCAATGAGACTCTAGCACAAGTGGAGATGAAACAAGTGAATCAAGTGTTCATTCCAGAAAAAGAAAATGAGTATGGTTCCCTTGAAGAGTTTCATGAAGATCATAAGTGAGGATGTAAGGAGAAGCAGAAAACACACGGGTTGCTGTTCCACACAGCTAGGGTCATGATGTAACCCTAATCCATGTGTGTGCTCCCTTTAAATAGGGCAACACTCTTCTTACATTAATAATAAACCAGTTCCATAATTACAACATATACTCCTATATAAAAGTGTATTAAGTATCTCTAACACTCCCCCTCATGTTGGAGAGTATATATCAAATAACCCCAACCTGTCACACATATGTCAATGTCTTGATCTAACCAATGCCTTTGTAAATATATCTGCTCTCAGGTCTTTTATGCGTAGATAAAGTGTACAAATAACACCATTCATTACTTGATCTCTAATGAAAGGGCAGTCCACTTCCACATGTTTCATGAAAAACCGGATTACCTGCAATAAAGATAGTTGGCTGATTATCACAATCCATAGGCATTGGCTTCTTGATTATGATCCCCAACTCTTCCAAAATAGAACAAACCCACATCAGCTCACAAGTTGCATTTGCCATCGATCTATACTCTGCCTCAGCACTAGATTGTGCAACCACTGTTTGCTTCTTGCTTCTCCAAGTGACAAGATTGCCACCTACTATAACAAAATACCCACTGGTGGACTTTCTGTCATCCTCAGACCCTGCATAATTTGTATATGAGGCACCATTAACATCTGTGTGTCCCCAATTTCTATAGTACAAACCTCTCCTAGGAGCCCTTTTTTATTTACCTCAAAATATAAAAAATAGAATCCATATGAGCTTGCCTAGGAGCCTCCATATGCCTGCTCACCAACCCAACAACATAAGAAATATCCGATGTAGTAATTAATCAACTTACCAACCAGCTTACGGTAATGAGCTTTGTCTTCTAGTGGGGGAGAACTTGTATCAAACAATGAGGATTTTTCAGTGAGTGGTGTTTCTGCAGGTCTTGCCCCTAGAATCCCCGTTTCACTCAATAAGTCCATGACATATTTGCTCAGTGATAAATGTTAGTCCCCTATCTCTCCTAGCTACTTCGATGCCAAGGAAATATCGCAGAGTTCCTAAATCGTTAGTCTGAAAATGAGTAGCTAGATTGCTCCATGTATACCTCTTTAGCTAGGTCCCCATAGAGAAAAACATTTTTGACATCAAGTTGATGCAATGACCAACCCCTGTTCACAGGAAGAGACAAAATAATACGAATGGAGTTCATACAACCAATTGGAGAGATCTCACCGTAGTCTATCCTTAGAGTCTGTGTATAGCCTTTTGCAACAAGGCGAGCTCTATATCTGGCCATTTCACCCTGTCTCCTTGTACTTCGTCGTATACACCCATCGACACCCAACTATCTTTGCTCCAGGTGGAGCCTCACAAAGATCCCAAGTGTCCTGACTTTCAACGGCAGCCATCTCCTCAAGCATTGCTTGGCGCCAAACAGGAATTAAAAGAGCCTTAGAAATATACTTAGGAATTGACGTAGTAGAAATGGCAGTGACAAACTATATGTAAGAATCAGACAACTTCCCAAAAGAAACAAAATGTGAAATAAGGTGTTGAGTACATGAACAAACACCTTTACTAATAGCAATGGAAAGATGTAAATCAGAAAATTCAGAAGGAGACTGACCTGATCTCGTATTCTCAAAAGTGAGTGGGAGAGCCGAAGAGAGAGGCAAAGCTACACTGGGAGTCTCATGACAAACCTATTTCGAGGGCAGAAAAATACCAGAATTCTGATCACTATAGTAAGAGACATTATCAAATAATGTAACATGAGGTGTAACAAACCATTTTCTCGTAGTGGGATTATAAAAACCATATCCCTTAGGGCGTTTAGAGTACATCAAGAAGATACACCTAATAGACCGGACAGACAACTTGGTACGAAAAGGAGACGAGTCAAGCAAATAACAAACACTCCCAAAAACTTGCAATGGAAGATGAAACAAGTCTTTTGTTGGTTGGAGGACCCGAAATGGAATTTTATTGTGTAACACACTGGATGACACCCGATTTATAAGGAAGCATGCTGTTAGTACTGCTTCTGCCCAATAAAATTGAGGAACATTATGCTGAAATATTACAGCACGTGCAACATCAAGTAATGTCTATTCTTCCTCTCAGCAACACCTTTTGGTTGAGGAGAATATGGTCAGGGAAAATGGATGTATAATACATTTAGAGGAACAGAATGAAGTAAACTCTGGACTAGAGTACTCACAACCATTGTCACTACGTAAAGTTTTAATTGACCAACCACACTGATTTTTTGTTTCTCTAATAAACTGTTTGAATACAGAAAAATATCTGACTTATTCTTTAAAAGATAAAGCCAACAACAACTACGAAATCATCAATGAAATTGACAAAATATGAGTAACCCAAAATATTCCTAATAGGGCAAGGGCTCCCACACTTCAAAATGAATCAACTCGAAATAAGTAGTACTAGATGGATTGTCTTGTGCTGGAAAAGACACTCTATGCTATTTCCCAAGTGGACAAGCTTTACACTCCTAAGTTGAGGCGATTGCAATGGATGACACTAAGATCCGAAGTTTATGCAGATTGGGATGTCTAAGACAAGTGTGCCACTCCAACGGAGACAAAGAAAGGAATGTAGACGAACAAACTGGTTGCTCGATGTAGAACATTCCCCCTCTTCACGGCCCGAACCAATCATCTTCCAGGTCTTGAGATCCTGAATAACACAACTAAGAGATGAAAAGGTGACAAAACAATTCAAAGACTTACTCAGTAATAGACAACAAATTAATTGGAAACTTAGGGACAAACAAAACTCTATTAAGTTTTTAAAAATATCAGAAAGTCGTAAGCGACCAACCCTAGTTATAGGACATACGGACCCATCAGCCAATTTAACACACCCCAAATCAGAAGAATAAGTTACTGAATCAAACAAAGATGGATTACCTGACATGTGAACATCTGCTTCAGAATCAATAGCCCAAGCAGGTTTAGAGCCAGAAACATGGAATGTCGAGTTACTCGTTTGTGCTAATGATGGGAAGGTGCTGACTCGAAGGCTGAGATGAACCTAAAAGTTGTGGGAAATTCTGAAGCATCAAGTTATGATTCTGAATAAAAATCTGGAGTTCATCACTCAGAGTGGATCCTTCAGAAATTTGTGTATTGCTGCTACTGACATTATTTTCCCTTGCAGGTTTTCCATTCCTGTCCCAACACTTTTCTGGCATATGAGAAGTCTGACCACAGTGAGTACAAGACAACCTTTCACCTTTGCCTTTACCTAAGTCCTCCTTTGCCTCTTCGGCATCTTGTCCTCTGGCTAGAACCAGCTCTTCCACCACCAATTTCTGCCACAACGGCAAAAGAGTTTACTTTCTCTTCCTTGGACACTGCAATACCGATTGTAGAAACTGATGGGGCAGCCTTCATGAGTGCACCAAAAACATGGGATTATCTGATCTGGCCAATTGTTGTTGTCTAAGAGCCTCATACTAAGGTTCTAAGGAATGTAGAAATCTGGTTATTTTAAGCTCTTCGCGCTGTTGAAAAGCTTCCTCTCGATCATTAGTAAGTGGCTGCATTTTTGTATCTCTAGCCATACTCCAAATTTTCACCCATTTTGAATTAAGTCTTGTTCCTCACATTTCAAAGCAAAGAAATCAGTATATAAATCATAAATACGTGAGAGATTTTTACCATAACAATTCCTGGTACGAAGAGTCTTCCACATGTGATAAGCTGAGTAACAATTCCGTGTAATGTGTATCTCAACACTAGAAAAAATACATGACATTACAAAGTTGTTGTTTGCAATCCAAGCCTCTGTTCTATTTTCTGGTGCTTCATCATTAATAAATGTACCCTTCTTCTTTGCTGAAATGTGAATTTCTTCAGCTCGAGACGATAATAGAAAGTTTTTACCTTTCATCTTTGCACCAGAAATACCTCCAACCACTTGCTCATCTTTTTCATTCTCATTAACATCAGCAAAATTTATACCATCAATATCAGATTAGAACCACAATTCACAAAAAATAAGCAGCTAGAATACCAATAACAACTCGCAGCAGTCAACCAACCGACAACTTGCAGTACAACAGTATGATCAAACTAAGTATCAACTTATATCTAAAAAAAATTTTCAAAGCAAGTGCCTAAATTTTCAACCAAAAATACAGTCTTCACCTTTCAGGCATACCAACTAATGTTCTTAATAATTTAGAATCAAGTAAATCAACCACTTCAATCAACCGAGAAAGAAGAAAAGAACTTATCTCAAAACAGAAATCAAAACACACTTCCTCTGATTATATAACCACGAATTCCTAATCAAAACATACTTTCTCTGATAATATAAAAACAAATTCCAAATCAAATAAAACTCCTTTCCTTCGTCCTGAAGTCAAGAGTACAAGGAATCATAGACTTTCAGAGCAACTAAAACTTCCAACTCTAAAATTTCTTGGGTTATAACCTACTCCAATTTGCCAAGTAGAGTCCCAACTGAACTAGGAGAGGTCTGCCCAATCAGGAAGATGATTTCACACCCTCACAACTAACCCAAAGATAATCTCACACAATATCAATTTACAAAGTAAAAAAAGGGTTAGAGAATATATCACCAAATTTTCAGTTCTTCAGAACATATATCCGTGAATCTCCACCATTCAGAACATATATTGAGATTCCACGAATGTTGTCACAAAATAACACATCAATCTCACCAGGGATTCCCCTCTGAAAGCTAAGAATTGTGAGTCTGGTCGGTGCAGAATTTACGAGTTGAAAACCTTCTGCTTGAATGACAATAACTTCTTCTCCAGAGTTCCAAATACAATCTCCACTGTTCATAATGTCAAAATAGAGGCACCGACTATGTATCCAAAATGTTAGTATGATCCAATGGTTAACGAATCCACAACCTGCTTTGATACCTTGTAGAGTTTCATGTAGATCATTCGTTGAAAACACTCAAGTTGCTATTCCACACAGCTAGGGTCATGGTTTAACCCTAATCCATGTATGTGCTCCTTTTAAATAGGGCAGCACTCTTCTTACGTTAAAAATAAATCAGTTACATAATTACAAGTATGCTCCTATATGGGTAATACACTAAATTACAACATATGCCCCTATATACAAGTGTATTGAGTATCTCTAAAATCCCTCTCCTTTGAATAAAGCCAATCTCCCTTTTTCTTTGCAGTAGATGAGATAAATCCGTCTCAGACATCTTCCTTTGAATAGGTTCAGATCAAAGAGATTGAGTTATATGCAGAAGAAAGTAGTGAAGAATAATTGGCTATGAGTCCGAACCAACACCAATATGGGGACTGGATGAGTAGCTTTAGAAACCTTTGAACATGAAAGTACCAAATCAGATTCCTCCCTCATTGAATTTGAGAAATGAAGAGTATTTGAATTGGTCAAGTGCAGAAGAATTGGGGGAAAGGATAGTTTGGCCACCACCCGCTGTTGAAGAAAAATATGAAGAGTTGGAGGAGTTTAAACCTCCAAATCCACATGAAGTTTCCAAGAAACTTTATATAGAAATCCTTGCTGTTGAGCAATCCAAGAAAACTACTGAATGGAAGGTATATCGAGACGAAGGAAGCAGCAATTGGATAAAAAAGTTCTCTGCCAAAGTGAAAGACTTAGGGAGCTTTGCCAAAGGATGCACAATAGGGAGCCACACAATTGAGGAAACTATGTGATGTATGGGCTAGTGTTAACATTATGCCCTTCAACAGCGTTTGGGTCTCAGAGGTAAAAATCATATTAGCTGATGGCTCCATAAGTCATCCAAGGGGAACTTTGGAGAATGTGCTGGTCAAGGTGAATGGGTTTATCTTTCCAGTTCACTTTTTGGTGATTGACGTTAAAGAAGGGACAGAAATGCCTCTTATTCTTTGATGATCCTTGTTGGCAACTACTCACACTATCATAGATGTAGAAGAAGGGAACATTACCATAAGATCAGACAATGGTCAAGAGGTATTCTTCTATACCCAAAGCCATGAAGAAGCCCAAAAGGGAAAGCCAAGGGGTGAAACACCCTTTAGAGTTGGCAAGGGAGGCCCTAAAGAGTAGGCCTCTGGAAAGAGGTTTAGATCCCTGTTTTAAATGGCAATTCGCTCTATGAAGAATGAGGTGGTTGAAAATTGATGAGTGCTTTGAAACCACTAGAGAATTTGGAACAAGCACTGACTCATACTTAGTTGAGCTTGGGAAGCTCAGGGAGAAGAAGCTAAGTGAGCTGAAAAGACTGGTGGAAGATGAATTAAGTACCCCACAAAAAAATAAGAAGAAAGAGCCTTCACCTCTCAAGAACCTAGGCGAAGTAGCTGAAAAGGTCAATAAGAGCTTGAACAAAAATGGACAAGTTGCCAATTACAATGTCAATTTTGATGGGTTTGAATGATTGAATGGTGAATTGAGTCATTGCTTGGTAAATATTTAGTTTAGGTTGTTGTTTTTGGAGATAGAATATATTTCAGTTAAAAGGAGCAAGCCATGAAGTCAAGTCCCACTTCCTATGGAATTCTGCATCTCCATAAGAGTGAGTCCATGACAGCCTTACTGGCTCCACTTGGCATCAATGTGACGTCACAGAAATAATTCTGACCCCACATGGCGTGGATCGGAAAAGTGCTTGACACCACTTAACATCGAAAGACTTGGTCGATAATTCAATATACCCTTGGCCCACATGACACCACAGAGCTTCGACTCCAGCCGAAGTCGTTGGGAGAAAAACGGCAAACCCTAACCTCCCGAAATCGAGAGAGCTTCATTTCGAGTCGAATCGAAGCGAAACCTCGTCCATTTCACCGTCATAACATAAGGTTCGAGTCCACCGCACTACATTCCATCTTACCCCTCCAGATTTTTGCACTTTGAAAGGAGATTCTCGCAAGAATCAGTTCAGCCAAAGTCCCCTTTCGAGTTCTTGAAGCAAGATAAAAGGTTAGTAAAACTCTACTTCACCATTTGCTATTTTAGAGCTCAAAAACATAAAGATGATGAAGGGAAAGAAATCAGGATTCCAGAACAAGAGCAAGAGCAAGAAGGTCCCTTGTGAACAAGGTAGGTTTGTCATTATAGAGTCTCACAGAAATTATATAAGAGATATCAAGAAGAAAATTCTTATACCAGAAAGAGGAAAAGAAGTATTGCATGATAGGCAAATAATTGAAAGGAAGAGGAAAATTTTCTGTAATCAACCCTCTGGCGGTTCCATTCAACTAGTGAGATAATTTTATGCAAACCTCAGTCAATTTCCAGACACTATGGTTACCCCGCCAGAGGTAAGCAAATTAATTTTCCAAGGGCCAAAATAAAAAGGATTTTCAGGCTCCCCATTATTGATTTTCAAGAATTCCCTAAATTAGAGAACACGGTGGAACCAGAAGAGGAACTACATGGAACTACATGGAACTACATGGAACTACATGGAAAATGGTGGAGAAAGAGTATAAATCCTTTCCAAAATAGGATTTGAGCAAGAAAGCAACGTTGTGGTTATACTTCGTGTGTGTAAGACTCAAACCAACCATGCAATACTCAGAAATCTCAAAAGCAAATGCATGTATGGTATAGGCCATATTGAAAGGGAAGAAGATTAATGTCGGCCAAAAAATTGAAAGGAAAAAATTTGAAGCAGCAACAAAATTGAGACTTGACTTCTGTTATTCTTCGCTGATCACAGAAGTGTTCATCAAGGCAAGAGTAAAGGTTGAGGAGTCTGAAGAAATCATCTATGCAGGAAATGATATAGATGAATGATTCATGAACAAAATTTACCAAGAAAATAAAAACAAAGCTATGGTGAGACCACCATCCACTTCTAAGATAGAAGAAAAACTCGACCAAATAATGAAATAACAGAATCAGCATGAGTTATACAGGAGAACAATGTTCAGCAGAGTGGCCACAACAGTAAATCAAATAGTCCACATGCAAGGAGTACCCCAATTAGAAATTTTACCATATCCGACTGAGCAGGAAGGGCTCATCAACAATCTTGAAGAGGAGGAGGAGCCTATGGAAGAGTAAAGGGAGAGTGAGTAGTCAGTGGCACAGTGGAGAGTCGTCAATTATGCCACCTAGGATAGATATATGTATTTTGAACTATCCTAAGGTGAAAAAGTCACTATTATGTGTAAAGAATTTAACACTGCTGTCATGAAGTGAACTTTTTTGATGATCTCTCTTTATGTTTCGAATGAATGGAAGGTTTTATCATTTATGTTTTGTAGTTAGCTTTTATCTTTCGAATAAATGTTTTAATGAACCTTGCGGTTTTGCATCTACTAAGAGCCCCATGGAGCAACATAGAAAAGTAAACTGCAAGAACAACCAAGGAGTCCCTATCCCCCTTCTCCATTTCAATTCTTTTTATAAAACATTGAGGACAATGTTTGATTTAAGTTCGGGAGTACGGAACAAAATGCTCAACCTTAAGTGATCCCATTCTATATTGCAATATTGAGTTTATTTCAATATGAAGTAAAGATTGTCGAAAGTGCAACTCTCTTTTACATTACCAAAATTAACAACTCCATGTTGACAGTCATTAGTTTTATTGTCGTATGAAAGAGGCTAGCGAGCTATAAAATTGTTTTTTTAACAATCCACACATAACTTGCGAATATAGCTATCTGATTAGTGTGGGTTTTTGGATTGAATGGTGGTATGCACTTAGTCCCCACTCTTTGATACCAGATCTAGTTTTGAATGAAGATCAAGGCGAAATGGGTAGAGAAGGGCATTCAAGAAGAGGAATTATGACATGTTTACACCCTTTGGGCCTTTTGACAGGGCTAAAACGGCACTTATAAAATTATGCCCATGTGCAAGTGCACGCGTTGTACTAAGTAATATATTGGATGAGTCAAGATCAATACCACGAGGACTAACTACATACTAGCCAATGAATTCTCTATAGCTATATGTAACTGCCGAAATGAAAGAGAAATGTACAATTTCGTAATGTAAAAACTTCAAAAGAATACTATCTAATTATTATAGTCCTCAATGATACACATCCATGCTAGACGCTAAGTAGATTAGGAGTTGGGGGGAGTGATTTCCTGAAATTAAGGGTAGGATTCATGCAATTTAGCTAAGTGTGCAATTCATAGCTCCTTAGTGGGTCTGGAATTCCACACAAATAACCCACTTTCGAGGCGCTACAACCATGCCCGCCTCCTTAACCTGATTGTCTTTTGAGGTCACAGGTCTAAATCAAGAGTCCATCAATGATGCTCAGCCAAAAGCGACCACACATGTCCGGACGCATCTTTTGAAGTCCACCGGCTCACCCCCTCACCTGCCCTTGGTGGTCTTGCCAAAATTTGGGGATCACACGCAGAGTATTGGTATCCTTTCGTATTTCCTTTCTATCTCAACCAAACGATTAGATGAACATATAGAGGTCAATCCCTTCATGTTAAAGCTCCCCAATGGCCACTCACACCAAATTAAAGATATAATGCACTTAAATAAACTATAATAGCTAAGATTAAATGAATAAAAACCACAAATCATATTACATCACTCACCGTCAAAAGAAGTTTAGCTACACATAACATGGAATCGATAACAATCCCTATCCATTGACATTAAATACATGATAGATAGAAAGAACAAAGATAAAATAGAGGCAAAAGACTTCCCAGTTGCCCTTGAGATTCTCCTTGTTCCTCCTTCAACGCCCAAAGTATCTCAGCTTCACTCCCAATGCTAACTGCGCCTCTGTGGCGTAGAGGCGTGATACTCAGTCACATATTTATAGAGACATTTTTAAAAGTAATGTGGTGCCATGAAGCATGGAACTAATCTGATAGCTCTAGGTTTTGGCGCGGAGTGTGGCACCTCGCGAGAATGCAGTATCACGTTACGTTGATCTCCGCATCGCCAGCTCTCCGACACTGGATTCCATCTTGGCAGCACTACATGTGCGAGGATCTGCGCTCCAGCGTTGCCTTCTATCACCGCAGCATTGGACGAGCAAAGATCAGCGCTCCGGCGTTGCCTTCTATCACCACAGCATTGGACGAGCAAAGATCAGCGCTCCGACGTTAGATCCTGACACCAAGACTCTGTTCCCAGAAAAATCTGCTACGTCCAGCGCTCCTGTGCTAAGTCTATTGCCGAGGCATTGAACACTTAGTCCTTTTTCCACTACTCGCATCCCTCATTCTTGCGGCACCGTACTTTCGTATGTGTCGCCATGAGGCATCTTGTGCACTGATTCTCTTCAATGAAGCGCCATGACTTTCCATTTGACACCATGTGGCGCTGCCCTCTGCCTAGCTCCAAAATGGGGTGTTTTTAGGTGAAAAATGTCTAAGTTGCCTCTTTCTCCTTCCAATTATTGTTTGGTGAAGATGAGGCACTTTCCTACAAGATCAACATGAAAGGTCAGCGAAATTGCAACAGAATTAAATCAAAAATGGGCTTGAAAATGCAGCATAAATTTCACTAACCAAATACCCCCAAACGTAAACACTTGCTCATCCTCGAGCAAAGGCCTTAATAAAGAGAGTCAAGCATTCGATCTTCTTGATCACAATGTGATCAATATATGATGCAATACTTATTTACAAAAGAAAAAATTAATATTCCGATTGATGGTGCATTCCTCCTATTGTCTTCTTTAAGAGTGTTTGCTTGCCTAAGAGATATTTTCTATCTTGCCCCACTTATTAATCAGTACTCTAATGTCTCTCATTAGGTACTCTTTCCATCAATTCACATTCTGTGCACCTTAAATTTTACAGCTAAAATCCCATATGCTAATTTGAAAGTCCACTCTCCACTAATCGTAGAAAAACAATCCTCAAATCTTTAAGACTTCATTAGGTTGTAATGGGGCTTGGGACATTGGTACGTCAAAAAGGTTAATCATCAAGGTTTAAACCATTCAGCATGCTGGACTTAACTAGATTGATTAATTGAGATACCCTTTTAATCTAAAGTTATTCCCCCAAACTTAAACCGTGCCTAATAGGTAGACCACTTTTCATTTCACTCCTAAGTTTCAATTCAGAACTCCGTACATTGGTTCAGTCATCTCTTAAATGTGAGATTAAATATTTACATTAGTCTTTCTCTTGAAGAGCTGTTTTTTAATTTTTTAATTTTTTAATTTTTTTTTTTTATTTTTTAATTTTTTAGTTTTTTTATTTTCTCCCTCTTTTGCTTTCACTTGTACATCTTAGGGATTCCCAATCTCAATCAGTTTTTTCAAGAAGTTGGAATGGGTTTTCTTATAAAAAAAAGAAAGTTTGAAATACAAATAGGCTAGATGGGTGACTTAAAGGTTGGTTTTCTTTGAAAAATATTTTGTTAAGCATAAGCTCAAAGTTTTTGTTGAACTAGGGAAGTTACGTAGGATAGCTTAAGAAAGGCCCAAACTGTCAAAAGATTGCCTAAGTCATTTCCTTGGAGTCAGTTCTCTATTTAATTTGGCCTTTAGTTTCTTTTGAAACTAGTTCTAATCTTCTTAGAGTAAAATCTTAGTGCATAACCACCAATCAAGCCACAAACCCAGCGTCAATGAGATACTTAAAGTCATAATTAGTGTGTGGCTTAATAAGAAAAAAATTCCTAAGGCTTGCTGTACTCTCTCATACCAACTGTAACATAGTGCCTATCAAAGAGAATTCTTAATTTTTATTAATGTAAGAGAGTGTTACAACCTATTTTATCATTTCAAATTGACATAGAATTTGATCATGCAAGATAGAGTAGAGTCACTGATGGCTTAAGGCATGCAATTCTATACTTCCAAACTTAAATGAAACAATGTCCTCAATGTTCAAATTTAAAAATTTTAAAATGATGGTGGGGAGGGACGACTCCCTCGGTATGCCTGCTGGCGGCTCTTCTTTGCTGGTCCATGGGGTTTCTTAGATTGTGAGTGCAATGAAAAAATTAAAGGGTCATTACAGCATTTATTGAAAACATAAAAACTAACTATGAAAATAATGGCTGTACAAAATATAGAGATAGAAATTTGCATTCATATGCACACATTGACAACCAGTTCAAATACTTCGAACATAATGTGAGTTCATCAAATAAGTTCATTACATTATATCCAAAAAAATTCCAAACAAAATCTAAGAACTTTTTCCTTCCTCAGATGCCACCTTCCTTGGTTCTTCTTCGATGAGTAATTATACGTTAAGGTCATATTCTTCTATGAGAAAGTTGTCGAACATTTCTTCATCAAGGGATTTTTCAGGGCCATCAGTGCTCAACCATGCTGAACATTTAACCTTGTTTGCTTTACATTTCCTTGTCTTCTGATTCTGCACACAGCACCATTTGCGCAAAATTTATTTTCCCTATGTTGATAGGAATATTTTCCACGATGGCCATTACCAGGTAGGCCCTGCCAAGAGTCACTTCATGGATGTTCCATGATGGCAATAGGCGGGAACAAACAATATAAGACCACATTATGAGTTCTCCTACCTGCATCCACTTCACAGGAAATTATTGATATTCCCCTCTGCTGATTGCAACCATGTTGAGGGGTTGCTTCATAAGAGGTGTTGCAGTTCATCTTCTGTCACAGAGTTCTTAAGATTCTTCATTCCATCCTCTATACATGGCAAACAGAAGTGGGCATTTATGGCCTCCCTATCAAATATCATAGTTCTACCCCGTATTGTGCATGCTAGTGGCCTCTCTTGGTCAATTCCTTCAATCAGCCTCTTCTTGAGGTTCACATAGAACTCTTCTACAATCGGAATACATGCTGGCTTGGATTGAAAACAGAATCTACACCAGTTTCATTTTAGAATATGTGGACTGAATACAGGTTCTATATCATAGAATGCAAACCCCCTTTCATGGATCACCTCTTTCTGTTCGTGGGTTCTCTTTCCATTCTTCTCCTTGGTAATTCTTATCCCTTTCACTATTATTGCCATTGTATTAAAAGATGGATGGTGGAACAGGAGACCCTACCTTCGTCCTGGCTTGTGAGCTTGAGGAGTGTTTTGACTGAGTCCAATATCAAAGAAATTGCTCTCGGAGACACGGAAATCCTGCAGAGGAAGTTGCCACGAGCACGGACAACCTTGAATCTCGGTGAAGCTGCAAAGAAATCACAAGGTTTTTCTCTAATTTGTGGCTTGAAATTATATTTCCCTTCTACTTCGACATTAGGGTTTTGGAGGCCCTCACCGAACACTCTCAGTTTGTTTTGGATGCTCTCCGGCGTCGAGTGGCTGAGGAATTTATACTTCTAAGTAAAGTCACTCATCCACAAGTACTTTCAAGCTACTCTCGCGTGACATGGCCTCACCTACTCCAATTTCACCATTAATGTGGCACAATAAGGCGCCAACAAGCTCACGCCATGTGGCGCCAACTTAACTTCCATGGTGTAACCCTCTTGGAAATTCTGATCTTCACAAAAGTGATAGCTGTCTCTGTTGCCTGTTCTTTTGATGCTTATCTTTATTCTATATCCAAATGTCACAGCCAAAAATTGAAAACTACTTGAGCAATTTTATGATTCTCCATGCATGCATCAAAGCTCAACAACATCTCTTTTTATTCGAAGCATAGAGACTTCATGCTTTTGCCCAACTTATACTAACCACTGATTTTTGACTCGCGCATGCTTCTTAATAGTTGTGATTTACAATTAAAGCATAGAACTACCAAAAATTGAGTCTCCACTAACTTAATCACTATCTAAAATTCTACTTTTCAAAATTGTGTTCTCAAAAGGCGTGGATTACCTCCCAAGAAGGACCAGTTTTTTAAATTCCTTGGCAATACCTTCCAGGATGTTTTCCAACCTATCTTGGATCTAAAATGGAATTTTAAGGGACAACTTGCCCCCTTGTTCACAAGCTCTTTCCATTAATATTTTCCACTGGTTTACTTAAACTCTTAGGAGGTGAATGCTCTTTTATCTTCATTTTGATTTGGGGACATAGTTCCTCTTCCTCCAGCCTTCTCAGCTCATTTAGCCTCTCCTTCCTCAGTGCAGGTTGCTCAACTAATTATGGGTCCGAGCTGATGTCAGCTTCTTTAGTGGCTCTACACCTCTCATCCATCTGTAACCACCTCTTATGGGGGTTTCCCTTAACCAAACAAGGCTTCTCTAGATGTAAATCTTCCTTCAAGGCTTCTCTAGCCACCTCTAAAGGGTTCTCCACCCTCGTACTTCCATTCCCTTTCTTCCTCCTGGCTTGAGGCATAGAGAAGCTGACTTCTACTCCATTTACTAATCTCATGGTGATATTCGATCGAGTTGTCACAACGAAGGGTCTACCTAAAATAAGAGGCATTCATGTGCCTTCTTCCACTTCTAACACCAGAAAATCAGCTGGAAAGAGGATTCCATTTACCATCACCAATACGTTTTCCTGAAATCCCCTTAAATAACTGATGGAAGTATCACCCAGCATTATCTGCATGTTTGTAGGGGTTGGTTCGCTGAGACCCAGCTCCTTGAATATGCCAAAAAGTATAATGTACACACTTGTTCCCAAGTCCCAATAGTTTCCTTGATGGTGTGGGTCCCAATGGAGCATGGTATGGCATAGCTCCAAGGATCTTTTACCTTTGGGGAGCACCTCTCTCTCTTTGCAGCCACTACATTCTTCTTCTCTACGCAACTTGAAATTCATCTTATCAGAATTTTGTTCAATAGATTCTGCATGGGGTGGAAAGTCGACTTGAAGCTTCTTGAAAGCATCAGGTGGCTTATGTTTAACCTCATCTACCTACCTTCCCCGGTTCTTTTCTGTCATCATATGGTGGTTGACAAACTTTCTTCTCTACCCAATCATTTTCACTTGAGCAACTCAGATGGCCTTCTTCCTCAGCTTGTAGGATGGGAGAATTAGTGTTTGACTCTTCTGACTTGGAAACCTTCCTTGCTGTCAAGAATTCTGATAATTTCCATGAGTTGGGGCAGAAACATTCCCTTGCTCATTTATCCATCCAAAATTTGTGTAGTTTCTCCAACCAGTATTGTAGGTATTGGAGTATTGATTATTTCTGATCTGAGTATATTGCACACTTTCCACAGTGGATGTGCATACCTCAATTCCGTGTCCAGCACCGCCACATAATTTATAGCACACGAATTGACTCTGTGCAGGCTTTGCTTCCAAGGCTGCTATCTTCTTCTTCAAGGCAATCATCTGAATTCAGATGGCTGTTTAAGTGTCAACTTCGTAGACTCCCATTGCCTTTCTTGAGATTTGACTTTGCTCAGGCAAGTTCCTTGATGAGATATGAGGAACTTCTGAACAGATATGGTCACCTCACATTCAGCAATGATCTCCAGGTACGACTGGGCTACAGCCGAATCAGCGAAAACAGTATCATCGCCTAAGATCACGTAGTCCCTGAAACCTTTCAAGGGATAAACCCTGTTCGCGACAAGCCGCATGAGCATATGATTGGTCCAGTGTTACATTTGTAACTGTTGGCTGCCATATTTTCCTATAAATCATATGCCTCATTAATGGACTTGTTCATAACCACACCACCTGCTGCTGTATCAATAATTAATCTTGTCTGATTTTGCAGCCCATTGTACAACGTGAACTTTTATCACTATTTAGGAATTTAATGGTCATGGCATTTCCCTAATAGCTCCTTGAAATGATCCCAAGATACAGAAAGAGATTCCTGATATAATTGGGTGAACAGGTTGATGTCATTCGTCAGCTTTACTATTTTAGATGGAGGGAAGTACTTAGCCAAAACTTTCTGCTCAAGATCCATCCATGTGGTGATAGAAACTGAAGGCAGCGAATTTAACCAATGCTTTGCCATATCCCTCAGTAAAAATGGGAGCAATATCAACTTGAAAGCATCTTCCAACACCCCATTATGCTTAAAAGTATCACAGATTTCCACGAAATCTGCTAGGTGTGAATTTGGATCATCATTAGCCAATCCACCGAATTGTACTGAAGCTCATATCATGTGAATGATTGCTAGCTTCACTTCAAAATTGTTTACAAGTATAGCCGGTCTTCAGATGATAGAGTGTTTACCTCCATCTTGAGGAACAACAGACTCTCTCAAACTTCTTGGCTCATCTTCAGCCATATCTTCCTCTCTTTTTGATAACCTTTGCTGCCTAAGGTTGGCTCTTGGTGTCCTATCAATTCAAGAATCGAATGAGATTATGTCAAGGCCTCCACCTTCCTGCATACACAAGAGAGAGCAAGTATAGCAATTCGGCAAAAAAATTGCACTTCACAACAACAAAAAAAAAGTTAGCTACAAACACACAACAAAACAAAATTTTCACACAATCAATTATATTAACCAAATAGACTTAACTATTGTAACATGCAAGACTAATCAAATTGCACTATACTAAGCATTCAACTATGTTTGTCAAATCACACTAATCACTCCAAGCTAGATTACAGCCATGGAGCCCAAGGCTAATAGCTGTAATAGTCCCCAGCAACTGCGCCAAAAAACTTGGTTGGGCTAAAATGACACTCATAAAATTAGGCCCATGCACAAGTGCACGTATCGTACCTAGTAATATAATGGATGAGTACAGATCGATCCCACGAGGACTAACTACGTACTAGCCTACCTTTTCCTTTTTAAAGGGGCCCTCTCAGTCCTTCAGGAGTGAGGGGGGCAAGGGTTGGCGGGCGGGCGCCTTTTGCTATAGCACATTTGAGTCCAGTCTAGTCGAGTGCCATTCCCTCAGATACTCCAATGAATTCTCTATAGCTATATCTAATTATCGAAATTTAAGAGAATTGTCACAATGTCCTAAAGTAAAAATTACAAAAGAATACTATCTAATTACAGTAGTCCTAAGTGATACTCGCCCACGCTAGATGGTAAGTAGATTAGGAGTAGGGGGAGTGATTTCATGCAATTAAGGGTAGGATTCATGCAATTTAGCTAAGTGTGCAATTCATTGCTCGTTAGTGGGTCAGGAATTCCTTCACCTAACCCTCTTTCGAGGCGCTACGACCATGCCCCTCTCCTGAGCCTGATTGTCTTTCAAGGTCACAGGTCTTAATCTAGGGTCCATGAAAGATGCTCGGCCTAAAGTGACCATGAGTGTCACTTTAGGCTTCTTTCGAAGTCTATCGAAACACCCTTCATCTACTCATGTCCTTTCATATTACCTTTAAGTCTCAACGAAACAATAAGATGAACATGTAGAGGTCGCCAATCTCTTCATGTTAAAGCTCCCCAAGAACCACTCACACTAAATTAAAGATAGATTGCACTAAAATAAACTAAAATAGCTAAGATTACATAAATCTATAACCCTAAATCACATTACATCTCTCACCCCTAAAAGAAGTTTAGCTACACATAAATTAAAATCGGGAAGAATCCCCATCCATTGACATTAAATACATTATGATAGGAAGAACGAAGATAAAACAGAGGTAAAAGACTTCCCTTTTGCCTTTTAGCTTCTCCTTCTTTCTCCTTCAATGCCCAAAGTAGCTCAGCTTCACTCCCAATGGTGACTGTGCCTCAGCGGTGTGGAGGCATGATACCCAAAGTGAGGTTATAGCGCATCTGTATAGGGGGTTCTGGAAGATTCCTCTTTTTTACAGTGCCCTAAGAGACGTGGTGCCACACAGCGTGGAGCTCTTCCGATAGCACTAGGTCTAGGCGCCAAGTGTGGCACCTCGTAAGTATACGGCATTGGGTTACGTTGTTCTCCATATCGCTAGTAGTCCGGTGCGGGCTACTGTCGCCATGGCACTGCAAGTGCGAGGTACAGCACTTCGGTGTTGCCTTCTGTCACCGCAGCGCTGGACAAGCGACGATCAGCGCTCCGGCGTTGGATCCTAATGCGAGGCAATGCACCTAGAAAAATTCTGCTGCGTCCAGCATTCCTGCACTGAGACTAGCCTTGAGGCATTGAACACTTAGTCGTTTTCCCCTGATCGCAGCCCTCATTCACTCGATGCAGTAGCTTTGAACGTGGTGCCATGAGGCGTCACGTGGCACCACGTGCACTGCTTGTCTTCAACGTAGCGCCTTGACTTTTCATCTGAATCCATGTGGAACCACCCTCTGTATTGCTGTAAATTGGGATGTTTTTAGGCCGAAAACGTCTAATTTTCCTCTTTCTCTATACAATTGGTGCTTGGTAAATATGAATCCCTTTCCTACAAACCCAACACCACATTTTAGTGAAATTGCAACACAATTATATCAAAACTCAACCTAAAAATGCAATGTAATTTACACTAACCACCTTTGGAAACAAGCCTATGTATATTCCTTAGTTACCCAAGTTTTGAGCCTAAGCAAACTATAATTGTTTACTTTCTTCTTCCATAACCCGTTCTGAAAATTGCATAACTGAATCAGACTGGGGTTGAGACTCCCAAGAAGCAATGAGTGAAAGCAATTTGGTGGTGAGAAAGCACAAAACAAAAAAAACAGTTGCAAAGCAAGTTTGTACAGAAAATCCGAAAACACCAAAAGTTGACTCATCAAATATCACTGAGGCAATTAAATCTCAAATAAGGAGCGATGTGAAGAATTTACTTGCAAATGCATCATACAGTTATTACAATCTGGTTAATTTGTGCACCTAAATGATTTAAACTTTGATGATTAACCTTTTTGACTTTCCTCCATAGCCCACTACAACGGAGAAAAGTCCCAAGGTTCTTTGGATCATCTCTCTATAATTAATGAGAGTGGAGTTTCAAATTAGCTAATGAAATCATAGAAATGAATTTGAAAGTTAATGGAAAGTGGACTGATGGAAAGAGCACATAATGAGAGAAACTATAAAAGTGATTAAGTGAGGGGCAAGTTTAAAATTTCTTTTTATAGGTGAGTAGGTGCTCCTAATGAGACCTTTTAATAAATGAACTATCAGTTCGAGTTTTAATTGTTCTTTTGTGAATTTGAATTGCATGACTACTAAACACAACTTGTTCAGCAAAAAGAAAGCTTCTCTTTCTGTATTAAGCCTTTACTGGAGAGCGTGAAAACATTTAAGTTTGAGGTTATTTGGTTACAACAAAATGTGTTGAATTCTTAAACCATGTTCTATAAGGAATTGAGGTCATTCTCACTTACTTTCGGTTTTTATTTGTAGGTTCAGGTGCCAAAATGAGGAAAACACAAAGTTGAGAAGGATTGAGCTCAACTATTCATTTTTGGGTTAAAACCCAATTTGGAAGCATACAGAAACCAGCGCCACATGGCACCAGAGTGGATGCCATGACGTCAGAGTATCAATTGCTGAAATAAAGTGGCCGACGCCACTCGGCGCCTAGAGTCAAAGTTTCGGCGTCGCCTGAACGTGGTTCACGAGCAAGGAGAAATGGCATAGTGTCGAGGCCCTCGGTGCCCGACTCAGTGCAGGAGCACTCATCTTCACACGTCCAGCACCTCGGCACCCAAACCCAGAGAAGGAAAGCTAATGCTCACATATCCCACACTTCGTGCCCGATATAAACGTAGGAGAGCTGGTGACACATGATGAGCACACAACACGATTCAACATAATCGTGTGGTGCCACACTCGGTGCCAAGACTTTGCGCCACGGAATGAGCCCCACGTGACTTGGCGCCACGGAATGAGCCCCACGTGACTTGGCGCCAGATCATTAAGGTTCTAAAAAGAAGGAAATATTTCAGACTTTCCAATAAATAGGCATTATAAATGGACTTTTGGCATCGCACCTCCGCACCCTAGAGGTTGTGCAAGTTTTGTAGGAAAGGAGAAACAGTCCTGAAGAGCAAAGGCAGGAAGGAGTGAATGTGCTGGTTGAAGGAAAGTTCTTCTCCCTCTTTTATTTTTGTATTCTTAATTATTGAGTGTTTGTTATCTCCAATGGCTTGTATGGATTCGGATTGGGACTTTTCCATTATGGAGATTATGTCTAGCTAGACTCCTTTCAGGAGGTTCGTGTTTTAATGTGATATTTGGTAATAATTCATGTAATTCTTGTTCCTCTTAGTGTAATCTTTATTTCATTTAGTGTGGTTGGCATTATGGGAAGCATAGTGTATGGTGGGATTGACAACCTCTTTGTATAAATCCGATGTCCAAGTTGAAACTGAGAGGGTATACGAGGATAGACACCCTCAAACCTGCTTGTGATCCCCAAATCGACTGTGTTCTATCAGTGGCAGGTGAGGGGTGAACTGGTGGATTATGACAGAAGCGTCATGACACATGTGGTTGCATTGGCTGAGATGATGGGTCTTTGATTTAGACCCTTAACCTCGAGAGACAAATAGGGCTAAGGAATGAGGCAAGGTCGTAGCGCCTCAAGAGAGGGTTACACATACTGAAATACTGATCTGCTAACGAGCTATAGGAAATACACACCATACTAAATATTGTTTGAATCTCTCAGTTATCACATGAAAGCATGTCTCCCTACTCCAATTCTTCGATTCTCTATTCACGTGTGAGTGTGTATCACTTTAGGCAACTGCAGTAATTAGTTATTTACTACCTTTTGTAGTCTTTACAATAGGATACTTGTGACAATTCTCCTTAATTTTGGTACTTATATATAGTTGTAGAAAATTAATGTGTCTATTCCCGTATACCCTCTTAGTCGCAATGGGGACATTGAATTTACACGAAGAGGTTGTCAATCTTTTTGTGCACAGACCCCTAACTCAAAAGGGAAAGTTTCTGAAACTCAGCTCTCAAAGAAGAAAAGGGTATGGCCAACCCAAGCCAAAGGAGTTTAAATTTGATCCATCGGAAGAATGTTTTGTTTGGACGCTAGCTAAGGAGAGCATTGCTAGAAGACCCAGCAACCATGAAGCTCATGGAGAGAATTTCGAGAGCGGAAGAACCAGACATGGAAATGAAGGACGGACTCATCTTCACCATCGAGGGCAGACTATATATTCCAAGGTATGATGATTTACGATCTGAGATTATTAGGATTTGTTATTATTTTACCTTAAGGCATGGCGAATTTCAATCTCATACCATGGAGTTACTGGAAGAGCAGTATTATTGGATAATATTGAGGGATAACTCCAATCTTGGACTTTTGAGTGAAGTCAAGGTCTTGTGGCACCATGGTATGAGATTGCAGTTATCCAGTGCAATTCAAGGATTGAAAACCAAACCTTCCAATGCCAATCTCGGTAGTAGTGGCACAACCCAGATGGACAAAAGGGATGGTTTAAGGGGACCATCTCAGAATCTAAACAAGAGGGAGACAAGGAGGCCCAACCATGGTGACGGGACACCGAGGCTCTAGCGACACCCAAAGCTCAATAGTCTACTAGCTGGAGGAGAGAGAGGCACAGGAGCAGTCATGGGAAAGCAGGGACTAATGCAAGTGTAGAATGTGTGCACTTGTGACCACATAGGAATTGAATGATGGTGGTATTTCCATAAAAGCTCCTTACAATGATCACAAACTTCATAAAGAGATTCCTGATCCATTTGAGTAAATAGATTGATATCATTCCGCAACTTTACCATTTTGGCTGAAGGGAAGTACTTAGCCAAAACTTTCAGTTCAAGATCCATCCACTTGATATAGACCCTGAAGGCAAAGAATTCAACCAGTGCTTCACCTAATACCTCAGAAAAATGGGAACAATATCAATCTTATAACATCCTCTAACACACCATTATGCTTGAAAGTATCACAGATTTCCAGAAAATCTGCTAGATGCGAATTCGGATCATCATTTTGTAATCCACTAAACTGCACTGAAGCTTGAATCATTTGAATAATTGCTGTCTTGATTTCAAAATTGTCAGCCAAAATTACAGGTCTTCTAATACTAGAGTGTGTACCTCTATCTTGAGGCACAACGAACTCTCTCAGACTTCTTCGCTCTTCTTAAACCATTTCTTCATTTCTCCTTGATAACTTTTTATTCCTCTGATTGGCCCTTGCTGTCATCTCAATTTTTTTATCAAAAGGAAACAATGCTAGGACTCTATCCTCTTGCATACATAGATGAGAGCAAGTATAACAATTTGGCACACAAACACACTTTACAAACAGAAAAACTTAAATACAAACACACAAAAACACTCTAACACACAACAAAAACAGATTCACACAGAAGCAATTATACTAACTTTCAAACTAGCTACACTAACATGCAAATTAACTAAATTAAACTAAACTAAGCATACAACTATGTTAATCAGATTAAGCAAACTAATCCAAGATAGATTCCAGCTATAGAGCCCAAAGCCAATAGCAGTAACTAGTCCCCGACAGCGGCACCAAAACCTTGGTTGGGCACAACACTAAAAATATTCTGCACGGGTGTAAGTGCACGCTTCACACCAAGTAATATACTAGACGAGTCCAGATCGATCCCACGAGTATTATTACTACATACAAGCTACTGAATTCCCTATAACTATATCTAACTATTGTAATATTAATGACAATTGTCACAACTATCCTAATGTAAAACTACAAAAAGATACTAATTAACTACAGCATTTCCTAAAGTGATACATGCTCATGCAAGAGGCTACACGCAGATTAGGCATAAGTGATTTCATGTAATTAATGGTAGGAATCATGTAATTTCCCTAAGTGTACAATCTATGGCACGTTAGCGGGTCTGCAAACACCTACTCGTCACCCTCACTCGAGGCGATGCGACCGTGCCCTCCTTCTTAGCCTGATTTTCCCTCGAGGTCACAGGTCTAAATCAAAGGCCCATGTAGCTAAGCCTAAAGTGACCACGTGTCTCCGGATGCTTCTCTCGAAGTCCATCGGCGCTCCCCTCACCAGCAACTGATAGAACATAGTCAATTTGGAGATCACACCCAGAGTGGCGATAGCCTTTCGTATGACCTCTCAGACTCAATGAAACGATATGATGAACATGTGGAGGTCATCAATATCCTAATATTAATAGCTCCCCAATGGCCACTCACACTAAATTAAAGATTTATTCCACTAGATTAACTTAAATTGCTGATATTACATGAATCCAAACCCGAAATCACATTTCATCACTCACCTGCAAATGAAACTTAGCTACACATAGTTTTGATTTGGGAAGAATCCCTATCCATTAACATTCAATACGTGGTTGACAAGATTCACACATATAAATGAAGTTAAATGACAGACCAAAGTAAAAAAAAACTTCCCTTGTGGCTCTTGGACTCCTTCCTCCTTGGAGCTCCAATTGTATATTTGGCTTGCTCCTAATGCCTCTGCCTCTGAGGCGTGGAGGCACGATGCCCAAAGTGCGTTCATAATGCCTATGTAAAGAGGAGTCTGAAAGATACCCTTTTTTTGTGTTGTAAGTGATGTGGTACCACACGGTGTATGTCTCCTCCAAAGGCGCCAAGCCTTGGAGCCGAGTGTGGCGCTATGCATTCCTTCGTGTTGCCAGCGCTCCAGCTCTGAGTTTGGACGTTGAGGTGCTGCACTTGCGAGGTGGAGCGCTCCAGCTCTTAGTTCGAACTTCGAGATGCTCCACGTGCGAAGTCGAGTTCTCTGGCACTGAGTTCGGATGACGAGGCACAGGATGAGCAAGGATGAGCTCTCCGGCATTGGATCCTATCGTTGAGGTGCAGAACCCTGAAAAGTTCTGCAGCTTCCAATGCCCCTGCACTGAGCTGGGCACTGAGGCATTCGACTCTTAGCCATTTTTTATTCTCGCAACCCTTGTTCACGTGATGCTGCTGTTTCGTTCCTGGAGCCATGAGGTGTCAAGCATTTTGTTTCTGAATTTGCCATTCTGATGTCATGGCTTCTGCTCTGACATAATGTGGTGTTATGTTCATTGCTGCTCCTCTGGTTAGCGCAATGGCTTCCCATCTGACGCCATGTGGCGCTGACCTCTGTATTGCTCCAAAAAGAGGTATTTTTAGGCCCAAAATATTCAAGTTGCTTCTTTCTCCTTCCAATTGTTGTTTAGTGAATTTGAACCACAATCCTACAGAATCAACACCAAACTTTAGAGAATTTGCAACACAATCATATCAAAAGTTAGCCTAAAAACGTAGAATAATTTCCACTAACCAAATACCCCCAAACGTAAACACTTGCTCATTTTCGAGCAAAGGCCTCAATGCAGAGAGTCAAACATTCGATCTTCCTGATCACAATGTGATCAGTAGATCATGCAACATTTATTTACATAAGAAAAATTAAGATTCTGATTGGTGGTACATTCCTCCTATTGTCTTCTTTAAGAGTGTTGCCTTGCCTACGAGAAACATTCTATCTTGTCCCACTAGTCTATTATCACAGTAATGTCCCTCATTAGGTGCTCTTTCCATCCATCTACATTCTTTGCCCTCTGAATTTTACTGCTAATATCCCAAAGGCTAATTTCAAATTCCACTTTCCACTAATCGTTGAGAAGTGATCCTAAGATCTTTAGGAATTCATTATGTTGTAATGGGGATAAGGAAATGGGTAGGTCAAAAAGGTTAATCATAAAGGTCTAAACCATTCAGCATGCCAGACATAACCAGATTGATTAATTGTGATCCCCTCATGATTTAAAGTAACTCCCCCAACTCTCCCAAACTTAAACTTTTGGCAATCGATAGACCATTTTTCACCTCACACCGTTTTGTGAAATTAGAAATTCTGTACATTAGTTCAGTTATCTCTTAGATGTGTGACTGAGTATTAACACTTGCCTTAATATGCAAGAGCTGTTTTATCTGTTTTTATCGAATTGCTTTTGCTTTCCCTCCACCATTTGCTTTCACTCATAGATCTCTAGGAATCTCAATTCCAATCTGATTTATTTAAGCAGTTTGAATGGATGTTCATTCAAGAAGAAAGTTAAAAATAAAAATAGGTTAATTGGGCGAGTAGAAAATTGGTTTTCTTTAAAAACATGGTTAAGCATAGGCTAAAAGTTTGGTTGAACTAGGGAATTTACATGAGAGAGTTTAAGAAAGGCCCAAACGGTAAAAAATCGCCCAAATCATTTCCTTGGAATCAATTATCTAAGCTATTTCCCCTTGAGTTTCTTTTGAAACTAGTTCTAGGATTCTGAGAGTAAAATCTATGTGCACAACCACCAATCAACCCACAATCTCAGTATCAATGAGATAGTTAAAGCCATGAACAATGACTGGCTTGATAAGAAAAAAATTTCTAAGGCTTTCAAGACTCCCTCATACCAACTATAAAACAAGAGTAAGCTACGTGCACGGTGACCGTGCTGGGGTTGGAGCATGGTCACCTCACAGGCAATTACTATAATAGCCTTTGATTTTTACCATTAAAATAATGCCTGTGAGGTGACCGTGCTCCAGGCCAAGCATGGTCAACGCGCACGTAGCTTTATGCATAAAACTATGCCCATTAAAAAGAATGCTTAGATCTAGTAATGTTAGAGAAAGTATCACAAGCTATTTCATCATTTCACATTGACATAGAACTTCATCGTGCGAGATACAATAACGCCACTTAAGGCTTAGGCATGCAATTCCCTACAGCCAAACTTAAATGAAACATTGTCCTGAATGTTTAATTTTTAAAATTGAAATGGAGAGGGTGCTGAAGTACTCCCTGGATGTGCCCTCCGACGACTCTTCTTTGCTGCTCTATGGGGTTCTCACATTGTGATTTCAATGCAAAACTGAAAGATTCATTACAGCATTTATTGAAAGGATAAAGACTAACTGAGAAAAGTAAAGGCAACTAAAATTTGGAGATAGAAATTTTTCATTCAAATTCATCAAAGAGCATCTCGTTCATACATTCAAGACATACTAATTAAATGACTACAATTAATATCAAAATCCATTGTTATTATACATAAACAGTGACTCTTATACAAAACATTTAATCTAGTTATCATTATCACTCTCCTCAATCTTTGTCTGTTCTTCCTGCTGCAAAAATTCCATTTTTGGCGTATGGTAGACTGAATATCCTCTCAAATGAGAGGAATGCTGAGCTGCACACCATCCATGTACTTCAGTGATATAGTCAACGTTATGTTTAATAACCTGTGCCAGATTGTTGAACTGGTATTGCATTTGGTCCATCTGTTGTGCGTAAGAGATCGAGGTGGTTGTCTCATATTCTGAGTGGGCTGCTGAGCTGAACGATGCCTCATGTATCCTGGTGCCGTAGTCAATTGATTAGTTGCTGCTGGATGGGCTTCACTAGTTCTGCCAGGGGGCATCAGTGGGATAGGTAGTTGGGCTAAAACGACACTTCTAAAATTATGCATGTGCGCAAGTGCACGAGTCGTTCCAAGTAATATACTGTAAGAGTCCAGATCGATGTCACGAGGACTTTGTTACATACTAGCCAATGAATTCTCTATAGCTATATCTAACCACCGAAATGATACAGAATTGTCAAAGTATCCTAATACAAAAGAATACTTACTATCTAATTACAGTAGTTCCTAAGTGATACACACCCACGCTAGAGGCAAAGTAAATTAGGAATAGGGGGAAGTGATTTCATGCGATTAAGGGTAGGATTCATGAAATTTAGCGAAGCGTGCAATTCCACTTGTTAGTGAGTCTGGAATTCCCTACACGTAACCCTATTTCAATACGCTACGACTTTACCCCCTCCGTAGCCTGATTGTTTTTCGAGGTCACAGGTCTAAATCAAGGGTCCATGAAAGATGCCCTTATCCGGACACTTCTTTTGAACTCCACCAATGCACCCCTCACCTGTCCTTGCTGGTTTCCTGCGATTTGGGGATCACATGTAGAGTGATGGTATCCTTTCGTATTGCCTTTCAGTCTCAATGAAATGATAAGATGAACATGTAGAGGTCGCCAATCTCTTCATGTAAAACTCCCCAATGGCTGATGTCACTAAATTAAATATAGATTGAACTAAATAAATTAAAATATCTGAAACTGCATGAATCCAAAACCGAAATCACATTACATCTCTCACTCCGAAATGAAATTTAACAACACGTTATCTAGAATAGAAAAGAATCCTATCCATTGACATTAAATACGTCATAGATAGGAAGAAAAAGGTAAAATAGAGACAAAAGACATTCCTTTAGCCCATGAGCTCCTCCTTCTTCCTCCTTCAAAGCCCAAAGTAGCTTTGCTTTACTCCTAATTCTAACTCCACCTCAGCAGCGTGCAGACGTGATACCCAAATTGTGGTTATAACACATATTTATAGGGGAGTCTGGAAGATTGCCCTTTTTAAAGTGCCCTATGTGATATGGTGGCACGCGGCAAGGTACTCCTCTGATGGTGCTAAGTCTTGGCACTGAGTGTCGTGCCTCATGATTATACAGCGTCGCAGTACGTTCTTCTCTGTATCACCAGCGCTGCCACGTTGGCTTCTTTCGTCGTGGCGCTGTGCGTGCGTTGATCAAAGCTTCACCCTTTGCTTCTTTTGCCATGGAGCTTGACAAGTGAGGATCAGTGCTACGACGTTTGATCCTGACTCTGCGGCGTTGTGCCTAGAAACGTTCTACTGCATCCAGTTATCCTACGCTGAATCTAGCGCCATGGCGTTGGACACTTAGTCATTTTTCCATTGCTCGTATCCCTCTTTCACATGGCACAAAAGCTTCCAACGTGCCATCACGATGTCTCACATGCACTGCTCCTCTTCTACATAGTGCCATGACTTCCCATCTGATGCCATGTGGCGGCAGCCTCTGTATTGCTCCAAAATGGGGTGTTTTTAGGCCGAAAGCATCTAAATTGCCTCTTTCTCTTTCCAGTTGGTGTTTGGTGAATATGAGACACTTTCCCACATTATAAACACCAAAAGTTAGTGAAATTATAACACAGTTATATCTAAATTTGGCCTAAAAATGCAGAATAATTTCCACTAACCAACTATCCCCAAACTTAAACATTTGCTTGTCCTCGAGAAAAGGCCTTAATACTGAGAATCAAGCTTTCGATCTTGTTGATCACAATGTGATCAGTACACTTATTTACAAAAGAAAATTTTAAGAATCCGATTGATAGTGCATTCATCCTATAGTTTTCTTTTAGCGTGTTTGATTGCCTAAGAGAAATTTTCTATCTTGCCCCACTTCTTAATCATTACTATAATGTCTCTTTTTAGGTGCTCTTTCCATCAATCCACATTCTATGTACTTTGAATTCTACTGGTAAAATCCCATATCCTAATTTCAAAGTTCGCTCTCCACTAATTGTAGAGAAGTGATCCTCAGATCTTTAGGATTAGGTTGTAATGGGGCTTGGGACATGGGTAGATCAAAAAGTTTAATCATCAAAGTACAAACCATTCAGCATACTAGACTTAACGAGATTGATAAATTGAGATACCCTATTCCCCCGAACTTGAACTTTGGCCAATTGGTCATCTCACTCCTTATTTTAAATTCTGAACTTTGTACAGTGATTCAGTCATCTCTTAGATGTGAGACTAGATATTTACATTAGTCTTGCTTTCAAAGAGCAGTTTTTTTTGGTCCTCCCCCATTTCCTTTCACTTGTTGATCTTGTGGACTCTCAATCCCAATCTGTTTTAGTTAAACGGTTTGAAAGGGGTTTCATTTAAGAAAAAAGTTTGAGATAAAAATAAGCTAGATGGGTGAGTTGAAAGTATGGTTTCTTTGAAAAATTTGGTTAAGAATAAGCTCAAAGTTTTTGTTGAACAAGGGAAATTACATGGGATACCTTAAGAAAGGCCCAAACGGTCAAAATATCGCCAAGTCATTTCCTTACAGTCAATTCTCTATTCTATTTCGCCTTAAGTTTCCACTGAAACTAGTTCTTTCCTTCTTAGAGTAAAATCTAAGTGCATAATCACCAATCAAACCTCACACCCAGCATCAATGAGATAGTTAAAGTCATAATTAGTTCGTGGCTTGATAAAAAAGTTTTCTATGGCTTGCTATTCTCTCTCATACCAACTATAACACAATGCCCATCAAAGAGAAAGCGGTACAAGCTAGTTCATCATTTCACATTGACATAGAACTTGATCATGAAAGATAGAATAAAGTCACTTACGGCTTAAGGCATGCAATTCCCTACCCCCAAACTGAAATGAAATGTTGTCCTCAATGAGATTGTTCTTCTGAAGATTTGGCATGGCGTGGCTTCACTTGCCCCACTTTTGACATTAATGCGGCGCCGTATGGCACCAACAAACTCTTCACGGGGTCATGATGACGCCATGTGGTGCCAACTTAACTTCCGTAGTGCCCTCTTGGACAAGCTAATTTTCATAGAAATTGAAAGTTGTCTCCAATGCTCTTTCTTGTCAAGCTTACCTTTACTCTCTCTCCATGAGTGACAGCCAAAAACTGGAAACTACTCGAGCAATTTCATGATTCTCCATGAATGCATTAAAACCCACTAAAATCTCATTTTTTGGAAACACAGAGCCTTCATGCATTTGCTTAACTTACACTAACTTCTGACCTTCGATTCACACATGCTTCTTAACAGTAGTGATACACAACTAAAGCATGGAACTACAAAAATTGAGTCTCCTCTAACTTAATCACTGGTATTGGTTGGGACTCATAACTCAACTCTTCCTCCTCTTCTTCTTCTTCATATGAGTTAATCTCATCAATCTCAGCCCATTTAAAGGGAGATACGTGAGACTGCTCTGACACATTTACTTCATTGAAAAAGGGGATTTGACTTTGTTCCAAGGAGAGGGAATCACACTCATATTCTTATTCTGGAGTGAACTCTTATTCCACTTCTTCCATCTCCATTCAGGCTACAGTCTCCTTAGCCAACACTATATTGCAGCGCTCTACATCTTCCTTTCTTCATGCATCGGATTCTCCACCGTGTCACTGCGGAGAGATCCACTTTTCATTAATGGCCTTTGTCAAAAGTTCCATTTGGATTTAAAAATTTCTCAGGGATGCATCCTGGATTTGCACCAAGTTAAGCAGCAACTCATGATTGGAAATTTGTATCTCAGCTTAAAGCTGATTTTCAACCTTCCTTGTTGTCCAGAATTCTGATTATTTCCTTGAGTTGGGGAATAAGCATTCCCTTGCTCGTCTATCCATCCAAAATTTGGGTGGTTTCCCCAATCGGGATTGTAAGTATTGGGTGGTTTCCCCAATTCTGAGTATATTGCACACTTTCCACCCATAGATGTGCATACAAATGGACTCTGCACAGGCTTGCTTTCAAGGCTGCTATCTTCTTTTTCTTGTCATCCATCTGAATTTGGATGGCTGTTTGAGTGTCTACTTCGTACACTCCCAATGCCTTTCTTGAGCCTTGATTCAGCTCAGGCCAGCACCTTGGTCTTTCCATGTTCTATTGGTAGCTGTGGGCTGCCATATTTTCCAATAAATCATATCCCTCATCAATGGATTTGTTCAATAATTCTCCACTTGCTGCTGCATCAATAATTGTTCTTCTCTGATTCTGCAGCCCATTGTAGAAACTGTGCACTTGTGACCATTTTGGAATTGAATGGTGAGGTAATTTCCTTAATAAATCTTTGAAACAATCCCAACCTTCATAACTAGATATAAATAGATTCCTGATCCAATTGGGTGAACAGGTTGTTGTCATTCCTCAGCTTCAATGTTTTAGCAGGAGGTAAGTACATAGCCAAAACTTTCTGTTCAAGATCCATCCATGTAGTGAAAGAACCTGAAAGAAGCGAATTCAACCAATGTTTTTACTTATCCCTCAGCGAAAATGAGAACAATCTCAAACTTATAGCATCTTTCGACACACATTATGCTCACAGATTTCTTGGAAATTAGCTAGGTGTGCATCTGGATCGTCATTTGGCAATCCACTTAATTTTACTGGTCTACGGATTCTATAGTGTGTACCTCCAGCTTCAGGTACAGCAATTGTTTGACAATACAACAAAATTGTTTAGCTACACATAATCTAGAATCGGGAAGATCCCTATCCATTGACATAAAATATATGATAGATAGGAAGAATGAAGATAAAACAGAGGCAAAAGACGACCCTTCTGCCCATGAGCTCCTCCTTCCTCCAACTCCCAAAGTAGCTCTGCGTCACTCCTAATGGTAGATCTACCTCAGTGGCATGGAGGCGTGATACCTAAATTGAGGTTATAGCGAATATTTATTGTTGATTCTGGAAGATTACCCTTTTTTAAAGTGTTCTAAGTGGCGTGGTGCCATGCTGAGTGGCACTCCTCCGATGGCGCTAGATCTTGGCACCGAATGTTGTACCTTGCGATTATACGGCGTTGTGTTTTGTTGTTCTCCGCATCGCCAGCACTCCGACGGTTGCTTTTGTTGCCATGGTGATGTGGGTATGAAGATCAGTGATCCAACGTTGGCTTCTGTCTCTGCGGTGCTGGACTAGCAAGGAGCAGTGCTCCGCTGTTGGATCCTCACGTCAAGGCGTTGTGCCCAGAAAAGCTCTACTGCATCCAGTGCCCCTACGCTGAGTCTAGCGCTGAGACGTTGGACACTTAGAATTTTTCCACCGCTCGCAGCCCTTGTTCATGCGGCACCAAAGCTTTGAACGTGGCGCGAGGTGTCACATGCACTACTCCTCTGATACCATGTGGCGCCGCACAATGGGGAGTTCTTAGGTCGAAAGCGTCTAAATTGCTTTTTTCTCCTGTACCATACTAATTACAGGGGGCGATGGGTGAGCGCAGAACTTCTCCCGTCCTCGAGTCACGATTGTTGGGGTGAATGTGGTAGCGTGTCTATCCATTATAAATCCTCTATCTACGATTAACCCCCTATTCGTTCAATTTTTTCTCCCCCTCTTTGCTGCAGCAGCCAAGACGTATTGTTCATCTACTTTTCCCATGGGCCTCTTCCCCTTGTTTTTGTTAGAGAGTTTCTTTTCTCTCACCATCGTGGATATTGAATTCAGAAGTAAACAATAGGTGACGAGAATAAGAATGCCTACCAAAAATATTTTTTTCGAGCATGAAGAAGATTTCGGCCAAACACAATATCGGAAAATTTTCTCTTCGAGGCAGGGAAATCTTGAAGGGGAAGACTGCACGAACTCAAGTAAGCACAAAGCTCAGTGAAAGGACAGATAAATCGTGAGGTTTGAACTCGGATTTGATTTGGGAAGTGATTTCTCTTAAATTTTGGCCATTAGGGTTTTGGAAGTTCTCGCGTGACGCTCTCGGCTCAGTTCGAAGCTTTGTTCGAGTGGGCTGATGGGTTTATACTTTTCTTTTAAGTCACTTTGTACCAGGTGGCATCGAGTTACCTCTCACATGGTGCTAAATTTTTTAAACTTTTATTCCAAAAAATTGGCGCTATACGGTTTTGCTTAACCCACTTGAAGTATCAGTCAGAATCCTCTTCGCGGCATCACTTTGATGCTTGTTGCGCCAAAGTGCCAGCCACGACGCCACCCTCTTGGACATGCAGATTTTCATAGGAAGCGAGATGTGACTCCATGGCTTGCTCTTTTCAGGATGAAATTTATTCTATCTCCAAGAGTGACTGCCAAAACTAAAAACTAACCACGCAAACTCGTGATTCATACTAACTATATGAAATTTTGACTCACGCGTCTCATAAAAGTTGTGATTTACAATTAAAGCATGCTATTACCAAAATTGTGTCTTTCTGAACTTAACAATATCTAACATTCCAAAATTTTTGAAAACTGGTTTATACAAAACATAGGTTACCTCCGAAGAAGGACCAATTTTTAGAGTCTTTGGCAAGGCTTTTCAAAATGTTTTCTTGGAATCTCTCTTGGATCCAAAATTGAGTTTGAACACACATTGTAACGTATAACTTGTCCCCTTTTACTCAAGCTATTCCCATTGACATTCTCCATAGCCTTGCATAGATTCTTCAAAGATGAAGGCTGTTTCATCTTCTTTTTTGGTGGGGTACTTAATTCCTCTTCCACCAGCCTTCTAAGCTCCTAGCACTTCTCCTCCCTGAGCTCATCATGCTCGACTAAGTATGGGTCTTATCTTGCTCCAACTATTCCAGTGGCTTTACACCACTCATCCATTTTTAACCACTTCTTATCCTCATATGGGGAATTGCCTTTCATCAAGCATACGTCTAAGCCTTTAGATGGAGGTCTGCCCTTAAAGACATCTCTACCCACTTACAAAGGGTGCTTAACCCTTTGACTTCCCTTCCTACTTCTCCTCATGGCTTGAGGCATAAACAAGCTGACTTCTTCGCCTCTAACAGTTCTCAAGGTCATGTTTTCCTCTTCTACATCGATAAATACTCGAATTCTAGAAAGCAATGGTCTTCCATAGACGAGGGGCACATTTGTGCCTTCTTCCTCATCAATCACTTGGAAATCAGCTAGAAAGAAGAGTCCATTCACTTTCACCATTACATTTTCCAGAATTCTGTTTGGGTAGCTAATGGAATCATTAACTAACAAGATTTTTACATCGGTGGGGGGAGGTTCGCTGAGACCCATTGCTTTGGTGTCCTTGATCGTGTGGGTCTCAATGGTGCATAATATGGTAAAGCTCCCTGGATCATTTACCATTGGGGATCTATTCCTGCCAATTTTTGTACTCTTCTTCTTTACCCATCTTCCAATACGAATTATCCAAATTATACTCATCAAATTGTACACAAGAGGGACTTTCAACATGAAGCTTTTTGAAAGCTTCAGGGGGTTTATTCTTGACTTAAATCACTCAATTGCAAGAGATAGGTAAATGATTGTAACGAGATAAAATCAACAAGGCTAATAGTGAAAAATAATGTGGTGTTTGAAAAACATTTAAGGTATATGCAGGTCGAAAACTGTCGAAGTAAGATATTCTCATGGGTGGACAGAAATACTTCATCTGCCCAAAACTCGCCTAAGTCATTTCCTTGGTGGTGCATTCTAATCTATTTTGGGTGGAGTTTCGTTCAAGACCATTTCTAGAAACCTAGAGCAACAAACTCAAGTACACCACTAATCATACTACATTCTAAACAATTATTGAGAAACATGGGCCCAAGCCCACATGAGTGGAATCCTGCGTGTGACTTGGTCAAGATATGTGGATGTTGACTGGATGTTGACCTGGCTTTATGAGTCCTAATTAGACTCTACGAGGAGTTAGAGAGAATTCTAGAGTCTTATAGGATTATAATTACAGTTCAAGTTAGACTAGACTTAGAGTTAGTTTATGAGTCTGATACTTTATGTAGAGTCTATAAATATAAGAGAGGATATACATTGTAAAACACAACAACACCATGAATACAATTCCTATTTTCTTCCTCTTCCTACCTGAGTCACCTTCTTCGAGTTATCTCAGATTAGTTATAGTTTTCTTTCATACTTGTATTTACTTTAGTTGTCTTACATCTTTTGACCTAAGTTGAATAAATTTCAGATGGTATCAGAGTGGGTACTTATACGTGGGCCTCTACCCAAGTTGTACACGTGTAGGAGCCCAAATAAAGGCCCACACGTGCTAGGGAGTGCTAGAGAGTAGTCCCACATAGAAAAACGAGTAGAGAAGATCATGACTTATTAGTTGGAAACAGGCTTTCTAACTACGGCTTCTCATTTTGGGATAGGCCTCGTTCCAACTTTACATGGTATCAGAGCGGGTCTCGTTCCTCTAAGCTACTATTCTCCGCGGGTGTCCTCTCTACTTCAGGATTTATTTTGTTGGTACGCAGCCTGTAGACTCTCTTCGCGGTCTTTGTCTTATTGCTTGCTCTCCAATTTCTTGTGCTGAGTTCACTCCATCCAACTCTCTCTCCGATTCTCTATCCGTCCTTGCGTTGTCAGTACAACTCGCACCGTCTCTGTGATTCCCCGCAAAGAATCTTTTAATAGTGGGAAAAATTATACTCAAAGCTGAAGTCATCTCAACCAAAGACAGAAGAGGCTTCGCCGAAGCAAGACCAGAAATTGACATCAAATCTCTCAACTTTTCCTGAGACATCCTACGTTGTGAAGGAGCAGTGGCATAAGAACTGGGTGGAAACCGAAGAGAAGATGCAGGAAGGGAAGATTTTGAAGGGAGAGCAAAACTGAGACAAGCGTGCTCTAGGTGGTAGCCAGAGAAGTAGCAGCAGAAGTTTCCTTCTGGTGTTCATCTGCTCTCATCTTCACCTGCCACACGATTCGTCAGGATGTCTTCTCGACCTGATTCGGAAGAGCCAAATTCGCTGAAGCTGGCTTCACTGCTGTTGAACTTCCTTTGCTGCCCCTGATTTATTTGATTAGGTAAACATCTCCTTCCAGGCCTTGCATCACCGGATTATCTAATCTCTATTCCATTTCCGTTGCCCCTAGCCTTTGGTTGTCACCTCCTCCACCGACGTGCCTCCTCTGCCACCGAGCTTCCTCTGCGGCTGCATCTCCTCTGCAGCCATGTCTCCTGCCGCCGTGTCTCCTGCCACCGTGTCTCCTGCCGAAGCTCTTCTCTTAGGGTTTATTTCCTAAGTTAGCCCAATTTGGGCCAGACCGGCTCGACCATATCCGACCCAGACCAACTCGGCCAGCTCGTATCGACTGAACTGAGCCAATTGACCCGAGCCGACCTGACCAACTCGACTCGAACCAAACTGGACAGACCCGGGCCAACCCGGTTCAATATATATTATTTATTTATTCATAAAAAAAGAGGAGATGGCTGGCATTGAAGAAACAAGGTTGAATCTTCTGGAAAGATCACTAAGAAATATTCAACTGCATCAATTATTTTTTTTGTGGGCGCGAGCTGCTGAAATACATATTGGAGCAAGGAAACAAGTCCGTTGGTGATAAACTCAAAAAACAAAAAAAGGAACAACACAAGTCATGAAATCTAGGGGCTCCTGAAACAAATTCATGAAGTTGCACAATTATTACAGTGTTGTTTTGATCTCTTTACCTCGTTCGCAAGCAGGTGTTACGAAGCTGTCCGACCCTCCGTCAGTTGTTTCAAAAACAGTAGTATCATTTTTTTTCCTCTTGGCCTTCCTGCTGACCTATACTCGTTCAGCTCTCAGCTCTGAGATTGAACTCTGTTTCAGAAGGAGCGGCACTCTCACTTTACTCGGCCTCCTCACTGCACAGTTCTCTTCGTGCAACTCTCAGTTCCGAGAAAGTATCCTGGCGGTGCTTCGATCTCCTTTCTTCCTTGCAACGACGAAACACACTATTTTTGATGGAAAATTTTGGGTCATATTACTTTGTCGACTTCTTTAGTATCTCCACAGTGTTTATCTACGACATGCAGGAGCTTACTTTGTTCTTAACAAACTTTCGAGACACTACCCTTGCGGGTAAGGGGGAGTATGGAAGACACATTATTCGGTAACTATTTGGTTTCAGTATGGTACCCTTCATGGTATATGCGGCTGAAAGACTGCCTCTGAGGATGAAGGGACTGGAGTGCCTTATTATGTGGTTGAAATATTACCTTTGAGGATGATTTGCACTGCTGAACGTCAGTGCATGTGGAAACCTGTTAGTGAAGGGAATAATGTGAAGAAGTCTATGAAAGAAGCAGTAAAGAGGAAGTACTCACATGAAGACCCAAGTTTTATGCAAACTTCATAATTACGCAAGCCTTCAGCTTTGATTTATATTGTCTTCAGCTTAGTATCTCCGCTTTGGCTTGAGGGGGAGTGTTGAGAAACACGGGCCCAAGCCCACATGAGTGGAAGCCCGTGTGTGACTTGGTCAAGATAGGTGGATGTTGACTGGATGTTGACCTAGCTTTATGAGTCCTAATTAGACTCTATGAGGAGTTAGAGTATTCTAGACTCTTATAGAATTAGACTAGACTTAGAGTTAGTTTATGAGTCTGATAATTCATGTAGAGTCTATAAATATTAGAGAGGATGTACATTGTAAAACACAACAACACCATGAATACAATTCCTATTTTCTTCCTCTTCCTACCTGAGCCACCTCCTTCAAGATATCTCAGATTAGTTATAGTTTTCTTTCGTACTCGTATTTACTTTAGTTGTCTTACTTCTTTTTATCTAAGTTCAATCAATTTCACAAAAATAATTATTTAAACCATATTAAATCAATTCATGAGTGACCACTTTCCATCAAAATAGGAATGATCCCTTCATTTAGCTCTAATTAAAAATGTGTAGTCACTAAAAATTTTATAATTTTCCTACTATCATGTTCATTCATCATCCCTTCACAAAAAATAATGTGTATAATCTTATTATTCACATTTTTTTATACGAGATAAGGCATCAATCAGAGCGTAGATGCAATAAAACTAATAAATCCAAAGCTCCCCTCGCAAAAACAATTTAAAGATCTACATTGACCTCAATGCAGAGAATTTAAAAATTGAGATGAGAAGGGTAGAAGTACTGCTTAGATTTCACCAATTGGTATCTTTAATTTGTACATTTGTTGGCTTCAATCGGTGTAGGGAATTGTATCATTGAATATTTTTGTATGCTCGACATGACTTAAGAAACATTGATGTAACCATTCATTACACTTCATATGCCAGGATTTATTATTGTACCAACTGAAACATTTTATTTTATCTAACACCATATAGCGTGAATAAAATGTTGTGGTGCAAGGCTATGGACACTGTTTTCCAAAATTGGTTTGGCCGCCACATGCCGCAAACAAAATTCTTTGGCACCATGTATAGACTTTCGGAGTCAAACTGGGATCAAAATTTTGCACACTTCATGGCATGGCTGAAATTCCATGATGATCGGTTTAAGCACTAAATTTGTAATTGTGTGGCACTAAATTTGTAATTGTGTGGCGCTAAATGGTGAGACTAAAAAGTTGTTGTTGCGCCCAGATTAAACCACATACTGCATTTATCTAAAACAGTCAAAATAAAAACAACATTAACAGCTTTTCAGATTTTCATGTTAACTAACAAACACAAAGGCAAGTATAAGATGAGGAAATAAGAATTGCTAACAAATGTAGCATTGAAAGGGTATTTTACAAAATGCACTTACGTACAATGGAAATTTATACAAGGACATACATTCAATTAAAACCCAAAATTTTACTGTTTTTAATAGGCTTCTTATATCTATACAAGTCAGCAGGCTATATGCATAGTTCGAATCATCCTTGCTCTCTCTCTTCCCTCACTTTCTCCTTCATCGTCATTGGTTTCTTCTTCCAATTCTTCGTCTTCACTATAAACCTTATCTGTGGCCAAGTCTTCTTCTTTATATACAGAATCGTCTCTCTCTGCCTGCACCACTATAACTTCCACCATGGTTGGTTCCTCCTCAGCTTGCTTCTCGGACTCTTCTGCTAGTGTTTCTCCTTTCTGGGCCCCTGCAGTAGGCTCAACATTCCCACCTTCCTTAGATGATTAAATGCTGGAAAGTTAGAGAGGTTAATCTGAGGATTCACCTTCAACTATTTTTGGACACCTTCGGCATAATATTTGTAATAAGTATGTAGCTTGTCATAGTTCTATTTGTGCAAGCCTTGAGTTCAGTGTGTTTTGAACTAGTGGTAGTGTTATTGATACTTGAAGTGGAATAGTGACTGGGGTGTGCACTGTTGGAATTAAACTCAGAACTTTGCTGCTATAGCAATGTCAGAAATATCAAAAGTACACAATCAGAATTGCGCCAGCCGCGCAAGTGAATGCATCATCGAGTGATAAATTTTCGGTAAGACCAGGTCGATCCCACAAGGAATTGAATGAACTACTGAACTTACACCTAATTCCTATATCTAGCACCCAAATAATCTGAGAAAGAGTAGTCAGTTCCTCTCGGAATATTTGCTAACAATGAGAACAGAGAGAGTCAAAAGTTAGGAGTATTAATTCCGAAATTAAGAGGTGTGTGTATCTACGTGATATACATCTTTACATCGATTATTGCTCAAGCATGTTCTCATCGCCAGTGGATCCTGGGGTAAACGTACGTGTAACCAGATACCGCTCGCATTACAACCATGTCTTCTTTCTTATCTCAGGTATCATACAATGCCCTAAGGGTTAGGATGCCTGACCCTTTGCACTCAGCCCTACGGACCACGTAACGTAGCAGCTCGCAAGCGGTATACCCACTGGTCCTCCTTTCCCACCATTAGGACGAGGGGAACTTATGCCAAATACTATCTTTATACTACCCTCTACTCTATCGTGATCAGAGTAGTTCCATGATAACACTCAGATGGTGATCAGACGCCCATGTGCTCGTGAAGTCCAACACTAGCTACACTTGCAGTGACATACTAATGATTGAACAGAGGACGATTGAACTAAAGATGCATAAACACTAACAGATTCACCCACCTATGCCGCCCCCTCCCTCCTCAAATGGGATTTAGGTAGACATTGATATAAAAAAGGATGACTCCTGAATTACTATCAACAGATCCATGTCTAGAAAAAACAGATATGAAATATTTATAAAATATAAAAGGTGAACAAAGAGCGCTTCCCGAGGTGAGACCCAGAAATGTCAAGATCTCTCCTTCCCTTGGAAGGTGATGATCCTCCTTATCCCTTTTGGCGGCTTCTAAGAAGACAATCCAGAGTATGTTCCAGTTGAGAGAGATCCCTCAGACTCCTCACACCAGCCCTTAGAGATTACTCAGACTCCTCACACCTGCCCGATCTCTCCTTTCTGAATTCTCTCTAGATTGTCTGAACACTCAAATGCCCTAATTCCTAATCTTTACTCCAGTCCCCAAACTCCATTCAAAGTTCCTCTTCGTCTACCATTATAGGCAGGAGTGGGTGATCAATGATTATTTCACCCTTTCGGAGTGTGGCGCCTCTGGCGTCGGAATCACGAGTGGTGGCGCCAGGCAAATTTTCCCGTCCATGTGGCATGTTCGGACTAGAACTGATTTAATGAGGCAGGGGCCTCATTTCAGCACAGGGGCATGAAGGTATCTGAGACAGGGGCTTCAAGGCATTGAAGCAAGGGCTAATGATTGAGGCAGGTGCATTGGCCTCTTTTATAAATTCTGACACTTGTGCCCTTAGTGGTCACTTTGTGGCACAAGTCAGTTTTGCTGTGACGTGGATCCTCTTTTTTGCTTCTCGGAATGCTTAGTGTGACACCATGGCTCTGATCTGTGAAGTCGTGTGGGGCCAGCTCTTCTATTTTGATCGAAACATAGACAAAATCGTTCGGTTTAAGCTTTTTTTGCGTGATCTTCTCTTTCTTCGTTCTTTGGGCATTTTTGGTGAATATTCTGCTCTAAAATCCCAAAATGGGTTCAAACTATCCAAAATCAGTTAAAAACCAATGAAAACACATGGGTAAAAATTGACATGAATTTGACTAATCAAGTTGGTAGGGTCTCGTAGACTGAGTTTGCGAGTTTCCTTTCTCCTAGTGTCATTCTCTATCTTCTTGATAAATTTGGTGTTAATGGGCCATAGGAATCATCTGTTGTATCAGATAAAATTCCCAAGTACTCCAGCCCTTTCACACAATTCTGTAATCAAGGAAGGGAAAAAGAGACCCAGTCGTCTCTTTTGAGTGTTCATCCTCATTATCTCGAAATGAACACAGTGGCTAATGTTTACAGGTCTGCCCTTCAGTAAAGTGTCCAGAAGATACGCCCTGTCCACAGTGATTTCTTACACATATAAAGAAGGTAAGAGACAAGCACTAACAAAATGGAACCAGATATTAGCTTCAAACTATAGATCGGCCTTAGGAAAATGCTACGGACTGGCTGTTCTCTGTCGTCCTCCATATGGTTCCATATGGACATAGTTCTGTGTGCAGGTCTTCTGGTTCAAGCTTCTCTCTCAGGTTGACCTGGTCATCCTCTATGCCTTCAAAGCAAAAGTACTCATTAATTTTTTCCTTATAAGTCTGATAGATTGCATTTTGGCCCTGCATATATGTTGAGCTAGCCCATCCACTTCAACAACTTTGGCTTCCTGCACATTACGGTATTATTCCTATCCAAATTGCAAGACAGTTGGTTCTGGGTGGTCACATATTTCTCCCAGCCTCTTTCTTTAGTGAAAGGTGTAAATTTGTCTGTATTTTCTTCTAATCGAAATCTCCTTTCCTTATTGATGTTCCTATTTGGCATAATTTACTTTTCTCTCTTGGATGCCACCAATGAAAAATACTTTTCTCTTGTATTAGCTCTCACCATTCTGTTCCTTTATTAAAAAAACACACAAAAAGCACTAAGCAAATGGGTCACTAACCTTCAGCCGGAACTCAAATATTGTTGTTAGGCCTCCTTTGGGTAACAACAACCTTCAGACTTGCAAATCGATCCTTCCTTTAGAAGCAGCTGGCCTTTGAATGAAAGGCTTTTGATTGTTTAAAAGGAAATGGAGAGTTGGTTGTTGTGCGGAATTCACTCGATACTGCAGGGGTTCGACATGTAAATATTTTAACTGAGTAGAGTCAGGGGTCCTATTTATAACCCATTGATTTCGACCCCAATAACTCAGTTGACACGGGTAAGTTTTTTTTTTTTTTTTATCCTAAACCAGATTAAACCATTCTATTCCACGTGATCCACTGTTTTGAGCATTTGTGAATTTCTCAAGGCACGGCAGTGATTGCAGAATATTACATTCGTCTGAAATTGTGATAACTGGGCTTATACATGCCCTCATACTGTCATTCAAAACAGAGTTCTTCAAAAAACTTGGAGTACAGTGGAACCATATACGGATTTTATCTTCTCCTTGACCTGCAAAAATGGATCCATTCCTTGCCAATGTGTCGGCCACGCAATTTGCCTCTCTATATCTGTGCAGTAGCTTCACCTGTAGGAGGCGTTGGTGTAGCTCTTGGCTTGCCTTACTGAGCCTCATCAATTTCCAGTGACCCTTGCTGCTTTCCTGCAATGATTAAATTACCAGATGGGAGTCTCCTTCAATTATAATGCTTTTATCTTGATAGAGTGTTTTAATTATATGTAGCGTAAGGGGGAGAGCCATGTATTCCACCTCATTGTTTGTTTTTTCAATTAATGGCCAGCATGCAGCTACTAGTGCAGAACCCATATGGTTTCTAATAATAATACCTGCACCTGCATGTTTTCCAGCTTGTAAAGACGATCCATCAAAGTTTGCCTTCAAATAATTTTCTATTTGTGGTTCCCAAGTTATGTTCAATCTATTAGGCCTACTATGTGTACCTTCTGTTGCCTCCTTATTTTTAATAACTTGGTGTGCTAAAATATTAATTTTATTTGCACATTGTTGTGGTGTGGTGTACATGTTTTCAAATTTTTTCCTGTTTCTAGAACACCAGATTTCCGACATTGTTGTAGCCACATACACATGTGTTTTTGGGCTGTTCTTTGAGGGTTTTTCTGCTAGACATTTGTATAGAAAGGCTCTAATTGTGGATTCTATTGGTGAGACCTCTGTTTTATCTTTTATCAACTCCCAAACAGCTTTGGCAAAGTCACATTTCATTAGTAGATGTTCAGGTGTTTCATCTTCTAGATTGCACATGCTGCATATTGGCTCTACTCGAAGTCCTCTCCTATTTAGATGATCAGTAGTGGGTGCTCTATCCTTCATTAGCAACCAAAGAAAGGTTTTTCTTTAGGCAATGTTTTTATTTTCCATATATAAGGCCATAAGGGTTCTGTAGGGCCATACATAATTTGTTGGAGACCAGATTTGAGAGTCTGAATTTTCATTCTCCCGGGGTGTTGCAAGGATTCAATCAGCAACGTTAGGTGGTCATAGCTACCTAACACGAGTTTCATTCCAGTTTGTGCCTCCTATAGTGATGTTCTCTACCTTTATTGTTGGGTTCTGTGGACCTCCATGAGTTCTACTTGTGTCAAACCAGTTATCAAACCATAAAGAGGTGTTATTTCCTGTTGATATCCTGTGTTTTTTATTCTCTATTATAGTGTTAATATGTTTAGACATTTGCTTCCAAGCCAGGGAGTAGCCTTGTCTTTTCTTTTGCATGATATGTGTGGGGAGTTTCCGTACTTTGATTTCATAAAAGTGGCTCATAGAGATTTAGAGTCATAAAACATTCTCCATAATAATTTAACTCTGAATGCCGGGCCAAGGCTCTATAGGCTTCTCAGTCCTAGTCCTCCTTCTCTATGTGATTCTCATAGATTTTGCCATTTGACGAGGTGTAGTTTCTTGTTACCCTTATAGGACCAAAGAAAGTCTCTAAAGAGCTTTTCTATTTTTCTATTACATTGGCTGGGAGTTGGAAACAGGTCAGCATATGCAGTGGGATGCTGGATAGGACTGTTTTGATGAGTATCACTCTTCCGGCTAAGGAAAGGGATTTTTTCATCCATCCACTTAGTCTTCTCTGTATGGATTTTATAAGCGGCTCATATGTTTCCCTAGTGACCCTATTATGAGGAATATCGATTCCAAGGAAATGACCCAGTGATTTAGTGTGTTCCAATGGTAGAATTTCCTTGATTCTATTTTGGGTATCCATTGGGACCGATGCAGAGAAGAAACTAGAGGATTTCTTGGGGTTTATAGATTGACCTGAGTAGGCCGCATATTCGCCAAGAATCTCTCTCATCGTTTCTGCTGTTTGAGTTTCTACCCTACCAATGAGGAGGGTGTCATCCACATAGTGAAGATTGCATATACTATTCTCCAAAATCTTCCATGGTTTTAATGTTTCTTTACTAGAAGACTCTTCAATTTGGTGGACAGCAGCTCGGTGGCAAGGATGAAGAGTGTGGGAGATAATGGGTCCCCTTGCCATATTCCACAACTAGGTGTGCTACCTTTCGTGGGGGTCCCATTTATTAGGACCTGATAGTGTATCAAAGACTTTCCTCAAGTCTATCTTTGCCCCCAAAGAAGGAATTTTTTTCCTTTTTAATTGAAAGGTTTATATAATCTAGTGTGCTAACATAATATGTTCAGAGATTTGCCTTCCTTTGACAAAGGCTGCTTGTGTGTTGGATATTAATTTTGGGATTAGTTTTGTTAATCTCGTGACCTTGGTTAGGATCCTATAGGCCACATTACATAAGCTGATGGGTCTGAAGTCACTAAAGTTTTTTGGCTGAACCTTTTTTGAGATGAGAACTAAAAAGGTTTTGTTTAGTTCTTTATTCATTTTACCTGAGTTGAATATGTTTTGGATATTATTTAATAGGTCCTCCTTAATGAGAACCCAGTGATGCTTAAAAAAGATGGGTTGTAACCCATCTAGACCGGGAGCCTTATATGAATCCATCGAGAAGAGGGTCTTCCTCATTTCTCTCATGCTGATTTGAGTTGTAAGGGTTGCTCTATCTTCCTCGATTAATTGATTTTTTGGGTTAAATGGTGGGGGTCCTTTCCTGGTTTTCTGTGAGTATAATTTTGAGAAGAAGCAATGTGCTTCTTTTCTAATTTCCTCTTCAGAACTAAAGGTGTTTCCTACTTGATCTTCTATTTGTTGTATTTTATTTATTTGATTTAAGGCTTTAGCAAAAGCATGGAAGAATCAGGTGTTCTCATCCTCTTCTTTAAATATATTTTGCCTAGCCTGTTGGAAGGTGTGTGGGTGTTTTATTCTTGATAGTTTCATTAATTTATGTTGTAGGTCTTTTTCTCTTTCTATAAGTCTTTCATCTTGTGGGGTATTTTGGATGTTTTTTGAATTGATTCTAATTCCTTTGGTATGTTTCTAATATTCTTGTGAAAATTCCAAAATGAAGACTTGTTCCAATTGGATAGGTCTTCAGCCACTCTTTTAAATCTTATGGGGATGTGGTCTGGAGGCTGGGTGGAGAGGTTTGGGTGGCAAATGCTATTCCAGGCATTTTTAATTAACTCCTCGTACCCTTCCCCTTCCCGCCACATGGCTTGGTACCTGAAGGGTCTTTGGTTTTTTAGAGTGTATGAATGCAGAGATATGAGTAGAGGGGAGTGATCTGATCTAACTCGTGGAAGAACGTGTATACCATTTGACCATGTGAATTTCTGACCAGCATATCCTAGGTTAATCAAGCCTTTATTTGTTATAAAAGTTTGGAAGTTTTTATTTGCTTTAAAAGTATTTCCATGTGCAGAGAATTTTTCATTTTTATTCAGTGTGGCATTGAAGTCTCCAATTATCATTACAGGCTCTAATTCTTCTAATGCTTCATTCCATCTATGTGGTTGGGGTGGGAGGTATGTAAAGTTAATGAACATACGTTTTCCTAAGTCCAAATTAATACTACAGTGTATGAAGTAAGGGGAGGAATGTAAAATGTCGATTTTGACATTTATTTTCCAAAAAATCCATTGTCCGCCATTGAGTCCCATTGATGGGAACGTGAAGGATGATTGGTAAATGGTTTCTAACAATTTAAATGTTGGAGACGAATCAGGGTTGACTGATTTCATCTCCGATAAATACATGATAGCAGGTGCGTGTGATTACAAAATTGGGGATAAAGCATGCTTGGTCGTGGAGCTATGTGCTCCTCGGATGTTCCAAACTAGTATTTGTGACATAATAAACAGTTTTTTTGTTTTTCGTGAAATTCTTACCTTGCAATGAGGTCTGGACTTGTGGTGTGTCCTTCACCATTCTAGGAGCCTAATGTAGATTTTTATCCATCTTTACGACTTCCGAAGTCTTCATGATTTGTTCCGTTGCTATCCTCTCTCCTTTTATAATTATACGCTGTCTCTGTGCCTTTTTCACCTCATCTAAATCAGCACTCTGTTCATGGGTAGCCATAATCAGAGTCTCGATGTTTTCACCCTCTTGCTGAATTCTTCTACTGAGGGTCTGGATTCTGTGCTTTGTTAATTTAGGCAGTTGTCTCCGTTGAACCCGGGTCCAATCTCCCTCTGGGTCGTCCTCTTCCGGCTCACGTAGTGGGACAAGAATAATCTGTCTATCATTTCTATCAGGGGCACGTCCCCTACATTCCATTGTGTTGTGGCCCCAGCGGTGACAAACGGTACCGATCTTAGGGCATCCTTCGATTATATACGGAAGATAGAAGCTCGCTCCAGGTAAGTCTATGGGGGTTCCTTTTCGATCTTCATCCTGCAGGTTCACCATAACCTTGACCCGTGCGTAAGTACGGCTGCAAGGGTTAGTGACCATCTCTTCATCCATACACATATACTGTCCTAGTGTAGCAATTCTGAGAGCAGCATCATGACAAAGGTTGAAGGGTAGCCTCAGGAGACGTATCCAGAGAGGTGCACTAGTGAAGAGGTAATTATCCACGTGGAAATCCCTCAGCCAACGAAATAGGTGTAAGTACGACTCCTTAATACAGATTGGAGTGTGAAGGAGAAGCTCTTCACCGTCAGCTTCCGGCGTGAGGACGACGGAGTGATATCCCCTATTCAGAGAGTACACGGAACCCTTGGTTCTGGAAATTAATCCGGCTTCCTGAGGATATACTATAGGGAGGACGTAATGAAGGAGAGGGGGGCAGGAACACGAACCACGAAAATCCCTACCAAAGAGTTCTGGACGTGCGCTAATCCTGATTCTGAGTGCTCTATTGAAATCGCCACCCTATTGAGATTTTCGGTGATGTTGTTTAGTTGGCTTTCTTCCATGATGGAGTCCAAGATATGCTTTGAACCAGAGTTCAGAGATAGAGTTCGTGGGGCACTCAAATTCATGGGAGGAGCTACGATTTTCAGTTGGATAGGCTCAGGTTCAATCACATTCAGTGGAATCATCTGGAGAGAACTGTCTCTCTGTTGTTCAGCCATTGAGGCCGAGACGGATCTTTCTGTTTCGGTGACAGTGGAAGAAATTTGGTGTTTGCTGTCGATTTTATGGATGGAAATGAAAGTGTGGAAGACGATGAGTGTTATACTCATTCTTGGTCTTTCCTTGCATATTTCAGAGGTGTTTTGGCAAACGAATCCTCGAGAAGAGTCTCTAGAGATGTCTTATGACGCCGGGATGTCTTCTCCGTCTCTGAGATGGAGATGGTACATTAATTTTTCTTGGCTCAGGCATGTGAAGCCTAGATTCATAATGACGGTTTTTTGGGAGGTAGATGGGAATCTATGTATTTGGTTATTTTTTCCTCGCTCTATGAGCGGTTTTGAATCTCAGAAATATTTGGGACTCCCTCTATTAGATGGAATCATCGCAGCTATAAGATTTAAAAAAATTAAAAAAGTTAAATTGATTTCTTGAGCCATACCAGTTGTCCAATCAAGACTACTTTTTCCTTTTTCTTGTTGCTTACGTAATGAGCCCATGTCAGATTTCCCATCTGTTCCTTGGCCTTCGAGATTTATTTGAATCCTTCGCCGGAGCTCCGGTCGTCTTCCTGGTGTCCGGTGGTGTCTTCCTTCCTTCCGATGGTGTCTTCCTGCCTGAGAGTTCCGGTTGGCATTTTCCTTTCTATGTTTTTTATTTGCTTTTTCGATGTGCTTTCTTCCCCATTGATGGATCTTTTTCGGTCTTTTCTCCTGTCTTGTCGCTTTTCTTTTCCTCTTGTATGTGTTTTTACGGTGTGGGAACCCCTGTTTGTTCGTCCTGTATCCTACGAGTTGCTTTGCAGTAAGCGAGGGTGAGGAGTAAGTAGCGGTTTTTGATTTCTTTTAGTGTGATCCATATGTTTTCCGTTTTTTTCCTGTACTTCGGGGAACATTTTCCCCTCTTGTGGTGTTCATTTCGTTTGAGTGGCAGCTGAATGCTGCTGAAGATGTGAGGCATTTTCCCTATTTTTGAGGGTTTTGTTATGGAACTCCCCATTGAGAGATTCATCACTCTGTATCTAGATTTCATGTACATTTTGTGAGTTTTGTTCTCTACCCATTTGACTCATCGATTATTTGAAAATTTGATGTGTGTAGATCTGAATTTCTGATTTTTTTGTTCCTCGGTTATGGCTTTCTTTTCCTGGATCTCCTTTTCTTGGACCTTGGTTGATTTTCGGATATCCGACCGATGTGGGAGTTCGTGCATCAGATCTCCTTTCATTCTGGAATAGTTTTGTGTTAGAATGGTGGAGGAATGTGTTCCATGAAAAGAAAATGAGATTGGGGAAGTATTTACCCTTTAATCTCTAATAAATTCCATTGTACGGAAGGTTAGTATGATATTCTGGGTTGGTGTTTGATCTTCATTTATGTCTACTGGGGGCATTTGTATTTGGAGGCCATCCATCATTTGTGAGAAAATTTTGATATCTTCATCAATTTCTGTTATTTTTCCTTGGTTTTTTTTGCTGCGATTTCGATTTCGAAGCCTTTTGTGGATCTATCTTTCGATCTTCACCTAACGGTTTGTTTGTCTTCCTTCTGTCGAAGTCTTTCCATAGTTCCTGTAAAACGACGTTGCTCCCCCTCTACTCATGGCCGCCGCTACTCACACACCCTCTACCTCCTTCACTCCGGTAAGTGACCCAAGTCACAGAGTTTGATCTTTCCGTGTAAGCTTCTTGGTGCCACATCGATGTGGTGTGATCGCGTGGCGCCAGGCATATTTTTCCACTGAATACTCATTTCATTTGTATGCCACACTGCTTTGCAATTTGCTATAGCATAGGTCTTTTGTTTCTCATTTTTCTCTTCTTAACATTTCTTCTCTACATATAATTCTCTGCTGCATTGTTATTCAACCTTTTTTTTTACCTATTCTATTTTATTTCACAGGTTATTTACACTATCGGGTTGCGAACCTTTTATCAACTCTTTCATTAGAATCCAAAATTGTCAGATGAAAATTAGAACTAATAAAGTATTGAAAACATATTTCGTAAACTTCTCAGAAAACAATTTTCATTAACAAAGACGTGAATTGAGCTTAAGGTAACCTAAAACACTAACGTAGGCTTAGAGCTCACTAAAATACTAATGATTGTCATCACTGATCTTCTCCTCCTTCAATTTCAGTTTCTTCCCCCTCTTCCATTTCTTCTTTCTCTTCTTCAACTTTTCTTAAGAACTTCCTAGTCTTGGGTTGTATGGTGGAATTTCAGAAAGTGGCATACCAATCTTCATAGCAATGATGTGAAGAACCTCAGCTTAGTATCGCCCTTGATATTCTATCAAACCCTCCAGAGGAGTAATTCCTTAGTTGATGGCTTGCAAATGTATAAAGCTTATGCACCTTGAAAATGCTTAAACAAACTTGGGTCTTCACATGATATCCATCATTAATTCCCCTCACTTCTGCACAATATCTATTACACGTAGATTTCTTCATCAATAAAATATATACTCCGCATAGACTTCTTCACCAATAAAATATCTACTCCACGTAGAATTATTTACACATAAACTATCTAATCCACGTAGACCTTTTTTTTTCTCCAATGAAATATCTACTCCACGTAGATTTTTTCACTTTGCTCCCTCGCTAATAGGTTTCCATGAACAATGACTACGTGCAGTTCAGTCATGCCTTTTCCTCAGAAGCACACTCCTGCTTCTTCTCCCATGATCTCTGCTGCACAATATCTACTCCATGTACTTCATTAATAAAATATCTACTCCTTGTAGACTTCTTTAGTAATAAAATATCGACGCCACATAGATTTCTTTATACATAAATTATCTACTCCACGTAGACTTTTGTTTCTCCAAAGAAATATCTATTCCACAAAGATTTTTTCACATTACTCCCTCAATAATAGCTTTCTGTGAACAATGACTGCCTGCAGTGGAATCATGCCTTTTTCATCAGAAGCACACTCCAGCCCCTTCTCCCATGAAGGGTACCACACTGAAAACCAAAGGATGAGGAATAACGTGTCTTGCACACACCGCCTTACACACAAGGGTAGTGTCTCAAAGAGAAATAAATTCCTGCATAACACTATGTTGAAATCAAAGCAGTTATGAAGTAATATAACCCAATTCTCCATCAAGCAATTTCACCAAGACCGTCAATGACATTTCGATTTAGAAAGCTCACCATAATAGATAGTTTTACTGTTCATCTTAGCACCAGAAATTTCTCCAACTACTTGTTCAAAAACCAATTACAATTTATACTGCAATTAGAGTAACAAGCACAAATCTTCCTCTGATCTCAATCTGAAGGATGAATATATAAAAATAATTGCAGCAATCTGAAAACACACAAAAGTGGTTGAATGACAAAGTCAACTCATTTCATCTATTTTGAACAACCACAAAAAACCAGAGGTTGAGATGCATGTCCTTGCGAAGTCCTAATTAAAAGGAAGTACAACCACGAATCCCAAATAAAATAGAACTCTCCTTTGTCCAGAAGTCAATAGTACAAGGAATCATAGAGTTTCAGAACAACTGAAACTTCCAACTCAGAACTTTCCAAGTTCCTAACCTACTACAATATGCCAAGTAGAGTCCCAATTAGACTAGGCGAGGTCTGTGAAGTCAAGAAGACGTTTTTACAACCTCACAACTATCCCAAAGATAATCTCAAGAAAAATCAATTTACAAAGAGAAAAATGGAGAGTGAAAATATCACTAAATATTCAGTACTGTCGGCACTAGTAACGAACAATATAAACATTAAAAATAAATCTCCACCATTCAGAATGTATATTTTTGTGCGATGAACATTCTAACAAAACATCAGCCTAATCCAACCAGGGATGCCCTTCTGATTGCTAATATTTGTGAAACTAGTCGGTGCAGAATTTACTTGTTGAAAGCTTTCTGTTCGAATGACTATAAATCTTCCAAACTTCCAAACATGATCTCCACTGTTAAGAATGTCGAAATAGAGGCAAAGACCGTGCACCTAAGGTTTCAGCACGATCCAACAGCTAACGAATCCATAACCCACTCTGATAATATGAAGATTTTCATGAAGAACATACTTAAGAATATAAGGAGAAGAAGAAGAAACATTAGCAAACTAACACACAAGTTTCTGTTCCACATAGCTAGGGTCGTGGGTAACCCTAATTCATGTGTGTGCTCCCTTTAAATAGGGCAGCCTAATCCAACCAGGGATGCCCTTCATTGATAACAACATTGTGTTGTAAACCTGAACTTGAAAGTTCTTGAGATAGAGGATGTTTTATTAATGCCCAATTTTCAATACATGGAGTAAGGTATCTCGTTTACCCTTGCTCCCAAGTCACAAAGTAAATCTTCACAATTAGTATCTCCATAATACAATCGATGGTAAATCTTCAAGGATCTCTCTCACCAACTTCTTTTTGATTTGGTAAAATAATACCATTACAATGAGTCATATCAACCCCTTCTCCTTTGGATTTGGTTCTGTATCACTTGGAAGGATTTAGGGGAACAAATGTTTATAGCCTTATCCAGCTGCCCCATACGGTTTTCCAAAATTTTCAAACTTGCTGCTTGACTTTGCATAAACTGCAACAAGATATCTTCTCTTGATTTTTCTTCTCAGTCTGAAATTGGGACTGCGATTGTTGTTGTTGCACATAGCAAGGTGGGTTCGGATTTCTGCTCACAGGTGGAATGTGTAATTATTTCTCCAACGAATATTTGGGCGGTTTCTCCACCATTGTTTATAAGTGTCAGAAAATGGATTATTTTAACCCATCCTATTTCCTGGAAAAATAACTGTCTCTACAGTACATGGGCACACCTCATTGCTGGAGGCCATGTTCTCGATTAATTCATTCACCTCTTCAAATGATTTGTTCTTTAAGGCAGCTCTGTGGCTGCATCAATGATAATTCACAATTGAGGTTGCAATCCAATATAAAAAATATGTGAACGCATCCATCTTTTTAAGGCATGATGGGGACATTTCTTAAGTAATTCCTTGAATCTGTCCCATGGCTCATCGAGAGTCACATTCTCATGCTGACAGAATGCAGCTATGTCATTTCTTAACTTTACAAACTTAACAGGTGGGAAATATTTAGCAAAAATATTCTGAGCCAAATCATTTTGTGTAGTGATGGACCCAAAAGCCAAGGACTACAACCAATGCTTTGCCTTATCTCTCAAAGACAATGGAAAGAGTCGAAGACAGATAGCATCTTCTGATACTCCATTATGCTTGAAAGTGTCACAAATTTCCAAAAAGTCAGAAATTTGAGAATTTGGGTCTTTGTTGGAAAGATCACTAAAATACACAACTTTGCATCATCTGGATAATGGAGGGCATTATTTCAAAAGAGTTGGGTTGAATAGCTGACCTCGTAATGCTAGAATAGAGACCATCTTCTTGGGATACAACAAAATCTTTGATTACCCGGCGCTCAAATTCTTCAGCCATATCTGCAGCAAAGGAAGGAGAAGCTAATCTGTTTTGCTTACATAGACCTCTGAGAGTTTTCTCAATCTCCGGGACTAGTGGCAATAAAGCTCAGCCTCTTTTCTCTTGCATGCACTGGAATGCAAGCAGAGAGTACGTAGAACACCCACAACTAAAATCTTCAATAAAACTAGAAAGATGAACAAATTAATAATCAAAATTAACAAACTCGAATGAAAGTAGAATTAAACCATCCAAATTTTAATTACTAAATAAAAAATTCCTAATAATAAAAATTCCTAAAATACGACTAGACTACAGGAATTAAGATTATTGTCAATATCACAGTCCTAGGCAACAACTCCAAAAACTTGTTGGAACACGAATCCGGACCAACGCAGCACATGTCAACCACACAATAATAAAATTCAACTAAACTCTAAGAGATGCTCTATTTGCGCAAGTGCATGCATTGTCACAAGTAGTAAAATACCGGTAAGGCCGGGTCAATCTCACGAAGATTGTATGAACTGCCGAAATTGTCTCTTAATTTCCATTATCTTGCCTTGAATTCTTAATATAGAATTCTCATATATACATGAAGAAAACACTAAATCTACTTGTTGTAGAATAGACTGCCTTTGGAGACTACTGATAGAAGAGTAGAAGGGTTTAATTCTGCATGTAAAGCATCTTTTAACTTGATTATTGATTAAGCAAATTGGCAAACATCCAATGGATCATGGTTTAAATGTATTTGTAACCGGCTGTCACTCACGTTACATCTATATCTTCTCTCTTATCTTTGGTGCATAGAATGCCAAGAGAGTTAGGAGGTCAAACCCTTTGCCCATAGCCCTAAGGACCACGTGTAGCAGTGAACTCATATTCGGTTCACACACTGATTCTCCTTTCCACCTATTTGGATAAGGGAAACACACGCAAATTAATGTTTCATGGTTGGGAGGAAACAACTCTAAGTAGATTCACCCGTACGCAAGCGTACGTATTGCACCTAGTAAAATACTGGATGAGAGCAGATCGATTCCACATGGACTAGTACTACTTACTAGCACAATAATTCTCTACAACTATATGTAACTACGAAATTTATGAAAATTTTCACTAGTGTCTAAATGTGTAAACTACAAAAAAGATACTAAAGACTCACTACAAACAGAGTCTGCCTAAAGTGATACACACACACACGATAAAAGATGTAAAAATTGGAGTCAGGGTGGGGGGGTAGGGGGGTTGGGGGGCCATGCATTCATTTAATAATTGGGAGAATCTTGTAACTTCAGTTTGGAGTATAATTCCTACACCTCATTAGCAGATCTGGAATTCCATACGTGTAACCCTCTCTCAAGGCACTATGACCGTGCCTCCCTCCTTAGCCCTATTTGTCTCTCGAGATCAAGGGACTAATCAAAGTCCACATGTGCACCCCTCACCTGCCACTGCCTGATTTCCATCGATTTCAGGATCACACGGAGGTTGAAGCCCCGTATACTCAATGAGGATATCAGATTTATACAGCAAGGTCGTCAATCCCGTCGTACACAACGCATCCCATATGTCAACCACACTAAATTAAAGTAGATTACACTAATAAGAACTGAAATTACATGAATCCTTACCAAATATCACATTACAACACGAACAACCCTAAGAGTGCTTAGCTAGACATAATAAGTATTAGTGAAAAATCCCAATCCGAATCCAAACACAGCATCGTCGCTAAACAAACTCTCAATATATAAGTATACAGATATAAATAGGGAGGAGAACTTTCCTTCAACTCCCAATATCCTTCGTCTTCCTTCCTTTTCCCTCAGGAGTGTTTCTCCCTTCCTCCAAAGCTTGCACAGCCTTCAATGCTCAAAGTACATTTATATTGCCTATTTATAGGGGAGTCAGAAAGATTCCCATAATTTTTTTGTGCCGAAAGTGATCCGATACCGTCTGGTGTCAGACTCGTTTTGTGGCCCCAAGTCTTAGTGCCAAGCGTGACGCCATATGATTCCGTGGTGTCACGCTATTTGTTTCTTCGTGGTACCAGTGCTCCTGCACTGGGTTCAGGCACTGAGGCGCTGGATCAGTGAGGATGAACGCTCCTGCATTGGGTTCGAGTCCCGAGATGCTCAACCCAGAAAAATTCTTCTGCTCCTGCAGCCCCACTGGAGTGGCGGGCCGATGCGCTCGATACTTATTCGTTTTCCTTCATCGCAAACCACCTTCAAGCGACGCCACACCTTCGATCCTGGGGCCATATGGCGTTGGCTACTTTGCTTCTTGATTGTTTCTCTGATGTAGTGGTAGCACCATGTGGAAATGCGTAGAATTTTGCTCCTCTACATGGCGCCATGACTTCCAATCTGATGCAATGGGGCTCCAGTTTCTGCACAGCTTCAAAATGAGGTGTTTTTAGCCCAGAAATGCATGGTTGAGCTCCTTCTTTCTCCAGCAGGTGTTTTCTTCATTTTGGCACCTGTACCTACAAATAAACACAAAAAGTGAGTGACAATGATCTCAAACTGTTATAAAATACGGTAAAAAAATGCATCATATTTTCCACTATGTCAATCCTAATCTACACTAGAAAGTGACATTCATTGCTCAAACAGTAATAAAATTAGTCAAAGATGCATTTACATGATAGAATCGCACCCCCTAGTGGGGGTTCAGCTAGACATCACAGCAAATCTCATGAAATCCCAAAAAATAAATTTTACAAACATTTTCTAAATTGAAATACATATAGGATAATGAAATAAAGCAAGGGAAAGGGAGATTTAGCTTTGCCACGGTTCAATCTGACGCAGTGATGCAATCTCTTGTCCCTTTAGGCTCATTCTTCAAGGTGTCCTCGGCTCCCTTCTGAAGTTCATTGACATTGCTATTTGTAGGCAGCAGGGTTCAAAATGGTAATTTTCATGCTTTACGTGAGTGGTGCCAGATGCATCAGGCTCCTGAGGTGTGTCACTAGGCAAAAAACACACTTCCGTAGGCACATACGAGTAGCTCCGACTTACTAAGTTTGGGGCCCCAGAATGAGGCGGCAGCGTCAAGGGATTGAGGTAGGAGCATATGGCACTAGGTGCTCTGCCCAGCAGTGCAAGGGCTCTTGAATCTGAGGCAGGAGGTTTAATCTTTGCACGCCAGCACCTTAGGCGCAATGCTACTGCGTTGCCTCATTTCATGTATCACCGCCTCTGCTGTTAACTCTCAAATTTCATGATATCACTTCAAATTTGCTTCTTTTGATCATAATTTCTCCATCTGTCTCCATGGCATGTTTTATAAATATCGTGCATCAAAATGCCGAATTTGGATTAATTAGGCCAAATTCCCTCATAAATCAATAAAATAAAATATTTCAAATAAAGCATAAATTTTTCCTACCAATCTACTAGTTAATCTGATATGTGTCTAGACATTCTTGAACTTAGGGTGCTAATTATATGGTTTGGGAAGAAAGGATTCTCTTTCATTTAGGGTGGATGGACATTATTTATGCTATAAGGAAAGATGAATCACTGATTATTACTGAACAATAACTACTACTCAAGTTGTGCTATATGGGTGATGGGAGAGACTTAATCGCCTCTGCGTAGTGTTCATTAAGACAAAAATTACAGTTATTATTTGTGGTTCAGCCAAATAGTATGACAAAGTCTGGGATCTTGCTGTAGTCATTGATGATCAATTCGTCACCTATGAAAAGGTTTTAGCAAGCGACATCATAATGAATTTTTCTTCACTTTGTCTCACAAGGGTTATGCAAATGCGGGACATAATGAATCAACATATGGAACTTAAGTTAGATATATCAGAGTCCTTCATTGTGAACTTCATTCTGAACGCTCTAACTTAAAAGTACAAACCTTTTAGGATCTTGTAAATGGTCTATTAATGAGTTAATGACCATGTGTGTTCAAGAACAGGAATGACTAATAATGGAATTGAGAGAAAAGTCATGCAGGCAACAACTCGCAGGAAGAACAATACTCATAGAGATGACAAATCTCAGTCCAGCATTTCCATGTCACATCAGAAGGGGAAATATAAAATACCACCTCAATCTGATATTAAGGATTGTGCAGAGTTCCAGACATGGCTTGTGAAGAGAGGTACGCTACCGCATTTGTTTCTTATGAATCTAATATGGTTAATGTTAATATTAACAGCTGGTCGATTGACTCTATATCTTCAATCCACATTGCAAACTCCTATAGGGTATGCAAAACCTTAGGAAACTAGTCGGAAGTGACCTGACCATATTATCCGACAACAAGAGGGCTCACATGTGGAGCTCATTGCAACTTGCATGTTAACCTTAAGTTGTAGCATTGTTTTGACTTTGGAAAGGACCATTTATGTATCAATTTTCTCCAAAAACATAGATTTCAGATTCTAGACTTGTACCATTTGGATATTCTTTTACTTTTAAGGACTCATATTTCAGTATATATTATAATATTAAATTTATTGGTAATGGTATATTTTCTCATGGTCTTTATCGTATTTTCTTCAAAAAAGATGTCACTTATAGTTATTTGTAACAGGCATTGAGAGAGTAATATTACTGAGGAATTCTCTATGTTATGGCAATTGAGATTCGGTCATATCTCCCTATATTGGATTAAAAGATTTGTAATAGATGGGGTACTTAGTACTTTTGATTATACTGATTTCGAGCCTTGTGTAGACTACATAGAGGGAAAGCAGACAGACATGTCAAAGAAAGGTGCCACTAGGAGTTCTGACATATTAGATATCATTCATACCAACATATGTAGTCCAGATTTAGAAATGTCTGATCAAAGACATTTTGTCACCTTTATAGAAGATTACTCATGGAATAGGTATGTGTATTTTGTTCATAGAAAGTTTAAAGCATTGGATGTCTTCAAAGCCTTCAAGGCTGTAGTTCAGAACCAATGTTTGAAGAAAATACAAACTCTGAGATCTGATAGAGGTACTGAATACTATGCCTTGTTCTACGAACCAGAATGGTGTTGCAGAAAAAAGAAATTGAACCTCATTGGATATGGTGCGGAGTATGCTTAGCAACTCTAATCATCCAAAATTCTTGTGGACTGAAGCACTACAGATGACTACTTATATATTGAACGGAGTTCCAACCAAGGCTATCCAAAATACTCCTTTTGAACTCTTTAAAGGTTGGACACTGAGTTTCCGACATGTGCATGTTTGGGGATGTCCGTCTGAAGTGAGAATATATAACCTACAAGAAGAGAAAATTGACCCAAATGGCACTAGTGGCTTTTTCATTGGTTATGCTGAGAGGTTTAAGGGTTATAGATTTTACTTTCCATCTCATATAACTACGATTGTGGAATTAAGAAACACGGATTTTCTTGACAATGACATGATCAGTGAGACGGATAAGTTTAGGTATTTAATTCCTGTTGATGATCATACAGAGGTTCAACCTTACACATTGTTAGATAGATTGGTTATAATTCATTGCAATCCTCAAGTACAACCATGTGTTGAACAACCAATCACCGAAGTTCTACAAGCTACTGAGAACTCTCCCATAGATCAACTGGTTCAATCACAAGTTTCTGAAGGAGAAGGTGGTCTAAAATTAAGACAATCTGCTGGAGAATGAAGATTCATAATTCCCTAGTGATTATATTTTGTATCTACAAAAATCTGACAAAAGAGCCGAAAATGATCCCAAAACGTTTTCACTGACCATGAGTTGTAGATAGTCTGATTTGTGATTTGATGGCATGAAGGAAAAGATGAATTCCACGAAGAACAATGGAGTCTGGGACCTTGTAGAGTTTACAGAATGGGGCGAAGGCTATTGGATGTAAATGCGTCTTTAAGATAAAAAGAGACTCATTAGACAACAGTGATAGATACAAAACAAGACTCATTGCTAACAAATTCACTCAAAAAGAATTAATCGACTACACAGAGACATTTTCTCATGTGTTTAAGAAAGATTCTCTTCAACTTATTTTGGAAATACTTACTCCTTTTTACCTTGAGTTGCAACGAATGAATGTGAAAACAGCTTCCTTAACAGGGATCTGGAAGAGGAGGTTTAAATGAAACAACGTGAAGGTTTTTCTTCTAGAAGGTGAGCATTTGGTTTGCAAACTTGAGAAAGCCATGTACGGTTTGAAGCAAACTTCCAGTTAGTGGTATTTAAAATTTCATGGTGTGATTTCTTCATTCGGTTTTGCTAAAAATCCCTTATATCAATGTTTATTCCTGGAGATTGGAGGCAGTAAGATTTGTTTTTTTGTTTTATATGTGGATGATATTTTGCTTGCTACCAACTAGAAGGGTTTTGCTACACAAGGTGAAATAGTTTCACTCTAAAAACATTGATATGAAATATAAGGGTGAGGAATCTTATGTCAATGACATTAAAATCCACAGAGACAAACCTAGTGTTGTCTTATAACTGTCATAGGAAACCTAAATCAACAATGTTTTAGAGAGATATCCGATGAAAGATTGTTCACCAAATATTGGACCCATTGTGAAGAGAGACAAATTCAGCATGGACCAATATGGGAAAAATGAACTTGGAAGGGAATCCATGAAGAATATTCCATATATTTTTGTAGTAGGAAGTCATATGTATGCTCAAGTCTGTACTAGGCCCGACATTTCATATGCGATTAAGATATTAGGGCGATGAATGAGTAACCCAGGTATGGACCAATGGAGAGGTGAAAAGATTCAAAGAACTAAAGACTACATGATTATGTATAGACATACAAACAATTTGGATGTAATCAACCACTCAGACGCAGACTTTACTATTTGTGTTCATTCTCGCAAATCAACATCTGGGTACATATTCATTATGACCGATGAGGTTGTTTCGTGAAAACTGCCAAGCAGACTTTCACTGCTAATTTTACTAAGGAAACCAAGTCCATCTCCGGTTTTGAGGCTACATCGCATGGTCTATGGCTAAAGAGTTTCATTTTTGGGTTTCGAGTTTTGGATTATATTTCTAAGTCATTGATAATATTTTGCGACAACTCAGCTGATGTCTTTAGGCCTAAGAATGATAAGAGAGGAATTGAAGTAAACACATCGACAAAAGATAGCAATAAGAGAACAAGTTAAAGAAACGAAGTTCTCTTTTGACTAAATCCATCCCACCAATGACATAGAAGGATCATGTAAAACAAATGGACTTGGTTCCACTTTGAAGCTGTTTATACCTTCAGTATATTGGAACAAATCATATGCATTCATAGATTTTCACATATTCATGTGCACATCTATATTTTCAAAAAATATACTTCTTTCGAACATGTATAAAATTAGGGTTTATTAATTAAGTTTTGTTACCAAAAAAAAACCATCGAATCAAAATACATCGTAATATATAGTTGAAATTATACGTCTTTAGACGTCTTATCTCTATAAATCATGTCTTTTGTTAAATATTGAAATCCTCTTCCCTCCCCACTTCCCACCCCTCTTCCCTTCACTATTCGCTCCACACTTCCCTCCACTCTTTCATCCCCACTTCCCTACCCTCTTCCCTACCCTCATCCATCCCCACATCCCTCCCTCTTCCCTACCAACTTCCCTCCTCTGCTGCCTCCCCTCTGCCCTCCCCTCTTCCCTCCCATTCTCTTCCCTCCCCTCTTCCCTCCCATTCTCTTCCCTCCCATTCTCTTCCCTCCCTCTTCCTCCCCTCCTCCTCCTTCCTCCCCTCTTCCCTCCCCTCTTCCCTCCCTCTTCCCTCCCTCCCCCTCCCTCCCTCCCCTCCCCTCTTCCCGACACTTTTCCTCCCTCCTACCTCTATTCCCTCCCCCTTTCTCTCCCTCCTCTACCCTGCCCCTTCTTCCCTCCCCCTCCCTCTTCCCTCCCTCTTCCCACCCCACTTCCCTTCCCCTCCCTCCTCCCTCCCTCCTCCCTCCCCTGTTCGCCTCCCCTCTTCCCTCCCTCATCCCTCCCCTCCCTTCCCTCGCCACACCCCCCCCCCACCCCTCCCTTTCACCACTCCCTGCTGACCCTCCTCTCACCCCTCCCAGCAACACTCCTCAGACCTCTCCCACCACACCCCTCCCTCTCCCCACACCCTCCCCACTCCCTTCTCCCCACTACCCTACCCTGCCCTCCCCTCCCCTCCCTACCCTGCCCTGCCCTCCTTCCTGCACCTCACCTCTTTTCCCTCCCCTCTTCCCTCCCAGCACCCCTCCCTTCCCTTTCCCACTCCCCTTACCCTTTCCCGCATTTTCCCTTCGTGCCTCTCCCCTCCCCTCTCTGGCTCTCCCCTCCATTCTCCTGCCTTGCCCTCCATTCTTTCATCTCCTCCTCCCATTTCCCCTCCCGTCTCCCCCTCCCACTTCCCTTCCTGTCCCCCCCTCCCATGTCTCCTTCCTTCTCCCTTCCACTATCTCTAACTTGCCTCTCCCCACTCCCTCCCTTGCCCCTCCCTCTCTCACCTTTTCACCTCTCCCGTCTTCCCCCCCCCCCTCCCCCCCCTCCCCCCCCCTGGCCCCCCCCACCCCCACTCCTTTCCCACTTCTCTGCTTCCATCTTCCTTCCTGTCGGTTTCCTACCATCTTTTAAATTTTCTGGTGTGCTAAATGACTGATTATGTCTTTGGTTCTTTGTGGTAATTTTTTTATGGTGAAAATTCTTTTGGTACAAAATGTAAACAAAGTCTGTAGACATTTAATCCTCTAGGAAAATATTCTGAAATTTGTCAAGCAATTTCAACCAAAGACATTCTTGAGTACGAGATTAGAAAGGTAACTCTTCCAGACCTACATTTCCAAACTTCAAAAAGAATCACATTTTCTGGTTCCTATGTAACTTAAGATAAAATTTTGAAAAATGTACATTCATATCATTTCATTGTTTAAGTTTTCGTTTTGTAATAGATGAGATATTAATAGAATATTTTTGTTCCATTAGGGTAATTCTTTACAGTTTGAAGTTCAACTATAAGTATGGGTCTAAAAAGCTTGTAGCCTGCTTTCCTAGGGTCAAATTTGCTTCTATTTCCAAATGGAGTATGTTCTTCCGTTTAATATGTTCTTATTATCTTAGGGTAACACGAAATTTTAGTAAGTACTCTACATCAGGTAAATTTAGGACCTTGTGTCTGTCGCTAATTTTTATGGGTTCTATATAACAATATGGGGCTTTTTTGTACTAGTAGAAATGTATTTTTATTCCTTTTCAAAGATCATGCAAATCATAATTTACATGTGTTACATTCTTTCAAGAAGAAAAACACTGGTCTGTAATGAGTAATTCGCAAGTAAAATGGCATGTTTTTTCTTTTTAAAATAGTGAGTCTTGCTCTTTGTTTGTTGATTAATAATCATACAAACAAAATAATACAATCTGGAATAAGGAATTACATTCTAGAATACAAATCTAGGTCCGAGCTTGTTACAAATGTTGGTGGGACAATTACTTATCTATGCCAAAATAAGTTGGGGAATTACATTTAGAAGTTTGGGGCAAAATAGTCATATTTTGTTGTTATGTTTGGTTAGTTTTATTAGAGTTTTGGGGGCTTCTGCCAGGACATTATCTGAGGTTATGTGAGTTTGTATTGGTGAACGTTTCGTCTTTTCGATTAGTGTTATAAATCAAGGTTAAGGGTTTTGTGTAATTTTGTATAACGGTGTCTTTGTTATTATCTATGTAATGTTGCACGTGATCTAACTTAAAGGGAATAATTGTCTTTTGTTTATTAAAGACTTTATGAATAGAATGAGGAACAATAGACCTAGTGTTTTCTACGTTTCTTTCTCATTTTTGACTGCTCTTCTTCTCTTCTTCTTCTCTACCTTCTCCTCATTCTCCCCTTCTTTACTTCCAATTTCTCTCACTTAGCAATAAAAGCTTAAGGGAGTTCTATCAAATTGAGTATCAGAGCATCGGTTCCTTGTGATGGTGGCAAAGCAGGTTGAACAATTGGAGGAGAGCCTCGAGACGATTCAAGGAGAGGTTAAGGACCGGATTTTGGATGTGAAACAGCAAGTTTCTAAGGTTGATGAGAAGTTTGATGGGATTCAGGCGATGTTCAACAAATTACTGGAATCTTTATTGTCTTCCACCCCGACTCAATCGGTAACAGGACCAGCCGTTGGGGGCAGCCAATAGACAGCCAGTTTGATGAGAGTTAGCGACCTACATGGTCTTCCAGAAACGACAGTACATGGCAGTCCTCCTTCGTGGTGGGTTGACCTACAAAGCAGTAGGTTGAGATGGGGAGTGCCAGCGACACCAGCTCTTTTTGGGAGAGGGAACTCATCCAGGTAAGAATACAGGATCAAGTGTTTTTGTAGGGTCTTTGTAGAGCCTGTTCCTGAGTTTGGTCCCATATTTAGCCTTAATAAGTTTTTTTTCAACAAAACATTCTTGTTAGTAGCATTTCTCCATAGCCTTTTTGCCAGCATTGCCGAATTCATTTCATTGAATCTTCCAATACCAAGGCCACCCATCTCCTTCAGTATGCAGACTTTTCCCATATGATTAGGGGATACATAAAATTTTCTCGTGTACCACCCCATAGAAATCTTCTTTGCAGAGCTTCTAATCTTCTGGGCACCATCAATTCACATGAAAGGAGTGATTAAAAATAATTAGGAATTCTAGCCAAGGTAGATTTAGTTAATGCCACTCTTCCAGATTGGGAGATGATCTGTCCTTTCCATGAGTTTAATCTACTTTGGCATCGGTTTATTATGGGGTGTCATAATAATTTGGAGGTTTTGTCTATGTGAAGTGGGTGCCCAGGAAAGGGGAAGTCAGCTTAAGCAAATTACACCCCAACATTACTTCTATAACCTTCTGATTTATCTCCTTAATATTTATGGGAAGGAAACCTGATGTCTCAATTGATATTTTTCATTGAAATCGGAAGTTACAAGTGCACTCAAAGAAGTGCTGGTTTTGTATTTGGAGTATTCGCGGCCATCAGCCGACCACCATTTCTGTGAGTGATAACCCCAAATCAGAATTACAAGTGCACTCAAAGAAGTGCTAGTATTTATGACCATCAATCGACCACCATTTCTACTAGTTTCAGATACTCGGAGTATTCACGGCCATCAGCTGACCACCATTTTTATGCACGATAACCTTAAATCGGACGTTACAAGCGCACTCAAAGAAGTGCTCGTTTTGTACTCAAAGTATTCATGACCATCAGCCGACAACCATTTCTACCCGTTTCATATAGTATTCGTGGCCATCAGCCGACCACCATTTCTACCAGCAGCTTACCCCACTACACGTTGCTGCCGCTTTCATGGAAGATCCTGATAGCATTCTCCGCCAAGCTATTGTCCGGCAGGTGGCAACCGTAAGGCTGCCGTCTCGGTCCAGAAAGACCGCATACTCAAATTGATGAAAGTCCCCACACATTTGATTCTTATCGAATAGAATTCCCAATAGTTCCTCTCTCGAGATCACCAAACTCCCCGCGCTTGACTCCCAAAAGACCCAAAGCGACACACATGTGATCGTTGACCTCTTGAGTGACTCTAATATTGGTAAATTATTGGAAAATGCTGGTGTGAGTAACCAGAGTTAAGTCAGAAGTACTTAAATCGGAACTGAAGCAACTGTGCGGAGAGGATTGGAAGGAAGTGGAGATTGAAGAAGCCAGGATGTTTGATCCTATCATCGGGCGTGATGAGGAAATCAATAGGGTTATCATAATTCTTTCCAGGAGAACTAAGAGTAATCTGTACTTATCGGAGAAGCCGGTGTGGGGAAAACAGCTATTGTGGAAGGCCTCGCCCAGAGGATTGAGAGTGGGGATGTCCCGATGGGACTTTATGAATGTGAAATTGATTGCTCTCGATATGGGATCTTTGTTTGCAGGGACAAAACACCGTTATGAGTCTGGACAGAGGCTTAAATCGGTCTTAAATGAAGTGGAATAAGAAAAAGGAAAAATTATCTTACTTGTTGATGAAATTCATGTCGTCCCAGGCCCGGATGGACGTAGCACATTTGTTTCAGCCAATGCTGGTGAGGCCAAGTTGCGATCAAGAGTATGGGAAATTTGTTGAGAAAGATGGTGCGTTCAAATGTCTGTTCCAACAGATTTATGTGGCAGAACCTAGTGCTACAACGATGACTAGCATCCTTAGTGCTGTTAAAGAAAGATACGAGAGTCACTATCGAATTCCTATACAGGATCATGCTCAAGTTGTAGCTTCACCGGGTCATAACTACCAAACAAGGCTATTGATTTGGTTGACGAAGCCTGTGCCAGTGTTAGATTCCTGATCAATAGTGAGAAGCAAAAGGGTATAGCCAAGCTTGTAGAAGTGGGACCCGATCAGGTAAGAGAGGTTGTCCATCACTCGATTGGTATCCCAAGAACCAGGCTAGGCCAGAACGAGAAAGAAATATTGAAAGGTCTCGCTGCAAGGATTCATCAGAGGGTTTGATGTCGAGTTGTTATGAATGCAAATGTGATATCTAGTACTGCTATTTTAAGTGTTCTACACGCTTTGTGCTGGTGCAAAATGGAGTTATTTTGTTATTGTTGGGTTCGTAAACCCACTTTTTGCCACCACTATTTTTGGGTTCATGAAACCCTCTTTCTACTACTAGTAGGTTCGTAAAATCCTCTTTTTGCTATTGCTACTGCAAAAGTTTTAGTCTTTGTTTCACTGTCTGCCTTTGGGAATTGTGCACTCTCCCTACTTATTTCCTGAGTCTGTATAAATCACTATTATAAAAATCTAAATTGTTCTGAACTTTTTCGGGACAGCCAGGTATGCAACTCTTGTATTTTTCTGTGCTGACATCATCATTGCTCACGCTGACAACAACGAGCTTCAAGAAAATTGTGTAGTGATTGGTTGGCTGATATTTTTGTAGGCATATTATGTGTTTTGTGCTCAAACCCAAAATTCTTGGAGTAAATTTGAGGTGTGCTGATGTCATCGGTTATAGTGCTCAAATTGAGATTTGCGGTCTACTGCACATTGATTTGGTTATCCGGAAGTGTTTTTTGGTTGTTGGATTCTATTTGCTGAAAGTTGTTTTCTGTTGACTGAATGACTATTTTGGACTTGTGAGTAATTTTTTTGTGGTTTGTTATCGTGTCTACTGGTGATATTGTTGCCTCTGCTGGTGTTACCATACTTCCTAGGATACCATTCAGTCTCCTACCTCTAAATTGTGTGGTGAACTATTTGTTGTGGACTTCCCCGATTAAAATTATTTGAGGGTGAAAAATGAAAAGTCTTGGTCTCTTTTGATACTTCTTGGGCATTGAAGTTTCCCGAAGTAAAGGGGATCAATGGTTCTAATGCAGAGAAAGTATGTAATGAATATTTTCCTGAGAGATCTAAGCATATAAATGTGGATTGTCTCTTTATCTGAGATGTGTTCCTATAAGGTACGATAGACACTCCATATGTTAACTCAGAAGACCAACTGACTAACCTTCTCACTAAAGGTCCTCGTATAAAAGAATTTGAGTATCTTCTCTCCAAGCTGGGCCTTTATGATATCTATCCTCCAACTTGGGGGGAAGTATTAAGAGTTAGGGGTAGGTTTGTAATTTTCTAAACTTAGCTATTATATGTTTATTGTTAGTTTACTTGCTCTTCAAGCCTTGAATGACATCATTGTAATTTTGTATTTTTGGATTCTATTACATGTTTCAGGGTTGAAGGACATTATGACCATACGACTTCTTTCTCTCCTCTCTCTTTCCCTTCTTCCTATCTTTTCACTTTTCTCTCGTCTTCTATCTTCCTTCACTAAATCCAATAGTTATGACTTTGATAGTGTAAAACTGTACAAGTAATGGTTTTTGGGGACACTTTGCCTTTTATTTTGTCATTTTAATTTAAATTCTTAAATATAAAATGTATTGACTGCTGAATGTCAAAACTTTTAAAGATGTTAAATGCAGGGATGATGCAAAGCAAGAGCTTGAGGAAGTTATTGAGTAACTTAAAAAACCATCAAAATATCCTAGGCGTGGAGGAAAGCAGCCCAAGGTAAGTCAGCTAATTAAGTATTCTGCATGAGGTGGTTATCAATTGCGTATGTAATATTGCATATCTTTTAATAGCTAAGTTTGGTGAAAAATTGTTAGTTCTCAATTGTTTGCAATGGCAATTTCCATCTTATTTCTATTTGTAATAGTTTGTACCTGTCTTTTTAGTATGTGATGACATTGTTGACTTTCATTTCAGGTTGCAATAAAAAATATAAAGAACACTATTATTGTGGTCATTTATGGAATGTGGTGAAGGTATTATTTTGTTCCGTAAAAGTAGAAGGGATACATTTATCTTCTTATAATTTTACTTCTAATTGAATGTTTGTTGCAGTTCCTATCAAAGAATAAACTTCCCAATATTGTTTAATGTAAGGAGGATACCACCTGAATAAGCGATGAGTGGGGAGACAGGTGTATTTTGTACTGTGGTAAATCTCAATCACTTGGATTGTGGGCAAAAAAATCTTCTGAGTCATATTTCATAATAATCCTAATTATTCATCTATAAAATAATAATCTTTATTAATCTTCTAAGCCATTGTTTACATTGTTTATCAGTGGCTTCTAACAATTCTTTGCTTGGCCTCTAATAGGTTTGGGCAAGAATTGGTCTCTCTAAGCTAACCATATTATCTCTGCTGGAAGATACAATGATGAAAAGATTGCAATTTATGCTATTGATTCATTTAGGCAGCTGGGTATGAAGCATTAAATCAGGGAGGCGTAGTGCCTATATGATTTTTAACTGCAGCAGATGATGATTCCAAACTAACTGTTGAATTTACCTTTGAAAATGTTGAACAAGGTAAGTAACATAGTGGCACGGCTGTAATAGCAGTGTGTTTAACGTTTCCTGTAGATGCTATAATCAGATATCATGTATTGCTGTAACTTATATACAATTTTCTACAATGACTTGAATTGCAGAATTTTGGAGAACTTTGACCAAGTTGTTGGTGACTGCTCTATGGATTATGTTAATTCTCTCCTCACATTAGCTTGAAATCCATTGTTCCCATTCGTATTTGTGAAGATCGCCTTGAAGAGGTATTGCATTACGTTAAAGTATTTCTTTCTATGTATTTCATTATTTGTGTGTTTGCAACTGAAAAGCATGATCGTAAATGGCCATGTATAACATTTTTTTCTATCTTGTGATTTTTGGACTTGTAGATTGGAAAGAGGTTCCTTAATATTGCTTAGTCATTTTTTAGATTTATCTTGTCTAATTTAAAACTTTACAAACCTGAATAAAATGAAAAAAGGGTCGAAAAATTATTTCATTTTTTTTTTCAGATGTTAAATTGAGAGGCTGGAAGCATGAAATCAGGTTGGGGTAGTGTCATTAAGATTTTTAACCATTGCAAATGATGATTCCAGACTTACAGTTAGAAGTGCCTATGAAAATGTTTAACAAGATAGGTACCATAGTTGCACCGCTGTAATGGCAGTGTGTTTAACTTTTCTTGTAGATGCTATTATCTTATTCTGCATGTATTATTGTTATGTGATTACAATTTTCTACTATGCCATGAATTGCAGTGATTTTGGAACACTTTGACTAAGTTGTTGGTGACTGTAGTCTTTATGGTTTGTGTTAATTGTCTAATTGGTTTTACCAATAATAAAAGCTCTCCTCGCATTAGCTTGAAGTCTATTGCTCTCAAAAGCCCATGCATAACAGTTTTTTCTGATTAGTGGAAATCAGATCATTTTGTATTTATGCACCATTGTTTCATCAGGTTTTATTAAACTTTTGGATCAGTTTATATCTCAAAGCAATTAGCATTCCATATATCTCATGCAAATCCTTGGAGGCTTTTCAAATTTCATGACCTTGTTTTCGATTTTTGAGAATTTATGACCGTACTTCTTCAGGGAATAAAATACGTTTTGCAGGTACTATATAAATGTCTCAAACAATTTTTTCTTTTTCAGGCCCTAAAATCTGTTGACACTGGTGTGGGCTCAAATTTCAATGTGACTAAATATTATTGGTTTCCTATGCTGGTGGGTTTGTTTGATCTGACCTGTAATTTCCATGTTTTCGTCAAAAAGTATGAATTGTAGGTTTTGTTTTGACTTAGTGAATGAAACAGGTCAAAAGTTCTCTTCAATATTCTGGGAGTTCTTTCATAATGTTCTCTTCAATTGTAGGCTTGTTATGGATGGGGGTTATGATGGGCTTTGTGAGTCCAGAATCCATTCTCTTCAGTTGTTATGAAACCTTTTCAACACGTTTTATGAGGTATTTTTATACTTTTTTTTAAAATTATTTAGCTAATGAAAAAATTGGTTGGCTTTTGTTTAGTTGCTGGACGAGCTTTCTGTTCGCTTTTATTATTTCTTACAAATTTTCAATCATCGTTTATAGTTTAGGATCTTGAACAGCCACAAGCTTTGGAAGCCACTATTGGTCTATTTTACCAGATGGATAGGCATTTTAACACTTATAATTAGAAAGATCCTACTGTACAGAATATTTTCCTGAAATTCTGTTACCATATTTTTTGAGGAAAGCAATTTGTTCTAGAAAGTATGTTGCAGGAAATTATTTTTAGGCAGAGGAGTTCTAGTTAATTTTGATGCATCTGATTCCATCAATTGATGTATTGTAGCTAATATTTATTTTGTTTTGCAGTGATGTTCCATTATTTTGTTCTATAGGGGGTATGTGTTATCTGAGTTTAGGCAAACTTCTCTTCCCCAATAAGAAGAAAAAGAAAGAAAAGAAAAAGAGAAAAAAGAAAAAGCGCAAAAGAAAGAAAATAAGACAAAACAGAAAAAAAGAAAAAGAGAAAAAATAGATAATAAAAAGAAAATATCAAAAAATAAAAGAAAAGAAAGAAGAAAGAAAGTTCAAGAAAGCGAATTGAAGGTGGGAGCTGAAATGGCAGAATAAAATATGGAGAAGAGAAAATACAACCCCGCGATGAACATTTTAGCATTTCCCGTGAGCTGAACTGCATGAGGTGGTTATAAGTTGCATGTGTAACATTTCATATCTTTTTAATCTTGAAATTTAGGTAAAAAAATTGTTAGTTCTCAATTGCTTTCAAAGACAATTTCCATCTTATTTCTATTTGTGCTAGTCTTTTTAGTATATGCTGGCATTTTTGTCATTCATTTCAGGTCGCCATAAGAAAAAAAAGAACACAAGTCTTATAGTCATCAATGAAAGGTAGTTAAACCTACAAAATCAATACCAAAAGTTAGTGAAATTGCAACTCAATAATATCAAAAGTAAGCCTAAAAAACAAAATAATTTCCTCTAACCAAATACCCCAAAATTTAAACTTTTGCTCATCCTTCAGCAAATTCCTTGATATAGAGAGCCAAACAATCGATCTTTTGGATCACAATGTGATGAGTAGATCATGCAACACTTATTTACAACAGAAAAATTAAGATTCCGATTGATGGTGCATTCCTCCTATAGTCGTCTTTTGGAGTGCCACTATTCAATTACTACTATAATGTCTCTCTTTAGGTGCTTTTTCCATGTATCCACATTCTATGCACTTTGAATTTTACTGCTAAAAAACCTTTGGCTAATTTCAATGTCCACTCTCCACTAATTGTCCAGAAGTGATCTTAAGATCTTTAGGACTTCATTAGGTTGTAATGGGTCTAAGGACATAGTTAGGTCAAAAAGGTTAATTATAAGACTTAACCAGATTCATGATCTAAAGCTACTCCCCCAAACTTAAACTTTGGCCAATTGAAATACCATTTTTCACCTCACTCCTTAATTTAAAATTAGAAATTTTGTACTGTGGTTCACTCATCTCTAAGATGTGGGACTGAGTATTTACACCAGACTAGCAATGCAAGAGCTTTTTTTTTTTTGGTTTTACTTCACCATTTGCTTTCACTCGTAGATCTCTGGGAATCTCAATCCCAATCTGATTTAGTTAAGCAGTTTGAATGGATGTTCATATAAGAAGAAAGTCAAAAATACAAAATAGGCTAGATGGGTAATATGAAAGTTGGTATTCTTGAAAAACTTGGTTGCATAGGCTGAAAGTTTGGGTGAACTAGGGAATTTAAATGGATAGCTTAGGAAAGGCCCAAATGGTCAAAAAGATCTCCTAAGGGATTTCCTAGGAATAAATTCTCTATTCTATTTCGCTTTGAGTTTCTTTTAAAACTAGTTCTAAAAATATTAAGAGTAAAATCTAAGAGCATAACCACCAATCAAAAAACAAACATAAGGCTTGCTAGACTCCCTCATACCAACTATAAAACAATGCCTATCAAAGAGAATGCTTAATTTTAGTAATGTAGGAGAGTATTACAAGCTATATCATCATTTCACATTGACATAGAACTTGATCATGTAAGATAGAATAGGATCACTTAAAGGCTTAGGCATGCAATTCCCTACCCCAAAATTAAATGAAACATTGTCCTAAATGTTTAAATTTGAAAATTGAAATGGAGAGGGTGGTGAGGGACTCCTTGAATGTGTATACCGACGGTTCTTCTTTGCTGCTCCATGGGGTATGTTTGGAGTGATGTTTGCATCATGGACAGTGAACTGTTCAGTAACTTTAATTTATCAAAACGAAAATACAATTAGAACATTAAACTAAGAACTGAAAATAAATTTAGAGATTAGAATTTGAAATTCAATTCAATGGTAGAACAAGAATTTCATCCATGGTAAGAACAAAAGATTTAAGAGTGGACATTCACAAACGAGAGCGGTGATCTCATTTATTTGACAAAACGTAGAGAGTACATGTCAGCACAAAACACCATAGGCATATAATTACCTAGGTAGTACATTCAATCAGAAGGAAATATACTCTCTATAAGTCATAATCAAGATCCATCTCATCGTCCCGTTCCTCCTCGTCATGTGTGTCTGGCTCTATGTGTGGCGCATCCCATTCATGCACCTCAGCTAATAATGCAGTAGTCTGTTGCAACAACTCAGTGAGGTTGCCAACTCGATGCTGTCACCTCTCAATCTTCTGGGTCTACGATAGCTGTGGTAGTCACCGACCTCTCTTCTGTGGCTGCCGCTGTGGTGGGTGTGGCAACTGCTGTGGTTTATGTGGCTGCTGCTGTGGTGGGTGTGGCAACTGCTGTGGTTTGTGTGGCTGCTGCTGTGGTGGGTGTAGTTTCTGCTGTGGTGAGTGTGGCTGCTGCTGTTGTGGGTGTGGCTGCTCTGTGGTTATCTCAGTGCTTCTTGATGACGCACACGATCAATGAGACGCTGACCATATGGCTTTTGTTCATCGGTGATTGGCGCTCCAAAGGGTTGGGCACTTGTGCTCTTCTACATAGTGTCGCAATAAGCGATGGAAAGAGTAACCCTACTCACGCCGAATTTGTGCAGTTCGTGATCTCTCCATATATGACAACTCCTATTTTAATATCAACTCCAGTGACATTGGCATATAGTAAGTAAGCTCGTCCGAGAGTCACCTCTGAAGTATTCATCGATAGCAGCAGACATGTGCTGATGAGATATAGCTATACCTTGGCTATCACAGAGAGCCCCAATCTTGGGCAGTGTAAACACGACCCATCTGCTGCTCTCTTCCAGTCTGCCCTGTGGTCACACCGCGCATCCAACAGCTGCTCCACTAAAGTGTCTCTGATGATTCTGCTCATCTGACAATCAGCATCTTGGGTGCCATAATATTCATTGATCCCCTCACTACTGAACAACATCAAAGTGTAATGCACTAGACACAAGATGTGCAGTGCTCCATTAACTATCTCGAATCAAGCTCCTATCATGTTGTTGGGCTAAAACGACGCTTATCAAATTAAGGCCGTGTGAAAGTGCATGTGTCGTACCCAGTAATATACTCGATGAATCCAGATCAATCCCATGAGGACAAACTACGTATTAGCTAATGAATTCTCTACAACTATATCTAATTACCAAAATTAAAGAGAAATGTCACAATATCCTAATGTAAAAAATTACAAAAGAATACTATCCAATTACAGTAGTCCTAAGTGATACACGCTAGAGGCAAAATAGATTAGGGGTAGGGAGGTGTAATTTCATGCAATTAAGGGTAGATTCATGTAATTTAGCAAAGTGTGAAATTCACAGCTCCTTAGTGGGTTTGGAATTCCCTACACATAACACTGTTTCGAGCGGCTATGACCGTGCCCCCTCTTTAGCCTGATGTTCTGTCGAGGTCACTTGTTTAAATCAAGGGCCCATAAAAGATGCTCAACCTAAAGTGACCACGTGTGTCCGGATGCTTCAGTCGAAGTGCACCGGCACACCCCTCACCTGCCCTTGCTGGTCTTGCCGCGATTTGGGGATCACATGCAAAGTTGTGGTATCCTTTTGTATTACCTTTTAATCTCAATGAAATGATAAGATGAACATGTAGAGGTCATCGATCTCTACATTTTAAAGCTCCCCAACAGCCATTCACACTAAAGTAAAGATAGTTTACACTTAAATAAACTAAAAAAAAGTAAGATTACATGAATGCAAAACCCAAAACCACATTACATTACTCACCTCAAAAATAAGTTTAGCTACACATAACATGGAATCAGGAAGAATCCCTATCCATTGACAATAAATACTTGATAGACAGGAAGAACGAAGATAAAACAGTGGCAAAAAACTTCCTTTTGCTGTTGAGCTTCTCCTTCTTCTTACTTCAATGCCCAAAGTAGGTCAGCTTCACTCCCTGTGAGAAGTCCGTCTCAGCGGCATGGAGGTGTGATACCCAAAGTGTGGTTATAGTGCATATTTATAGGGGAGTCTAGAAAATTCCCTTTTTTTATGGTGCCTTAATTGATTTGGCGCCACCCGGCGTAGAGCTCCTCCGACGGTGCTATGGCTTGGAGCTGAGTGTGGCGCCTCGTGAGTATACGACTTCGTGTTATGTTGTTCTCCACATCACCATTCCTCTGGCACTGGCTTCTGTCACCACAGCGCTGCAAGTACGAGGATCAGGGCTCCCGCATTGCTTCAGTCACCACGGCACCGGACGAGCGAGGATCAGCTCTCCAGTGTTGCATATTGACGCCATGGTGCTATGCCCAGAAAGGTTCTGCTGCAATCAGTGCTCCTGCATGGAGTCTAGTGCCAAGACATTGAATACTTAGTCGTTTTTCCCTTGCTTGCAGCCCTTGTTCATGCAGCGCCACAGCTTCGAATGTGGTGCCATGTGGCGTCACATACTGCTTCTCTTCAACGTAGCAACATGAGTTTCCATCTGACGCCTTGTGGCGCCGCCCTCTGTTTCTCTAAAATGGGGTCCTTTTATGCCAAAAACGTCTAAGTTGCTTATTTCTCCTTCCAATTTGTGTTTAGTGAATATGAAACACTTTCCTACAAAATCAACACCAAGATTAGTGACATTGCAACCCAATCATATCAAAACTCAGCCTAAAATTGTGGCATAATTTCCACTAACCAAATACCCCCAAACTTAAACATTTGCACGTCCTTGAGCAAAGGCCTTAATATATAGAGTCATGCATTTGATCTTGCTAATCACAATGTGATCAGTAGATCATGCAACAATTATTTTCAATAGAAACAATTAATATTCCGATTGACGGTGCATTCCTCCTACAGTCTTCTTTAAGAGTGTTTGCTTACCTAAGAGAGATTTTCTATCTTGCCCCACTTCTTAATTAGTAAACTAATACTCTCTCTCTTTCCATTAATCTACATTCTACGCACTTTGAATTTTACTGCTAAAGTCCCATATGCTAATTTTATAGTCTGCTCTCCTCTAATTGTAGAGAAATGATCCTCAGATCTTTAGGACATCATTAGGTTGTAATGGGGCAAGGGATATGGGTAGGTCAAAAAATTTAATCATGAAGGTTTAAACCATTCAATAAGCAAGACTTAACCATATTGTTTAATTGAAATTCCCTTTAGATTTAAAGCTATTCCTGCAAACTTAAACTTTGGCTAATTGGTAGACCACTTTTTATTCACTCCTTATTTTCAGTTCAAAACTCTCTTCAAAGGTTCTATCATCTCTTAGATGCGAAACTGAATATTTACATTAGTCTTGCTTTGCAAGAGCTGTCTTTTTTACTTTTATTTTCTCCCCTATTTGCTTTCACTTGTAGATCTTGCTGACTCTCAATCCCAATCTCTTTTAGTCAAGTATTTTGATTGGGGTTTCATATGGAAAGAAATTTTGAAATACAAATCAGCTAGATGGGTGAGTTGAAAGTCGGTTTTCTTTGAAAAAATTTGGTTAAGCATAAGCTCAAAGTTTTGGATGAACTAGGGAAATTACATGGGATAGTTTTAGAAGGGCCCAAATGGTCAAAAGATCGACTAAGTCATTTACTTGGAGTCAATGCTCTATTATATTTTGCCTTGATTTTCTTTTGAAACTAGTTCTAGTCTTCTTAGAGTAAAATATAAGTGCATAACCACCAATTAAGCCATTAACCCAGCATAAATGAGATTTATCCTATAATTAGTGTGTGGTTTGATAAGAAAAAGATTCCTAAGGCTTTCCATCCTCTCATATTATCAAGATGGAAGGAGAAATTAATTTTTAGTAATGTAAAAAAGTGCAAAATCTATATAAAGGTAAACCTCACGACTCTCAACTTGAGAATTCTGCAAGAAGAATTGAGTCGCTCGTGCTAAGGCATGCAATTGCAAATGCCTTATTTGCGGAAATGAAGGGCATTGTCCTCTCCGGATTGCAAATCTAAATCTAAACATCCAGAGGTCAAGTCCCCTGGAAAATCTCGATAGCAGCTTTTTTGCACAAGATTGGGATTCTCAGTCTGAGTGCAATGCAAAAACGAACCAGTTCATTACAACATTTAATTTGCACATATATGTGAGGGAGAAAGTGGTCAGCATGCAAAAACCCTTGGTACATAAAAAAATCAAGCATGGACCTGTATTGTGATCACGTTGGTGTAAGATTGAAAATTAAATTTCTCTATATAAGTCCTTTATTACTGATGCCACCTCGTCCTTGCCTGATGATTGTAACTTTGGTGGGCGGTATGAAGGTAACCCTCTCATTAGTTTCTGCATTGAGTCTGTCCAAGTTGCATGCCAATTTTGGACCGCTCGGTTATACCTTTCGTTGTAACTCAGGACTTGGGTTATGTTGGCTACCTCTTCACAAATTCTGGTTTGCTCTTCTTGAATCTCTCCTTGTGGAGGTTCATGTGTGGATTACTGGGGTTCTTCTTGATTTTCCTGCTCCAACTGCTTTAAGAAGTTTTCATTTATTTTCACTTCTGGATTTATAAAGAGACATTGGGGAAAGCATTATTTTTCTTGCTCTACATAGCACTGTGATTAACAACGAGAAAGTACGATTTCTCTTTTGTTGAAGCTGCACATTTGAGTATTCCATCATGAATCATTTGGCCTATGTTGAATGGTACACCCATCAGGATGGCGTAGACCACATATGCCATGTCCAAGGTGACATCTGATATGTTGGTTGAAGGTAAGAGGTGAGTGCTGGCAAAGTAAAACCAATCCTTTGATTCCATTGTTAGCTTGTTGGCTGGAAGGGATGCGCACTCACCACCTGCAGTTAGCACCCAGTTAGTGGGATGAGTGCATATTACGTTGGCTAATTCATTAACCAACACTAAATTCTTCAGCTTATCCCAATGATTATTCATGCAAGGCACTCCAAAGTGGCTATTTAACACTTCTCTATCGAAATTCACTCTCCTTATGCTTACTTTGCATGGCTCATACACTTCCCATCAACTTCTTTCGTCCTTCTTCTTTGAAAATTCTTGTAGAATGCTTCTACCAGATTTAATGCTGCAGGTTGGGGCTGGATGCTGAATTTACCTCAGTTTCTTTCCTGAATCACTGTCTGAAAAGTGTCATCGGCAACTTCTAGCTCAAATCCTCACTCTGAAATTAATTCCTTTTCCCTGGGGACTACTTCTCCTCCTCTTGCCATTCTCTTACTGGTTTGATCTGTACTATCTTCTCCAATTCTCTTCTTCCTCTCCTGAAATGGGACATCTGTCTTGATGCTCCAACTCTTTTCATCAGACATAATGGATCAAAGATAGCTAGAAGTAGGAGCTGGCTTTACTTCACCGTTCCAAGTCAGAATGCTATTGGAACCCTAACCGAGCTTTACTCTGCCTCCTTGTACTCCGCACTTGTGAAAGATCCAGAAGAAGGGATAAAGAGGTACCTTGAGTGTGTTGTATTGAAGGGAAGGACTGAAGAGGTAGATTGCTAGATTTGGAAAGAATGGAGTTAGGGTTTCGGTGTGAACTGGTTCGGGGTCTTTTGTAAGTCCGATGATCTATGGTTGTGCCATGTACTCCACCTTTCTCTGTGGCGCCCAATGACTTAAAGTTTTCAGGACTGTGGCATCTGATCGTCCAGGACCAGCCCCATGCGGTTGAGTTGTAGTCACTTGGCATCTCAGACTTTCTTTAGGCTCCAGGCTGATGCCTGGTGTTGTCAATAGGTGCGTTACAGAGTGACATCCTAACAAAAATAAACTTTTTTTTATAAAAAAGGGCCAATGTTTACAGTCTGAGGCAAGACTTTCATCTAACTAATTCCTATCTTGGATCCATCTTTTTGAAAGATGTTCTTGTGATTGTCATCTTGAAACCTGGAAACATCCATCTTTTTCTTTAGTTATTGAAGGAGTGATATGGCTGCCTAGGTGTTAGACATATGCTTGGTGTATTGTTGGATAAGGGTAGATCCTTTCCTATTTGAGCCATTTCCACAAAGTGTGTCTCGTGTTCAATTTGTAAGTCCTTTCCTTTGGTGGTCTGGAGCCACTCGACATTCTTCCTATGGTTCATCTCTTTGTTTCGTGCATGGGTGTTTCATTTTTTTTCTTGTTGTTTTCTCTCATTGCTTCCTCACACTTCCTTTCCTTCCTCGTTAAGGGATTGGTGAAAGTGATACATTCATTAATGGCTGACCTCATGGTGAGTTTACCATTTTCCACATCAACAATGGTTCTGGATACCATGAGAAAAGGATTGCCCAGGATTAGTGGAATCTGTCTACCCTCCTCTGTATCTATTATTGAAACGATAAGATGAACATGTAGAGGTCGTTAATCGCTTCATGTTAAAGCTCCCCAACAGCCAATCTCAGTAAATTAAAGATAGATTGCATTTAAATAAACTAAAATAGCTAAGATTACATGAGTCCAAAATCCAAAATCACATTACATCACTCACCTCCAAAAGAAGTTTAGCTACACATAACTTGGAATCAGGAAGAATCCCTATCCTTTGACATTAAATACATGATAGATAGGAATAAAAAAGATAAAACACTGGCAAAAGACTTCCTCTTTGCCCTTGAGCTTCTCCTTCTTCCTCCTTCAACACCGAAAGTAGTTCAGCTTCACTCCCAATGCAAACTCCGCCTCAGCAGCGTGGAGTCGTGATACCCAAAGTGTGGTTATACCACATATTTATAGGGACTCTGGATGATTCCACTTCTTTACGGTGCCCTAAGTGACATGGCGTCATGCGGCATGGAGCTCCTCCGATGGTGTTAGGTCTTGGTGCCGAGTATGGCGCCTCACAAGTATTAGGAGTCGCATTACATTGTTTTTCGCATCGCCAGCTCTCTGGCTTCTTCTCTTGCTGCGATACTGCAAGTGTGAGGATCAGCGTGACGTAGCCTTCTGTCACCGTAGCACTGGCTGAGCAAGGATCAGCACTCCAGTGTTGGATCCTAATGCCGAGGCGTTGTGCCCAGAAAATTTCTGCTGCTTCCATTGCTATTGCTCTGAGTCTAGCACCGAGGTGTTGAAAACGTACTCATTTTTCCTCTGCTCACAGCCCTCATTCACTCGGCGCCATAACTTTGAATGTGGCACCATGAGGCGTCACATGCACTGCTTCTCTTCAACATAGCACCATGACTTTCCATTTGATGCCATGTGGCGCTGCCCTCAGTAATGCTCCAAAATGGGTGATTTCAGGCCAAAAATGTCTAAGTTGCCTCTTTGTCCTTCCTATTGCTGTTTGGTGAATATGAGGCACTTTCCAACAAAATCAACACCAAAGGTTTAGAGTAATAATTGAGTAGTGGGGCAAGATCGAAAGTTTCTCTTTGGCAAGAAAACATTCTTAAAGAAGACTACAGGAGGAATGCACCATCAACATGAATCTTAAATTTTTATTTTGTAAATAATTGTTGGATGATCTTCTGATCACATTGTGATCAGCAAGATTGAAAGTTTGACTTTCTGTACTAAGGCCATTGCTCGAGGACAAGCAAATGTTAAAGTCTGGAGGTATTTGGTCAGTGGAAATCATGGTGTAATTATGGTACAATTTAACTAACTTTTGGTGTTTATTCTATAGGAACATGCTTCATATTCACAAAACACACACTAGAAGGAAAAAAAGCAATTCAGATGTTCTAGGACTAAAAAAGCCCCATTTAGGATCAAATACATAGGGTGCCGTCAGATAGGAAGTCATGGCGCTAAGTAGAAGAGGAGTAATGCACATAACGCCACAAGGTGTCAGTGCAAAAGCCACAACATGAGGATGACAAATGGAGAAGAAAAGTTGCTGGTGCCACATGGCGCGACGTTCAAAACTATGACATCACGTTGACAAGGGCAGTGAGCAGTTATGAAACAGCTTACTGTTGAACGCCTAGGCGCTCGACTAGTGCAGGAGCGTTGGAAGCTGCAGAACTCTTTTGGGTGCAGCGCCTCGGCATCAGGATCCAACACCAAAGCGCTCATCCTTGCTCATCCAGCACCTCGACGCCCAAAGCCAATGCCAGAGCGCTCGGCCTCGCATATGCAGCACCTCGACGACCAATCCAAGCACTGGAGCTCTGGCAACGTGAAAGACAACATAACATAATGCCACAATCTTATGGCACCACACTCAGCGCCAAGATCTAGTGTCATTGGAGGAGTCCCACATCGGATGGCGCCATGTCACTAAGGGCATTAAAAATGGGGAATCATTCTAACTCCCCTATAAATATACAAAATAAACGCACTTTTGGCATCGAGCCTCTACACTGTTGAAGTGGAGTTAGAAGTAGGAGTGAAGCAGACACACAGTGTGCGTTCAAGAAGAAAGAATGAGGAGTTCAAGAGCAAAAAGGGAAGTCTTTTGCTTTGTTTTACTTTCTTTACCCCGACCTATCATGTATTTAATGCTAATGGATAGGGAATCTTCCGGATACCAGATTTATGTGTAGATAATCTTCATTAGGGCGTAAGTGATGTAATGTGATTTTGGGTTTGAATTCATGTACTTTCAACTATTTTAGTTAATATAGTGCAATCAATCTTTAATATGCTTTGAGTGATCGTTGGGGAACTATTAACATGAGGAGATTTATTATCTAGACCCACAAATGAGCCTTAGAATTACACAGTTAGGAAAAAATCATGAATCCTACCCTTAATTACACGAAATCACTTCCCCCTACTCCTAATCTACTTCGTTTCTAGCATACGAGCATGTATCACTTAGGACTGTTGTTATTAGATAGTTAATATTTTTTTGTAGTATTATTATATGGTACTGTAACAATTATCTTTGATTGCAGTATCTAGATATATCTGTAGAGAATTCATTAGTTAGTAAGTAGTGTAGTCCTTGTGGGATCGAGCTGGACTCGTCTAGTATATTACTTGGTGTGATCCGTGCACTTGCGCACGGGAAGATTGTATAAGTGTCAGTTATGCCCAACCATCTCCTTTGCCAAATCATATGCCTCTTCTATAGATTTCTTTGATTCACTTCTTCCAGCTCTTTGGCATTTTAGAGTTCCATTGGTAGCTCTTGGTTGCCATATTTCCAACAAATCCTATGCCTCACATATCAATTTGTTCTTAAGTGCACCCCCTGCTGTTGCATAAATAATTGTCCTTGTTTTATTTTGCCATCCGTTTTAGAATGTGTTCACTTGTGACCACTTAGGCATTGAATTATGAGGGAATTTACTTAAAAACTTCTTAAAATGGTCCCAAGCTTCATAAAGAGATCCCTGATCCATTTGAATAAAAAGATTGATATCATTCCTCAGCTTTAGCATTTTGGCAAAACAGAAGTACTTAGCTAAATATTTCTGTTCAAGATCCATCCACGTGGTGATAGACCCTGAAGGCAAATAATTCAACCAGTGGTTCACCTTATCCCTCAGCAAAAATGGAAACAATCTCAAACTTATAACATCCTCTGAAACACCATTATGCTTAGAAGTATCTCAGAGTTCCAGGAAATCTGTTTGATGCGAATTTGGATCATCTTTTGGCATTCCACTAAACTTCACTGAAACTTGAATCATTTGAATGATTGCCGTCTTGATTTCAAAATTGTTAGCCAAAATTTTGTGTCTTCTTATACTAGAGTGTGTACCTCCAGTTTGAGGCACAACAAATATCTTAGAGTTCTTGGCTCTTCTTCAGCCATTTCTTCCTCTCTCCTCGATAACTTTCTCTACCTTAGATTGGCCCTTCCTGTTCTCACAATTTCTGGATAAAAAAGGAGCAATGCATCTATCCTCTTGCATACATAAAAGAGAGCAAGTATAACAATTTTGGCACAAAAACACACGTAACAAATAGAAAAGCAAACTACAAACACAACAAATCTCTTAGAGTTCTTGGCTCTTCTTCAGCCATTTCTTCCTCTCTCCTCGATAACTTTCTCTACCTTATATTGGCCCTTCCTGTCCTCACAATTTCTGGATAAAAAAGGAGCAATGCTTGGCCTCTATCCTCTTGCATACATAAAAGAGAGCAAGTATAACAATTTTGGCACAAAAACATACGTAACAAACAGAAAAACCAACTACAAACACAACAAAAACACAGAAAAACAGCTATACTAGGTAAAAAAACTTGCTACCCTAACGTACAAATTAAATAAATTAACTATCCTAAGCACGCAACTCTTTTAGTCAAATTAAACTAACTACTCTAAGCTAGATTACAGCTACAAAGCCCTCAACTAATAGCAGTAACTAGTCCCCGACAATGGCACCAAAACTTGGTTGGCCGCAAACAACACTAAATATTTTGCCTATGCGCAAGTGCAAAGGTCGCACCAAGTAATATATCTGATGAGTCCAGATTGATCCCACGAGGATTATCACTGCTCACTAACTACTGAATTCCTTATAACTATATCTAACTTCTCTAATTAAAGAGAATTGTCACAAGTATCCAATCGTAAAAACTACCAAAATATACTAACTAATTAAGTACAACAGTTCCTAAAGTGATACACGCTCACTCTAGCAGATTAGGAGTTGGGGGAAATTATTTCATGTAATTAAGTGTAGTATTCATTAAATTTAGTTAAGTGTGCAATCTAAGGCTCGTTAGTGAGTCTGCAATCCCCTACATGTAACTCTCTTTCAAGGCGACACGACCTTGCCCCCCTCCTTAGTCTGATTTGTCTCTCAATGTCATAGGTCAAAATCAAGGGCACATGTAGCTCAGTCTAAAGCAACCACAGGTGTTTGGATGCTTCTCTCGAACTCCACCGGTGCACCACTCACCTGCTACTGATAGAACATAGATGATTAGGGAATCACACGTTGAGTGGTGGTATCCTTTCAAATTACCACACAATCTCAATGAAACAATAAACCAAACATAAAGAGGTCATCAATCTCCTTATGTTAATAGCTCTCCAACGGCTACTCCTACTAAATTAAAAATTGATTGTACTAAATTAACTTAAATGTCTTAAATTACATGAATCCAAACCCGAAATCACATTACATCACTTACCCTAAATTAAACTTAGCTACATATAGTTTGGATGAGGAAAGAATCCATTTTCTTTGTACCCTAAGTGATGTGGTGCCACACCGTGTAGCTCTCCTCCCATGGTGCCAAGTCTTGGCGCCGAGTGTGACGCCTTACAACTCTGTGGCATCACGCTTTGCGGTCCTTTGTGTCACCAGCGTTTTGCGGTCCTTCATATTGCCAGCACTTTTCATTCCTTGTAGCGTTACGTGCATTGCTGCTCCTTATCATAGCGCCATGGCTTCTCATCTGTCGCCATGTGGCCCAACTTCTGTATTGCTCCAAAATTCGGTTTTTTAGGCCCAAAATGTGCAAGTTTACTTTTCTCTTTCCAATTGGTATTTAGTGATTATGAAGCACAATCCTACAGAATCGACACCAATTGTTAGTGAAATTGCAACACAATCATATAAAAAAATAGTCTAAAAATGGAGCATAATTTCTACTAACCAGAGTGCATACTTCTTTTTCCACCAGCTTTCTCGTCTCTACGAGCAGCTTCTCCCTCAGCTTTCCACTCTCAACGAGACATGGGTCGGAGGTTATTCCAACTTTTTCAGTGGTTTTGCACCACTCATCCATATTTAACCACCTTTTCAACACATGGATCTAAACCTTTTACTGGAGGTTTACTATTGAGAACCTCCCATGCCAATTCCAATGGGTGCATCACCCATTGATTTTTCTTTTTGCTTCTCAACATGAGTCAAGGCATAAATAAGGTGACTTCTTTGCCACTAGTTGACCTCTTGGTGATGTTCCCTTTTTCTACATGTGTAATAGTTCGAGTAGTGGCTAAGAACGATCTCCCCAGGATGAGTCACATTTGTGTTCCCTTTTCAACATCAATTACCAAAACGTCAACTAGAAAGAGAAGCCCACTCACATTGACTATTTACATTATCCAGAATTGACCTTGGGTAGCGGATTGATCCATCAGCTGAAATGATTTTTACCACTGTGTGTGGAGGCTCACTGAGACCCAACCTCTTGAATATACTGAAGGGCATAATATTAACATGAGCCCTTAGATCATATAAGGTGTCATAAATTGCGTTGTTCCCTATTGCGCAAGGGATTGCAAAGCTTCTAGGGTCTTTCCCCTTGGGAGAGCACCTCTCTCTCCAATTGCTACTTCCTTCTTCTCATAAGCCTTCCACTCAGAAATGACCAGCTCATGCTCTTCTGATTCCTTGAATCTAGCATAGCCAAATATGTCTTCACATTACTCAAAAATAGGGATATCAACATGAAGCTTCTTTAAAGTTTCGGATGGCTTTAGTGGTTTAAAATCCTCTTTTGCTCACACTTTTCTTCAACTGTAGGTGGTGGCCAAACCTTCCTTTCACCCAATACCTCTTCACTTGACCAATTCAGATTTTCTTCATTATTAAATTCCAAGATGAGAGGAATTTGGTTTGGCTCTTCCAAACAGAAATTTTATGGAGCTTTTCTTCCAATCTCCATATTGGTGTTGTTTGGGATTCATAACCCTACTCTTCCTCCTGATCTTTTTCTTCATAACATTCAATCTTTTTTATCTCAAGCTACTCAAATGGAGATGTCATAGATTGATTTATTTTGCATACTTCGTGGTAAGAGGGAACTTGGTTTTGCTTTAGAGAGATGGAATCAGACATATTTTCTTCTTCTGGAGTGAACTCTCAATTTAATTCTTCCATGTCCATAAATTCTAGAGTTTCCCATGACGACACTGCATTGCTGAGATCCACTTCTTGCTTCACTTCTTTCTTCAGGTTCTACACAATATCACCTGGGAAAGACCCTTTCATCCTTTCTTTTATAGATTTAGCTAACTGTCCCACTTGGATCAAAATATTTCTCAAGGATGCATCTTGGCTCTGCACCATTTTCAGCAAGAACTCATGTGTAGGATTTGATTTCTCATCTTGTGGCTGATTCTGAAATCTTCCTTGTTTTAATTTTGATAGATCACTTGAGTATGATTTTTTGATCCGAGATCATTGGAGTACTTGAGTATGAGCTTTGGTGTTGTATATTTTTGGTGTTGATTTTGCTGGTTTCTCCATCAATTCAGACTTTTAGGGGATTGTACGTATTGGGGTAGATGGGAAGCCATTAGTTGAAATTATGCAAATGCAAAAGCGGTTTTGGCCACCTAAGGTCGAGTGCCTCGGCCCCTGACTCGTCGCAGGACCGTTGGAAGTAGTACAACTCTTCAGGGTGGAGTGCCTCGGCGTCAGGATCCAACGCCAGAGCGCTCATCCTTGGTCATCCAGAGCCCTTGGCCACCGATGTCAACACCCGAGTACTAGACCCCGCATTCGCAGAGCCTCAGTGATCGCAGCCAGCACTGGAGTACTGGCGACGCGAAGGACAACTTAACGTAATGCCACAAAATCGTATAGTGGGACACTTGGCACCAAGACCTAGCGCCATCGGAGAAGTCCCACACCGTGTGGTGCCACATCACTTAGGACACTTAAAAAAAGGGAATCTTCCAGAGTCCCTTATGAATATGCGTTATAAACGCACTTTAGGCATGCAACTATAATAGTTAACCTCAAATTATCTATTGTAAGATAGATTACAGCTATAGATCCTAGTGCTTTGAGCAGTAACTAGTCCCCGGCAACGGCACCAAAAATTGGGATGGGCGTAAATGACTATATAATAAATTGCATATGCAGGCTCACATGTCCCACCAAGAAATATAACTGGAAGAGTCTAGATTGATCCCACAAGGACTGTTAATACTTACTAACACAGATAATTCTCTACAACCACATCTAACTACTGAAGTTAACAAGAATTGTCATAAGTACCCTATTGTAATAATTACAAAACAATACTACCTAATTAACTACAAAGTCTTCCTAGTGTGATACACAAAGACACAAATAGAAAATCGGGAGAATTGGAGTCGGGGGGACATGTATTCATGAATTAAATGGGGGATTCATACAATTTTTGTTAGGTGTAATTCCTTCGATCATTAGCGGATCTGGAATTCAGTATGTATAACGCTCTCTCAAGGCGCTACAACCGTGCCTCCCTCCTTAGCCCTATTGTCCCTCAAGGACAAGAGTCAAAATCAAAGGCCCATCAGCACTACCAATGTGACAACATGTGTCCGGGCGCTTCTCTTGAAGTCCACTGGCGCATCCATCAACCGGTACTGATAGAACACAGTCGATATGGGGATCACATGCTGGTGGAAGGGTGTCTATCCTAGTATACTGGTTAGTGGAAATTATGCTACATTTTTAGGCCATCGTTCGATATAATTGTGTTGTAATATCACTAAAATTTGATGTTGTTATTGTAGTTTTATGCTCCATATTTAGTAAAACACCAATAGGAAGAAGAAAGAGTCAACTTGCACGTTTTGGGCCTAAAAACAATCCCATTTTGGTGCAATACAGAAGCCTGCACCACCTGGCATCAGAAATGAAACCATTGTACCAAGTAACACCACAAAGGCACTAGAGCCGAAGCCATGAAATCAGAATGACAAATGCTGAAGAAAAGTGACTGATGCCATGGTTCCAGGATCGAAGCTGTGGTGTCGCATGACCAAGGACTGCGGGCATGGAAAAATGGCTAATTGTTGAGCGCCTCAGCTCCTGACTCACCGCAGAGGCACTGGGACCAGCAGAACTTCTGTGGGTGCAGTGCCTCGGTGACCGGATCTAGCACTGGGGAGCTCATCCTCGCTCATTCGGTGCCTCGGCACCCGATCTCCATGCAGGAGCGCTCGTACTTGCATCTTCAGCACCTAAGTAAGCGAACTCAGCACAGGAGCACTGGTAGCATAAAGAAATGCAAAGCACAACATGATGGAATCATATGATGCAACGCTCTGCGCCAACACATGGCGCCATTCGAGGAGCCTAACGTCGTGTGACGCCGGATCACTTCAGGCACTAAAAAAGGGGGAATCTTTTAGATACCATATATATAGGCGTTATAAACACACTTTGGGCATCGCGCCTTCATGCCTTTAAAGGCGGAGCTGGCAGTAGGAGTGAACCAGAGACCCAAAGGAAGGAGTCCCAGAGCAAAAAGCGAAGTCTTTTTCCCTTGGTCTATCTTTTTTTTCATTTTATTGTGTCTATCTTGTCTTCCATGTATTCAATATTAATGGATAGAGATTCTTCCCTCATGTAAACTATGTGTAGCTAAGTTTCATTTGGGGTAAATGATGTACTGTGATTTTGGATTTGGATTCATGTAATTTTGGCTTTTTAAGTTAATCTAGTTCACACCATATTTAATTTAGTGTGAGTGTCCATTGGGGAGCTATCAACATGAGGAGATTGACGACCTCCACATGTGCATCTTATCGTTTCGTTGAGACTGAGAGGTAATACAAAAGGATACCACCACTCTACATGTGATCCCCAAATCAACAGTGTTCAATCAGTGGCGGGTGAGGAGTGCTTCAGGTAGACTTCGAGAGAACCATCCGGACATGCATGGTTGTTTTAGGCAGAGATACCTAGGCCCTTTATTTGGACCTGTGACTTCGAGAGACAAATCAAACTAAGGAGGGGTCACGGTCGTATCGCCTCGGGAGAGAATTACACATAAGGGATTTCAAACTCACTAACTGGCTATAAGTTGCACACTTAGCTTAAATTGCATGAATCCTACCTTTAATTACTTAAATCACTTCCCTCAACTCCTAATCTGCATAGTCTCTAGCGTGTGAGCGTGTATCACTTTGGGAACTACTGTAGTAAAATAGATAGTATCTTTTTGTGGTTTTTACATTAGGACACTTGTGACAATTCTCTTTAATTTCAGAAGTTAGATATGGTTATAGAGAATTCAGTGGTTAGTAAGTAGTACTAGTCCTTGTGGGATCGATGTGGACTCCTCCAGTATATTACTTGGGTCGACTCATGTACTTGCACATGAACAGATTTTATAGTGTGGTTTACGTCCAATCAAGTTTTTAGTGTTGTTGCCAGACTAGTTACTGCTATTTGCTTTGGGCTCCATAGCTGTAATCTAGCTTAGAGTAGTTATTGTAATCTGTTGTCGAGGACTATTTTCCGTCATTTGTTTTGATTTATTTGTGAAAGTGAGCTGAATTGTTATACTTCTTGTGTGTGGAAGAAGATAGAAGCCTAGCATTGTTTCCCTTTGATCCAGAAATTGAAACAACAACAAGGGGTAATCGAAGGTAGAAAACGTTATCAAGGAGAGAGGAAGATATGGCTGAAGAAAAACCAAGTATTTTGAGGGAGATGTTGTGCCTCAAGTTGGAAGTACAAACTCAACATAAGAAGACCAGCAATTCTGGCTAACAATTTCAAGATCAAACCGGTAATTATCCAAATGATCCAATCATCGGTTTTGTTTTAGCGGACATCCAAATGATGTTCCAAATTTGCTTCTCTCTGATTTGCAGGAGATTTCCGATACTTTTAAACACAATGGTGTATTAGAATATGTGATATGATTGAGATTATTTCCATACTCATTGAGAGACAAGGCAAAGTACTACTTAAACTCGTTGCCTTTAGGATCCATTACCACATTGATGGACATTGAGCAGAAATATATGGTTAAGTACTTGCCTTCCGTCAAAATGTTAAAGTTGTGGAATGATATCAATTTTTTCCTCAAATGGATATGGAATCTTTGTAGGAGGCTTGGGATCGATTTAAAGAGTTTCTAAAGAAATTCCCACACCATTCAATACCAAAATGATCATATGTGCTCACCTTCTATAACAGTATGCAAAACAAAACTAGAACCATCATTGATGCAGTAGCAGACGGGGCACTTATAAACAAATCCATTGATGAGGCGTATGACCTGTTGGAAAATATAGTAGTAAACAACTACCAATGGAATAGTGAAAGACCAAGGAGTATGCCTGAGCAAGGGAAAAGTTCAAGATAGGCAGTTGGAGTCTACAAAGTAGACACCAACACGGCGATAAGAATTCAGATAGATGCTTTGAAGAAGAAAATAGCAACTTTGTAAGTTAAGCATGCACAAAGTCCGTTTGTATGCTGCAAATTATTTGGTGGTGCTGGACACGGAGTTGAAGTATGCACATCTACGGTGGAAAGTGCAACATACAAAAAACTGAAATAACCCGTACTCAACCACCTACAATCCCGGCTGGAGAAACCATCCAAATTTTGGATGGAGAAATGAGCAATGGAATGCACCAGCACCAACTCAAGTGAATTACAAAATTCTTGACAACAAGAAAGGTTTCAAATTCCTCAAGCTGAAACACAAAATTCTAACCTTGAGATGTTACTAATGATGCAGCCTTGAGAAATATAGAAGTACAAATGGGACAATTGGCCAAAGCCATCTATGAAAGGCTGAAAGGAACTCTCCCCAATGACACGGTGGAGAATCCAAAGAAAGAAGAAAAAGAAGTGCAGCGCTGCAATGTAGTGTTGGCTAGGGAGACTTGTGCAAATGGAGATGGAAAAAGTGAATCAATAGTTTACTCTGGACGCAGAAAATGACTATGATTCCCACTCTCTTCAATAGAGCCTATCTCCCTCTTAGTATGAGGTAAATGAGGAAGAACAGTAACAATCATCTCCTTTGAATGAGTTGAGATCGTCGAGATTGAGTTATATGAGGTGTAAATCAAAGACGAAGAATTGGTTTGTAAGTCCCAACCAACATCAATATGGAGAAGGGAAGAAGAGCTCAATAAAGATCTAACTCATGAGGAGCCAAACCAGATTCCTTCCCTATTGGATTTGAGAAAGGAAAGGTACTTGAATTGGTCAAGTGCAGATGAATTCGGAGAGAAGAAGGTTTGACCATCACCCATTGATGAAGTAAGAGATTGCAAAGCTTTAAAAAGCTTTAAAAAGGTTTGACCCTGGAAGCATAAGTCCCCCTGAAGCTTTAAAAAGGCTTCAAGTTGACATTCCCTCTTAAGAAGAATCTAAGAGCATAAGTTGGGAGTTTCAGATTGGAAGAGGTGTAAAAAAGAAGAATACAGCAATTGGGGGGAGAGAGAGAGAGAGAGAGAGAGAGAGAGAGAGAGAGAGAGAGAGAGAGAGAGAGAGAGAGAGAGAGAGAGAGAGAGAGAGAGAGAGGTGCTCCATAAAGGTAAAAGCTCCTGGGAGCTTTGCCATACCATGCACCATTGGGACCCACACTATCGAGGACACTTGATGTGACTTGGGAGCTACTGTGAATATTATGCTTTTTGGCATATTCAAGGAGTTGGGTCTCAGAGAACCTTCGCCCACCGAATCAAAAATTCTGTTAGTTGATGGATCAATGAGTCATCCGAAGGGCATTTTGGAAAATATAATGATAAGGGTGAGTGGACTCTTCTTTCCAGCTGATTTTGTGATGATTGATGTGGAGGAAGGCACTAAAAATATTCTCATCTTGGGAAAACCCTTCCTTGCCACAACTCAAGCAATTATCAATGTAGAAGAGTAGAACATCACCATGAGATCGGCTTGTGGCAAAGAAGTCAAAGGGTGAAGCACTCTCTGGAATTAGGTGGAGAGGTCTTTAAAGGGAGGCCTCCATCTAACGGATTGGACCCATGCTTGGTCAAAGGTAACTTCCCATATGACTAAAAGAGGAGGTTAAAAGTGGATGAGTGGTGTGAAGCCACTGGAAAAGTTGGTATATCCAGCTCTGACCAATATTTAGCTGAGAAAGATAACTTTAAAGAGGAGAAGGTTTGTGAGCTCAAAAATATTAGTGGAAAAGGTAAGAAATTCCTAACCAAGGTTAGACAAGTAGAAAGAGCCCTCACCTCCAAAGAATTTATTGAAGCTTGCTGAAACTGTCGATGGGAAGATCTAGAGTAAATGATGACAACTTGTAAGTTACAATATCCCTTCAAACTGAATTAAGGATCCAGGATAGGTTTGAAAGAGATTCTGGAAAGTCTTGCCAAAGATTTTAAAAATTGGTCCTTCTTGGGAGGTAACTCATGCTTTGTACATACAAATTTTAGAAAGTAAGAATTTTACTAAGTTTGGGCATTTTACTAGGGGCATGTTTAAAGGTAGTTCTTAATTGGTGTGAAGCATGCTTGCGTCGACTCTCGGGGGTTACAAAATATTGAGCAATTTCATGATGTCACCATGAGATTGCTTTGAATGGAAACTGGTTAATCATGATATTGCTTGAGTAGTTTTTAGTTTAGGTAGTCACTTTTGGAGAAACAATAAAGTTCAGTTTGAAAAGAGAAAACCATGAAGTCACATCTTGCTGCCTATAATATCACCATCTCCAAGACAGTGATGCTGCGGCAGCCCATTAGGAGCCACACGGCCTCAGTGTGCTGCCACAAGAAGGCTTCTGGCAGAACATGGTGTCATTGCGATGCATCCGGTGGGTTAAGTGAAGCCGCACGAAGCAACTTTTCAGAAGAAAATTTTAAGTGACTTGACGCCGCACAAAAAAGGGCTCGACGCCAAGTAGCGTCGATTGACTTGAGGGAAATTTATAAAACCCTCTTCCCATTCGAAGCCACAAAGCGTCAAACTAAGCTGAGTGTCACACGAGAGCCTGCAAAACCCTAATGCCCGAAATCAAAGAGAAATTATTTCCTAAACCAAATCTGAGCAAAAACTCACGTTTTTGTAGTCTTTCTCTAGATTTATGTGCTTTGAATGAAAATTTTTGCAACATTGAGTTCGGGTGATGTTTTCTTCAACCTCGGGAGCAACATTTAAGGAAGGCATTCTTATTCTTTTTATCCATTGTCTATTTCTGAGCTCAATGGCAACAATGGTGAGAGGAAAGAAAATAGTCAACAAGAACAAAGGGAAAATGACACGAGGAAAGAAGGAAGTGATCCACGAAATGGGATTAGAACACACATTCCGCTCACTGATTTTGGCATGGAATTGGGGTAGGTTCTGTTTCCAACCCCTACCTGTATGTACTCAGATCGTTGAAGAATTTTATGCCAACATGAATATGACGGGTGCTGCTAAAGTGAACCTTGAAGGACACCAAGTGTGCATGGTTCGAGGCAAAGTTGTAAGGTTTTATAGAGAGGCCATAAATGGCTGCTTTGGATTCTCATGCATAGAAGATGGAATGGAGTCACTGAATAACTCATTTGCCAGCCGAAGAGCTGAGACACTCTCTATGAATTCACCTATTAAAATGGGTAAGGTCAGCAGAGGAGGAATACCTATATTTTCATGAAAAATGGATGCAGGCGGTGTTAAAAATGTGGTTTTACATTGTTTGTGCCTACTTACTGCCATCCTGGAATCTACAAGAAGTGACTCATGACAGAGCTAACATTGTTTTCACCATCCTGACAAAGGTGCCTATTGACATAGGCAAGATAATATCTGAACAGATGGTGCTATGTTCGGAGTCAGATGACAGGGAAATGTATTTCCCATCCTGATTTCTTCTCTTTGTAGGGAAAGCAAAGTGATGTGCGCAGCAAGGTCACGTGGTGAAGGTCCATACAAACCACTCGATGAAGAACTATTTGATGAATTGAATACAGAAGACCATGAGCCCAGCACAAAATTTCCTACCAGGGAAAGATCCGAGGAGTTGGCATCCAAAGAAAACCGGAATGATTGACATTCACAAACATCAAGAGAGTCATCAGTTTTCTCACTTAGGATAATAAGGTGTACTTTGAACTATCCAAAGTTAAAACAAGTATTAAGAATCCGGAATGAAATATTGTACTGTTGTAATGAAGTGAACTGGTTTGATGCACTCTCTTTATGTTTTGAATGAACATGAACGGGCTTCTCCTTTATGGTTATGAATGAAAATATTTTATCTCCAAATTTATTTTGTCGTAATCTTCTTAGTTAGAGTTAAAATTTGAATAAAATTTTTGATGAACCTTGTGGTTTTGCATTCCAATCATCAATCTGAGAACCCCATGGAGCAGCAAAGGAGAGCCATCTGCAGCCATAGCTAGGTAGTTGCTTGCTCAGCATTAAGTAATTCTATTCTATCTTGCATGATCAAGTTCTACATCAATGTGAAATGACGAAATAGCTTGTAGTGCTTTCTCTTCAATTCCAAAAATAGTAAACCATAGAATTTTTTTATCTTTCAAGCCACTAACTTGTTATGCTATTAACTATCTCATTAATTCTGGGTTTGTGGCTTGATTGGTGGTTATGCACTTATATTTTACTCTAAGATGCTTAAACAAGTTTCAAAAGGAACTCAACGCTAAATAGAATAGAGAGTTGATTCCAAGGAAATGACTTAGGCGATCTTTTGACCGATTGGGCTTTTCTTAAGCTATCCCATGTTAATTTGCTAGTTTACCCAAATTTTGACACTTTGCTAACCAAGTGTTTCAAAGAAACCAAATTTTCCATTCACCCATTTATCTTATTTGTATTTTTGTTTGAACCTCCATTCAAACTGCTTAACTAAATCAGATAGGGTTGAGATTCCTAGAGAGTTATGAATCAAAGCAAATTGTGGAGGGACTGCACTAAAAAACAAAATTAGCTCTTGGGCACTAAAAAATGGGCACTAAAAAATGGGCACTAAAAAAGGGGGAATATCTCAGACTCCCTAATAAATAAGCATTATAATTGTACTTTGAGCATCGCGCCTCCATGCTTCAGAGGCAGAGCTAGCTTAGGAGTGAAGAAGAGACACATTTGGAGCTTAAAGTAGGAAGGATCACAGTCCAAGAGCAAAAAGGGTAGTCTTTTGCCCTTGGTCTATCTTTCTCTTCTATATTTGTGTGAATCTCGTCTACCATGTACTCAATGTTAATGGATATGGATTCTCCCCTAATCCAGACAATGTGCAGCTAAACTTCGTTTAAGGATAAATGATGCAATGTGATTTTAGGTTTGGATTCAAGTAATTTCCCCTATTTAAGTTATTCTAATGCAATCCATCTTATGTAATGCGGGTGACTGTTGGAGAGCTGTTCACATGAGGAGATTGATGACCTCCACATGTGCATCTTATCGTTTCATTGAGACTGAGAGGTCATATGAGAGGAAACCATCACTCTGCATGTGATCCCTGTGTTCAATCAGTGGCATGTGAGGGGCGCCAGTGGACTTTAAGAGAACCATCCGTACACTCGTGGTCGTTTTAGTTAGAGCTACATGGGCCCTTGATTTGTACCTGTGACCTCGACACAAATCAAACTTTGGAGGGGTTCACAGTCGTGTCAGCTCGGGAGAGGGCTTCACATAGGCGATTCCAGAGCCACTAACTAGTTATAAGTTGCACAGTTAGCTTAAATTGCATGAATCCTACCCTTAATTACTTGAATCACTTCCATCAACTCCTAATCTGCATAGTCTCTAGTATGTGAGTGTGTACCAATTTAGAAACTGGTATAGTAAAATAGTTGGCATCTTTTTCTAGTTTTTACATTAGATATAGTTATAGAGAATTCTGTGGGTAGTAAGTTGTACTAGTCCTCGAGGGATCGATTTAGACTTGTCCAATATATTACTTTGTGCAATGTGTGCACTTGGGCACGAGCAGAATTTTATAGTGTCATTTGCGCCTAACCACTTAGGTGGAAAATGTCCAAAAACGATAATTTATAGGCATTATGTAAGCTTCCTGGCTCCACGCGGCATCGCATTTTGCGCGAGGCATTGCGCCACAAAAATTGCAGTAAGTTGCTGGCGTTGCCACTCCGAGGAACAAAATGCGTGCGCAGAGAGAGCGTGGCGCCATATCGCGCCCCTCCGAGTCTGTGGTGTCGTACACAATCCCCTCTGCATGGTCGGGCGCTCCTGCCCTGAGTTTTAGCATCAAGGTGCTGATCAAGAAAGGATGAGTACACCTGCACTGGTATTGTGCGCAGAGGTTCTCAACCCAGAAATCTAGCACCGCAGCGACAACATTTTGCACCATGTGGCTACAACTTTTGCATTAAGCCCTTTTTGGGCTATTTTCTATATTTTAGCTCTGATTTTCTTGATATTAGTTCTATTGGCTTCCTTTTGACATTTTTCATATTTTCCCTGCATAAGGCCAATAAAAAGAGTTAAATTAGGACAAATAAATACTCAAATCGGCTCAAAAGTATATGAAAATGAGAGCACAAAATCAACTTACCAGAGACGGCCCAACAATCACCATAGCAAGGTGACAGCGATGCCTCGAGACTACGTGGCATCGTTTTGGCGCCATGGCCTGGCGCCATGGAAGATGCCTGCTGCCACACGGCACTTGGTCACTTAAGTTACCGCGAATTAGGGATTTTGTACTTCCCGTATAAATAAAAGTTAAGAATCCATTTCGGGGATTGCATCTCTGCACTTTGGAGGTTGTGCAAGAATTGGAGTATGTTAAAAATATACTTGGAGCTCAAACCAAGAGATTTGGAGAAGATTTGGAGTAGAAAGGGAAGCCTACAACTCTTATTTGGATTCTTATTCTCTTTATTTTGTTGTATTTAGCTTAAAGATGCATCTGCTTGTAATGATTTGGAACTTGATTTCAATCCTTAGCATGTATAGCTAAGTTTCCCCTTAGGGGTGTCATTGTAATGTAAATAAGTGTAAGAATTCATGTAATGACATTTTAATTGGGTGTCGACCAATTAGCATCTATCTGGTATCCTAATTGAGACCTAGTGAGCATGTTAGGATAGCCAATGTGTAATTCCCAAATCCACAGGGATCCGCTTGGTGGCAGGTGAGGAATGTACAAATAGACTTCGAGAGAAGTGTCTTCATACACGTGGCCATAGGGGCTGAGGATATGGTATCTCTAATGAGCCTCTAGAGATTGAGACATAATACAGATAATAAATGGGTACAGTCGTAGCGCCTCGAGCGGGGGGTTACACGTACAGGATTCTCCGATCTACTAACTGTACGTAGAAGTACCCAACAGAGGATATTTACATGAAATATTCATTAATTGCATGAATCACTCCCACCAACTCCTTTCTTCCAGCTTCCATCACGTGAGGCATCAAGCATTCTACAACATTCTTAGAATTCAATAGCATTCATCCCATTCAATTGCAGTCATTTGCATTCAGGTATTTGTGAGAGTTTCTCCAATTGCCTTCATTAGATATAGATATCGAGTGTCAATTTAAATAGGTACTTTACCAAACCCCTGTGAGATGAACCGAACTCACCAGAATTATTACTTGTGGCGACACGTATGCTTGCGTACGGGAACCCAACAAGTTTTTTGTGTCGTAGCTGGGGATTTGTTTAAATTACTATTAATACCAAGCTCAATAGCTGTAATCTAGCTGTAGAGTAAGTGTTCGTAGGTTTGTTTTATAGTATCGCATGCTTAGGTGTAGATGTGCTTAGCTATTTTGCATTTGTGTTGTGGCAATTGTGTTAGTAAAAGCATTTTTAGCATTAGTGCATTGTATGTTTGTTGGAATTTGTGAATGTTAGTTTAGTTTTAATTTTTTGTAGAAGTAGATCGGTTGAGCTGATCACTTCTCTCTTGTAGTGTACGCTGTCAGAAAGAGCGCTTGCCTTGTTGACTTACGATCTAGAGATTGAATGGATTGTAAGAGCCAATTTGAGGCAGCAATGTATGTCTGGAAGGAAGGAAAATATGGCTGAAGAAATAGAGCCGAGATTCTTTTTGGAGGACATGGCAGCAAACAGGTATCAATGGCAGTCTCAAAGGTCAAGAGTCACACATGACCATGGCCCAAGTTTTTGGAAAACAATTGGGATTTATTAAGTGGATTCTTCCACTGTAATCTTAGCTTAGATAGGGGCCCTGAAGAAGAAGATGGACTCTGTCAATGTTAGTGAAATTCAGAGCCCGTTCATATGCCGTGAATTATGTGGCGGTGTTGGTCATGGGAGTGAGGTTTGTACATATACTGTTGAAAGTGTATACTATGCTGGAAACACACAAGGACCTAATAATCCCTTGTCCAACACCTAGAACCCAGGCAGGAGAAACCATCCCGACATAATATGGTGGAATGACCAGGGGATTGCATCAGCTCCTAAGCAAAGCAATTTCCGAAATTTTATACTCCAAGATAAGTTCCAACCTCAGGCTCAAGCTTAGAGAACTCCTACTCAGGAACTATTTCATAAAATGGTTCATAGCCACGATGCTTCCCTCTAGAAGATTGAGATACAGCTGAGACAGCTAGTCAAAGCCATTGGAAATAGGCCTCTATGATCTCTTCCAAGTGACAAAATTGATAATTCAAAGAATGAAGGAAAGGAAGAAGTGGAGCAATGTAACACAATGCTCAAGAAAAAAACTCAAGAAGCTGAACAGAGCGTTAACAAAGTGGGTGAATTCAGTTGAAATTCCACCCAAGTAGAAGATCAACTTGAGGTTGATTCCAATTCCACAGAACAAAGCCAATTTCTTAAAATTTTCATGAAGATCATACGTAAGGATGTAAGGAGAAGAAGACACACAAGTTGCTATTCCACAAATCTACGGTTGTGCTTAACCCTAAACCATGTGTGTCACCCATCTCCTTGTTTTTTATTGTATACACCCATCAACATCCAACTATCTTTGCTCCACGTGGAGCCTCACCGAGATCCCAAGTATCCTGACCTTCTAGGGCAACCATCTCCTCTTTCATTGCTTGGCACCAAACAGGAATTGACAGAGCCTTAGAAACAAACTTAGGAACTGACCCAGCAGAAATGGAAGTGGCAAAGGATCTGTAAGAATCAGACAACTTCCCAAAAGGAACAAAATGTGAAATAGGGTGTTGAGTGCATAAACGGACACCTTTCCTAACAGCAATGAGAAGATGTAAATCAGAAATTTTAGAAGGGGACTGAATGAATCTAATAAAAACAAGCACTTCTAGATCGAATGTCTCTAGTTGGAAAGGAAACTCTTTGTAGTTTCCCAAGTTGACAAGTTTCACACTCCAAGGTTTATCTGGCTGGAATAGATGGAACTAAGAGGCAAAGCTTAGTCATATTGGGATATCCAAACAAGTATTCCATTCCATTGGAGACAATGATAGACATCTGAATGGACAGACTTGTTGCTCGATGTAGAAAATGACAGAACAAATCAATGTTTTAGTCAGTTGACAAACCGATAAAAAATTAACCGGAAACTTTGGGACAAACAAGACCTTATCAAATGTCAATGAAACTGAAAGATTTAAGTGACCAACTCTAACCTAGAAAAATACTTGTTAAACAACCCCACACAATCTAGTGACAGCACCTAGGATCCAAAAATATATCTGTCTAATGCCTTGAGAGAACCATATAAAAAACCAATGATTATCAATGAACAATCAACTTTACAAATCTGAAGTGTGTACTAACCTTACTTTACCAAAAAACAAGCAGCACATTCAATCGGGAGCTTGCAACAATATCAGTACTGTCGGCACTCATAAAAACAATGTACCATTTAATTTAATCTCCACCATTCAGAAGGTATATTGAGGTTTCACGAACATGCTCACAAAAAATCAGCCCAATCATACAAGGGATGCCACTCCGATTGCTAGAATAGGGAGACTGGTCTATGCAGAATTTACTTGTGAAAGCTTTTCGATCGAATTGCTAAAACTCCTCCTCAAGGCTTCCAAAATGATAGCCACCATTCAGAACGTTTAAATATAAAAGACAAACATGCACCCAAAGTTTGAGCATGATCCAACGGCTAACGAATCCGCAAATCTCAATACTCTGAATCTGGTATGCACAAAAACGGGAAGAACAAAACTCTTCTCTTTCTCCTCTTTTCTCAAGATAGTCTCTCTCTTCTTAGTTGATTCAAACACCGCGAATTTACTTCTCCTTGAACATGTTGTGATACCATGAAGATTATCATGAAGATCATACGTAAGAATGTAAAAAGAATAATACACACAAGTTGTTGTTCTACACAACTAGGGTTGTGGTACCGTAAACCATGTGTGTGCTCCCTTTAAATAGGGTAGTACTCTTCTTACTTTAAGAATAAAAGAGTTCATAATTACAAGTATAAATTAATAGGGGTAAATCACTGAAATTACATAATGTACCCCTTTATACACGTGTACAAACATCTCTAACAAATTTGACCTTCTCTTGAGAAGATTGAAGTGAATCAATCTGATTTACCTCTCATTGAGTGGGTTGAGGTACGGAAGGCTGATCTATATAATGAAGTATGTAAGGTGGAAGAAAAGAAAAATTGGGTCTAGGTACCACCCATTGATAGGCTAAGGAAGCAAGCCCAATCTCCTACTATCTTTGATTTCAAAGATGAAGTGCATGTGAATCAGATCAGTAAAAGAGGAATTTGGAGAAAAGAAGGTTTGCCCTCCCCCATTAATTCTAAACAATCCTGAAAAATCAGAGAGAGGATCTAGAATCCCAAAAGTCTGCTGAAGTTCTTAAGAAACTTCATATTGGCATTCCCCTGATTGAGACATTGGAGGATGAACCTAGCCATGTTAATTTCAAGGAAGAAGTCTTTTCTGAAAAGCATAGTGCTAGAAGACTCATAATGGAAGGCCTCCATTTATGAAGGTGATATGAGGTTAAGAAAGAAATGTTCTTCAAAGTTGAGAGACCCAGGTAGTTTCATCACACCGTGCACCATAGGGACCAAGCTCATTGAGGATGGAAGCCTTGTGCGATTTAGGGGCTAGTGTAAACATTATGCCCTATTAATTATACAAGAATTGGGTCTAAGTAAACCCCCTCCCACTAATCTGAGATCCTGCTAGCTGATGGATCAATCCGCTACCCAAGAGGTTTTTTGGAGAATGTGTACTCAAGGTGAGGTACCTCATTTGCCTAGCTGATTTTCTTGTGAAAGACATAAAAGAGGGTATACAAATGCCTCTCATTCTTGGGAGACCCTTTCTAGCAACCACTAGAACCCTAACGGATGTAGAGAAAGGCAAGAACACCATGAGGTGAAAATCAAGGTAATGGAGGATCACTTAGATAGGGTAGTTCATTAATGGTGCACCTCCAGAATAATGCCTACAGCCATGCATTTTGAAGGGCAATTTGCCATATGTGGAAGAAGATGGCTACACATGGATGAGTGGTTGGGCTGAAATGACACTTAATAAATTTGCCCATACGCAAGCATATGTGTCGTACCAAGTAATATATTGGACGAGTCCAAAACGATCCCATAGGGACTAGTACTATTTACGAGCACATATATTCTCGACAACTATATCTAACTACTGAATATAACAAGATTTGTCACAGGTATCCTATTGTATAAACTACAAAAATGATAATAACTAATTAACTAAGGAGTTTTCCTAAACTGATGCATGCACGCATGAACAGAGGCTCGAAGAATTGGAGGTGAGGGGACGTGCTTTCATGTGATAAATGGGGAATTCATGCAACTTCAGGTTGGCTGTAATTTTATAGCATGTTAGTGGATTTGGATTTCATTATGCATAACCCTCTCTCAAGGCGCTACAACCGTGTCTCCCTCAGCCCTATTTCTCTTTCGAGGTAAAGGGTCTAAATCAAAGGCCCATCATCCTAGCCGAAGTGACCGCATGTGTCCTAATGCTTCTCTCGAAGTCTACCGGTGCACCCCTCACCTAGCACTGATAGAACACAGCCCATTTGGGGATCACACACAGGTTGCAGGGTGTCTATCCCCGTATACCCTCTCGGTCTCAAAGAGGACATCAGATATATACAATGAGGTCATCAATCGCATCGTACCACAACGCATCCCATAATGTCAACCACAGTAAATTAAAGATGGATTACACTAATAAGAACTGAAATTATATGAATTCTTACCAAATATAACATTACAACACGAACCCCCTAGAGGAGATTGGCTAAACATAATCTGTACTAGGGAAAGTTTCCTATCTGAATCCATACAAGGTATACTAGCTAAATAACACTCAATAGATAAGAATACAGAGATAAAAGAAAGAGTTCTTCAACTCCCAATTCGCTCCTACGTCCTTCCTTTGCTCCCCGGGAATGTTTCTCCTTTCCTCCAAATCTTGCACAGCCTCTAGGGCACAGAGGCACGATGCCCTAAGTGCATTTATAATGCCTATTTATATGGGATTCTGAAATATTCCCCTTTTGTAAATGACCTAAGTGCTCTGGCGCCAAGTGGCATCGGACTCATTCCCTGGTGCCAAGTATCCCCACACGATTCTGTGGCATCGTGTTAAGCGCTCGTCATGCGTCCCAAGCTCTCCTGCACTGATCTCGGGCTCCAAGGCGCAGGACGTGTGAGGATGAGCCCTCTTGCATTGGGTCTGGGTACCAAGGCGCTGGACGTGCATGGATGGGTGCTCCTGTGATGGGTTTGGGCGCCAAGGCACTCAAGCCAAAAAATTATGGTGCTCCTAGCGCTCCTGCGCTTGAGTGAGGTGCCCAGGCAATCGACACTTAGTCATTTTTCCATGATCACGAACGTCATTCAGGCGATGTCGCGACTTCGACCCGGGCACCAAGTGTCATTGACACTTTGCTTCTGCAATTGATACTCTGACGATGTGGTTTCAACCTTGGGGCCATGTGGCATCGCACACAATGTATATCTTCTACTGGCACCATGACTTCCTATCTGGCGCCATGTGGCAGCGGTTATTGTATTGCTCCAAATTGGGTATTTTTAGCCATCCTTCTCCATTGGTGCTTTCCCATTATGGAATAGTGAGAATGGCCTCAATTCATTATGGAATATGGTCTAAAAATGCAACTCATTTCCCACTAACAAAATACCCCCAAACTTAAATGTTTGCTCATCTTCGAGAAAAGGCCTTAGCATAGAAAGAGAAGCATTCTAATTTGCTGATCAATATGTGATCAGTAGTCATGTAATTCAAATTTACAAAAAAAAAATACCACTCCAACTGATGGTAAATATATTATATGGTCTTGATAAGAGCACTTACTGACTTTAAAAATGTTTAAACCTTCCCAACACTTAATCACTTCTATAGTTTCTCTCATTATGTGCTCTTTCCATCACTCAAATTTCCATTCACTTAAGAATTCACTACTATAATTTTATAAGCTAATTTAAAACTCTACTCTCCCCTAATCGTAGAGAGATGATCCTTAGATCCTTAGGACCTTTCCCAGTTGTAATGGGGCTAGGGACCATTCTAAGTCAAAAAGGTTAATCATTAAAGTTTAAATCATTCAGCATGCACAACTTAACCTGATTGATATAATTGAAGCTTTCCTACTGATACAAGACTTTTCCCCCAAACTTATGATTTGGCCATTTGCTACCAAATTCTTCACATTACCCATTCTTTGAGATTTCAACGCCTTTGTGACATTAGATTAGTCAACTTTTTGATGTTTCACTGATTTTCTGTACAAACTTGCTTTGCAAGGATTATAGTTTCTTTTTTTATTGCTCGCCACCATCAAATTGCTTTTACTCATTGCTTCTTGGGAGTGTCAACTCCAACCTGATTCAGTAATGCAATTTGAATGATGAGTCAAGCAATAAGAAAGTTAAGCACAAACATGAGCAAATGAGGTGGATTTAAAAACAGTTAGATTTATACAACTTGTAGTTTGCTTAGGCTCAAAATTTGGGTAATTAAGGAATATACATAGGTTGGCTTCAAAAGGCCCAAACAGTCCAAACAATACCTAATTTATCTCCTGAGATTCACTTCTCTATCTATTTCACCTTGAGCTTCATTCCAAACAAGTTCTAGTATCAAAAAGCGAAGACTAAGTGCATACCACCATTCAATCCACAAACCCACTCTAACAAGATAGCTATATTGGCTAAGTTAGCTAATGACCATCCATACGGAGTAGTTAATTTTGGCAATGTAAAAGATAGTTGCAATTTTGAAAATCTTTACTTCACATTGAATTAAACTGAATCATGCAATATAGAATGGGATAACTTAAGGCTGATCATGCTGTTCCCTACACCCAAACTTAAATGAAATATTGTCCTCAATGTTTGAATAAAAAGAATTGAAATAGAGTAAAGGGTGAGGGACTCACTGCTTGTGCTTGCAGTTGGCTTTTCTTTGTTGTTCCTTGGGGTTCTCGGTGTTCAAAACTGAAATGTACACAAACATTTATTCAAAATATAAAAGCTAACTATGAAATTTATAACAAAACTTATTTGGAGATAGATATTATGCAAATCATACTCATAAAGGACTGATGCTTTCATGATAAAGATTAAAAATCGTAAAGGGAGTACATTAAACAAGTTCACTTCATTACAACAATACAAATTAGATTACAGATGGTAATGACTTGTTACACCTTAGGATAAGTCAAATTATACGTAACTATCCTAAGTGACAAAACTTACAACTCTTCACTATGCCTCTATCTTTCTTGTGTCAACCACTCTAAGAATTCTTCATTTATAGGAGCTTCTGGGTTCATGTATAGTGCTGTCGAGGTTAGTGTCACCTTACTGGACTTGCAGAGAGCAGTGATCAACGATGGGAAGTATGGTCCTTCTTCCAATGAGGCTCTACATCTAACCATCTCTTCATAAATCATTTCACCTATACCAAATAGGATACCATTCATCATGGCATAAACCACATAGGCCCTGTTCAAGGTAACCTCTGATATATTGGGAGATGGTCGCAGGCCAGAGCTAACAAAGTAGAACCATGCCCTTGCTTCCACAGGTACCTTGGTAGCTGGAAGATACAGCTACTCCCCATCCAAAGCCAACCCAAATCTATGGATGAGAACATAATACATCAGCCACTTCCTCAGGTTGCACTGAACTTTTCAGTTCATCTAACTAGTTTTCTATGTTGAGACCGGGTTGGGCAAAAGTACTCTCAATTAAATAGCCCATACGCAAGCGAACATATCGCACCAAGTAATATACTGGATAAGTCCAGATCGTTTCAACAGGGACATTGCTATGAACTAACACAACAGTAGACTCCAACTATATCTAACGAACGACATTAGCAGAAAGCTGTCATTGGTATCCCAATATAACTAACTACACTACATACTAATCCTACTAATTACGTAGCTATCTCAGGTCATACATGCGAGGAGATGAGAAGTAGTTGATCTGAACGATTGTGATGTCATGTAACAAGTTGGGGATTCATGCAATCTTCTGTTTGAGTGTGTAATTCCTAACTCACTAGAGAATATGGAATCTGGTACGTGTAGCCCTCTGCGAGGCACCACAACCATGTCTCCCTCCTTAGCCCTATTGTTTCTCGAGTTCAAGGGTCCAAATCAAAGGCCCATAAACCACTGCCAACCAAACCCCATGTGTTCGGACGCCTCTCTTGAAGTCTATCGGCTCACCCCTCATCTGCCAATTCATGATTACAGGCGACTTGGGGATCACACGCAGGTTGAAGGGTGTCCATCCCAGCAATGGGGGTCATTAGATTTACAGAAAGGGACATCAAACCCCTAATGCACACTAGATTAAAGATAGATTACACTTATATATAACTGAATCTTACATGAACTCTTACCATAAGTTACATTACATGACAACTACCTTAGGGTTCTTAGCTCGACATAGTTAGGATCAGGGAAAATATCCTACCAGAATCCATTCAAAACATACAAGCCAAGATAGCACAAATAATAGGGATAAGGAGAAGAAAAATAGAATGAAGTTTCCCTTCGACCCTAGGTCTCCTCCTTCATTCCTTATAGCTCAAAGGGCGTTGTGCCCTAACTCGAAAACTTGCACAAACTTCAGGCATGGAGGCATGCTCTCCAAATTAGAAAATGTCTAACCTATTTATAGGGGACCCCTTGCGGTTCTTCTATTTTTTTGCTGAAAATTAGGACGGCGCTGTGTGGTATCGGACAGGTTCCACGGTGTTGTATCTTGGTGCCACGAGTGGTGCCACACAATTCTGCGGCACTGCACTACTTCATTCTGTGATGGCCAGCGCAGAGGTGCTCAGTCTGATTGCTGAGGCGCTCGCTTTAAGTGAGAATGGTCACCCATGTGCTGGGTTTAAGCGCCTTGGTGCTCAACCCACAAATATCTTCTACTCCCTATACCGTAGCTCTGGCTTGTGCCCCGTGGTGCCCAACATTTGGTCATTTCCGATCGGTTGCTGGCCTCGTTCTTCTGGCACAGTGACTCTGCTGCATGCACCATGTGGCATAGCTCACAATATATTCTCCTCTTTCCCGACGTTGTGGCTTCTTCTCTAGCCCCATATGGCGCCCGGCTTCAGTGTTGCTCTGATGGGTTGTTTATGGCTCGAAAATGCTTAGTTGAGCTCTTTCTCCTTCCTTATGACGTTTTTCTCATTTTCACGTTTGAACCTTCAAATAATCAGCAAAATCAATCAAAAATAGCTTTAAGTCATTACGAAATATGTCCTAGAAAAAAAGAATATATTACACTATCTAAACACCTCAAAACTTAAATGTTTGCTTGTCCTCGAGCAAAACCTTTGTACAGAAAGGCAATTATTCTACTTTCTGAACAAAATGTGATCAATTATTCATCCATCTGAAATTTACAAATAAGAAATTAGAACTTCAACTGATGATTCATCCTTCAAATGGTTTTTCTTAAGTGTGCTCAATCACGTGAAAATTTTTTCATTTCCCCACAATTTAACTATTATAGTTTCTCTCATCAGTGCCTCACTGTCAGTCCACTTTCCATGCATTTATGTATTTACCTCTAAGATTCAATTAGCAAACATCAAAATTCGCTCTCCACTAATTGAAGAGAGGTGATTCTATGATCCATAGAACTTTCTTTGGTTGTATTTGGGCTAGGGACTAGGGTGAGTCAAATAGCTAAATGCAAAAGTTTAAATAATTCAATATGCAAATTTAACCAGATTGAAATAGTTGAAGCTCCGTAATGATTTTCCCCCAAACTTGAGCAAAGGTTCAGCCATCTTTGATAGGCTGAATATATGCATAGACTTGGTTTGCAAGTGTTTTTTATTTATTTGTTAAAATTATTTTTTACATTGCTTTACACCGTTCGGCTGCTATCCCTCACTCTTATAAATGAGTTTCAACTCCAAACAGATCAATTATGCACTTTGAATGATGGATTATGCAAGAAAAGAAAATGAAGCGTAAAATAAGCTATTTAGGTGTTTTTGAAGAGTAGGTTGAATTAAAATAATTTTCAGTTTGTGTAGGCTCAAATTTGGATGACTAAGGATTATGCATGGGTTTGCTTCAAATGCTCAATCGATCCAAACATGGCCTAATTCATCCCTTGGGACTCACTTCTCTATGTATTTCACCTTGAGCTTCCTTCAAAGTTAGTTCTAGTATCAAAGGGTAAGGACTAAGTGCACTAATAAATTAGCTATACTAGAAAGTTAGTGTGGATTTTGAAAAGAAAATCTTAGGATTGCTAAACTCCTTCATACAATCGTAAAATTGCCCGTTTGCAAGCGGACGTATCGCACCAAGTAATATACTAGATAAGCGCAGATCGATCCGACATTGACTTTGCTATGTACTACCACAACATTACTCTACAACTATATCTTACTAACGAAATTAGCAGAAAGGTGTCACTGGAACCTAATATATTTAACTACACAGATACTAATCCTACAAATTATGCAGCTGCCGAAGGTGATACACGCACACGCGAGGAGATGTGAAGTAGTGGAGCTGAAGGATAGTGATTTCATGTACCAAGTGAGGGATTCATGCAATCTTTAGTCTGAGTGTGTAATTCCTAGCTCACTAGGCATCTGGAATCTGGTACACGTAGCCCTCTCTCGAGGCACTACGACCATGCCTCCTTGCTTAGCCCATGTGTCTCTTGAGGCCCATGCCTCCCTGCTTAGCCCATGTGTCTCTTGAGGCCCATGCCTCCCTGCTTAGCCCATGTCTCTCGAGGCCCATGCCTCCCTGCTTAGCCCATGTGTCTCTCGAGGCCCATGCCTCCCTGCTTAGCCCATTTCTCTCGAGGCCCATGCCTCCCTGCAGCCAACCCAACCACATGTGTCCGGTCGTTTCTCTCGAAGTCTACCGGAGCACCACTTATTTGCCACAACACGATTACAGCAGACAAGGGGATCACACGCAGATTGAAGGGTGTCTATCCCAGCATTACCTCTTAGTCTCAGATGGGACATCAGATTTACAAAAGGGAGTCGTCAATCCGCTAAATGCACAACACTCCCATAAGTCAACAACACTAGATTAAATATAGATTACATTGATAAATGACTTAAAACTTATATGAATCCTTACTACAAGTTACAATACATCACAAACCCCTTTAGGATTCTTAGTTCGACGTAGTTAGGATGAGGGAAAATACCCTATCCGAATCCATACAAAAAACACAAGCCAAGATAGCACATATAATAGGACAAGAGAATAAGAAAAAGGGATAGAAGCTTCCCTTCCACCACCCTAAGTCTTCTCCTTCTTTCTTCCATGTAGCTCAAGGGTGCGGTGCCCTAGCTCCAAAACTTGCACAAACTTTATGTGTGGAGGCATGCTCTCCAAATGAAAAACATCTCGTCTATTTATAGGGGAGCCCTTCCGGTTCCCCTATTTGTTTGAGGAAAGGTTGTCCGGTGCCTTGTGGCGTCGGACGGGTTCCACGACGTCGAGTCTTGGTGCCACGACTGGGGCCGCCCGATCATGTGGCACTGCGCTATTTCATTCTGTGGTCGCCAGCAACAAGGCACTCTTTTTAACCAAGGATGGGAGCCCCTAGCGCTGGGTTTGAGCGCCTTGGCGCTCAACCCAGGAATATCTTCTGCTCCACCACACCACAGCTCTGCCTTGGGTGCCGTGGCGCCCAACACTTGGTCATTTCTTCTTGGTTGCTGGTCTCATTCTTTTGGTGCTGCTATCCTGTTGCTGGTGCCATGTGGCATCGCTCACAGTCTATTCTCCTCTTTCCAGACGTTGTTGCTTCCTCTATGGCGCCTTGTTACGGCGCCTTCTGTGTTGCCTGAAGTAAGGTAGTTTTTGCTCGAAAATGTTTAGTTGAACTCTTTCTCCTTCCTTTGGTGTTTTACTCATTTCAAAGCTTGATCCTACAAATAACTAGAAAAATACGAAATATAGCCTAAAAAAGAAAACATTTTACGCTATCCAGGAACTCCAAAGTGGTTTTTTATTGCCTCTAAGTCAAAGAGAACTCTCCTTCTGCTCACCGTGCATACTTCGTCTATTATTCAATCAACCTTCTTGGTTATGCTCTTTTTAGGTTGTTTTGGATTTGCTTCCACAAAATTAACTGCTGCTGGCTATGTTCTAAAATGGTTGGCCGGAATATGTCCTCAGCGTCCTGCAAACAAAAGCGCTCATTCTGAAATTAATTCCTGTCTCCTTTGAGCCATTTTTCTTCCTGTTTCTGTTCTCTTGCTCATTCTTCTCTTGCCTTCATCCTTAGCGACTCTCTTTCTCTTCTCAGTCGGCACTTCCAATTTAATTCACAGTATCCTTTTGAAAACTAATCTCCAAATAGGGTATAGATTCACTAACCTGTTTGACCCAACCACGTCGAGTTGAGAGCACAGATGTAACCCTCACTTTGCTCGAATCAATTCGAACTCGTGAGAAATGCCTGGCAATGATGATGGAGCACTTCCATATTTCCGATGCAGCGTCACAGGAGTAAAAACCGGTGAGATTGTTTGTCAAAATAACTCGGGAGTGCGGCTCGGGTGTATGGTTAGTAGGGTTTCGAAGCTCTCTGCTGGATGCCCTTGTTCGAATGGCGTTGAATCGAGTTGGGAAGTCCTTTTATTTCTTCACTCAGCCCTTTTATTTCTTCACTCAGCCCTTTTATTTCTTCACTCAGCCCTTTTATTTCTTCACTCAGCCCTTTTATTTCTTCACTCAGCCCTTTTATTTCTTCTCTCACCCTTTTATTTCTTCACTCACCCCTTTTATTTCTTCACTCACCCCTTTTATTTCTTCACTCACCCCTTTTATTTCTTCACTCACCCCTTTTATTTCTTCACTAACCCCTTTTATTTCTTCACTCACCCTTTTATTTCTTCACTCACCCTTTTATTTCTTCACCCACCCCTTTTATTTCTTCACTCACCCCTTTTATTTCTTCACCCACCCCTTTTATTTCTTCACTCACCCCTTTTATTTCTTCACTCACCCCTTTTATTTCTTCACTCACCCTTTTATTTCTTCACTCACCCCTTTTATTTCTTCACTCACCCCTTTTATTTCTTCACTCACCCCTTTTATTTCTTCACTCACCCCTTTTATTTCTTCACTCACCCCTTTTATTTCTTCACTCACCCCTTTTATTTCTTCACTCACCCCTTTCTTTGATGCCGTATGCCAGGTCCTTTTGTGGTGCCCAGTCCCTTTAAATCTTTTAAATATGTGGCGCTTCGTGCTTCGCTGTTTTGCTCTCATTAGGAAGTTGATGATTCGTGACGTCAAGCCCTTATAATGCATAAGCCTGATGCTGTGTGGCGCCAGTATTCTCCGTGGTGTCACTCTTATGCTGAGTGGCGCTAGTAAGGCTTTCGAGGCATCACCTTTTTGAGATACAGAATTCCATAGAAAGTGGAGCATGACTTCAAGGCTTTCTCCTTTCAAGCTGAACTTCATTCTGTCTGCAAAAGTAATTGTCTAAACTAAAAATTAAAACTTAGGTTTTCAAACACAACGGGAATTCATGCCATTTTCTTGTTTTATTCTAACTATCAAAATATTATTTACAAACATGGGTTACCTCCCAAGAAGGACCATTATGTGGGAATTTTTCAGATTCAACATATCCAGGATCTATTCTATGACTGGAATGTGTATTCGAAATTACCTTATTTATTAATGGAAATATCCACCTCTTCCTATAGTTGCTGAAGGTCAGGAATGGATTCTTAGGTGTTGGAGGTTGGTTTGGTGAATTTTTAAATGTGGGCATAAGCTCATTAATCAATTTTTTGAATGGACAGGTTTCGGCGCATCTTCTCTCTTCACTTGGGCCATTGCTACCAAGTGTGTTTCAGGCCCAATTTGGGATTCCTTTTTTCTATCCTCTAAAGCCACTAATCCCTGTTTAACCAGTGACGTTCTTTATATGGCTGGTTCCCTTGTTTTGTGCATGGATGTACATGCTCTTCTTTTTTCTGTTCTTTATTCATTGCATCCACCCTTTTCTTTTCCTTCTTTGTCATGAGGTTGCTAAATGTGATGCATTCATTGATAGCTGATCTCTTGGTATGTTTACCTCCTTCCACATCAATGAGTGTTCTCGAGATTGCTGGAAATGGTCGCCCAAGGATGAGTGGTATTTATCTATCCTTCCTATATCTATCATCAAGAAATCAGGTGGGTAGACAAACCCTTTTAAGCTTGACTAGCACATTTTCTATTACTCCTCTGGGGTAACTAATTGTGCAAGTGATGATGTTTACACTTGGGGTAACTAATTGGTAACTAGCACATTTTCTATTACTCCTCTGGGGTAACTAATTGTGCAAGCGATGATGTTTACACTTGGGGTAACTAATTGTTAACTAGCACATTTTCTATTACTCCTCTTTATTCGTTGCATCCGAGTTGTTTATAAATTGCATGGGGCATGATGTTTAAACTAGGCTCCAAATCACATAATGCTTCACTGATGGATTGAGTTCCTATTGTGCAAGCAATGCTGAAACTTCTTTGGTCCTTTCTCTCAGGGGAAAAATTCTTTTTAAAACTATCGCTGCATTCTTCTATGAGGTTAGCCACTTCTAACTCTTCTATTCTATACTTCCTTGATAATGCTTCCTTCATGAACTTAGAATAGCTAGGAGTGTCTTAACGATGTCTCCAAAATAGAAAGTTTCATAGGAAGCTCCTTAAAGATTTCAAGGAATTGTTTAACCTCTTTTTCCACCTTTGTGTTTTCTAGCTCAGTAGGGACTTATGAGGACACCCTAATTTTCTTTTTTATGATTTCTATCCTCATTGTCCTGGTGTCCATGTTCTTCCGTCCCTGATTCAAATATGGGAAGGGATCTGTTTTCTTGTTTGTTGATAAATGCCTTATCTGGACATTCTTCTGGCAGACTCGAGAGTGATGTGTTCGACATCACCTTCTTCTCACCCCCCACATCCTCTTTGTTGGCCATACTAGTTTTCTCTACTTTGGTCCATCTAAAAGGGTACTCTTCTTTCTCCATTAATACCATGCCCTTAACTGAAGTTGGAACTTCCACTTAAGGTAGTGCTTCACTTCTTTGTCCTAGATTTCTACTCATTGTTTCCTTTTGGGTGGGGTTACCTTCCTTTTCATCATCCATCAGAATTGCATTACACTTTTCAAGTCCATCAGTGCTAGGACTCCGGGATGAATTTATTTTCAGCACCTCTTTAGGCAACAAATTCCATCTCATCTGAGAGCTATTTCAGTGTTTTCTCCAAATTTTAAAGAGATACATTAGGACTTTCTAACAATTTCAACCGCTTGTCCAAGGTTGATCCTTCTTTTTCAGCTTGAGGTTTAGTTTGAAGTTTGCGTTGTTGACCAAAAGTTCGATTATTCTCTTGATTTGGTGCTGGTGTACTCCCTTGCTCATGTCTCCATCCAACGTTTGGATGGTTTCAACACTTGGGATTGTAGGTGTTGGAGTACAGGTTGTTTCAATTTTGAGCCTATTGCACACTCAACAGTGTATGTGCATACCTCAACATCATGTTCAGCACTACCACATAGTTCCAAGGATGTTATTTTCTTTTTCAAAGCATCCATCTAAATTTAGATTGTTGTGTTGGTGTCTACTTCGTAGACTCCAACCGCCTTTCTTGTACTTTGGCTTTGCTCTGGCATGTTCTTTGGCCTTTCTGTGTTCCACTAGTTGCTGTTGGCAGCCATGTTTTCCAACAGGTCATGTTCATTTTCAATGGAATTATTCTTAAATGCTCCTCCGGCGACTGCATCAATGATGGTTTTAGTTTGGTTTTGCAGCCCATTATAAAAGGTGTGCACTTGTGACCATTTTGGTATGCAACGGTGAGAGCATTTCCTGAGCAACTATTTAAAATGATCCCAAGCCACATACAAAGATTCCTGTTCCATTTTGGTGAAAAGATTGATATCATTCCATAACTTTCTAGTCTTGGCTGGAGGGAAGTACTTAGCCTAACATTTCTGCCCAATGTCTACCCATGTTGTAATAGACCCTAAAGGCAATACGTTTATCCAGTGCTTTGTCTTGTCCCTCAGAAAGATGGGAACAATCTCAACCTTATTGCATCTTCAGAAACACTATTTTGCTTGAATGTATCATAAATTTCAAGTAAATTTGCTAGATGCTCAATTGGATCATCATTAGGCAATCCACTAAAATGAACAGAGGCGTGGGTCATTTGGATAATTGCCGGCTTGGTCTCGAAATTTTTAGCCAGAATTGCTGGTTTTCTTACACTAGAGTGTGTGCATCCTGCTTGGGGTACAACAAACTCTCTCAGACTCGATGTTCCTCATTCATATCTTCCTCTCTTCTTGCAGTCCTTTGCTGCCTTAGATTGGCCCTTGCTGTCCTCTCGGTTTCAAGATCGTAGGGAAGAAATACAAGGCATCTGTTTCAAGATCGAGAGGGAAGAAATACACAAACATCTACCTTTTCCATACACAAAACAGAAACAGAAAAAAAAGAAATTACACTCAACAAACACACTACACAAACTAGCTAAAAATTTTGTGATTCTTCAGTAGAACACACTAAAATTCACACAAACACACACGGCAGTGTGAAAAAATGGTACCAAAGAATTCAATCAAAACTGGCAAATTTTCACTAACTAACAGAATTAGCTACACTAATCATTCAAACTAGCTGAATTTAAATTACATGAGGAGGCTTGTCACCAGAAGGCGTTTATGTGACCAATGAACTGAACAATCTGTAGTCATAAGAAGGAATGCAACATTCAAATGTCCAGTTTATTGATTAGACCAGGAACAATGATCTGTTACAGTTAGACAAAAAGAGCTGAAGAATGACAAAATTGCACGGGATGGTGACAAGTCCTTTTGATTCTCAACAGAGACCAGTAAATTAGCATCTACAGAATTCTGCGTGCGATAAAACAGAGAGATAAAACATCTGACAATTCTTGTAGCATAAGAAAACTGAATTACAACTTGCTCCTGCTTGCGGGATTGCATTTTGGGAATCCAAGTTGAAGACCCATGCATGACCAGACTTTCAATACACTTTCCGTTCACTGTAATGGCAGTACTCTCAAAATGACCATGTTATAGAAGTTCCAAGAAAGAACTCTTTGAAAGCGTTATAAAGTCAAATATAACTTTCTTGCAACCAATACTCCCATGGATACAGTGGCAGAAGAACTTAAACTCGGTTATAGGCTTTAAACATCTTCAGCAGATACAAGTCAAAGCTTTGAAGTACTATGTATACTGAAATTATATTTCTCGTCAGTGCTTGCAGGATAACATCATGCTTGTGATTGTGTAGAAGGAACAGTAAAGTGTAAACATCACAAGCGTTGAAGTTCACTCTAATCTTGTCCTTTTTTCCAGATTGTTGAGATGATAACATGATTATCAATTGACCCTTCACGGATTTATGAGTACGAATTTTTTCCTAGGTTCCTTTTAAGTGTCAGAGGTGAACTTGTAACGATTCCCATCTTCACTGCTAAAAAACAAAACCTTGACAGGTAAACTAGACCTCAAAACCTTCTGAATGAATCAAGAAAAGTTCTTACCATCCCTGTCCATAAGGCGGCAAAGGGAATTCCCAATTCTTTCCCCGCAGAACGGCACTAGTGAACCTGCCAGGCACCGCGTCATTAAACACAAATCAATAAAAACTCCTCGAGAAATGAATCGAACTTCAGCCCAAATCGTCGTCATGCAACTATGTTAATCAAACTACAATAACTACTCTAAGCTAGATCACAGCAATAGAGCCAAATGCTAATAGCAGTAAAACTGGTCCCTGGCAATGATGCCAAAAAATTCGTCTCAATAAACACACTACACAAACAAATAAAAATTTAGCTACAGACGCACCAAAACACACAGACACAAACAAAACAGAATTCAATCAAAAGAAATTACACTAACTAATAGAACTAGCTACACTAACATTCAAAGTAGCTAATTTAAATTACACTAAGCATGCAACTGTATTAGTCAAACTACAAGAACTACAATAAGAGAAATTACAGCTATAGAGCCTAATGCAAATAGTCGTAAAACTAGTCCCCGACAATGACACCAAAAACTTGGTTGGGCTAAATCGACTCTTAATAAATCTGTCAGTATACAAGCGTACGTGTTGTATAAAGTAATATACTAGGACGAGTCCAAAAAGATCCCACTTGGACTAGTATTACTTACTAGCACATAAATTCTCCACAATTATATCTAACTACCGAAATTAACAATATTTGTCACAAGTATCATATTTTATAGAAAACAATAAAGACACTAACTAATTAAGTACAGAGTTTTCCTAAAGTGATACATGTACGCGTGAATAGAGACTCAAAGTATTGGAGTCGGGGGGACGTGATTTCATGTGATAAATGGGGATTCATCCAACTTCTGTTTGGGTGTAATTCTATAGCTCGTTACCAGATCCGGAATTCAGTACACTAACCCTCTCTTGAGGCACTACAGCCGTGCCTTTCTTCATAGCCATGTTTGTCTCTCGGGTCAAGGGTCTAAATCAAAGGCCCATCATCTCAGCCAATGGGACCACATGTGTCTAGACACTTCTCTCAAAGTCTACGGCACACACCTCACCTGCCACTGATAGAACACTATCAATTTGGGGATCACACACAGGTAGGATTACATTAATAAGAACTAACACTATATGAATCATTACCAATATCACATTACAACAAGAACCCCCATAAAGGAGCTTAGCTAAACATAATATGGATTAGGGAAAGTTCCCTATCCAAATCCATGCAAAGCATATTAGCTGCACAATCACTCAATAGATAAGAATATAGAGATAAAGGAGGGAGAAGAACTTTCCTTCAACTCCCAATTTGCTCCTTCCTTCATTTGATCCTCGGGAGTGTTTGTCCTTTCCCATGAAGCTTGCACAGTCACTAGGGCATGGGGCACAATGCCCAAAGTGCATTTATAACTCCTATTTTTAAGAGAGTCTGAAAGATTCCCCATTTTAAGTGTCAACTGTGACGCAGAGTCTTGGCACTAAGTGAGGCGCCACACGATTCCGTGGAGTCACATTATGTACTCATCACACGTCGCCAGTGATCCTGCACTGATATCTTTAGCTGAGGCACTCCTGTACTGGATTCTGGAGCTGAGCCATTGGACGTGCAATGTTGGGTGCTCCTACGCTGGGTTTGGGCACAGGGGCGCTCAACCCAGAAGATTTCTGCTGCTCCTAGCATTCCTGCGCTGAGTCAGGCACCCAGGCGCGCGACACTTAGTCATTTTTCCTTACTCATAAACCTCGTTCAGGAGACGCCGCAGCTTCGACCCTGGCGCCAAGTGGGGTCGGCCACATTGCATCTGCAGTTGGTACTCTGACGTCGTGGCTTCAACCTGGCGCCAAGTGGGGTCGGACACTTTGCATCTGCAGTTGGTACTCTGACGCCGTGGCTTCGACCCTGGCGCCATGTGGTGTCGCACACAATGTTTATCTTCTATTGGCGCCATGCGGCGCCGGCTTCTGTATTCCTCAAATGGGGTGTTTTTAACCCTCAATTGCATAGTTGAGGCCATAGTTCTCCACTTGCTGTTTTCCTCATTTAGGAACCTGAACCTACAAATAAAGAGGCTTTAGTGTATGGTATAAAAATGCAACACATTTTCCACTAAACATTAAGTGGCTTCTTTCCACTAGGAAGAAAGAGGCTTTAGTGTATTCAGATCCATACTAAGTGGATGAATAAAAAAATAGGGACAAGGTAGCTATAGAAATCGACAATTCTGTGGGAGAGATTTCAGGCATCCAACCAATTCAACAAGCCCCAAGGAGAGAACCTTCCCCCTCTAGGCACTCCAATAAATCATTTGAGAATTACAATAGCAAACGTCTGAGTCAGTTGGGTCAATTGGTGAGCTATAATTTTCTGTCCACTCCTTGTTATATCCAGGATGATAGACTCAAAGAAATCGTACCCTAGACTTAAAAAATTGGTCCTTCTTGGGAGGTAACCCTTGAGATTTAAGCTAAATTTTAAATATGTTAAAGAAGGAGAAAGTTCTTAGACTTAGGATCACTTTAATTCTGTTTATTTTCTGTTCTGAATTTGAGGTTTGAATGTCTTATAGATAGTAAGAGTAGAATTTAGTATTTGGTTTATTTCATTGAAGCAATTGCATATTTTTCACCGTGAATTTTGTATATAATTTTTGAAGAATTGAATGATAAATTGGTATATTATGTGTTGTTTGATTGATTTTGTGTGTAAATAGTCATATGTGGAGATAGAATAAATTGCTTCATAGCATGAGTTAGCCAAAATATTTCAAAAACTTGCTCTACATAAAAAATGTATTTTCTTAAAGGAAGTCGAGGCTACTGTTGGGTGCCGTACGGTGCAAAATATGGCACCGTGGCAAGTGACCGAAGCCGCACAGCATTGCAGAACACGGGAATCAATTTAAGTGGCGCGGCACCATGAGGCATGCTTGGTGCCACAGCGCCGACCTCAATCTGTTTAATTAATGTAAATTTTGTTTTAACTCAATGCTATTTTTTTGAATGCTTCTATATCCAAGTAAATTTTGGTAGTTAATATAATTACATCTTTTGAATAAATGCTTTAATGAATCTTTTTGTTTTGCAGTGCAACGATCACACACAAAGTAACATCATGCAGCACAATGCAACAACCATATGCCAAGGCACACAAGGCAGTCTCCTTACCCCCTTTGTATTTCATTTTTTTTTAAACACTGAGGAAAATGTTTAATTCAAGTTTGAGGATGGGAATAGCATGTTTACAACTTAGTGATTCAATTGATGGTCAATGTTTTTATTGTTGTTTGAAAGAGTATACCTAACCTGAAAATAAATAGTAAGCCACATGCGATTCCGCTAATATAGCTATCTCATCATTGCATGGTATCTGGATTGAATGGTGGTTATGCACTTTGTTTTTTCTCTGGGATACCAAAACTAATTTTAAATGAGACTCCAGGCGAAATAAATAGAGAATTGAATCCAAAGATATGAATTAGGCTATGTTTGGACCATTTGGGCCTTTGAAACTGCCCTTTTTATAGCCCTAGTCAACCAAAGTTTGAGCATATGAAAACAAAATTGTTTCAGATAGCCACTTTTAAGCTTCTCTCGTTAGCTTAATTTTTGTGTTTAACCTTCTTTTTGCATGACTCATCATTCAAATTGCATGACTGAATCATGTTGTAGTTGAAACTCCAAAGGAACAAAAAGAGTAGAAGCAATTGGGTGATAGCAAGAAAATTAACAGAAAAAACCCTTGCAATGCAAGTATTGTTCATAAACTCAGTCATAATTGTAAATATGACTGATATAATGTCATGAAAGACATTGAGTTATCAAAATTAAAGAGGAAGTGTGGAGGTGGTGAACAAAGTGGCTAAATCTTAAGTTTAGGGGAGTATTCATAGGTTAGTAAAGGGAGCTTCAATTCAACCTGGCTAAGTCATGTAAGCTGAATGAATAACCCTTCATGTTTAGCCTTTTTGCTTTACCCTGCTCCCTAGCCCCATTACAACCGATAAAAGTCTTAAGGATCGTAGAATCGACTCTCTACAATTAGTAGAGAGTGAATTTTGAAATTAGTGTATGGAATCTTATAAGTGAACTCTTAAGTGCATGGTAAGAGGTGGCTAGTGAAAAATATGCATCGTTTTAATGCTAAATTTAATATCGAGTTAAAGTCATTCTCACGTACTTTTTATGTTTACCAGAAGGTTCAGGTTCCAAAATGATGCAAACACCAAGTGGAGGAGCAAGGAACTCAACTATGCAATTCTGGGCTAAAAACACCCAATTTAAGAGCAATATAGAAGCCGGCACCACATGGCACCAAAATAGAAGCCATGGCACCAAGAAGGGTGGAACAACATTGTCCGCAATACCACATGGTGCTAGGGTCAAGGCCACAGTGTCAGAATGTCTACAAAAGAAGCAGAGTGGCCGACGCAACATAGTGCCGAGATCAAAGCTGCGGCATCGCCTGAATGAGGTATGCGAGCGAAGAAATCGACCAAGTGTCGGCCGCGTTGGCGTCCTTCTCAGCGCAGAGGTGCTAGGAGCAGAAAATATGTTCTGAGGTTAAGAACATCGGCACCTGAACTCAGCACAGGGGCACTCATCTCCGCACATCAGCGCCACGGCGCCCAGACTCAGCATAGGAGCGCAAAGAGTGGTGGCACAGGATCGTGCAGCGCCATGCTCGGTGCCCAGACTTGGCGCCATGGAACGAGTCAGACGCCACTTTGCGCCAGATCACTTAGGGCACAAAAATGGGGGAATGCTTTACTCTCCCCTATAAAAAGATGTTTAATATGCACTTTAGGCATCGTGCCTCAGCACCCTAGAGGTTGTTCAAGCTTTGGGGGAAGGGACAAACATATCTCAAGAGAAAAGGAAGAAAGAAGGAGTGGATTGGGATTTTAAGGAAAGTTCTTCTCCATCGTTTATCTCTTTATTTCTATCTATTGTGTTTTTGCTTAGCTAAGATGCCTTGAATTATTTTGGATTGGGATCTTTCCCTAATCTTTACAATTTCAAGCTAAGTACTGTTAGAGCATTTGGGTTGTAATGTGATATTTAATTCGGATTCATGTAAATTTCAGACGATATTAGTGTAATCTATCTTTTATTTAGTGTTGACATTACGGGAAGCTTTTCACACAAGGATTTTGACGACCTCCTAGTGTAAATACGATGTCCCCGTTGAGTCCGAGAGGGTATACCGGGATAGACACCTTACAACCTAAGTGTGATCGACAAAGCGATTCTGTTCTATCAGTGATGGGTGAGGGGTGCGCTGGTTGACTTGGAGAGAAGCGTCCGGACACATGTGGTCATGTTGGCAGTACTTATGGGCCTTTGATTTAGACCATTGCCCTCAAGAAACAATAGGGCTAATGAGGGGGGCATTGTTGTAGCACCTCGAGAGAGGGCTATGCGTACAGAATTCTAGATCCACTAACAAGTGAAGGAACAACACACCCAACTGAAATTGCATGAATCCCCCACTGATCATATGAATGCGCGTCCCCTCGACTTCAATTCTTCGTGTTTCTTTTCGTGTGTGCATATATCACTCTAGGCAGACTCCATAGATAGTAAATTAGTACCTTTTTATAGTTCAAATAATTAGGTACTTGTAATAATTCTCATTAATTTTGGCAGTTTCATTTAGTTATAGGCAACTACCAGTGTTAGTAAGTAGTAAAAATCCCTGTGTGATCGATTTGGACACGTTCAGGATACAACTTGGTGCGACACGTGCACTTGCGTACGAGCGATTTATTATATAGTTGTTTGCGCCCAACCAAGAGGATTTCTGGTGAGAGCATTGAATGAGAGAAATTGTAGAAGTAGATGAGTTGTGCAGCAACTAAAAAAAATTAGGTGAGTGAACAGTCTTAAGAAGGTTGTAGAATAAATGACCCATCGGTTGGAACTTAAATTTTTGTTTTGTAAAGCTGAATTGCATGAATTAATGATCACATTATTTTTATCAGCAAGATGAATGATTGTCTTTCCAAATTAAGGTCGTTGTTCGAGGATGAGAAAATACTTAATTTTGCGGTATTTGATTGGTGTAAAATGTACATAGATTTGAGCCTATATTTTATCTCAATTTGAGTTGACACTAATCTGACTTTGGTGTTTTATTGTAGCTTAAGGTGCTAAAACGTGGAATAAAACATCCTCAAAAAGAGCCATTGCAGAAGCTGATGGCGCACAACGTCAACAATAATGTCATGGTGTAAAGAAGTAAGCAGAAGCCACAAAAGGTGACACCACATGGTATCAGCACTGGAGCCACGGCCTCAAATTATCAGATGAAACCTTAGAGGCCAATGATATGTGGCACCAGCACAGTTCCTAGACGTACTAAAGTCATAGGCAACAATAGAGGAAAAAGGCTAAGTTCCGAGCACCACTGTACCCGGATCATTGCCAGAGCACCGGAGGACTTTGTAGTTTCTGTGTTGACCACCACAACGCCCAACCTCAGCGCAGAGGTGCCGAAGTTTGCTCTTCAGTGCATCGGGAGACCATGTCCCCCATGCAGGAGCGCTGGAGCGAAGACACATCTTAGGTGAAAATTCTCCAATGTCTAACGCCGTGGCATAAGTGACAGTGACCCAGCCACCTTGCAAGACAATGATGAAGCCTCAAGACTGTGTGGCGTCACTCTCACACAAGACCTGGTGCCATGGAAGATTCCTGATGTGGCACGGTGCCGGGTCACTTAAGTTACCGAAATTAGAGGATTTTTGGACTTCCCCATTTAATAGGGTATGTTAGAATAGACACACATTAACCAACTTGTCATTCCCGAATCAGTCAGGATCTGCTCGGTGGCAGGTGAGGGATGTGCAAGTAGACTTTTAGAAAAGCATCTCTATACTCGTGGTCATGGGGGCCAAGGTGATGTACTATCTAATTAGCCTCTAGAGATTGAGAGATAATAGAGCTTATAAACGGGGTATGGTCATAGCGCCTCAAGAGATGACTACACGTACGGATACTCCGATCCACAAATTGTGAGCAGAATTACCCATTAGAGTAGATTTGCATGAAATCTTCATTACTTGCATTAATCACACCCACCAACTCCTTTCTTCCAGCTTCCATCGTGTGTGTGGGAGTTAGGCATTGTACAACATTCTTATCTTTCAATAGCATTCAAAAGAATCATTCATTCAATTGCATTCATTTGCATTCGGGCGTTTGTGAGAGTTTCTCCAATAGCGTTAGTTCGATGTAGATATCAAGTGTTAATTTTAGTAGATAGTTTACCAAATCCCTGTGAAGATGAACCAGACACACTGGATTTATTAATTGAGGCAACACGTACGCTTGCATACGGGCAAACCTTATAATGTGAGTTTGTGCCCAACAAAAGAGAAGAACAGAAGGAAGGGAAGGAGAGAAAAATAGAAAGGAAGGGGAAAGAGGAGAGAGGGAAAAGGGGTGGTCTCAACAACTTTTCTGAGCCTCTATGATTCTTCAAGGATTCCTTCAACATTCTCTATTGTATAAAAATCACAGTTCAAGTAATCTCTAATCTTGTTTTGTTGTATACATGGTTGGAATGATAATGTGTTGTGATGGTGCTTGTATTCTTCTCCTATTGGCTTTGTAATCCTTAAGTCTGAGTAAACCTTGAGGAGATCTTCTTTTTAAACCCATATTTGAAATTGTAGAAGCCTCATCGGAGGTTGCCCAGTGGGTTTTTCAGTTGGGTGCAAACGACACTATAAAAATCTGCCTGTAAGGAAGTGCATGCATCACACCAAATAATATAATGGACGAGTCCAGATCGATCCCACGAGGACAAGTTCTACTTACTTACCACTGAATTCTCTATAACTACATCTTACTACTGTAATTAAAGAGAATTTCACAAGTATCCTACAGTTAAAATTACAAAAAAGATACTAACCATTTAACTACAGCTGTCTCAAAAGTGGTACATTCTCACACAATACAGACTATAACGATTAGGAGTTGGATGAAGTGATTCATGTGATTAAGGGTAGGATTCATGCAATTTGAGCTACGTGTTCAACCTATACCCAATTAGTGGGTCTGGAATCCCCTACATGTAACCCTCTCTAATGGCGATAAGATCGTGTCCCCCCTCCGTAGCCTTATTTGTTTCTCAAGGTCACAGAACTAAATAAAGGGCTCATGTAGCTTTGCCTAAAGCAACCAAGCGTGTCCGGACACTTCCCTCGTAGTCCACCGGCACACCCATCGCCAACCACTCATTGAACACAGTTGACTCGGGGATCAAATGCAGAGTGATGGTATCATTCTTATTACCTCTCAGACTAACGAGAAGATTATATGCACATGTGGAGGTCGTCAATCTCCTCATGTGAATAACTACCCAATGGTCACTTACACTAAATTACATATCAATTGCACTAGATTAACTTAAATAGATGAAATTACATGAATCCAAACCAAGAATCACAATACATTACATCACTTACCCCAATTGAAACTTAGCCACACATTCTGGATTTTGGAAAAATCACTATCCATTAACATTGAATACATGGTAGAACGAGATACACAAGAATATGAAAAGAAAAGATAGACCATGGGCGAAAGACTTCCCTTTTTGCTCTTGGACTCCTCCTTCTTCCCCTTAAGATCCAAATGTGTGTCTGCTTCACTCCTAATGCTACCTTTGCCTCTGAGGTGTGGAGGCATGATGCCCAAAGTGCTTTTAAAGTGCCTATTAATATAGGGGAGTCTGAAAGATTCCTCTTTTTTACTCAACCGGCGTTGGACTGCTCGAATAACGCTAAGTCTTAGCACCGAGCATCACACAATACGATTCTGTGGCGTCGTGCTTTGCGTTCCTTCATGTCACCAGTTCTCTAGCTTTGGAATCGAGCGTCAGGGAGCTAGATGAGCGAGGATGAGCACTCCTACATTGGAGTCAAGCGCTGGGGTGCTAAATGAACGAGGATGAGTTCTCCTGCAATGGAATTGAGTGCCGGGCGCTCAATCCTGAAAAGGCCTGCTGCTTCCAGCTCCCCTACACTGAGTCGGGCATTGAGGCACTCAACACTTAGCCATTTTTCCTCATCATGCGATACCACAGCTGCCATCCTAGCGTCTTATGGGACCACTTTACTTCTGTCTTTCTCATTGTCTTGTTGTGGCCTCAGCTCTAGCACTATATGGCTTCACATACATTGTTCTTCTTCGATTGGCGCCATGGCTTCCAATCTGGTGCCTTGTGGCGCCGCCTTTTGTATTGCTCCAAATGGGGTGTTTTAGGCCCAAAACGTGCAAGTTGACTCTTTGTCCTTCCAATTGGTGTTTTTTTTAATATGGAGCATAAACCTACAAAAATAACACCAAACATTAGTGAAACTACAATATAATTATATAAAAAGATGGCTTAAAATGCAGCATAATTTCTATTAACCAAATACCCCCAAACTTGAATGTTTACTCATCGTCGATCAAAGACCTTAATACAAAGAGACAAACTTTCGATCGTTACCCATCATAATGTGATCAGTAGATCATCCAACACTCATTTATAAAAAACATATGATTCCGGTTGATGGTACATTCCTCATATAGTCTTCTTTAAGATTTTTGCTTGCCTAAGAGATACTCTCTATCTTTCCCCACCACTCAATTATTTTTATATTTCTGAGGCACCCCTCGTATGTGGGCTCTTTGGTTTATTGCTGAGGCTACTGTGTTAAACATTTTCCTTGTATATTCCCCCAACTGATCCTACCATTTAGTTATTTGATCAAATTTTTCATCTATCTTGGAAGTGGCTGGTGGTCCGGCCTTGCCTTTGTTTTTCAGTTCACAGCGAATTTTGAGCATGAATCCTTCATCAATAGCGCTTCCTGCATAGATGATTTCTTCACTCATCAACCTTCACTCCTTCCCTGGTGCACAATTTTGTGATCAGTGCACGCAAAGAAAAAGTAAGCCTCGGTTTTGTTGCTCCCTAAAAATATTATTTTCAATTTCTCTGCCCATGTCAATCTTTTTTGCTTTTATGATTGCATATATAATGTATGCCCTTGTTTTTGTGAATTCTGAGTAATGAATGGTTAGATGGAGTTTTGAACAAATGAAACATAACTACAAAGTTGCTTCCCTGCTCAACACCGTTTTTGGGGAAAGGCTTATATTCATTCTCCACCACTTTCCATGTTGTACCTCTAGGGCACAAGAAATTGGATATCTCCTGGTTCCACTTTGTTCTTCAGTGTATAGAATCTTCATCTTCTATGGTGAGGAGTCTGAAAAATCTATTTATTTCTTCACTTTAAAAATTGAGATGCTTACTTTGGAGAGTAACCACTGGGTTTGGATATTGACTGAGATTTGCATAAAATTCTCTTTGAATATTTTCATGAAAATCATACGTATGGACGTAAGGAGAAGAAGAAAACACAAATTTCTTGTTCCACACAGCTAGGGTCGTGGGTAACCCTAATCGATGTGTGTGCTCCCTTTAAATAGGGCAGCACTCTTCAAACATTAATAATAAATCAATTACACTAATTATCGTTTGCCCTGATAGGGGTAAAACACTAAATTACATCATATGCCCCTGTATACATGTGTATTGAGTATCTCTAACACTCCCCCTCTAGTTGGAGAGTATATATCAAATAACCCCAACTTGTCACACAAATGTTTACGTCTTGATCTAGCCAACGTCTTCGTAAATATATCTGATGTCCAGTCTTCTATGAAATGACAGTCCACTTCCACATTTTTAGCATGCTCATGGAAAATTGGATTATCTACAATAAAGATAGTTGTCTGATTATCATAGTCCATATGCATTGGCTTGTTGATTATGCTCCCCAACTCTTCCAACATAGAACTAACCCACATCATCTCACAAGCTGCATGTGCCATCGATCTATTCTCTGCCTCCGCACTAGATCGTTCAACCACTTTCTGATTCATGGTTCTCCAAGTGACAAGATTACCACCCACGTAACACAATACCCACTGGTGGACTTTATGTCATCCTGACACCTGCTTCTGAGGCACCATGAACATCTGTGTGTCCCCAATTTCTATGGTACAAATCTCTCCCAGGAGCCTTTTTTAGATACCTCAAAATAGCATCCATATGAGTTTGTCGAAAGGCCTCCATAAACCTGCTCACCAACCCAACAACATAAGAGATATCGGTCTAGTAATAGTAGCATAAATCAACTTACCAACCAGCTTACGGTAACAAGCTTTGTCTTCTAATAGGTTTGAATTGGTATCAAACAATGAGGATTTTTCAGCGAGATGTGTCTCTGCAGATCTTGCCCCTAGCATCCATGTTTCACTCAATAAGGCCATGACATATTGTCTATAAGATAAATGTAGGCCCCTATTTCTCCTAGCTACTTCGAGGCCAAGGAAATATCGTGGAGTTCCAAAAACCTTAGTCTGAAAATGAGTAGCTAAATACATCTTTACCTCAGATATCCCTTGAATATCATCTCCTGAAATGATACATCAACATACACAACTAATATCACCATACCTATCTGTCGGTGTGGAATAAACACTGAGTGATCAGACATGCATCTCTTTTACCCAAATTTAGTGATCACACCACTAAATTTACCAAACCATGTTCACGTACTTTGTCTCAAACCTTAGAGAGACTTCCTGAGTTTACAGACCTTTATCTCCACCCCTTTGAGCAACAAATCCTAGTGGTTGGTCTATGTATACCTCTTTTGCTAGGTCTCCATAGAGAACAGTACTTTTGACGTCAAGTTGATGGAATGACCAACCCATGTTCACACAACAGAAAAAATATTACGAATGGAGTTCATAAGAGCAACTGGAGAGAAGGTCTCACTAGTCAACCCCAAGAGTCTGTGTATAACCTTTTGCAACAAGGCGAGCTTTATATCTTTGCTCCTGGTGGAGCCTCACAGAGATCCCAAATGTACTGATTTTTAAGGGCAGCCATCTCCTGAAGCATTGCTTGGCACCAAACAGGAATTGACAGAGCCTTAGAAATAGACTTAGGAATTGTTTCAGCAGAAATGGTAGCGACAAACAATCTGTTTAGGGATGTAAACGGGAGCCGATCCCCGCTCTACCGTCCGCCTGATTAATAAACGGAACAAAACGGAAATAAAATATTATTATCCATTTACTGCTCTACCGTTTACCTGCTCCACCGTTTAATAAACGGACGGAAAGGGAAATAACTCTTCCGAACCCGTTTTACCCATTTATTGTTTAAGGGTAATATAGTAAATTTATATATCTCCTTAGTTTAAACATAAAATACTTATTTATATATATATATAACCTTATTATATTTTTTATCACTTCTTATAAAAATTTGTAGAGTTGAAAATTTTGGAGAGAATTTGAATATATTTATATATTTTGGTAATTATTAGAAGTCAATATATATTGACTTTAACTCAAGGTCTCATAAAGAATCCCTAGTCATAGTCATAGACTCATAGTCATAAGGGATAGATCATATATTGTAAATTCATAATTAACTAAATAAGGTAGTATTAGTAATCTAAGATTAAAAAAATTTTATTTTTCTTACAAATGTCGGATTTTATTCAAATGACAATTGTTTTTATAAATGTAAACAACAGTCATACAAAAATAAACATATTATAATTCATAATAAAAATTATATAAAGATAAACACAGTAGTTAACAAATACACGAAATGATTTCATATTTTTTCAATTAGCTTACATAATTCAAATTTTTTGGCCCATAACATATTACATCATATTCCCTAAATTCTTAATAAGTTTTAAGTAATATCATTGATTTTAATTACTAGTTACTTACTCCTCTAATTAATTAATATTCTAATTTTGGTTTTCCCTCCCTCTCTAGTCCCTAGTCATTGACTCATTGCTCGCTCTATAGTCCCTCTCTAGTCCCTAGTCAATTTTAAGTGTAGGAGACAATTTATTTTTGTATTTGATTTTTGTGTTATGTAACTTGTATTTTGAACTCTAGAAAAGTGTTGTATTTGACTGTTTATTAGTAATTTTCTTAATGTTTCCTCTTTTTTGGGTTTTTGTGATTTTTATATTTTTTTATTATTTACCCGTTTATTACACGTTTATTACCCGATTACCTGGTTTTCCAGCGGGTAATAAACGGGTAAGGATTTCACGGAACTAAACGGATACGGACGGTAAGGGTAAAGGTTTCAAAAATATAAACGGTAGACAGAAACCCATTACCCGTACCGTTTATTACCCGTTTCCATCCCTAGATTTGTTGGAATCAAACAACATCCCAAAAGAAACAAAATGTGAAATAGGGTGTTGAGTACATGAACAGACACCTTTCCTAACGGCAATGGGGAGATGTAAATCATAAAATTCAGATGCAGACTGACCTGATCTTGTATTCTCAGAAGTGAGTGGGTGGGCTAGAGAGAGAGAGGCAAAGTTACACTAGGAGTCTAATGGCAAACCTGTTTCGAGGGAAGAAAAATACTAGAATTCAGACCACTACAGTAAGAGACATTATCAAAGAATGTAACATGGTGTAACAAACCATTTTCTCATTGTGGGATTCAAGCAACGATGTCCCTTAGAGCATTTAGAGTACCCCAAGAAGATACACCTAATAGACCGGCAGACAACTTGGTACGAGAAGGAGACAAGTCAAGCACATAACAAACACTAAAAAATATGCAATGGAGGATGAAACAAGTCTTTTGTTGGGTGGAGGACTTGAAATGGAATTTTATTGTGTAACACACTGGATGGCACCTGATTTAAGCATGCCGTTAGTACTACTTCTGCCCAATAAAATGGAGGAACATTATGGGGAAACATTAGAGCACGTGCAACATCAAGCATGTTTATTCTTCCTCTCAACAACACCATATTTCTGAGGAGAATATGGACTTGAAAATTGATGTATAATACCTTTAAAGGAACAGAACAAAGTAAACTCTGAACTAGTGTATTCACCACCATTGTCACTAACCAAAGATTTGATCGAGCAACCATGCTGATTTTTCACTTCACTAACAAACTGTTTGAATACAGAAAAAAACATCAGCCTTATTTTTTAAAGATAAAGCCAAGAACAACTACTAAAATCATCAATAAAAGTGACAAAATATGAGTCACCCAAAATACTCCAAATAGGGCAAGGCCCTTACAAATCAGAATGAATCAACTCGAAACAAGTAGTACTAGATGGATTGTCACATGCCGGAAAAGAAACTCCATGTTGTTTCCCAAGTTGACAAGCTTCACAATCCAAAGTTGATGCGGCTGGAATGGTTAGGACTAAGATACGAAGTTTATTCAAATTTGGATGAACAAGATGAGTATGCCACTGTATCGGAAACAAAGAAAAGAATGTTGAGGAACGAACTGGTTGCTCGATGTAGAACATGCCCCCTCTCTCACCGCTTGAACCAATCATCTTCCGCGTCTTCATATCCTGAATAACACAGCAAAGAGATGAAAAGGTGACTGAACAATTCAAGGACTTTGTCAGTTGACTAACATATAGCAAATTATCTGGAAACTTAGGGACAAACAAAACTCTATCAAGAGTTAAAAATTCAGAAAGTCGTAAGCTACCAACCCTAGTTACAAGACAAATGGGCCAATCAGCCAATGTAGCATGCCCCAAATCAGTATAATAAGTTACTAAATCAAACAAAGATGGATTACTTGACACGTGAACATTTGCTCTAGAATCAATAACCTAAGTAGGTTTAGAGATACAAACATGGAATGTCGAAATACTAACATGATCTCCACCATTTAGAATGTTGAAATAGAGGCGAAGAACATGCATCCAAAGTTTCAAAACGATCGAACTGTTAATGAATCCAAAACACACTCTGATACAGTGAAGATTGTAACGACGATCATCCGTAAGGTTGTTAGGAGAAAAAGTAAACACACAAGTTGTTGCTCCACACAGCTAGGGTCGTGGTTAACCCTAATCCAAGTGTGTGCTCCCTTTAAATAGGGCATCACTCCTCCTACATTAATGATAAATCAGTTATATAATTACAAGTACGCCCTTATAGGGTTAAAACACTAAATTACATCATATATGTTAGAGATACTTCGTATACGTGTATATAAGGGCATGTGATGTAATTTAGTGTTCTATCCCTTTAAGGTCATACTTCTAATAATATAATTTATTTATTACAAAAGTAAGAAGAGTACTGCCCTATTTAAAGGGAGCACACACATGGATTAGGGTTACCCACGACCCTCGTTGTATGGAGCAAAAACTTGTGTGTTAGTTTGGTCGAGTGTGTGCTTCTTCCTGCATGCTTAGGTTTGATCTTCATGAAAATCTTCATGGTATTAGAGCGGGTTATAGATTCGTTAGCCGTTGGATCGTGCTGAAACGTTTTGTGTATGTTCTTTGCCTCTCTTTAGCCATTTTGAACACTGGAGAATCTGTTTGGAAGTCTGTAGATGGGGCAGATTTTTTGGGAGCATGTTCGTGGCACCAAAATCAACATTCTGAATGATGGGGATTGATTTTTGATGGTTGTATTGTTCATTATCAGTGCTAACAGTACTGAAAATTTGGTGATATCTTCTCTATCCGTTTTTATCTTCGTAAATTGATTTTTGGTGAGATTACCTTTGGGTTATTTTTGAGGTTATGATATCCTCTTCTCGACTGGAAATACCTCTCATAGTCTAGTTGGGACTCTACTTGGCATATTGTTTTAGGTTACAAACTTGGAAAGTTCAGAGTTGGAAGTTTCAGTCGCATTGAAACTCTATGATTCCTGGTACTCTTGACTTCTAGATGAAGGAAAGGAGTTTTATTTCGTTTGGGATTCGTGGTTATACTTCTTTTTAATTAGGACTTCACAAGGACATTCATCTCAACATCTGGACTTTTGTGGTTGTTCAAAATAGAAACAATGAGTCGACTCTGTCATTCGACTACTTGTGTGTGCTTTCAGATTGTTGCAATTGTTTTTTTATATGCATCCTTCAGATTGAGATCAGTGCACGATTGTTTCTTGTAAATATAACTGCATTGCAAGTTGTTCTGGTTGTTGGATGCTTATTGAACTATTTATATTTGGTTGTTCAATAAGTAGTTGGAGGAATTTATGGTGCGATGATGAATGGTAAAAACTATCTATTGTGGTAAGCTTTCTGAATTGAAACACCATTGATGGTCTTGGTGAACTTGCTTCATGGAGAATTGGGTCATATTACTTCATAACTGCTTTGAATTCTGCATTGTGTTACGTAGGAATTTATTGCCTTTGAGACACTACCCTTGTGGGTAAGGGGGAGTGTGCAAGACACATTATTCCTTATCTATTGGTTTTCAGAGTGGTACCCTTCATGGGAGAAGGGGCCGGAGTGTGCTTCTGAGGAAGAGGCGATGTTGGACTGTCGGAAGTCATTGTTCATGGAAACCTATTAGTGAGGGAGTAAGGTGAAACAAATCTTACTGGAGGAGATATTATGTTGGAGAAAACAACATTCCACATGGAGCAGATAGTTTATGTCTAAAGAAATCTACGTGGAGTAGATATTTTATTGGTGAAGAAGTCTACTTGGAGTAGATATATTATTGATGAAGAAATCTACGTAGAGTAGATATTATGCAGTAGTTAGGGGAAGTAGTGATGGAGATCATGTGAAGACCGAAGTTTGTTCAAGCATTTTCAAAGTGTGTAAGCTTCATACATATGCAAGCCTTCAACTATGATCTATATCCGCTTTGGCTTGAGGGGGAGTGTTAGAGATACTTAGTACATGTTTATATAAGGGCATATGATGCAATGCAGTGTTTTATCCCTATAATGGCATACTTGTAATTATGTAATTTATTTATTATAAATGTAAGAAGAGTGCTACCCTATTTAAAGGGAACTCACAAATGGATTAGGGTTACCCACGACCCTAGCTGTTTGGAACAGAAGCTTGTGTTAGTTTGGTCGTGCGTCTTCTTCTCCTAGCATCCTTATGTTTGATCTTCATGAAAATCTTCAATATGCCCCTATATAAAAGTGTACTGTGTCTCTAACACTCTAACCAGTTGAAAGCAACCACCAGTTGACTGCAAATCTCGCAATGCCAGTCATGCAAGATTTCTATTCCTCTTTCTTGAATGAGAGTCTTTTTCATGATGTATTTCTCGTATGACTCCTCACTGTCAAATTTGCCTTAATCACAAGGTGGTTTCTTGTTCTTGCTCTTGTTCTTGAAAACTATTCTCTTTACCTTCATCATTTTAACTATTTTTGAACACTAAAATAGCAAAATGGAGAAGAAGAAATGTACTCACCTTTTATACTTGCTTCAAAAGGAAGAAAAGTAACTTTGGCTGCAACGATCTTTTCCCAAATAGCTTTCCCAAATACAAAAATCTTGAGCACAGAGATGGAATGTGATGTAACGAACTCGAAATGGCATTTTTACTGCCACGTCGAATTGAAATGAAGTGTTCCTGAGTTTGGGAGGCTAGGTTTTGCCTTCTTTCGCTCATTGCCTTCGGTTCGATTTGACGCTTTGTGGCATTATACAGGCAAGAACGTGCTCTTTCTCTCACGTGGTGACAATCCATTTAAAATTCATTCCTACAAGTTGGCGTTGTGTGCTTCGCTAAACCCACACGAAGCATCATCTTAGTGCCGTGTGGTGCCAGAAACTTCCTCGCAGCATCTGGTTGGGCAAATATACTCTTAATTAAATAGCCCATATGCAAGCGCCCGTATCATACCAAGTGATATACTGTATACACACACGGACTTTACTACGTACTAACACAACAGTACCCTACAACTATATCTAAATAATAAAATTAGCAGAAAGGTGTCACTAATATCTAATATAAACTAACTACACTAGATACTAATCTACTAATTACGCGGCTTCCTTGGGTGATACAGGCACGCATGAAAAGATGAGAAGTAGTGGAACTAGGGGATCTGATTTCATGTAACAAGTGGGGGATTAATGTACTCTTCAGTTTGGGTGAGTAATTCCTAACTCGCTAGAGAATTTAGAATTTTAGTGCGTGTCGCCCTCTCTCAAGGCACAATGACGTGCCTCCCTCCTTAGCCCTATTGGCTCTCGAGGTCAAAGGTCTAAATAAAAAGCCCATAAGCTGCTGCCAACATGACCACTTGTGTTCGACACTTCTCTCAAAGTCCACCAGCTCACCCCTCACCTGCCACTGCATGATTACAGCCAACTTGTAGAGCACACACAGGTTGAAGGGTGTCTATTCCCATATTACCTCTCAGTCTCAACGGGGACATCAGATTTACAAAAGGGGGTGGTCAATCCCCTAGTTTACAAAGATCCAATGAGTCAACCACACTAGATTAAACCTAGATTACACTGGTAAATAACTGAATCTTGAATCTTTACCACTGCTTACATTACATCACAAACCCTTAGGTCCTTAGCTCAACATAGTTCGGATGAGGGAAAATACCCTATACGAATCCATACAATACATAAAAGCTAAGATAGCACAACAGATAGAAATAAAGAGAAGCTTCCCTTCCACCCTAGGTCTTCCCCTTCTTCCTTCATTGCAGCCCAAGGATGTTGTGCCCTAACTCCAAATCTTGCACAATCTTCAGGCGTGGAGGCATGTTCCCCAAATGAGAACACTTCCCCTCTATTTATTGAGGATCCCTTGAGGTTCCCCATTTTTTTTTTTTGCTGAAAACCCATCCAGTGCTGTGGGGCATTGGACGGATTCCATGGCATCGAGTCTTGCCACCGCTAGTGGCGCCGTACGATCCTCTGGAACTGCACTACTTCATTCTGTGGTCGCCAGCGCCGAGGCGCTGAATTTGAGTGCCGAGGCACTCGCTTTAAGCGAGGATGGGTGACATTGGGCTGGGTTTGAGCACCTTTCCGGTCAACCTAGAAATATCTTCTGCCCTCTGTGTCGTAGCTCTGGCTTGGGCGCTGTGGCACCCAATACTTTATCATTTCCAATCGGTCGCTTGTCTAGATCCTCTGTTGCCGTGACTCTGCTTCATGCGCCATGTGGCATCGCTCACAGTCTGTTCTACTCTTTCTCGACATTGCAGCTTCCTCTCGGGCACCTTTTGGCTCCAGCTTCCTCTCATTTCGAACCTTGAACCTACAACTAACGAGAAAAAGCAAGGGAGAATAGCTTTAACTCGTTATGAAATATTACCTAAAAACAAATACTAGTTTACTCTATCCAAATACCCCCAAACTTCGCAGTTTGCTCGGCCTAAAGCAAAGCCTTAGTACAGAAAGCTAATTATCCTATCTTGCAGACAAAATGTGATCAATTTTTCAAACATCTCAAATGTACAAAATTGAAATTAAAACTCCTATTGCAGGTTCATTCTCTAAATGGTTTTCATAAGTGTTCACTTACAAGAATATTTTTTCTTTGCCCTATAATTTAACTACTCTTATAGATTCCATAGGCTAACTTCAAAATTCACTCTCCACTAAATGTAGAGAGGTGGTCGTAAGATCCTTAGGACTATCTTCTATTGTATTGGGGCTAGGGACCAGGGTAAGTCAAACCAGTTAATCACGAAATTTTATATCATGTTGCCATGCAAATTTAACCATATTGCTATAGTTGAAGCTCCCCTAATGATTCCCTTCCCCCCCACCCCCAAATTTGAGCTTTGGCTATTGGATAACCATCTCTTCATTTCAACCCTTTAGCAACAGTTCGGCCGTCTTTGATAGGTTGAATATATGTACAAACATGCTTTGCAAATGTTTTTTTATCGATTTCCTCCCTCCAGCTGATTTCCCTCAACGTTATAAAGGAGTTTCACCTCCAATCTTACCAATTTGCATTTGAATACTGGGTTATGCAAGAAAAGAAACTTTAACGCTCAATAGGCTAGTGAGGTGGTTTTGACGTGCTAGTTGAATTAAAAGAATTTTCTGTTTTGTTAGGCTCAAAGTTGGGTGATTAAGGAGTATGCATAGGTTAGCTTCAAAGGCCCAAACAGTCCAAACATTTCCTAATTCGTTCCTTGGGTCTCACTTCTCTCTCAATTTTGCCATGGGTTTTTCTTCAAAGTTAGTTGTAGTTTCAAAGAGCGAAGACTAAGTACATTTCATCATCCAATACACAAACAACACAATAATGAAATAGCTATACTAGACAGTTAGTACATGGCTTTTGAAAAAACAATTCTGGGGCTTGCTAAACTCCTTCATACAACCATAAAATTGATGATCATCATATGGAATAGTTACTTTTGAAATTCTAGAGGAGAATCCATTAGAAAACAATTATTCAAGTCACTTAACTGAAAGCTCGCATGCAAGATAGAATTGAGGTTCACAAGCAAAATTATCTCCACTTCTACCTCTACCCCTACATAAAAATGAAACATTGACCCAATGTTTGAATTGAAAATATGAAATGAGGAAGGGGTAGAAAACTCCCTGGTTGTCCTTTGCATTGGCTCTTCTTTGATGCTCCATCGGGTCTTGGTGTGAGCAATGCAATACCAAAAATAATCATAAAAGAAAACTTAGAACAAAAGCACAGTTAAAACTAAATTAAACTAGAAAAATAACATTTTGGAAATTGAGATTAAATCAAACATGTGAGAATAAACATTCAATTTCATTTTGGACAAAACGTATTACAAAGAAAGTTCGTCAAACAAGCTGTTAATATCTATACGAGTACCAACACCAGCAGTTCGATGTACTTGTTAGCATCCTTGGATATGTCTAACTACTGCCATCTGTCCTAGGCGCTTCAAAATGTTTGGAACTATTCCCTAGGTCTGAGTGTGTCACTCATTCTCACTTTCTTCGGCTGCTACCTCCTTGGATCCTTCCCCACTTTCCAGAAACTTTGTGGTCCACTCATCTTCTTCGTGCATCAATTTTTCATATATATCCTCAATGAGTGGGTCACCGGGTCCTTCACAATGCGCCCTTGTCAAGACCATCACATTGGTTACTTTACAGAGGGAAGTGATCAAGGATGGGAAGTACATTTCCTAGTCATCTAACTCTGGAGCACATTCGTACATCTACCGCCATCCCGTGGGAAGGAAAATGCAAGACTTCCCCGTTTGCAGACCTCACCCATTCTTTAGGGTGGACTCATATAAAGTGCTTCAGCTCCTTAGCTGGAAATGAATTCTTGAGTGACTCAAATCAGTCCTCCACACATGATAATCCAAAGTGGCTATTTATGACCTCTATGCCAAATCACATTTCCTTCCCTTGGACCATACACACCTGGTGTACCTCAGAGTTCACTCTTGCTGTTCCCCTTGTGCTAAGGCTGGCATAAAATTCTTAAACGAGGCGAGTACATGCAGGTAGGGGCTGGAAACAGAACCTACCCCAATTCCGTTGTAAGATCAGTGGCCGGAATATGTACTCTAGGTTGGCAAATACAAATCCCTTTTATAGAATTGCCTCTGTCTTTCTTTGGGTCGGTTTCGTCATATTGGGTTCCTTTTGGACTTTGTTTAATTCATTTTCCGCTTGTGCTAGTAAGGCGAGTCGCCTTGTAAGCACCATTGTTTGTAATAGAATCAAAGTAGCATACGGCTAAAAGAAGCAAACACTAACTTCGAATTTAGGCTTGATATGCGGAAGATGACCTCGGCCGACCAACTAGCACCTCCAAAGTCTCCACTATTTTTGCACGACTTCCGCGAAATCAACTATCAGAGTTTCGGGAGCTCAATTCCGACAAATTCGAGGTCGAAATTGCAGAGATTTTGACTCGATTTCTCCTTTGAATCTCAGATTTTTGACTTTGCGATGAAAGAATTTCGAATGGGTACCCCCGTGCTCGTGACTCCTTTGGCTCTGTTCGATGCTTTGTGGCACCGAAAGAGTCAGGGATCTTTTATATTTTTCTCTCGGAGGTGTCCAACGTTGCGGTGTTGATTCAAGTCACTCGGCGCCAAGTTCTTAGCTCTTTTTCGCTGTGGCGCCAGGCTGCCTTTTCTGCTCTTTCCATATTAACCCGACGCCTTGTGGCCTGGACATTCATTTCATGGCGAGATGTGGACACCGTGCTGTGCCAATAAGGCTGCCACAGCGTCGACCTTCTCGAGATGTATCTTTCTCCTAGAAAGTGAGCTCTTGATTTTTGCTCATTCTCCTCCTGCTAAACTCAACTCATTCTTCCAAAATGATTACCTAAACTCAGCATTCACTAAGCAATCTTCAACATTCACCATGTGGACAACTATGCTTCTTCAATGAACAACAGAAATACCAACTAGAATCATCCAATTGCTTAATTCATACCATAGTAAAAAATTCAACTCAAACATGCTTCATTCAAGTTAGGATGTACGTTCAAATCATGCTTCTACCAAAATCGAGTCTGTACACTGAAAGAATGTCAAATATATAATTCTACCTAAAATGTTAATTACTACCTCCGAATAGGACCAGTTTTTAAAATCTTTGGCTAAGACTCTCCCGTGGTGCTTGCACATATTGTGGATCCAGAATTGAGTTGGAAGGCTTATTTTAACTGACAACGTGTCCCCTTTGTTTTTAGCTCTTCCCATATGTCTTTTATGCTGGTTTGAGCATGGGTTTAGGAGGGGAAGGTTCTTTCGTTTTCTCTTTTTACTTTTTGAGTTGGTGGGATGCGAATCTCCTCCACCAACCTCTTAAGCTCTTTCAATTGTTCGTCCCTATGTTTCCCATGCTCAAATAAGTAGGGATCTGAGCTCGATCCAACTCCCTAAGTGGACTCACACCACTCATCCATATACACCCACCTTCTTTCCTCAAAGGGCAAATGACCCTTTACAACACACGGGTCTAGTCCTCTCTGGAGGTCTATTTTTTATGACCTCCCGCACCACTGCTAAAGGGTGTTTCACCCTTTGATTCCCCTTATTCATCATCTTCATGGATGGAGGCATAGAGAAGGTGACTTCTTCTCCTCTCACCGATCTCACGGTGATTTTACCTTCTGCTACATCAATGATAGTACGTGTAGTACCGAGTATGGGTCGGCCCAGAATGAGAGGCATTTTTGTTCTCTCTTCCACATCAATTACCAAAAAGTTAGCTGTAAAGACAAGCCCATTCACCCTGACCAGCACATTCTCCAAAATTCCCCTCGGGTAGCTGATTGATCCATCATCTAACATAACTTTTGTCTCTGCAGGTGGAGGTTCACTGAGACACAATAGTTTGAATATAGTGTAGGGCATAATGTTAACACTAGCCCCTAGGTAACATAGAGTGTCCTCAAATAGGTAGGTCCCTCCAATAAATCCTTTATTCTCTGCCCATCTTCAGCTCAGAACAGTCCGGCACATGCTTTGATGATTCAGCATGGCCGGATCTCTCTTTCAACTCTTCTAAAGTAAAGGTGAGTACATGAATCCTTACAGAAGATTCTGATGGCTTCAGAGGACTAGAATCATATTTTTCCTCTAACTCTTTTCTCGTAGGTGGTGGCAAAACTCTTTTTCTCAGATTCCACCTAACTTGACCAATTCCAATCTTCTTCTACTTCTTGTAGCATTGGAGGAATCCAGTTCGGCTCCTCCATATTCCTCTGTTGTGCAGTCGGGTACCTCTCTTCCAATTCTTCCTCACTCTCCTCTTGTGAGGATTTGGATTCTTCACTCTCAACCACTCAAAGGGAGATGTTGTGAACTGATCTACTTTAACAAATTCATGGAAAGGGGAACTTCGCTTTCTTCCTAATGGAGGGAATCATACTGGTCTTCTTCTTCATGAGTGAACTCTCGGTTCACTTCTTCCCTTTCCATTTGTTCTAGAGCCTCCCTTGGCAACACCACATTACACTTTTCTGAGTCTATTTTTGTTTTCCTTCTTTCTTCAAGTTCTCCACTGTGTCACTTGGGAGAGACCCTTTCATTCTCTCTCTTACGGTCTTTGCCAATTGGCCTACCTGGACTTTGATGTTCCTAAGGATGCATGAAGGCTCGGTACCATTTTTAGCAGCAACTCAAGAGTGGAGTTTTGTTTCTCAGCTTGGGGCTAAGTTTGGAATTTTACTTGCTGCCCACAATTTTGGTAGCCATTCTGATTTGATGATTGTGCATTCCCTTCGTCACTTCTCCACCCAAAATTTGGATGGTTTATACAAATGGGATTATAGGTCTTGTGATTGGAGTTTCATTGTCCTTGTCTATTCAGTGCATACTGCACACTCTCAACAGTAGGTGTGCAGACTTCAACCTCATGACTAGCACCACCACAAAGTTCACAGCATACAAATGGACTCTGATCTGGCTGAACGTTCAAGGCAGCATCTTTCTTCTTCAAAGCATCCAACTGGGATCTGATTGCTGTGTTGGTGTCTACTTCGTAGCCACCTACTGCTTTCCTCGAAGTTGACCCCTGGCCATGCTCTGATGTGCTCCTTGGCCTATCAGTGTTCCACTGCTAGTTGTTGGCTGCCATATTTTTTGGAAGGTCATGCGCCTCATATATGGACTTGTTCATTAGTGCTCCTCCGGAGGCTGCATCATTGATTGTTCTCGTTTGCGTTTGCAGCCCATTGTAGAAGGTATGCACTTGTGACCATTTAGGTTTGGAGTGGTGAGGGAACTTCCTTAACAATTTCTCCAAACAATCCCAAGACTCATATAGGGATTCCTGATTCATTTTGTGAATAGGTTGATGTCATTCCTTAGCTTGACAGTCTTGGCTAGAGGGAAGTACTTAGCCAAAAATATTTACTCAAGGTCCACCCATGTGGAGATAGACCCTTAAGGCAATGAATTTAACCAGTCCTTTCCCTTGTCGCACGGTGAGAATGGCAACAACCTCAACCTTATTGCATCCTCAAACATGCCATTATATATGAACGTGTCACAAATTTCCTAGAAATCTGCAAGATGTGCATTCGGATGATCAATTTAGAGTCCACTGAATGTGACTGAGGTTTGGATCATTTGAATGATTACCGGGTTCATTTCAAAATTATTTGTTATAATAGCCGGTCTTCGGATACTAGAGTGAGTACCTCTAGCTTAAGGTACTGCAAACTCTCTCAAACTTCAAGGCTCTTCCTCTGCCATATCTTCCTCTATTATGTCTGCTCTTTGTTGTCTCAGATTGGCCCTTGCGGTCCTTTCTGTCTCAGGATCATTGGGTAGAACTCTAAGCTCTCTACCTTCTTGCATAAAACAGAAGAGATTGGCTATTCAGCTCACTCAAACAAATAAAAACATATAAAAACAAAAACAAAAAACAAACAACAAAATCATAAAAATGAAATCACACAAATAAATATGAATTTGCAATATAGAATAATTAAAGAAAACTAACTACACTATCATGCAATTTAACTAAATTAAAGTACACTAACATGCAACTATATTTGTCTAAACTAAATTACCCTAAGCTATAGATTACAGCTATAGATCCTAATGCTAATAATAGTTAGAGTCCCCGCCAACAACGCCAAAAACGTAGTTGGGCAAATATACTCTTAATTAAATAGCTCGTATGCAAGCGCATCTATCGTGCCAAGTAATATACGGAATAAGTCCAGATCGATCCCACAGGGACTTTAGGAGTTTAGGGTTGAATATGATTGCAATTTCCTAGAGTCTATAAGAGTCCAACTTTAAATTAATTTGTAAGTAGTAGCAATATAAGTAGAGCAGCTGCTACATTCAAGGAGGGCAATAAGAATATATTTGATTTCTCTTTCTTCTTCCCTTCCAGATCACTTCCTACTCCTCTTTCTCCTTCTTTTCTCCTCTCTTTCTCGTCCTTTCTTCTATTCTTCTACTTTCCCAATCCCTCAAGAACCACTCTATCAGAAGTCTCCTAAATGGTACTCACCCTTCCGATTGAGTTTCTGCTACTCTTTGATGGCTACAGAGACAAATCGTATCAATGGCATCAGAGCAGGTTCAAGGCTGAAATATCAAGAAATATTTTTTTCCACACCGTCAAGCAGTCCCTTTTGCTCAGCCACAGCTATATGTGACTTCAACTTTGAGTGAGCTTCGGCAATTCATACGCTACGGCAAGCTGTGGTTTATAAATTCGTAAGCAACAATCCGATGCAGCAGATGATTTGGAAGCTACTGCAGTATTTTTGGGGGACAACAGTACATCAGGAGAGCTCTCTGTTCCACTTCGCACAACTCTATTTCTTTTTCAACTCCTGCAATTCGTTCGGTTGGCATCAGCAGCAGCTAGCCGTGCGCTAGTGAAATTAAATGGATATCACATAAGCAGCTGATTTTTATAAACGACAATGCAGCAGCAGCTGAGTGACAGCAGTTCATATAGCTCGGTTATCCTGTTGCCGCATCATAACCTACGCAGCTGCTTAATTTCTTTCTCTCAGATACAGGTGTTATTCCGCCAGGCTCAGCAGCAACTTACTGCAGCGCAATTCTCCTGAAGTTTTATCCGGCTTACACACTGCTCTCTTATTTCAGTGGGACCCGCTGGAATTGGTTTCATCTACTTTCGTTATCTTACTGCAGCTTATACAGCTGCTCTCTTATTTTAGTGGGACCTACTGGAATTGATTATCTGACTGCTGTTTCATCCCTTAAGCAGCTATTTTTCTGCTGGACCATTATCCTAATCCCACTGGAATTGGTTATCTTTATCTTCATCACCTAAGTTGCCGATTTATTATTCTTGTGGCACCTCTCTCCTAGTCACTCTAGAACTACATAGTGGCCACAGATTAAAGGCCCCTTCATCGCCCTCTACTCACCCTACATCCGACGAAGCTTTATCCCCACCAACTACTGCTGCCAGGTATACATTGACACCTATCTGTCCAAATACTCTTCGCTCTAATTTAATGGAGAACTCTGCTAGTGCTTCCACAAAGCAACAACAAAGCCCCTCCAAATAAAAAGGCAACTTACTTACTCCCGAGAAAGAGCCATTGGAATCTCGCGTAGATTCCCTTGAAGTTGGCTTGAATGAGAACCGGCGGTCAATAAACGAAATTGGGAGGACTATAAATGAATTGGCTGCAGGTCAAAGTGTTGTTCAACGGCAGCTTTCTTCACATAATCACTAGCAAACAGCACCCAGACGTGCCACAGCTCCTCAGGATCAAGAATTCTATGTGGAATCACAACCACAATGCAGTCGCTCCCCTACTGGGTCAAACCTTCAACTGAAGATGATGAGAATTGACTATCCAAGGTTTGTTGATTACGATGACCCTACTAAGTGGATTGCCAAAGTTGAACAATTTTTTACTTACCATAATGGGAAGACTACAAGAGAGTCAACTTGGCAAGTTACTACTTAGAGGGCGAAGCTTGGCAGTGGTATGCCAGCATACGCGACGAAGCTGAAGCTCTTTCGTGGGACGAATTTGCAGATCAGTTCTGTGCCTGGTTTGGGCCAAGTGAGTATGAAGACTTCCATGGTGCCTTAGCCAAACTACGTCAAAAAGGTACAATAAAAGAATACATTGCCAACTTTGAACGACTCTCTAATAGTGTCAAAGGATGGCCAATGGAGGCACGTGTTGGTTGTTTCATTAGTGGGTTAGATGGGACATACAAGCTGAGGTAAAGTCTTTTAGACCTCGACTTCTCTCGGAGGCTAAGTCTTTAGCTGTTCAACAAGAAGAGAAGCTTCAAGCGATTTTCCCCACTTACTCAACAGTAAGGAGACAAAACTTTACCACACAACCAGCACCCACTACAGAGCAGAATCTCTCTAGGCCTTCTTGATCTCAATCCAGCACACCAAAACTATCTACAACAGGTAAGCCATTCAGGACCGTGACATAAGAAGAAATGGACAACAAAAGAGCCATGGATTATGCTTCAATTGTGATGAGAAATTCACACTAGGACACCGCTGTAAGAACTTTCACATACACTTACTTGAAGAGTTACATGAGGAGTTGTCTATCCGGATGGATCTTTGAGATGAAGAGGACCCGCTGCACTTTTCAATAGTTTCTTTACATGCCTTTTCGGACATTGCTCACACTGCACACACTATGAAACTCCGGGTATGATCCACTCATCTTCTATTATTTTACTTCTTGATAGTGGCATCACACATAATTTGTGTGTACCAAATTGGCCAACCGACTAGGTCTCCCAACTATTTCCACCAGTGGATTTCACGTGATGGTTGGCAATGGACAATTTTTACGTTGCTCTTCTTTGTGCAAACATGTCCCAATTACTATTTAAGGAACTACTATTTTGGTGGATTTATGTGTTTTACCTATTGAGGGTGCTGATGTCCTTTTGGGCGTTCAGTGGTTTCAAGGTTGGGACCCATCAAGTGGGATTTCAGAAAACCCACTTTTTCTTTTGACTTCAAAGGTGACACTGTTACATAGACAATTGGCAAAGAACAACAACAAACAGAGCCGACTGCCCATCGAATGTTCTCTCCTTCCAGAGGGGACACCGTTTTTCTCATGTGGCTGGCGCCCCACACTTCCGATAGCCCTACCACACCGATAGTTCCAGCTGCCCTAATACCTCTTTTGGAGGAGTATTATTATCTTTTTCAGTTCCCAAATGCAATCCCTCCTCCACAGCGACAAGATCATCACATCACACTTTTACCAGGAAGCCAGCCGGCTAATGTTCATCCCTATCGTTATCCACATGCACAAAAGTCAGAGATTGAGACTCAGGTTCGTGAGATGCTCAGATCTGGTATCATTCGGCCATGTACTAGCGCATTCTCCCCTCCAGTATTGCTCGTGAAAAAAAAGATGGGTCATTGAGATTTTGTGTTGACTATAGAGCTCTGAATTCTATTACTGTGAAAGACAAGTTCCCCATTCCAGCCATTGATGAATTATTATTCTCCAAGCTTGATCTCCATTCAGGATACCATCAAATACGGAAGGCTGATGAAGATGCTCATAAGACAGTGTTTCACGCTCATGATGGTCATTATGAGTTCGTTGTCGTGCCCTTTGGATTTATGAATGCTCCAGCAACATTCCAAAGCCTTATGAATGATTTATTTTGGCCTTTTCTCCGTAAGTTCATACTTGTGTTCTTTGATGATATCCTTATTTATAGCCACAACATGGAGGAGCATTCCAGACACCTTCGGCTGGCATTTGAGGTACTAAGCTCTAACTCATTAGTTCTTAAATTAACAAAGTGCGTTTTTGGGTCCAGATCGATTGGCTACTTGGGCCAAAGTCAGAGATTGCTGGCTGGTTAAGCTCATGATTTTCGATTTTGAAATTAAATATCGCAGGGGATCCGACAATGGTGCAGTAGATTCGTTATCTCGACGACCTACAATGATGCTGACTGCACTTATTCTGAACACTTCATCACCATTGATAGACAAGGTGCGCAATGCTATGATATCCAACATAGAGGCTCAGAAGACCTTATTGCAGGCAAGACAGAAGGCAGTAACAGACTCACGGTACCAGGTACATGACAATCTTATTTTCTTCAAAAATGCACTATTTATCCCTTCTTTTTTGCGTTTGCGTGACTCTTTAATCTTAGAGGTTCATAATTCACCCCTTGGAGGCCATGAAGGTGCTTTTTGCACTTTTAAAAGGTTAACTCAAAATTTTTTGGTTGCATCTATTCAAAGACGTTAAACGCATTGTGGCCACTGGTGATATATGTCAAAAAGTGAAGGCTGACCATGCTACCCCAGCCGGCCTGCTACAACCTCTCCCTGTACCAGAACCCATATGGGAAGAGTTCTCCATGGATTTCATTGATGGAGTTCCACTGTTAGAAGGATTCTCAGTTATCTGGGTGGTTGTTGATCGACTCAGCAAATCTGCACATTTTATTCCTCTCAAACACCCATATTCGGCAAATATTTGTGAAGGGAATTGTTTGTCTACATGGAGTTCCATGCACAATTATTTCTGAAAGAGACCCGGTTTTCTTGTCCACATTTTGGACAGAATAGTTCCGGCTGACACAAACTTCTCTTTTAAAAAGTACAGCATATCATCCACAAACAGATGGTCAAACCGAGGTGGTAAATAGGGATTTAGAGCAATAGCTACGGTGTTTCACTGGGGACCAACCGCGTGACTGGGTACGCTTCTTGCCTTGGGCAGAGTGGTCCTTTAATACTGCATATTATTCAGCAATCCGCATGACTCCATTCCAGGCTGTCTACGGTCGACCTCCCCCTTCTTTGCCTCGGTAAATACATGGTACTACTCAAGTTGCTGGATTATAAGATCAATTGCTTCGTCGTGACAACTTGTTGCGTTTCTTAAAGCGTACCTTGGCTGACACCCGCAATCGTATGAAACAACAAGCGGACAAACATCACATTGATAGAGAGTCTTCAGTGGGCGACAAGGTATATGTCAAATTGCAACCCTACAGGTAACAATCGGTGGTACTTCGTAGAATCCAGGAACTTGCCTATCATTTCTATGGTCCATTTTCTATAGAGGAAAGAGTAGGGAAGGTCGCCTACAAACTGGATCCTCCACCCGAATCAAATATACATCCGGGGTTCCATATATCACAACTCAAACTTTGGGTGGGGGACATACTTACTGCTTCGTCTACTCTTCCTTCATGGAATGTCAGTGGACGCATTATGCATGAACCAGAATTTGATTTTGATCGTCACCGAATCAGGGCGAAAGGACGATTGCGTACTCAACTACTCATAAAGTGGCGACACATGCCAGAATCGGATGCAACTTGGGAGGATGAAGCGGATATTGTTTCTCGTGTCCCTTCTTGAAACCTTGAGGACAAGGTTTGCCTAAGGGGGCTGGATTAATTATTATTATTACATGTCCTAGCATCTATAGGAGTTTATGGTTGAGTATGATTGCAATTACCTAGAGTCTATAGGAGTCCAACTTTAAATTGATTTGTAAGTAGTAGCTATATAAGTAGAGCAGTTGTTACATTCAAGGGGGTCAATAAGAATATATTTGATTTCTTTTTCTACTTCCCTTCCCGATCACTTCCTACTCCTCTTTCTCCTCTCTTTCTCCTCTCTTTCTCCTCCTTTCTTCTATTCTTCTACTTTCCCAATCCCTCGAGAACCTCTCTTTCAGAAGTTTCCTAAATAGTACTCACCCTTTCGATTGAATTTCTACTACTCCCAAATGGCTACAGAGACAAATCGTATCACAATAAATAGGAATAAAGAGAATAAAAAGAATAGAAGCTTCCCTTCCACCCAAGATCTTCTCATTCTTCCTTCCTTGCTGCTCAAGGGTGATGTGCCCTAACTCCAAAACCTGTTCAAGCTTCAAGCGTGAAGGCGTGCTCCCAGATTGAGAAACATCTCATTCATTTATAAGGGAGCTCTTGTAGTTACCATATTTTTTTTCTGAAAAGCCATCCAGAGCCGTGAGCAGTCGGATGGATTCCACAGCGTCAAGTCTTGGCACCACACAATCCTGTGGCACTACGCTACTTCATTCCGTGGTCGAGTCTGAGTGCGAGGCACTCACTTTAAGAAATGATGGGCGCCCCTGCACTGGGTTTCTGTGCCATGGCGCTCAACCCAAGAATATCTTCTGCTTGCCACTCCACAGCTCTGGCTTGGGTGCCGTGGCATCCAGCACTTAATCATTTTTGCTCGGTCACTGGTCTTGTTCTTTTGGTGCCACGCTACGGCTTGTGCGGTGTGGTGTCTGACAGTTTGTTCTCTTCTTTCTTGATGTTGTGGCTTCCTTTCTGGCACCTTGTGGCACCGGCTTAAGTGTTGTGCTGAATTGGGGTGTTTTTGGCCCAAAAATGCTTAGTTGAGCTCTTTCTCCTTCCTTTTTCCATTTTGCTCATTTCGAGGTTTGAAACTACAAATAACCAGGAAAAGAAATGAGAATAGCTTTAACTCATTACGAAATATGGCCTAAAAATAGAGAAAATGTTACTCTGTCCAGCATTACACTGTCGCAGTGTGGCGCTAAGTTGGCTGTAGCACCACCCTCTTGGAGATGCGGATTTTCATAGGCAGCGAGATGTGACTTCATGGCTTGCTCTTTTCAATGCTGACTTTATTCTATCTCCAAAAGTAACTTCTTAAACTAAAAACTACTCGAGCAATCTCATAATTCACCATTGAGCTTTCAAGCCATCAAAATTAAAACTTTCATGTACATTGCGAATTCATGCAATTGCTCAATTTTTGCTAACCCTGGTGAATTGTCTCAAACATGCTTCACACTAAGGACTACCCTTTATGCATGCTACGACTAAAATTGAATCGCTCCTAACTTAATATTGTCTAATATTCTAACTTTCCAAAATTTGCATGTACAAAACATGGGTTACCTTCTAAGAATGACCAAATTTTTAAGTCTCAGGTAAGACTTATCAAAGATCCTTTCATTCTATCCAGGATCCAAGATAGAGTTGGAAGGGACACTGTAGCTTACAACTTGTGCTCTTTCACTCAAACTCTTCCCATTAACATTTTCAACAAGTTTCATAAACTTCAACTGCCTTTCTTGAACTTTGACCTTGCTCAGGCATACTCCTTGGTCTATCAATGTTCCATTGGTAACCATTGTCTGCCATATTTTCCAACAGGTTGGTCTTCAAGTGCCCCTCCTACGGCTGCGTCTATGATTGTTCTAGTTTGGTTCTGCACAACGTTATAGAAGGTGTGCACTTGTGATTATTTTGGAATTGAGTGGTGAAGGAACTTCCGTAGCAACTCTTTAAATCGATCCCAAGCCTCATACAAAGACTCCTAATCCAATTGGGGGAAAAGGTTGATATCATTCGGCAACTTCAGCATTTTGGCAAGAAGGAAGTACTTAGCCAAAAATTTCTGCTTAAGGTCCATCCACATGGTAATGGATCCTGAAGGCAACGAGTTTAACCAGTGCTTTGCCTTGTCCCTCCTTGAGAATGGGAATAATCTCAATCTTATCACATCTTGTGATACACCATTGTTCTTAAAAGTATCACAAATCTCTAGAAAATCTGTAACATGTGAATTTGGATCATCATTTGGCAATCCACTAAATTGAACCGAAGCTTGGATCATTTGGATAATTGTTGGTTTGATATCGAAATTGTTAGCCAAAATTGTCGGTTTAAGTGTGTCCCTCCAGTTTGAGGTACAACAAACCCTCTCAAACTGCTTGGCTCTTCTTCAGCTATATCTTCCTCTCTACTTGACAACCTTTACTGCCTTATATTGGTCCTTGCTATCCTTTCACTTTCCAGATCAAAGGGAACAATGCTAGGCCTCTATCATCTTGCATACACAAGAGAGAACAAATATTACAATTCGGCTCACTTTCACAAATGAATTAAAAATTGAACTACAAACACACCAAAAACATACAAACAAAAATAGAATTTGCACAAAAACAATTACAGTAACACATAGAGCTAACTACACTAACATGCAAACTAACTAATTTAGGCTACACTAAGAATGTAACTATGTTAGTCAGATTACATTAACTACTCTAAGTTAGATTACAGCTACAGAGCCCTAAGCTAACAGAAGTAACTAGACCCCAACAACGGCACCAAAAATTTGGTTGGGCGCAAACGACATTATAAAAATCTGCCCATGTGCAAGAGCACGCGTCGCACCAAGAATAAAATGGATGAGTCCTGATTGATCCCATGGGGACTTTTACTATTTACTAACTACTGAATTCTTTATAACTATATCCAAGTACTTCTATTAATGAGAACTGACACAAGTATCCTATGTAAAAATTACAAATGAAGATACTAACTATTTAATTACAGCAGTACCTATAGATACACACTCACGCTAGAGACTATGCAGATTAGGAGTTGGGGGAAGTTATTCTTGTGATTAAGGGTAGGATTCATGCAAACTAAGATAAGTGTGAAACTTGTAGCCCATTAGTGGGTCTGGAATCCCCTACGTGTAACCCTCTCTTGAGGCGATACGACCATGCCCCCCTCAGCCTTGTTTGTCTCACAAGATAACAGGACCAAATGAAGGGTCCATGTAGCTCTACCTAAAATGACCATGTGTTCAAAACGCTTCTCTCGAAGTCCTCTGGCGCATGCCTCAACAACCACTGATTGAACACAATCGATTTGGAGATCACGCACAGAACGATGTATCCTTCATATTACCTCTCAGTCACAATGAAACGATAAGATGCACTTGTGTAGGTCATCAATATCCTCATGTGAATGGCTCCCCAACAGTCACTCATACTAAATTAAACATTGATTGCACTAGGTTAATTTAAATAGCCGATATCACATGAATCCAAACCCAAAACCGACTGTGGTGCCATATGATTCTGTGGCAACGTGCTTTACGTTCCTTTGTGTTGCCAGTGCAAGATGAGCGAGGATGAGTGCTCCTGCATTGGAGTCATGCGTCAAGGCATTAGATGAGTGGGGATGAGCACTCCTGCGTTGGAATCTAGCATCGAGGTGGTCAACCCAGAAAAGTTCTGCTACTGCCAGTCCCCTCTGCGCTTAGTCGGGCACTAAGGCGCTTAACACTTAGCCATTTTTTCATGCTCGCAGTCCTTGTTCATGCGTTGCTGCCGCTTTGGTCCTGGCACCATGTGTCATCAGTCACTTTGCTTATCCGTTCATCATTCTGATGTTGTGGAAACCGATTAGTGATGGGAGTAGTGTGAAAAGTCTACATGGAGTCTATTTTTTATTGGTGAAGAAATCTGCATGGAGATGATATTTTTTGGTGAAAAAATTCTACGTACAGTAAATAGTGTGTAAAGAAATCTAAAAAAAAGTAGATATTTTATCGGTGAAGAAATCTACGTGGAGTAGATATTTAATTGAAGAAATAATCTGTGTTGAGTGGATATTGTGCAGCAGTGAAGGGAAGAAATGTTGGAGATCATCTCAAGGCCCAACTTTTTTCAAACATTTTCAAGGTGTGAAACCTTCATACATAAGAGGGCCTTCAACTACGATCTATTGCAGATTTGTCTTGAGGGGGTGTTAAAGATACTTAGTACTCTTATATATACGGGCATATGAATTAATTTAGTATTTTATCTCTATAAGGACATAATCATAATTATGAAATTGATTTCTTCTTAATCTAAATAAGAGTGCTGCCCATTATAGGGAGCACACACATGGATTAGGATTACCACAACCCTTTTTGGTTGTAACAGACACTTGTGTGACTTTCGTCTTCTGCTTCTCCTTGCATCCTTACGTATGATCTTCACTATAATCATCACCAAAATCAAGCAAACATCAAGAGAAGGAGAAAGGAGCTCAATTGTGCAATTCTAGGCTAAAACGCCCCATTTTGGAGCAATACAGAAGTTGGCACCAAGATAGAAGCCATGGCAACAAGAAGAAGAAATAACGCTGTGCGCGACACCACATGGCACCAAGGTCAAAGCCATCGCATCAGAATGTCTATAGCAGAAGCAGAATCACCCATGCCATTTGGTGCCGGAATCAAAACCGCGACGTCGTCTGAAGGAGTTCTCCAAGTGAGGAAATTGATTAAGTGTCGAGCGCAGTAGTGCCCGACTCAGCGCAGGGGTGCTAGGAGCAGAAATGCTTTTCAGGGTTGAGCACCTCTGCTCCAGAACTTAGTGTAGGGGCGCTCATCTTCTCACATCAGTGCCTAGACTCTCAGACTCAGCGCAGGAGAGCTGGCGGCAGGTAAGAGTGCAAAGCTGAATGCCACAGGATCATGCGGCACTATGCTCGGCGTCAACACTTGGACCAAGGAAATGAGTTTGATGCCGTATCGCACCGGATCACTTAGGGCACAAATATTAGGGGAATCTTTCAGTCTCACATATAAATAGGCGTTATTGAAAAAAAATCATAAGTAATAAAATCTCAGAAACTCGAAAAACAAATTAAAAACTGAGATACTAATTACTTTAGAATACAATCGAACCAAAAATCAAACAAAAAACCAATAAACTTACATCTTTCGTTCTTGGAAGCACTTGCAAATATTCTGATTTGACAGAAGGTGCGTAGTGTGTACCATACTGAATAAAACCTAGACTTCATCCATATTTCAAGAAGTTGAAGTCCAAGAATACACATTACACGGTAAGGAAAATAGACCAGTTTAACCGGTTTCAACGGTTTAACGGTGCAGCAGTCCAACCAATAAAATCAGTCGGGTCATCTGGTTTTCAAGCTTTTACGGGATTTAAAGCGAACTGAACCACAAGAAGAACTCATTCCTGTTGAACCCTGTCGAACTGGCCAGGTCGGTTTGATTTTTAAACTCAGGCTGGAGGCAGTCATTCTAGTATCAGAAGACCATAAATTTTGGCTAATAACTTTGAGATCAAGTTGGCAATTATTCAGGTGATCCAAGCCTCCATCCAATTTAGTGGACTCCCAATTAGTGATCCAAATGTGCATCTAGCAGAATTACTAAAAAATTGTGATACGTTCAAGCACAAAGGTATTTCAGAAGATGCGATCAAATTGAGATTGTGCCCATTTCCACTTAGGGATATGGAAAAGCATTGGCTAAGTTTATTGCCATCAGGGTTTATTACCACGTGAATGGACCTTGAGTAGAAGTTTCTTACAAAGTACATACCTCCAGCCAAAACAGTCTAGCTAAGGAATGATATCAATATTCTCACCCAATTGAAACAAGAATCACTTAATGAGGCTTCGGATCGGTTTAAGGAACTGCTAAGGAAATGCCCTCATCACAAAATTCTGAAATGCTCACAAGTGAATACCTTCTACAATGGGCTGCAGAACCAAACAAGAGCCATCATTGATGCAGCGCGGAGCACTAACAAACAAATCCATTGATGTGGCGTATGACCTTTTGGAAAACATGACTGCCAACACCTATCAATGGAATACAGAAAGTCCAATGAGCATGCCTGAGCAAAGCCAAGGCTCAAGAAAACAAGTTGCAGTCTACGAAGTAGACACCAACACAGCCATTCGAATTCAGATGGATGCCTTGAAGAAAAAAAATAGCTGCCTTAGAAACTAAGCCTGAACAAAGTCCATTTGTATACTTTGAGTTATGTGGTGGTGCTGGCCACAGGGTTGAAATATGTACATCTACTGATGAAAGTGTGCATTACGCTCAAAATAGACAAAGTCAAAGTAACCCGTACAACATGTACAATCCTGGCTGGAGAAACCATCCAATTTTCGGATGGAGAAACAACCAAGGAAATGCACCAGCGCCTACACAAGGGAACAACTAAAATTATGGATAGTGAGTCAAATTTCGGAACCAACCTCGAGCTGAAAAGGAAGGTTCGACCTTGGAAAAGTTGTTGAGATTGGTAGAAAGCCACAATGCACCCCTGAAAAAGATGGAGACAGCACTGAAGCAGCTCTCAGATGACATGGAGAATATATATAAAAAGTTCTTCAAAGAAATTTGGTTAAGATGACAAGCACAATCGGTAAAGGACTCCAAAATGCAGTTCTATCCTGATAAATAAAAGAAAAGGAGGTTGACCTCATCAAACAAGGATCAATGAGATGGAATCAGAAGCTACTAGAGGAAGAGTCAACCTCGGTGAAAATGGAAGCTCCAACTCCATCTAAGAGCATGGGAGTAATGGAGGAAGAAGAGTACCCCTTTAGGTGGACCGAAATAGAGAGGACCGACACAGGTAGCATAGAGAATGCCGGGAAGAGAAGAAGGTAAGGTCCAACCCATCACACTTGAATGAGTCAGAAGAACGTCCTGAGGAGGGATGTATTTTTAAACAAGAAAGCAGAACCTTTTCCATCCTCGAGTCAAGGACAGAAGAACATATGCATCATGTCAATGGCGATAAAAATCATAAAACGAAAATTTGGTTACCCTCATCAGTCCCCAATGAGTTAGAATATACCAAGGAGGAACAAGAAGCCAAACAATTCCTTGAAGTCTTTAAGGAGCTTCCTATCAATATTCCCATTTAGGAGACTTTGGAAGACACACCTAGCTATGCTAAGTTCATGAAGGAAGCCTAATCAAAGAAGCATACATTAGAAGAATCAGAAGTGGCTAACCTCGTAGAAGAATGCAGTGATAGTTTGAAAAAATAAGCTTTCCCTCAAGTTGAAGGACCCAGGAAGTTTCAGCATTTCTTACAGAATAGGAACACAACCCATCAGCGAAGGTTCATGCGATTTGGGGGCAAGTCTAAACATCATGCCTTATTCAATTTTTAAACAGCTTGACATAAATGAACCTCCACCTACTGATGTAAAGATCATGTTAGCTGATGGCTCAATTTGCTACCCAGAGGAATAATAAAAAATATGCTAGTTAAGTTTAAGAGATTTGTCTACTCAGCTGATTTCTTGATAGTGGATATAGGGAAGGATAGACAGATACCACTCATCCTTGGGTGACCTTTCCTATCTATATCTAGAACACTCATTGATGTGTAAAAGCGTAAACTTACATGAGGTAAGCAATTAACGAATGCATCACATTCGGCAATCTTATGACAAGGAAGGAAAGAAAAAGGAAGGATGCAATGAAGAAAGAACAGAAAAAGGAACAGCATATAGACCCATGCACAAAGGAAGGAAAGTCTTAATGATCCTAGGAGAAACTTTTTACAATTATTGGAGAGTGGATTGAGAGACTAGCTTATGGAATTCTAGGTTGAATTTCTCAAGTGCATGGCTTGTGGTTTGACGGTGAGAGCAGTAGCATGGGAGCCATAGAATTTGATATGTAGTGGGCCGAGTAGATTGTAAATGTGTAGGTCTCCAAAGAATAGCTAGAAAGGTAATTGGCTAAGAAACATTGATTTTCATTACTTTTATTCAAGTGCTTGATTTTTTTATCACCAGCACTCTCTATAGAGCATAAACAATTTGAGTGAGGGGTTGCTTGCTTGAGGACGAGCAAGAATTCAAGTTTGAGTGTAAAACGTTATTGTATAGGGAAAACATGTAAAATTCCAAAGAAAACCAACAGAACAAATCTCGCGTAAATCAGAGCAAAAATGAAGAAAATAGCCTAATATGGGTAGATCCAGAGGTTGAAGCAGCATGGCGCTAAACACTGTAGCTATGGCGTCTGGGGCTTAAATATTTCCGGGTTTGAGGGCCCCTGCACCTAGAACCAGTGCAGGAGCCCTTATCCTCTCTTAATCAGTGCATCGGCGCCCGAAACCAGCGCAGAGGCACTGGCGACTCAAAAGAACAAAACACACCGGACTGCTACACTACCCAGCATCGCAGCTACACTTACTGGAGCCACATGGCATCAAGCACTGTAGCTCTGCTACTGCACCCGATTTTGTACTATAGTTCCCGCACAAAGCTATAGTACTCGACGCCACACAGCACCAGACAACTAACATAACACATATAAAACACGATTTTACAATCTATTCGACAAAAGCTTTCCGGGAACCAAAAAAAAAATCATGAGAAGATTTGGGGGAGATTTTGGGCAAGACTAGGGCTCTAGAAGACCTCCAAAGCATGGATTTGAAGCCGCCAAACGACGAGATTCGATCCAGTAGGACGTTTCCCGCCAAACGAGCTACCTGTTATGAGTTTCTTCTATTCCTATTTATCTTTTTCTGTCATCTTGTGTATTTATTGGTGCTAGAACTCGTGTTTAAGTCTAGATGTGCATGTATCTGGATATTCGGTAATATATTTCTCTCATCTTATGTATGTTTTCAAGGTGGAATATGGCTTTTAGTCTAGGGTCACATATATTTTGATGTATTTGAGATATTTGCCCTTAGGGGGTTGTAGTGATTGCACTTTGTTATTTGTATTAGTTGATTTCTCTTTCCTTGTGGGTATGTTACTTATATTGATATTTCTATACGTGCGCGAAGGTTTCATTACACGGCGATGGTAGTGTAGTGTGATAGTGTTAGGCATAATCAAGCCTTAGTGTGATTGACTGTAAGGATGCGTTGTGCACTGAGATATTAACGACCTCTTAGTGTAAATTTGATGTCCCTGTTGAGACCGAGGTGGTCTACTGGGGTAGACACCCCTCAATCAGCATGTGATCCCCAAAGCGACTATGTTCTATCAGTGGCAGGTGAGGGGCAGGTCGGAGGACTTCGAGGGAAGCGTCCGGACACACGTGATGGGGTTGGCAGCGTTGATGGGCCTTTGATTTAGACCATTGACCTCAAGAGACAATAGGGCTAAGGAGGGAGACACGGTCGTAGCTCCCCGAAAGAGGGCTACGCGTACTGAATTCCAGATACTATTAGTGTACGATAAAATACCCAAGTGAAGGACTTTAGCTAGTATATAGGGTAGAGTAGTTAATCACACCCCTAGTGCGTAATTAAGTTCTCCAAGTCCGATTCGCAGTAGGATTAGGATCAGTTTAGTTCAGTTTTGCAGTAAGTTTGGTTTTACATCTTTAGATTGTCAAGATAGGAACAAGACGAAAAACTCAGTAACTCACTCTCCCCATTATAATTCAATCTAAAAAGGTGACGCCCCGGCAGCCTTACTGGTGCCATGTGGCGTCTATGTGACGCCTCAAAGATGTTTCTGCCACCATACAGCGTCGATTCGAAGGAAAAGAGTTTCTGGGCGCCTGGTGAAGGAGCTTGATGCCATATGGCATCGAAAGATTTGGGCGAAAATTACATAAACCCCTGGCCCGCACGATACCATGAAGCATCGAATTGAGTTGAGGGCTTCAAGCAAAAAATGGTGAAAAATCCTTTTTACCCCAAGGTGAAGATTCAACCCTAGCCTCCTAAACTCGAAAATACTCCATTTTGAGTCGAATCAAAGAGAAAGTTCAGTGATTTTACCGTCAAACACAAAAATTCGAGCCAGTCCCAACAAATTCCAGCTTTCCCCTCAAAATTTCCGCATTTTGGAAGGAGATTTTTATGAAAATCAGTTTCCGCCAATGGTCCTTTTCAAGTTCTTGGAGCAAGTTTTCGAGGTTAGTGCACTTCATTTTCTCCATTTTGCTATGTTAGAGCTCAAAAGTAGTTGAGATGGTGTAAGGGAAGAAAATAGTTCTCAAGAATAACGGCCAGAGCAAGGAGATCCCTTATGATCAAGATAGATTTGCCAATGAAAAGTCATTCCAAAATTATATAAGAGATGTCAAGAAGAAAACTCTCGTACTAGAAAGGGGTATGGAAATCATGCATGACAGCCAAATCAAAGAAAGGAGTGGGAACTCCTCTTCAGTCAACCCTCTGGTAGTAGTGTTCAAATAGAGAGAGAATTTTATGCAAATCTAAGTCAACCTCCACACACTTTGATTACTGTCAGAGGCAAGATACTTAAGTTTTCAAAGGGAACAACAAACAGACATTTCAGACTCCCAATTCTTGAAGAATAAGAGTTCTCTACTTTGGAGAATACGGTGGAACCAGAAGAAATATCCAATTTTCTGTGCCCCAGAGGAACAAAATGGAAAATGGAAGAAAATGAGTATAAGTCATTTCCCAAGAAGGATTTGAGAAAGGAAGCAACGTTTTGGCTATACTTTGTGTGTGGAAGACTTAATCCAAACATGCACTACTCCTCGATCACAAAAACAAGGGTATATGCAATCATGAAAGGAAAACATTTTGATGTGGGCCGAGAAATTGAAAAGACAATATTTGAGGCAGTAACCAATTTGAGGCTTAGCTTCTGCTTCCCTTATCTGAGTACAGAATAGTCTACCAGGGCAGGGGTAAAGATTGATGAGTCTAAAGAAGTCATCTATGCAGGAAGTGCTATTGATGAAGGATTCACGAACAAAATTTACCATGAACTGAAGCCCAAAGCCAAGATCAGACCACCACCCACTTCCAATGTTGAAGAGAAACCTGATTAGATAATTAAATGGCAGAACCAGCATGGGGAGTACATGAGGGAAATGTTTTGTAGAGTGGCTACAATAGTAAATCAGATATCCAACATGCTAGGAGTACCCCCAAGTGGAAATCTCACCATATCCGACAAGGGAGGTAGGGCCCAACAACAGAAACTCTATTGGACATGAGAAGGAATCTATGGAGGAAAGTGAGATCCAGTAGAGTGTGAAGAGAAGTTGAGAGGCATCAATTGTGTATCCCCTAGGAATTGAAGTTAAATTTTGATGTAACCAAAGGTGCGCACAAGTCATTGCTATAGGTTTCTTCGTTACTTTTTATTGTAGGCAGATATAGAATTGACTTGTGTGATGTACTCTCTTTGTATTTTTGAATGAATGAAAAACTTTATCCTTTATAATTACGGTTTTAAATACTTCTCTCTCCTAATAAATTTGTTATAATTCAGTAGCTAGCTATTATCCTCTGAATAAATGTGTTACTGAAGATCTCAGTTTTGCATTGCAAGCACCACACCGAGAGCCCCATGGAGCACAAAGAAGAACCAAATGCAAACACAGCCGGGGAGTTCCTTTTACCCCTTTTATTTTCAATTTTTCAATTCAAACATTGTGGATGAGGTTTCATTTAATTTTGGGGGTAGGGAATAGCATGTGTATCCTTAAGTGATTCTATTCTATCTTACATGACTTAACTTAGGTCAATATGAAGTGAAGACTCTTCAAAGTGCAATCCTCTTTTATACTATCAAAATTAACTATTCCATTTGATGGTCATGAGTTTTATGGTTGTATGAAAGAATTGAACAATCCTCCAAAATGTTTTATAAGCTATTTCATTAGTGTTGGGTTTGTGGATTAAATGGTGATATGAACTTAGTCTTTACTCTTTGATACCTCATTAGCTTAATTTGGGTTTTAACTTTCTTCTTGGATGACCCATCATTCAAATTGCATTTCTGAAGCAGGTTTGAGTTGAAACTCCCAAGAAGCAAAGAGTGAAACCAATTTGAGGGTAGCAAGAAAAAAAAACAAAAACAACATGCTTGCAAAACAATTTCTGTACATAGAATCAGTCAACCATAAAAAATAAGATTGTGCCAATGCTATAAAGGCATTCAATTCTCAAATAAGGGGTGATGTGAAAAATTGGCAGGCAAATGGCAAAGGCATAAGTTTGGGGTAATAGCTTTCTATTGATAGGGGAACTTCATCTAACCCAATCTAGTTAAGTTGTGCATGCTGAATGACTAAAATTTCAAGGGTGAATTTTTAAGTTACCCTGATCCCTAGCCCCATTACAACCGAGAAAAGTCCTAAAGATTTTAGGATCACCTCTCTCTACGATTCGTGGAGAGAGGATTTTGAAATTAGCTCATGAATCTTAGTAGTGAATTCGTAAGTGCAAGGAAAGAGGACTGAAGGAAAGTACATCTAATGAGAGAAAATAGAGAATTAATTAATTTGTGGTGCAAAATAAATCTGTTTAGGTGAGTGAACACTCTTAAGAAGACCATTGAATAAAAGAACCATCAGTTGGAATTTTAATTTTTCTTCTGTAAATTTGAAATGCATGAGTACTGATCACATTTTGATCAGCAACATTGAATGAATGGCTTTCTGTATTAAGGCATTCGCTCCAAGATGAACAAACACATAAGTTTGGGGTTATTTGGTTAGTGGAAAATATGCTGCATTTTTATGCCATGGTTCATGTCGAGTTGAGTTCATTCTTACTTACTTTTGATTTTCATCTGTAGATTCATGTTCCAAAACGATGAAAACACCATGTGAAGGAGGAAGGAGCACAATTGTGCAATTCTAGGCTAAAAACACCCTATTTTAGAGCAGGATAGAAGCCGGCGACAAGGTCGAACCCATGGCATCAGACTATCTATAGCAGAAGCAGAATGGTTGACGCCACATGATACTAGAATCAAAGCCATGGCATAGCCTGAATGAGATCCACGAGCGAGGAAATTGACTAACTGTTGAGAGCCGTGATGCCCGAATCAGCCCAGGGGATCTAGGAGAAGAAATGCTTTTCTGCGTTGAGCACCTCAGTGCCCGAACTCATTGTGGGGGCGATCATCTTTGTACATCAGCGCCTCAGTGCTCAGACTCAGTGTAGAGTGCTGGAGGCACGGAAGGAGCGCAAATTACGATGCCACAGGATCGCACGGCGCCACTTGGCGCTGGATCACTTAGGGAACAAAAAAATAGGGGAATCTTTCATACTCTCCTATAAATTGGCATTATACACTTTGGGCATGATGCCTCCTTTCCCTAGAGGGTGTTCAAGCTTTGAAAGAAGGAAGAAACACATTTGAGGATCAAAGGAAGGAAGAAGAAGTGGATTAGGAGTTGAAGGAAGGTTTGTCTTCCTCTTTTATCTTCGTATTTCAATCTATTGTGTGTTGCTTAGCTACTATGCCTTGTATGATTTCGTATTAGGATCTTTCCCTAATCATTACTATGTCTAGCTAAGTACCCTTAGGAGGGTTTGTGTTGTAATGTGATATTTATTTCGGATTCATGCAAATTTCAGTTTATATTTGTGTAATCAATCTTTTATTTAGTGTGGTTGACATTATGAAAAGATTTGTGCACAAGGGGATTGACGACCTCCAATTGTAAATATGATGTCCCCATTGAGACCGAGAGTGTATACTGGGATAGACACCCTTCAACCTGTATGCAATCCCCAAATCAACTGTGTTCTATCAGTGAGGGGTGAGGAGTGTGCCGGTGGAATTTGAGAGAATCGTCCGGACACTTGTGGTTGTGTTGGCAGCGGTGATGGGCCTTTGGTTTAGACCCTTGACCTCGAGAACAATAGGGCTGAGGGAGACACGGTCGTAGCGCCTTGAGAGAGGGCTACACATACTGAATTCTAGATCCGCTAAATAGTTAAGGAATTACACACCCAACTGAAATTGCTTGAATCCCCCAATTATCACATGAATTCACATCCGTCCGACACCAATTTTTTGAGTTTCTATTCGCATGTGCTTGTATCACTCTAGCCAGACTCTGTATTTAGTAAATTAGTATCTTTTGTAGTTTATACAATTAGGTAATTGTGAAAATTCTCATTAATTATGGTAGTTAGATACAGTTGTGAGAACTATCAATGTTAGAAGTAGTAGTAGTCCATATGGGATCGATCTTAACTCTTCCAATATATTACTTGGTGCGACATGTGTGTTTGTGTACGGGCGATTTATTATGTAGTCGTTTGCGCCTAACCACACACCAGCCCTTACTCAAAATCCTCACGGTAGGCATTGTGAAGGCGCCGAACAGTGGTGCATCAAAATGCTGTGGCGCAATAATTTCTCTTGTTTTATTTTTTTTTTACTTCTAGATAATATTGTGGCCTTTTGCACTTATTCACTTGAACTTCCTGGTTATTTTTTATCTATATTCAAAGGTGTATTTACCTCTAGGGACGATTGTCCATTTTATTCTAGCCATATAGCTGCTTTTCTCCACCAGGGTCAAAGGAATATTTGAGCCACTTCTTGTCATTCATTTCTTTGTTGCTCAAATTTCTACCAGGTGACTCTTGGTGAAAGTGACCAAGGTGAACATTTGGATTGAAAACATCGATCCTTGAGGTATTAACCAAATGTGCAACCTTTCCCTCGGCTATTCCTAACAATCTTCTCAATTCATTAGCTGAGTTGTGAGGCTGAAATGGCAAGGTAAATAGATCCAGATGATCTAAGTTTTTCCACCCTTGTTTTTTCTGGAATTAGTTCTTGGGTTGGTATACTTACTATTTCACCCATGGAATTAAGGCTATTATCCTCTGATATTTTTTTATTCTCCTTATCCACATGTAGATATACCTCTTCTTGTTGGTTTCCACTATTTTCCTCCTGTACCAATGCTGGTCTATTTAATTCTTCAGTGGTGTTTCCACCAGCATATTCTTGTTGACTTTCATTGACCAGGGTTCTCCGTTGCCTCTATCAGCTGCTTCAGCTGCAGCTATCATTTTAATATAAGTGAGTCTGCATTCTATCAAAAGAATTTTGACTATCTATTAAACAATGGATGAGGGTCTCTTGTACATCTGGGGAACACTAGGAGAATTCGGCTTCCAACCAGGACTTGTCCAATTCAACAGTCTCTAAAGTTGTGCACCACTCAGCACTGGTGCTACATCCTTCCCCTGTTTGCGTTATACACTAGTAGAAAACTGGCTTTTAGGGGTGGTTTAAAATCAGTCCCTAATGAGCCAAAACCAGTCGCTATTCTCATTAGAGGCGGTCCAGCAGCCATCGCAAATAAGAGGGTTGCTATTACGATTTAGAGACGGCAAAGACCGTCACTAATAAAAAAACACCGTCCCTATTACAGGAAAACAATAGGGACAGCATTCCACCGTCGTTGATAAAAAATATTAATAGGGGCGGTTTAGTGCCATCCCTGATGATGTTTTTAGAGGCAGTCTCCAATAGCGTCCTTAAAACTTTATAGTGGCGGTCTCCGATAGGGTCCTTAAAACTTTTTAGTGGCCGTCTCCGACAACGTCCTTAAAACTTTTTAGGGGTGGATCATTCAATGGCCCTAATAATCATGGTTTCCGATTTAATATTAGCGGCAGTCAACAAAAACAGTCCGTAAAACGTATTAGGCGTTGTCCTTTCATCCACCTCTAAAAATAATGATTTTCCGTTTAATTTTAGGGGCGGCATCACAACCGCCTCTAATACGTTTATTTTTTTTTTTACAAAAATATTTTCAATGGCAAACATCTGTACTTGACACTTCACATTAATTATATTGCTATTGAATGCCATACAATGTAACCAATTCACCATTCTCCATTCCCTAAAGCAAAATGAAGACATTGAAATAATCACCAAAAACATTGATTCTCCATAATCAATTCAAAAGTTCACAAAAAATATTTAAAATATCATTTCTTCATAATATTTTGTTAAGTTCACAAAAAAATCTAAATGGCATTAACTGAAAAATCCTTCGTCTATGTATGAAACCTGCACCGCCATCCATAAAACTAGATCACTCTATCACTGAAAGAAATCGTCATCGCTATCCTGTGCACCTGCAGAAGTTTAGAAAAAAATTCTCTAAGTGTGGAAAACCTACATTGTCGAGCATATAACTAAGCACCCAATCACTCATAGGCTTCCTCATCGCTATCTTGTGCACCTGCAATGAATGTAATGAAACTTAATGGAGGAAAAATTAAAATGAATCTACGTACGTAATTGAGTAGTTTAAAGAAGTAAAACCTGAGGTTGTGGGAGTGGTTGAATTGCGCTCAGACCTAATTTGATGCATAAAATTCTCAAATGATTGCATTCGAGTCATAAGTATTTCATTGATTTCCCTTTGTCTTGACGACTCCTCTGCAGCTTCGAGCTTTGATCTCATTGCATCCATTTGTGCAGAATTAACAGAAGAGCCACTCCTACCTCTTGTGTAACCAAGCCCAATACCTCTCTCGTATCCACCGTGATGGCCTCCAAAAACCTCATCTAAGACAAGAGTAAGACGTTGAGGGTCCTTGCTCTCCATAATCTGTTGTTCAACAACCTTATCCCCTACAACGTTCTACAATAAAAATAAAATTGAAGTTTAAGTTCATATTGTAACCAATAATAAAACAAACAAATTCAAACTTGAAATTACTTACACAATATCGTGCTGTTATCTCATTTGGATAATCCCCATCTTTGGTAGTATGGGCCCCCAAGTACGCGTTCACCATTCCAAAGGCTATCCCTTTCTCTTTTCGCTATTTTGATTATTTTGAAGTTAAACATTTTTCAAAAAAAAATGACAAGTGGAGAGAGTTAATATTGAAATACCTCTTTCTCATAATAACGAGCTAAGGGCATTGTCCCAAGTGTGTGAGTAGTCTTTTGACACATTCTATTCTTCTTATTTCTTTCTGACATTTCGGCCACATGTTTTTGTTTCCAGTAATGTATAAGTTCTTTCCAAGAGTCATCTGTGAGTGTCGAAGTGGGATTATACTTGAGCTCTTCCTCAGTCTTCCCTTCGAAGTATTTTTTTCTAAAGTTACACCGATTGTTCCTTATAATTTTTTGGACGACAGGCACAAGTGTTGCCTTCGTAACTTCATCATCAAGTGGCTGATCTTTGGAATTCTTAAATTCGTACTTTTCTTGTATGAAATAGTTGGACATCTATAACTAATTTATAACTTGAACATGTTAAATAAAGAATTATAGGGGTTATTGACATACCTTGATGTGTTCAAACCAATTGTCGAATTCACCGTTAACATACTCAGACCATTGCTTGTGAAGGGGAAAAAATTCCTCCAAACGCACTTCTGAGCCAATTAATCTAACCAACGCCTTCTGTCTATCTGAAGTTAATTGTCGGTTTTCAATCTTTATTGTCCATTTTCCTTCATTTTCTCTGGGCGCAAGATTGATTGCCCGAGTCGGACCTCTCGCTCTACGCCGCTTTGACGGCTCCTGATCCATCGGTTCTTCTACTTCTTCATGTTCAATGGGGAGGGGTTCTTGATCTCTCGGTTCTTGTGTTTCCTCATCCTCAAAGGGGAGGGGATCCTGATCCTCCATTTCTTGTGTTTCTTCATTCTCAAAGGGGAGGGGATCCTGATCCTCTGGTTCTTGTGCTTCTTCATCCTGAAAGGGGAGGGGATCCCGATCCTCCGGTTCTTGTGTTTCCTCATCCTCAAAGGGGACGAGACCGTCATCAATCGGCTCTTGTGTTTCATCATCTTCATAGGGGAGGGGATCTCTCAGTGTCGTTCGTAAAGATCCTAAAACAAAGGGAATAGAAATACCATGTAACATGTATATAAATCTGTACAAGTTAGGAGTGGAATAAATAAAGTTGCATATATACCTCCATTAGACTCTTCAGGAGATTGATAACTTGGGTAGAATATTCTAATGTCAGGAATCTGTGAAGGGCCTAGAACAAAGAAAATAAAAATATTATGCAACACGTATAAAATTCTATACAACTTAGAAATGGAATAATTAATTTTATACCTACATCAGAGTCCTCTGGAGATTGATAACTAGCGAACAATGCTCTGAATTTAGAAGCCTCTGAATTTAGGAACCAGTCTTAATGTTACATGTAAGAGAAGCTTTATACCCCTTTGTACTCCAGCCAGACAACATACCGTATGCAGGAAAGTCAGATTTGGTCCACATTACCGCTGCTCGCATCTGGAAGAATGATCTAGAGTCAGCATCATATGTCTTCACACCCACCTCCCATAAGACCTTCAACTCATCAATTAATGGCTGTAAGTAAACAATAACTGGCCCTGTACAACGGCTCGAACCGGTTCTAATTTTAAATGGACTGAAACCATCACTGGCCAGCCCGAGTCTTATATTCCGTGGATCACTACTGAAATTGGTATGTAGAGCATCAAAGTGTTTCCATGCAACAGAGTCCCTAGGGTGGATCATCTTCCCTTCTTCAATTGCAAGATACGATCGATGCCATGTCATAAATGAGGAAGTCTTCTTTGACATAAACATCCGTTGCAACCTCGGAACTAAAGGGAAATGTCTAAGGATCTTAGCTGCTTTGTCACCTTTTCCAGGTTTCCCTCTCTTCTTCTCTTTCCATCGAGAGGTATAGCATCTTGGGCAACTGTCTAAATCTTTGAATTCATTTCTGAACAGGATACAGTCATTAGGGCATGCATGAATTTTCTTATAGCCCATCCCTAGGCCACTCATCATTTTTTTTGCTTCATACCAATCTCGTGGAAGAGTATTATCTAGAGGAAGAACGTCTTTAAGAAGTGAAAAAGATTTGATAATGACTTATTACTCCATTTGTTCAAACACTTTAGCTGAAATAATTGGACCATGAAGGATAACTTAGAGTATCTTTCACAACCTTCATACAGTGGTTTTTTGGCCTCCTCCATCAACTCTTCAAATCTTCGTATTTCCTCGTCTTCAACCTCATCATCCATATTATCAAACACAGCTTCTCGCATAAAAGCATCGTTCAACATCATGGACATCTCTGCCACATGACCCACATTCATTGGAACATTTCCTTGTTGTCGTTCAGTTCTTTCCCCATGGTGATGCCAAAATGTATACTGTCTGACGAAACCTTCTCTAAGGATGTGGTACTTGATAGTCTCACAATCCCTGTAATGTATATTCTCACATCTAACACATGGACATAGCATACGCCCATTGCTCTGAATTCCAGCTACAAAAATAGGATGGCACCGATCGTGCTTGTTGGTGTCCTCGTACATCCATTTTTTTTTATTGAGATAGTCCATCTACTCACTTTAAACAATGACAGACTACATAAAACAAAAACAAAAATAAGAAAAAAAAGATGATCAGTACTAAGTTTATGGTTTAGGGGTTTAGGGGTTTAGGGGTTTAGGGGTCAGTATTTAGGGTTTAGGGGTCAGTATTTAGGGTTTAGGGGTTAGGGATTTAGGGTTTGGGATTTGGGGTTCCTAGGTTTGGGGTTCCTACGTTTGGGGTTCCCACATTTGGGGCTCCTAGGTTTGTTGTTCACACAAACATATATTGAGATACTGTAACCAGACTCTCATTTACGACATAGTATAAATCATGGATTGTTAATCTAGTCAAATAAGAGAGAAATGCAAGCATTTTTGAAGAAGTAAAGCATTTTTCATTCCAACATTCTTAAATCAAAACAGTTAAATCCACTCTAACTTACATTTATATGCCAACAAATAAGAGATACTGTGGAATGTGGACAAAATTCTTTATAATACCAGATCTAGAATCAAATATACCTCCAAAATAAGAGTTAATTATGTATATCTACCACATATTTTTGTAAAGTTAATATACGTACACCAATTTCTCGAATCTACTAAGATGTAATTCAACAAAAAAATTATGTAACAACATTAAACAGTCAAGGGAAAAATTGACAAGCAAAAGTATATGATTAACAATTGATAACTCTTTCATTTTCTTCTTGCATGTAGTGCTAAAATAGATTACAAGAGGAAATATAGTTTCAAATATAATATGCTTCTCTTTTCTTATCAAGGTATTCAAAAGAGTTAATTATAATATATGAGCACCTATTCTATTCCTTTACTTCTTTATATCACACTGATTTTTGTGGTATTCAATTCCTTAGTATTAAAACCAAAACCAGGTCAATCCAAAGAGAAAAAGGAAAGAAAAGAAAAATGCTTCCCTCACCTGATCTCCTCTCACACCAGTCAATCCTCAAAGTCAAACTGAGAAAGAAAAAACGAGAAGAGGAGAAGAGGAAGAGGATACAGTTGTCAAACCTCAAAGTCAAATTGAAAAAGAAAAAGCGAGAAGATAAGGAGAAGAGGAGGAGGACACACAAGAAAGAGAAGAAAAAGAAGATGCCGAAGGGGACAGCTACCTAGGTAAGTGATTAATTAATCGGGAAAAGCTAACATAGCAGTAATACTAATAAGTCTTAACTATATTTTAATATTAATTCCTTCAATAAAAAACAATATGAAGCTAACAGTACAATGATGCCAAGATTCTGAATGAATTAATGTCAAAAGGGCGAAGATTAATCTACCTGTTGTTGCTGCCGAGCGATGGGGAACGTGGGATCTCTCAGCCGAGCTTCTTACGGGTGCTTTGCAATGAGTTTGAAGATATTTTCCTATGAGAAGCAGGAGTTTGCAAGAAAAAACTTTTTACGAGAAGCTGAAGCGCGCGGGAGATGGGAGACGGGAGACAGAGATGGGAGACCGGAGACTATAGGTTAATTAAGGGGTGGGGTTTACAATCTTTACGTTTAAGGCGGGCGGGAGAAGCGAGCGGGAAACAAAATAAAATTAAATTTTTATTAGAGACGGTTTAGGATTTTAAAACATAATAAAACGAGCTTTTTGCGCTGGTTGGCTAATAATCAAATAATTAGGGATGGGCTTTAGACCATCCGCCTCTAAAGAATCTTTTTAGGGATGGTTATGGTCATAACCCATCCCTAAAAGCCAGTTTTCTACTAGTGATACATCGGTTTTGATCAAATATAATAGGGTAAAACCAGAAAGGGTAATCTGATTCTATTGCAGCACATGCCCACAGATCGAATATAATATGGGGTGAATGGCTGATATCAAATGAACTTGAGTAAGAAAATTCATTCATACTCCTCTTCATAAATGGGTGTAGTCCTTCCTAATACCATTTTCCACTGTTGTTGCTGCCACACACGAATTCCGAATTAACTCCAACAATTCCACTTGCCACTTCTTTATATATTTGTTTGTTACTAAGAAGCTATGTTTTTAATTGTTCTTCTACTTATGTTTCTAAACTACCAAAACTTCCTAGTCTCAGGGGGCATATGCTCAAACAGCTCGTGCACCAAAATACTAGCAATAGAGTTAGAGTAATAAACTATGTTAGCACACCAAATCAATCAAATAAATTACAGCTCCTACAAAATAAATCCTTGATAATCCTAATACAAGATAAATCTAGACTACAGTATTAAGGATAGTTGTCAATATCACTCAAAATTCCCAGGCAGCAGTCACAAAAACTTGACAAGGGTATGCGTGTTGCAGCAAATAAGTCTAAGACTCAGTGGTCAGCAATGGAAAAAATAGTAGAGATACAAAATAACATTGCCCCAGCTTTGCATAAGTACACGCATCGTCAAGCAATAAAGTTCAGGAGAGTCCAGGTCGAACCAACAGAGAGCTGAATGAACTACCGAGCTTACCTTAATTCGTATGTCTAGATCCCAGTTAATTTGAAGTAGAGTTGTCAAGTCTACTTTAAACATCTGCTAAGGTAGGAGAGACAAAGAGGAAAATGAACTAGGAGATTTAATAGCCGGAAGGAAAGGAGGGTTAGATCTATGTGTTATTCATCTTTAATCCAATTGTTGTCTCAAGAGTGTTCTAATCACCAGCGGATCCTGGGGTAAACGTATGTCTAACCATCAGTCACTCACATTACAACCGTGCCATTATTCTTAGCTCAGGTGTCATACATTGCCCCGATATTTAGGATGCCCAACCCTTTGCACATATCCCTGCAGAACACGCCAGGTAGTAACTCTCTATACTGATACTAATTCATCACCTTTCCCGCCATATGGAATAAGTGAACAACGATAGGATGTTGGTCTTTAACACACACATTGTGAAGTCCAACATTAGCTACACGTTAGTGACATAATAACTCATGAAATAGGGGAAAATCTAACTATAAACACATAAATACAGCAGATCTACAGCCCCAAAAGGGGTTTAGCAAGTAATTGAAGTAAAAAGGGACGAAGCCCACATTATGTTCATCAGATCCATGTCCAACACAAAAAATAACAGATATGTATGATAAAAATAAGAGGAGAGATAGCTTCCCCAAGGTGAGACCCAGAAATGTCACGATCTCTCCTTCCCTTGCCAAGGCGCTAATTCTTTTTTCCCTCAGCTTCTAAGAAGATGTACTGAAGTATCTTCCTCTCCAGAGAGTTCCCTTGGACTCCTCAAACCAGCCCAAGGAGATACAAAACCCTCGTCACAGGCCTGGTCATCCCTTCCTGAAATTTCTTCTGAATGACTGAATCGCTCTACACTCTAACTCCTAAGCTCTCCGGCTACCTTCTCCTCACTACTAACTCTGTAACTCTAAGAACAGAGCTCACTAATTTGAACTTCTTTATTTTGACAGATTACAAATAACAACCCCTTTGCAAGTTCCAATTCCTCTTCTATTTATAGGCAGTTGGAGGTGAACAATGACTATTTCACCATTTTGGACCTGGGCGCAAAAGGCGTCAGGACTAGTGAGCTGTGGCGCAAGGCTATTTTTCCCATCCTTGTGGTATATGTGGATTAGCACCGACTTAATGAGGCTGGGGCCTTGCTCTAGCGCAGGAGCATCAAGGTGCTTGAGGCAGGGGCTTCCATTTGAGGCAGGACCGCTGGCACCATTTATAAATTCTTACGCTTGTGCCCTTTGCTTGTCGCTATGTGGCATGAACCCGCTGTGTAGTTGTGTGGCCTAGATATGTTGTGGTGTGGCCTAGATATGTTGTGGTGTGGAACAGGTGTGTTATGGCATGGATCCTTCTTTAGGCCTATTGGAATGAAAAGTGTGGCACCACAGATGTGCTCTATGAAGTTGTGTGGCACCGGATATGCTGCTTTGGTTGAAACTTAGGCAAATTCTTTTGTTTTTGGGTTATTTTAGCCTGATATTCTCTATGTTAGCACTTCTAGCTTGTTTGGCAAGTTTCCTGCATATTAAAGGCATAATGGCCTTAAAGGAGCCAATTTCAATCGAAATGTATTACAAAGATATTGGTAGATCCTACGAGGAATTGAATGAACAACTGAACTTACCTCAAATTCCTATATCTAGAACCCAAATAATCTATGAGTGGTCAGTTCCTCTCACAATATTTGCTAACTATAAAAATAAAGAGTGTCAAAAGCTACGAGTATTAATTCTGGAAGCTAGAGGGGTGGGTATCTATGTGTTATACATCTTTACTTCGATTACTGCTCAAGCATGTTTCGATCACCATATATCCTGGGGAAAATGTACATGTGTCCGATTGTTTCTTGCATCACAACTCTGTCTTTTTCCTTAACTCAGGCGTCATACAATGCCCTGAGTGTGAGGATGCCTGATCCCTTGCACTCATCCCTACGGACTACATAAGGAAGAACCTTGTAAGTGGTATACCAACTGATCCTCCTTTCAGCCAGTAGGACAAGGGGATCGAGAATGATTCCTTGATAACACCCTTTACAATGTCGAGATCGAGAGTGGTTCCTTGATAACACTCGGATGGTGACCAGCCCCTATATTATCTTGAATTCCAACACTAGCTACACTTGCAGGGACATACTAACGCTTGAACTGAGGACGATCGAAGTAAAGATGCATACGCACTAATATATCCACCCCCCCCCCAACTTCAAAATCTGAGTCGTCGTCAATGTACCTAGAATGGAAGTGAGGTGGGTAAGATAACTCCATGATGATATCGATTGAAATATGTTTGATTGATGTGCTCGAAGTAGTGCATCAGATTATTTCATAAAGTGGTTGGGTGTAAACGACTTTATATAAATTTTCCCATACGCAAGCGTAAGCGTCGCATAGTTGGGCTAAAATGACCCTTATAAAATTTTGCCCCATGTGCAACTGCACGCGTCATACCAACTATTATACTAGACGAGTCCATATCGATCCCACGAGAATTAATCACATACTAGCCAATGAATTGTCTACAACTATATCAAACTACCAAAATTAAAGAGAATTGTCACACTATCTAATTACAATAGTCCTAAGTGATACACGCCCACGCAAGAGGCTAAGTAGATTAGGAGTAGGGGGGTGTGATTTCGTGAAATTAAGGACAGCATTCATTCAATTTAGCTAAGTGTGCACTTCACAACTCGTTAGTGGGTTTGGAATTCCCTATGTGTAACCCTCTTTAGAATCGCTATGACCGTGCCCCCTCCTTAGCCTTATTGTCTTTCGAGGTCACAAGTCTAAATCAAGGTCCCATGAAAGGCTCTCAGCCTATAGCAACCACATGTGTCCGGACAGTTCTTTCGAAGTCCACCAACACACCCCTAACCTGCCCTTGCTGGTCTTGCCGCGATTTAGGGATCACACGTAAGTGGTGGTATCTTTTCATGTAATATTTCAGTCTCAACAAAACGATAACATGAACATGACAAAGGTCGTCAATCTCTTCATGTTAAAGCGCTCCAACTGCTATTCACACTAAATTAAAGATAGATTGCACTTAAACTCAAATATCTAAGATTACAAGAATTCAAAACCCAAAATCATATTACACCACTCACCCCCAAAAGAAGTTGAGCTACATATAACTTGGAATCAAGAAGAACGAAGATAAAATAGTGGCAAAAGACTTCCCTGTTGCCCTTGAGTTTCTCCTTCTTCCTCCTTCAATTCCCAAGTTAACTCAGCTTCACTCCTAATGCAAACTCCACCACAGTGGCATGGAGGCACGATACCCAAAGTGTCGTTATAACGCATATTTATAAGGGAGTCTGGAAGATTGCCCTTTTTTACAGTACCCTTTGTGAAGTGGCCCCATACAACGTGGAGCACCTCCGATGGGGATAGATCCGGGCGCCAAGTGTGGTGCATCACGATTATAAGGTGTCCGTTATGTTGTTCTCTGCATAGGCGATGCCCAGGCGCTGGCTTCTGTCACTGCGGCATAGTACATGCAAGGTCAAGAGCTCGGCGTTCGCTTCTATCGCCCCAGCACTGAACGTGCAAGGGCCAATGCACCGGTGTTGGATCCTGATGCCGAGGCGCTGTGCCCAGAAACGCTCTGCTGCATCTAGCTATCCTGCACTGAGTCTAGCATCGATCCGTTGAACACTTTGTCTTTTTCCCACTGCTCGTACCCCATGTTCACGTGGCGCCGTAGCTTCGAATGTGGCCCCGTGAGGCGTCACGTTCACAGCTTCTCTTCAACGTAGCACCATGACTTTCCATCTGATGCCATGTCGTGCCGCCCTCTATATTGCTCCAAAATGGTGTGTTTTCAAGTCGAAAATATCTGCGTTTTTCTCTTTCCTGTTGGTTTTTGGTGAATATGAAGCACTTTCCTTCATAATCAATACCAAAACTTAGTGAAATTGCAACATAATTATATCAAAACTTGGCCTAAAAATTCAGCATAATTTCCACAAACCAAATACCCCCAAACTTAAATATTTGCTCATCCTTGAGCAATGATCTTTATACAAAGCATTAAGCATTCGATCTTGCTGATCACATTGTGATCAGTAGATCTTGTAAAATTTATTTACAAAAGAAAAAATTAATATTCCAATTGTTCGTGCATTCCTCCTATGGTCTTGTTTAAGAGTGTTTGCTTGCCTAAGAGAGATTTTCTATCTTGCCCCACTTCTTAATCATTACTTTAATGTCTTTCTTTAGGTTCTCTTTCCATCAATCCACATTCTATGCACTTTGAATTTTACTGCTAAAACCCCATAAGCTAATTTCAAAGTCCCCTCTCCACTAATTGTAGAGAAATGATCCTCAGATCTTTTGGACTTTATTAGGTTGTAATGGGGCTAGGGACATGGGTAGGTCAAAAAGGTTAATCATCAAGGTGTAAACCATTCAACAAGCTAGACTTAACCAGATTGATAATTTGAGATACCCTTTTGATATAAAGGTATTCCCCAAAACTTAAACTTTTGCCAATTGGTAGACCACTTTTCATTCCACTTCTTATTTTCAATTCAGAACTCTGTGCAGTGGTTCAGTCGTCTCTTACATGTTAAACTGAATATTTACATTAGTCTTGATTTGCAAGAGCATTTGTTTTTTAATTGTTTCCCCCATTCGCTTTCAATTGTAGATCTTGAGGACTCAACCCCAATCTGTTTTAGTCAAGCAGTTTGAATGGGGTTTCATATAAGAAGAAAGCTTGAAATACAAATTAACTAGATGGGTGAGTAGAAAGTTGGTTTTCTTTGAAAAAACTTCGGTTAAGCATAAGTTTAAAGTTTAGGTTGAACAGGGGAAATTACATGGGAAAGCTTAAGAAAGGCCCAAACAGTCAAAAGATCACCTAAGTCATTTCCTTTTTGAGTCAATTCTCCATTCTCTATCGCCTCTAGTTTCTTTTGAAACTTGTTCTCGTCTTCTTAGAGTAAAATCTAATTGCATAACCACCAATCAAGACACAAACCCAGCATCAATGAGATAATTTAAGTCATAATTAGTGTGTGGCGTGATAAGAAAAGATTTCTAAGGCTTGCTATACTCTCTCATACCAACTATAACACAATGTCCATCAAAGAGAATTCTTAATTACAGTAGAGAGAAAGTGGTACAAGCTATTTCATCATTTCAAATTGATAAAAAAACTTGATCAAGCAAGATAGAACAGAATCACTTACAGCTTAAGGCATGCAACTCCCTTCCCCCAAACTTAAATGAAACATTGTCCACAATATTCAAATTTTAAAATTTAAAACAAAGGGTGGTGAGGAACTCCCTGGGTATGCATGCTGGTGGCTCTTCTTTTCTGCTCCATGGGATTTCTCAGGTTGTGAATGCAATGCAAAACCAAAAAGTTCATTACAGCATTTATTGAAAAGATAAAACTAACTAAGAGAATAATGTCAAAAGATAAATTTAGGAGATAGAATTTTTCTTTCATATGCACACAAGAGCAGCCAATTCAAGAACTTCAAAATATAAGGAGAGTACATCCAATAAGTTCATTACATTATATCCAGAAACATTTCTACACAAAATCTAAGAACTTGTCGCATTCTATCCTAAGAACTTCAAAATATAAGGAGAGTACATCCAAAATAAAACACATCTTCCATGATAACCAATACCAGGTAGGACCTATCAAGAGTCACTTCATGAATGTTCCATGATGGCAATAGGCGGGAACAAACAAAATAAAACCGCATTATGAGTTCTACTTCCTGCATCCTCTTCACAGGATAAGTCAAATATTCTCCCTCTGCTGATTGCACCCACGTTGAAGGTAGCTGCATATGAGGTGTTGCAGTTCATCAGCTGTCACAGAGTTCTTAAAATTCTCCATTCACTCATCTATACATGGCAGACCGAAGTGGGCATTTATGCCCTCCCAATCAATTCTCACAGTTCTCCACCAAACTGTTCAACCCCATTTATAGATATAGTGAATTGCGCGGTGCCGCAACACCGGATCCTTTGTGCAGCACCGGGCCACTTAGAGTTACATTAACCTTTATGCCGACGCTGCGCAGCCACAGCGCCATGCTGCCAAACGATCAAACAAATCTCCTCCATTAAGTGCAGGGGCGCTCCCCCAGCGTGAGGGTGCTGCTGGGTTGAGCACCACAGCGCCGAGCTCCAATGCAAAGGTGTTGGGCATTCCAGTGGCTCGGGGCCCAGAGCGTCAGTGCAGGAGTGCTGGCACGTTTTCAGCTTGTTAGGCTGGGCGTCGTGATACCCAATGACAGTTACATCACCGAAAGAGCGGTGACACAATGCCCAGGGCTTTCCATTGCATCAAGAGTGCGGCGCCAAAATGCCCAACTCTTCCAATGGTGCGAAACTCTTATCCTCGATTTCTTCTTGGCGTTGTGATGTTGTGACCTCTTCTTTTGGGCCGTGCAGCGTCAACTTCTGCACTAATCCATTTTTGGGCTATTTTCTTCATTTCAGCTCTGATTTGCACGAGATTTGTTTCATTGGCAGCCTTTTGGCATTTTCATGATTTCCTACATAAGACAAGCAAAACTAATTAGTCAAGTGGGGTTAAATAGCTAATAAACTTGGCTAGAAAAAGTACAGAACTGAGTGAACAATATACGCCAATCACACCTTGCTTCTTGCTCGTCCTCCATGAAGGAACCTTTCACACAGATTTTAAATGATCTTGTTTACATGCTGAAGATGAAAAATCATTCAAATTAATTAAATAGCTGAAAATTGATGTTGCTCGGCCAACTACCTTTCTAGCTGTTCTTTAGAGACTCACTCATTTACAATCTACCTACCCCACTGCTGATCAAATTTTATGTCCCCCAAACGTGCTCTCACCATCAAACCACAAGCCATGTATTCGAGAAATTGCTCCTACAATTCCGTAAGCCAGGTCATCTTTCTTATCCTCTAGATCAAAGTTCTCATTTATTGTTGTCTTGCCAAATCTTATAGGTTGACCTCTAACCCTGCATACATGACGAGTCACACCATCCAATTCAACTACTTCTACCTCTTGTATGTTGGAGTAAAACTCCATAACATATTGTAAGATTGCAGGTTGTGGGAGTTGACAGAATTTCTCCCAGCCTTTTTCTCGAATAAATATCGTGAACTTTTCCTCATTCTCTTTGAACTGAAAGCCCCTCGCTTGAATAATGTTTCATTCAATTCTGACATTAATTTCTTTTTCAGCAGCAGCATATGAAACATATTTCCATTTTTTCGTACTTCGGGCGCTTTTAAGCCTTGTGTTTGTGAGCGAGAGTCTTGGATCTGACCATTCTAAGTTTAAAAAAGATTCAACAACAAGAGGGAGGAGACTCTCACCTTTGCTTTTTTTACTTTTCTAGGGTGCTCGCTTTTCTCTATGACCTTCAGATTTGCAGTAAACATATTTCCATCTTTCGTACTTTGGGCGCTTTTAAGCCTTGTCTTTGTGAGCGAGTCTTGGATCTGACCATTCTCACTTTAAAAGAGATTCAACAACAAGAGAGAGGAGACTCTCGCCTTTGCTTTTATTACTTTGCTAGGTTGCTCTCTTTTCTCTATGACCTTCAGATTTGCAGTATGCAATTCTAACTCAAGGGTTAGATCTGTACAGGGAGCTTCCTATGCATGTTAGAGAGAGTGAGAATAGGGACCTCAGCATGCTGCGTGCTTGATTCGATGCTGTGGGAGTTCATGGTGTCAGAAGAGAATTCTTTCTCTTTATAACCCTCGCTTTATTGTCCGGCACGCAGTTGACTCACGGTGAGTACTGAGTTAACTCAGCTGAGTTGCGCAACTTACCCCCTCCGATTCTTAGTGCTCTCTCCTTATTTGCCTGTTATTCACAAATGAGACACTATTGGAGTTTAGGTTGATCTATATGACTACCCTAGGCTTAACTCCCTCTAACACAAAATCTACTTCTAACTGGCCTCATCCTTCTTCCATTTCAGTATGTTCTTCCTCTTCCCCTTTGCCTCTTTCCTTGACCTTTTTTCCTTGGTGGCTCCCTTGTTTTGGGGTCATATAGTGGAGTTTAATGGTAGCATGTGAAGGAGTCTTGCTTGATATCTCCCCTGATATTCCAATAACTTTTCCAGGTGAATTACTCTTTCCTACAAAGTTGGCTTTCTAGGAGAGAGAGATCTATGATTTTCCTTTCCTTCCTAAAAACCCTATTAATGAAACCTGCATCAATTAAATTCTTGGGATATAAGACATCCTCCCTTTCTAATATCGTTTCCCCAGCCCTACAACATAGAGCAGTAATTAAGGAAGGAAAGAAATAACTTACTCTCAGTTGTTTAGCAGATTGTGTCATCGTCCATCCATGTTCCTTATCTATGTTGATGGACTTGCCTGTCATTATTGCATAGATCAAATAAGATCTGGCTTTAGTCAAATTGGAGTAATGTGTGGTGGTGTAAAGCTTCGCACTAACAAAATAAAGTCAAACAGTTGCTTCTTTTTTAAGATCTCTCTTTAGAAATGACTTATACTCTAATCCAGTGATTTACCAAGTAGTGCCCTACGCGCACATAACACTTTGAGGGCTCTTGATGCAGCAGCAAGGAGAATTTACTAGTTTTAGTGTGGTTGTTGGGATTACTTAGAATAATTGTTAGTGTGGTTGTTGGATTACTTAGAATACTTGTTAGTGTGGTTTGTGGGGTCTATTTAATACTTATTTTAGTTGGTGATTGATTTCTATTGAGCCTATAAAAGGCTATGACTTATGTAAAACGGGGAGATTTTTGAATGATTATCAAGTTTTTCCCCAAGTTCTCTCTCTATTTCTTCCTTATCTTCTTCTCTTCTCCCTCTTCCCCTCTATTCTTCTTTCCCTCATTTCCCGTCCGGCATCAGCTCTACCTCCTTTTACAAGTCGAATACTTCGTCTGAACAGTTTGGAGTGAAGAAGAATTTATTTATTTTCTGGTTGCTAAACCATACTTCTTTTCCTCATACTATAACGACAGGCTCACCATGAGGAATTAGATTGGCATAGAACTCTCCTACTAGTGGGACACAACCTCCAGCAGGTTGTGTGCAAAAATGTTCCCAGTGTCTTTCTAAGATAGTCCTCTCATAGGTCCCTTCATTAGGATCAATGACATCAACACCTCTCTCTGGATTGAGAGTTTTCAATTCTTTTGAATTCCTTTTACATACCTCTTTTAGGATTCTTTTGAAACGAATGTGAATTGGTCCCAATCTGCTCTGATTGATTTCTTGTCTTCTTCTATGGCCATTAAAGCACTTTTAGTGCACCGAGCAGATTCTGCAAATGGGTGTTACTCCATGTCTGCCCTTACCATGCTTTCAGTTTAGTCCTGTTGATTTTCTTCTGCAGCTGCCTCTTTCTCTCCTTCTTTCTTCCCTTCTTCCTATCTCTTCACCTTCCTCTCTTCTCCTATCTCCCTTCACTAAATTTAACATGGTATCGTGAAAGGGACTTTGATTTCAGAGACTGCTCTGTAAGGTTTTCTGTTCTCTCGCCGTACATCGTCACACGAAAGACGTAACATTCCAAAAGGATTTCCTCAGTTTCCCTCAGTGTGTTATTTCCTATTTTAAGGCAGACATCATAAAGTCGGCTGAAAGGGTTAGTTAAAATTCGGGTAATCTCTTCCGGGTACTATCTCGGGAAGAGTGCTTTCTAGGGTAAATAAGGACTATATGCTTAGTGAGCTCTTTGACTGAATTACCCCTCAAGCATTTCTTGAGCTAAACTGACCATATGTTTTCGCTTTATAATTTGTATAAACCTAACTCAATATTTCAATCGGATGAGGGGCTCGCATACAGAAAAGAGAGGGGAACATTTCATGGAGCCACTTCCTTCCTGTGGTGCTAGCAGTGTGACATTCTGTAGCGCCAGCTTCAGGTACAGTGAGGCCAGTGTCATTAACATATTTTTCCCCACTAACTGGGTTATCCTAACGACTCTTCTATTATTGCACATTATGTAACAAAATTTTGCAAAGGTTGGGTTACCTCCCAAACATTATGTAACAAAAGTTTGCAAAGGTTGGGTTACCTCCCAAAAAGGACCAAATTTATAGTCTATGGTAAGATTATTTCTTCAAACACCTCAACCTGGGTCCAATGAATTGGACGACCAGTTTTTCCCACTTGTACCATGACCACTATATGTAAATACAGCACTGCAGGGAATTATTTCCATCCCTTTAATTTTCGTTTTTTGGTTCTGTATCACTGGGTAGAGGTCCAGTTCTAGGTGATCTGGTGTTCATTGTCTAAGCTAGCTGCCCCCATTTGGTTTTCAAGATTTTCATGATGGCAACATATCTTTGCATGAACTGCATCACTAGATCTTCAATTTTTTGTTTCTTCTCAGCTTAATATGGTGACTGAGATTGCTGTTGGTTGCTATAGCTTGGTGGGTTTCTATTTACAGGGGGAGCATTGTCAACGTTCTTCCAAAGAAAATTTGCAAGATTTCTCCACCCTTGGTTATAGGTGTTTTATGGGTTGTTCTGGCCCATTTTGTTACCTGCACAATTGACAGTTTCGATCGAGGATGGACACACTTCAGTGTTGTGGCCTACTCCCCCACAGATCTTGCACTCTGTGAAAGGACAAGTGGCTGAAAGGATTTGTAAGGATTCTACTTTATTAAATTAAGTCTACTAGCTGTGCCAAAATGGTTGTGGAAGTAATTACTTCATACATGCCAACAGGTTTCTCACCACCCCTCTCTCAGAATGCCATTATTCATTGTTAGAAGCTATGTTCTCTATGACCTCATGGGCTTCTTCAAAGGAATTGTTCATTAATGCACCCCTGCCGGCAGCATCAATAATAGTTCTCAATTGGGGCTGCAGGCCATTGTAGAATGTATCTGCTTGCATCCATTTAGGGAGAACATGGTGTGGACACTTCCTAAGAAGCTCCTTAAAACCGTCCCACGCCTCATAGAGGGTTTAACTCTCATGTTGTCTAAAGGAAGCAATATCATTTCTCAGGTTGGCAGTCTTGGCTGGAAGAAAGTACTTGGCCGTGAATTTTTGGGGTAGATTGGGAACAGCCTAAACCTTATAGCATCTTCCCACATCCATTGTGTTTGAAAGTGCACAAATTTGTATGAAATCAGATATATGAGAATTGGGGTCCTCATTTGAGAGACCACTGAATTTTACTGAACTCTGAATCATTTGTATAATTGAGAACTTGATTTCAAATGTATTAGACTGGATGGCTAGCCTCCGGTTGATAGAATGGAGTCCCTCAACTTGAGGAACAGCAAAATCCATGAGCATCCGTTATCATTTCATCTGCCATGTTCTCAGCAAGAGAAGTAGAAGATATTCTTCTTTGCTTGCACAATCTGCTTAACATTCTTTCAATCTCAGGGTCTAGGGGAAGTTATGCTAATCCTCTCTCTTCTTGCATAAACTGAGCTTTGATCTGGGGATCTTAGATCACATGTTCCTAACTATACTAACTAAAAGAAAACAGTAGTACAAAAGAATTAAAAACATGCACAAGTCATAAAACAAAACAGGCATAGGCACCAAAAAACTAAAATTCTACAAACAGAAATGAATCCTAGATATGTCTAGACTACAGGATTAAGGGTTATTGTCAATATCACACAAAATTCTCCGGCAATGGCACCAAAAACATGAGTAGGGTGTGTAGTAGCAATTAAGCTAAAATATCTAGAACCCAAATATACAATCAGAATTGCCCCAGCTGTGCATGTGCACACATCGTTGAGTAATAAGTCTCCGGTAAGACCAAGTCGATCCCCATACGGAATTGAATGAACTACTGAACTTACCCAAATTCCTATATCTAAAACCCAAATAATCAGAGAAAGAATTGTCACTTCCTCTCGGAATATTTGCTAACTACGAGAATAGAGAGATTCGAAATCTAAAAGTATTAATTCCGGAAGTGTGAGGAGTGTGTGACTGGGGTATGTGCGTTTCAGCAAATAAGTCTAAGACTCAGTTCACAGCAATCCCTAAAGTAACAGAGACGCAAACAACATTGCGCCAACATTGCGCAAGCACACGCATCGTCAAGTAATAAAGTTCTGGAGAGTCCAGGTCAATTCCACGAAGAACTGAATTAACAACTGATTTTACCCTTAAATCTTATATCTAGATCCTAGATAATTTTTAGTAGATGTCCGACCTTTGTGCACAGCCCTACGGACCACACCAGGTAGTAACTCTCTATACGGACACTAACTCATCACCTTTCTTACCATTAGGAATAAGTGAACTGACTCAAGCTAATGCCTGTCTACTACCCTCTACCCTTTCGAGATCAAGAGTAGTTCCTTGATAACGATGGATGTTAATCATTCACCCACACGTTGTGTAAGTCCAACCTTAACTGCATTAGTGACAAAATAACGCTCGAAACAGGGAACAATCAAACTATAATCACATAAATACAGCAGATCTACACCCCCTCAAGGGGTCTAGCTATACATTGAAGTAAAAATGGACGAATCTCTCATTATATTAATCAGATATATGCCTAACACAAACAATAACAGATATGTACAATAAAATTAAGAAGAGAGATAGCTTCCCAAAGTGAGACCCGGAAATGTCATAATCTCTCCTTCCCTTGCCAAGGCGTTGATTTTCTTCTTCCTCTACTACTAAGTTGATGCACCGAAGTGTTTTCCTCTCAAGAGAGTTCCCTTGGACTACTCACACAAGCTCAAGAAGATACACAGACCCCTGTCACCGGCCCTGTCTCCCCTTCCTGAAATCTCTACGGAATGTCGAAATTGCTCTACTCTCTAACTCCTAAGCTCTTCGGCTTCCTTCTCCTCTCTACTAACTCTGCAACACTAACCAGAGAGCTCACAACTGTGAACTTCTCTACTTTGACAGATTACAAATGACAACCCCTTTGCAAGTTCCAATTCCTCTTCAATTTATAGGCAGTTGGAGGTGTACAATGATTGTTTCACCCTTTTGGAGCTTGGCACCAATGGTGTCGGACATGTGAGCTGTAGCGCCATGCAATTTTTCGGTCCGTGTGGCATGCGCGGATCAGCACAGAATTAATGAGGCCGGAGCCTCCTCTAACAGAAGGGCTTCAAGGTGTTTGAGTTTGGGGTTCCCGTTTGAGGCACAAGGACTGACTCCATTTATAAATTCTGATGTTTGTGCCCTTTGCCAGTCGCTACGTGGCACGAACCCACTCTGTTGTGGTGTGGCCCTGATATTTTGCGGTGTGACACAGGTTTGTTGTGGTGTGGATCCTTCTTTAGGTATACTGGAATGCTAAGTGTGGAGCCACGGCTCCGCTCTATGAACTCATGTGCCGCTGGCTATGGTGCTTTTTATGGTTGAAACTTAGGCAAATTCTTGTGTTTTTGAGCTCTTTTAGCCTGATATTCTCTATGTTAGCTCTTCGGGCATGTTTAGTAAATATCCTGCATATTAAAGGCCTAGTGGGCTTAAACGGGTCAATTTCAGTCGAAAAGCGTTAAAAACATATGGGTCGATTCCTCAGGGAATTGATGAACTACTAAACTTGTCCCTAATTCCTATATCTAGAACCCAAATAATCTGAGAAAAAGTTGTCAGTTCCTCTCAGAATATTTGCTAACTACGAGAACAGAGAGAGTCAAAAGTTAGGAGTATTAATTCCGGAAGCAAGTAGGGTGTGTATATGTGTTATACATCTTTACTTCAATTACTGCTCAAGGCATGTTTTGATCACCAGTGGATCCTGGGTTAAGCCTACATGTAAAAGACTGTCACTCGCAGTACAACCTTGTCATATTCTTTATCTCAGGTGTCATACAATTCCCTAAGAGTTAGGATGCCAGATCTCTTGCACTCAGCCCTACGGACTACATAAGGTAGGACCTCACAAGTGGTATACCAACTGATCCTCCTTTCCCGCCATTTGGAAAAAGGGAACTTACACTAGCTACAGTCTCTCTACTACCCTCTACTATGTCGAGATCGAGAGGTTGATCAGTCACCCATGTGCTCATGAATTCCAACATTGGGACATACTAACACTTTAACAGAGGACGATTGAACCAAAGATGCATAGACACTAATGATCAACGCCATCCCATATCATGTCTTGAACAAACACAAATGAAAGATATATGAAATATGAACAGTGAAGGGAGATAACTTCTCCAATGTTAGACCCAGAAATATCACGATCTCTCCTTCCCCTACAAGGCGCTGATTTCCCTTCTCCCATTTGTGGCTTCTAAGCAGACACTCCAGAGAATCCTCTTGTCGAAAGAGTTCCCTCAAACTCCTCACACCAGCCCTCAGAGATTACTCCTCATACCAGCCTGTCTCTCCTCTGCGTGAATTCTCTCAGGACTGTCTGAACACTCAAACGTTGTAACTCCTAAGCTTTCTCAACACTCCGAACTTTCTTCCAAGTTCCCCTCCGTCTTCTATTTATAGGCAGCAGTGGGTGAACATAGATTTTTTCACCTTTTGGAGTGTGGTGCCACGGGCGTCAGAATCATGAGCTGTGGTGCTAGGTAAATTTCCTCATCCATGTGGCATGTCCGGACAAGCACTGACTTAATGAGGCAGGATCCTCATTCCAGCACAAGGGCTTCAAGGTGTCTGAGGCAGGGGCAACAGAATGAGGCAAAAGTGTTGGCCTCTTATATAAATTTTAACACTTATGCCCCTTGTCTGTAGCATTGTGGCACGAGTCGTCTGTGCTATGGAAAAGATCCTCCTCTCAGCCTGTCGGAATGCTATATGTGACTCATCGTGTGGTGCCAGCTCTGCAATTTTTATTGGAACGTAGACAAAATCATTTGGATTTAGGTTCTTTGAGCCAGTTTTCTCTATCTTCTCTCTTTGGGCATGTTTGGTGAATGTCCTGCATTAAAACAGTAAAATGGGCTCAAACTAGCATAACTCAGATGAAAAGCAGTGCAAATACATGGGTAAAAACTGACATGAATTTAATTAATCAGGCTCATTTAATAGAAAGGGGTTGACTTCGAAGAAATATTTTCTCCTGTGGTAAAGATTCTTCTATCCGAGTTGTTCTTGGTCTTGCCGCTCGCTTGAATTTAGAAATTGAGTAGTTTGATGTAAAACCTGCATTTCTTCATGGTGATTTAAAAGAAGAAATTTATATGGAGCAACCAGAAGAATATGAAATTAAAGGAAAAGATTTATATTGAAGAAGAGTTTGAAATTATTCAAACAAGCACCTAGACAATGGTACAAGAAGTTTGACTCCTTTATGATGAATAATGGGTTCAAGAGAACTACTTCTTATCATTGCATTTTCACTAAAAAGTTTTCAGATGATGATTATGTAATCCTTCTGCTATATGTTGATGATAAGTTGATTGTTGGCCATAATGCAGAAAAGGTAGACAAGCTGAAAAAGCAGTTTGAGTAAGTCTTTTGCAATGAATGACTTGGGATCGGCAAAACAAATACTTGGCATGAAAATTTTCCGAGACAGAAAAAATGGGAAACTTTGGCTATCTCAAAAATCTTATATTGAAAAGGTTCATTAAATATTTAGCACGAATAAGGTTAAACCAGTTAGTTCTCCACTTGCAAGTCATTTCAAGCACACTACTCAGAAATATCCTACAAGTGAGAAAGTCTCGTATGGGTTTGCTCAAGTCAATTGAACCCAGATTTTTCAGGCACTTAAGATAGTTCCCCAGTTCATGTTATATACTTACGGGTGAAACTTGATCCTGAAAAAAAAAATAAGTGAAGCAGCATAGACCCACAGCGTTGGGATTCCCTTAATTTATTATGAGTATGATAATTTGTTTAGTAATTTTCTAACACTGATTCATAAATTTGCATGATTGGAGGTCAATTGTTGTGTACTTTTAATGATTGTGTAGAGCAAAATTTGATATAGCCTGTTCACTAAAACCTTTTAATTATCGTGTTCGCTTCAGTCAATTAGGGACACTTAGTGAGCCTCACTTGTAAAATGATGGAGGCTATTATCGGTTTTTCAACCACTTCTACCATGGTATATGTCAGTAATTACTCCTTGCACTGAACTCCTAATGAAAATCAAAAATCACGAAGTAGGTCCAATGCCTATATAATAATATAAAATTAATTTATTTTAACCAAACTTTTTTGAAACTATGAAATCCATCAATCTTTTACTTGGTTTCTGAATCATTTAAAATACATTGATAATCAAAACAACGTAAAAGCCAAACCATGAGGAAATAAATCAACCACTACCAAAAGCATTATCTCAAATCCCTAAACGCATATGTTTATTTCACACAACCAACATAAAATAAATCTCAAAAAGTTTTGGGTGGAGAATGAACAAATGTTTTATCTAGTTCACCTGTCTTCCTTCATAACGTACTTGAAAGATGAGAAGTTCGGGGTAATCCTCTGAACCAGTTCAAATATTAGCACTACAGTAAATATGTCCAATAGTTTCTTAGGCCTGAACAATTTAAACAGCTAACCTAACTTGTTGTTGAGATATATGTTGGTACAAGATATACTCGTGCATACCTAATAGAAAAGGTCGACATTAGGCCTAAAGAGTTCAATATACAGTTCTATATCAGCTTGAGTATTTGGCATTAAGGAGGTTGACTCAGTCCCATGAGCCTGAAAAATTCAGACACCTAACTGTCACTCTCTAATGAGCCTCAATGTATACACATCTGAATGTATACTTAAATGCGGAAGTTGACCCAAAAAGCATAAGGTGAGTGCTTACAACTTCACACACAAATATAAGATTTAAAATAAAATTATTTTTCCTTTTATTGAATTTCAAATATTCATATATGTTGTCATAATAATATAATCAATAACAACGAGACCATAAAATAAATATAAAAACTTCCACGAGTTTTCCCACTTTGTCTCATCACATATCCAAGAAAAGAGAACCCCAAATATTCATATATGTTCAGTTTGGAGGTTACAAAAAAACATAAAGTAGAATTGAGAAGCACTACCCAATAATTGCATCAAGTTCCTTTAGCCTATCATGAATTTGGAGGTATTTTGCTTGAATTGTGCTTGCCTTGGAAATACATTTAAGAGCATTTGTGATAGCAATAGTAGAAACATTATTGCAAAATAGCAATACTCCTTACAAGTCACTAAGCGAATTCTTCAAAAAAAAAAAAAAATTCAAAGCTAACTTCTCAAATAGCTTCATTCATAATTACATATTTTGCTTTCGTGGTGGATTGCATTGCACCACTGCGGAATTTCCCCAACGAATAATATATTGTCGTAGATGAAAGCGTTGGCGGCTGCACCCCCAGCGGACACGAATGTTGCACGAGCGGATCTCCTCGTCCGGCGGTTGCAACAGCCAGTGGAAGACACCGCCTCACCATGGCGGCAAGTCGCCGGCGAAATGCTTGTCCGCAGGCAACAACGCAACCCCCGGGGAAAGCTTATCCGCCGACAAGAGTAAAACCACTAGCAGAAAGCTTGTCCACTGGTGACATGGCATCCATCAGCGGAATGCTTGAACCATTATTTTTTAATTTAATAAAATATTTTATTTTTTCTAATTTTCAATATACCTGTTCAATTCATATTCAATATACAATTCAATCTACTTGTTTTAATTCAAAACTAACTGAGATACAAAAATAATTAAACTATAAAAAATAAAATAAAATTCAAGAAAGAATTTTCTAATATTAATATAGTTCAAGGTACACCAAAATGTTTATAATTGAAAGACAAAACAAATGTTTCAAAAAATTTACACCACGTGAATAAGATGTCATACAAAAATTTACATCACTAGTGTAAGATGCCATACAAAAATGATAGTAATAAACAAAGAAAAGAAATCAGCCAAGCGGGTGGTCACTGCTATCTTGGTTTGAAGTTCCTACACATTAATAGAAGTTTAACTATGTTATTGTCATAAATTCGATATTGAAACCGAATCATATTTTGAAAACAATACTAACCCAAAGATGATTGAGCAACAATCATCATGTCAGTTGTAGCATATGTTGCCTCATGAACTTCATGTCTTCCTTTATTGCCTCATCTTGTCTTTCCTTTTCCAATTCTTCACGTAGGGCCACATATTCAGGTGAGTTGGTAGAAGTGAGCAGAGGCACCCCTTCGCAGTTTAACACCAATTCCATCCTCTCCCTCATAACCCCCCATGGTCGCCCCCAAACACCTTATCCAGAATAGGTGTTCATTGGCACCCCTTCGCAGTTTAAATGTTCTTTCAATTTGAATATTAGTTGTAATGAACATGATAAATTACACATAGTTTTGTTCTTTTTTATCTGGATCAGTCTCATCCTTCCTCTAGTGCGATTTGAGGTACACTCTCAAGAAAGCGTAGTTGACGCCTTCGGTTGTACATTGTGAATAATTTGAATGACCATTCTAAGTATTGTAGTTTGAAAACGGAAAATCAATGACAGACAAAATATTAGAACATAAAATTACCTCTTCTTCTAAAAATCGACGAAAGGACTTTGACCCAAGTGTATGTGTTGTCTTCATTAGTTGTTGGTTCACGTTATTCTTCACATCAATTTTGCTTTTTTAACTTTATCTCAATATGTATCGAGTGCATCCCAATTTTCTAAAGTCATATTAGGGATGGGACAATATTTAAGCTGATCTGGATTCTTCCCATCATAGTATTCTTTCTTATATGATGTGTGATTGTCTTATATGATGATATGATTTTTTGATGAACATGCTTTATTACAAGCATGGCTACCTCATCTGTGATTGATTTATCCTTGTCATCAACAAACTTATACTTTTCCTACAAAAAAATAACTTGTTTAACACCTTAAAAAAATTAACTTCCTATGACTTACTTTGATAAGTTTAAACCAGGTTTCAAATTCAAACGTAGGAAGGTCACCACTAGAGATGTAACGGGAAATATAGTTCTGCTCGAACACATGCTCCCATGAGAAATAACAACAAAGTCTACTTGCTAGAAACCATCTGCCCATCTTTAATTGTGATGGTCCATGGACTATCTCACAGAAATGAAGATGCTCTAACCTTCCACTTCACACGCAGATTTTGGGGTTGGGACCCCATGTCATCAGCATCTTCTATCTCTAACCAATCAGGTCTGTGTTTCCATGTCTTCAATGGGGATCATGCCTATCAAAATGCATGTTAGAATGCGCAAAAAAACATTGCATTAAACTATAGTACTAAAAGTTTACCTAAGGACTGGCTCTCACTAGATTGGTAGTCCGGAAAGATCTTTCTAAACTTACGCATACACTCAAATAAAATTAAATAGGTTAAAATTAGATAAACTAACATAAAATAAATTTAGAGAAGATTTATAGTTAGTAATTTGTTCAAGTGCCTATTGCAACATAATCTGATGAATTGAAAGGTGATGAAAAAGTGGCTGATGGTGTGAGAGTCAGGGCTGGTGGAACCGGGGCTCATGGCGTCAAGGATGGTGGAGCCGGGAAGATGGAGCCGGGAAGGTGGAGCCGGGGATGGTGGAGCCGGGACCAATGGAGCCGGGGATGGTGGAGCCGGGGCTGGTGGAGCCAGGGACTAGTGGTGGAGCCGGGATGGTGGAGCCGGGGATGGTGGAGCCGGGACTAGTGGAGCCAGGGCTGGTGTAGCCGAGGCTGGTGGAATGGGTGCCAATGAAAGGGGACAGAAGAAGATGTCATCGCCCGTGGATGTTTGGGCCTTCTTCATATAGCAAGTGATGACGAAACGATCTTCCTTGGTCTTACCCTGCATAAAAAAAATAGCAAGAAAATGATGAAACACAATAACAATGACAAACCATCTAAACCTACATTATGTTACATTTTAAGTCCGAACTAATAATCCTTACTAGGGCAGCAGCTCTATCTCTCACTCTCTATCTCTATAGAATCAAGACCAGCCTCTCTATCTCTCACTCTCTCTATCTCTAAATCTCTCTATGGCATAAAACTTACCCTAGAAGGGAGGAGCAAATATTAAAAAAAATAACTCAAAATGGTCTTGTATTGCTTATAGCAAAATCAATCCAAAGCAATTGTTCAGAAAACGACAGTACAGCTGTAAAAATCAATTACAACATTAATTAAATAAACACACCAGAAGTACAATAACATCTCAATTGCAGAGCGAAATCCAACAAATAGTACGGCAGTACAGCTGAAGCATACAATAATCTGAGATTATAAAAATAGTACAGCAGTACTACAATAATCTGATACATGAAGCGTAATCCAATAAACAAATAACCCAATCAATTACCATATTAATTCCAACACACGTATAGTCCAATCATAAATCTCAGTAAACAAAATAACCCATTCAATATTTTGAAAAAGCAAAGTAGCAAGAAAACATCTAAAACAGATGCACATAACTGTAGTTGTAGCAAGGAACTACCTGCGACGGCAACAACGCGGAGAAGGTCAAATGCGAAGAAGGTCGAATGGGGATAAGGTCGAACGCGTGAAGGCCGGAGAAGTTGGCCGCGAGATGGCCAGAGGAGATTGAGAGTAAAGAAGGGGTTTCGTCGGAGGACAGAACTCCGTGAGGGCTAGAGGCAAGAGGAGCAAGACTTAGAAATCTTAGAGTCAGAGCAGGAAGAAGGACATGGGAGAATAAAAAAATGCTACATAGGGTCACAGAAGAGAAAAGTATATTACAAACTTAGAGAAATAAATTTTTAATTTTTTAAGTATTACGGATGTAAACGGGTAATACACGATACGGGTAATGGTTTCCGTCTACCGTTTATATTTTTGAACTCTTTATCCGTTATCGTCCGTTTCCGTTTAATTCCGTGAAATTTTTACCCGTTTATTATCCGCCGGAAAACCGGATAATCGGGTAATAAATGGGTAATAAATGGGTAAATAATAAAAAAGTAAAAACAATTATTATAAAACCAAAAAAAAAGAAATTTTTTTAAAAAATTAGGGCTTACTGCGTATGAATGTCAAAAAGAGAAAAATTTAATATTTAGGGGGCGTTTCTCTGCTGCCAGGAGGCGGTGAATCGACTGGTGCGAGGCGGGTAATCGACTGGTGCCAGGCGGGTAATCGACTGGTGCCAGGCGGGTAATCGACTGGTGCCAGGCGGGTAATCGACTGGTGCCAGGCGGGTAATCGACTGGTGCCAGGCGGGTAATCGACTGGTTCGAGGCGGCGGCGGAAGAATCGTCGCCATCACGTCGTCGCTCGTGGGGCTTCCCGGCCCGGGTTCTGGCTTACGCAGCGTCGAAGGCGGCGGTGGAGACCATGGTTAGGGTCATGGCGAAGGAGCTCAAAGGGACGAGTTGCGCCGGGGGCTGTCGAGACCGAGATGTTGGGGAAGAGCCAGGAGGCAGTGCATTAGAATATCGATAAAGACCGACATGTTCAGTGGATGCCCGAGCCTGAGTTAACTTTTAGTCTCTATTTGCATTAGAATATCGATAAAGACCCTTTCTCTGTCCATTATTGCATTCCCTTTTACTACAAAAAGCTGGGTTATTATATAATTAAGATGAAAACCTGAGTCCGAAGGATAATAAGTAATAACTATGTAGTCTAAATTGTATAATAGTATATTAGTAATAGAATAATATAATAGAGTTGTAAGTTTGTAAATTATAATTTCTATATTAGTAATAGAATAATATAATAGAGTTGTAAGTTTGTAAATTATAATTTTTATATTAGTAATTGAATAATATAATAGGGTAATCAAGAACGAGAAAGGAGAGAAAGCCTAAACCGAATAACCGAAGTGGGCTTTGGGTCCAAAGGATAATAAGTAATAACTACATAGTTTGAATTGTATAATAGTATATTAGTAAAAGAATAATATAATAGGGTTGTAAGTTTGTAAATTATAATTTGTAAGTTATAAGTTATAACCATTCTTGTCACAATGTTACTTGTATTAAATTATTAATGTTATGCTACTATGAAACTAAATAATATCTAAATAGACAAGCCAATTAGGAAAAATCTAAAATCTAAATGGACTGAGTCAATGACTAGGGATTTTTAGAATATTAATTAATTAGAGAAGTAAGTAATTAGTATCAATTATATTACTTATAACTTATTAAGTAATTTAGGGTATATGACAATATGTTATGGGCATTCTTTGAAAAATATGAAATCTCTTTTTGTTACTTTTCAAAGATATTATAAAAATAATTGTCCACTTCCAAAACCTTATTTAAATTATGATGAATCCTTTATGACCAAATGACTATGACTAGGATTTTTATGAGTGTCAATATATATTGACCTTTAAATAATTCAAATTTTCTCCAAACTTTTCAATTCTACAAATTTTTATAATAAGTGATAAAAATATATAAATTTACTATATTACCCTTACTTAAATGGTAATAGTGGATCAATTCGGTAAAAGGGTAAACTTCTTTTATTTTATTTCTGTTTTGTTCCGTTTATTAATCCAAGACTTTCCCTACATCATGATGAATATTTCAAGATGAAAGAAAACATAATCGGCGGCAGAACCGGACATTCCCATTCCTCCGGCGGATTATGAAACTACCGCCAGCGGACTACGAGTTTTTATCAGTACACATTCTTACCTCTTTACTTTTCAAAGATATTATACCACTTCCAAAAATAAAGCTGAGGTGTCAATACAGCCTGAATCTGACACCAACAATGACTTTACATCCTGAAAACCACTCATGATTCTACACCAACAATGGAAAACCACTCATGATTGTGATCAGGGTACGGAAATATCAAACCCTCGCTCGCTATAAGAATCTGTTGGTAAATTAGCCTCCCACTTCCACCGCTACAATCGAACAAATAACCGAGAAATTAAAAGAAGAAAAAACAATCAACAAAACACAAAACTTTACATGGAAACTCAAAATCGGAGAAAAAACCACGGCCCTCAACAAACAAATCCGCTATGTGAAAAATTATTACAATCACACAATTTTCTCTCCTGGTCCCCAATCCCCACACTCTTATAAAGCTTTCTCAATTTTTTTCAACTCACACCCAACTCTCACAAGAAAGGAATTTCCAGAGTGAAGAACTCTAAACTTAAAGTGACTTGGATCGGTTATTCATCTTTTGAAGCCGAATGCCCCTATTTATAGGAGACCATTTGAATAAAATATTATATTCTAATATTTTATTCATCATCTTTTGGCAACTTTCAACGTCGGCGGAGCCAAATTCCAATTCGGCGCCAGCTTTCCAGCTCGGTGCGGTGCAGCACCCGCTTTCCTTTCGGTGTGGCGCCCGCCCTCCTTTTGGTGTGGTGCCCGCCCTCCTTTTGGTGTGGCGCCCGCCTCCTTTCGGTGTGGCGCCCACCCTCCTTTCGGTGTGGCGCCCGCCCTCCTTTCGGTGTGGCGCCCGCCCTCCTTTCGGTGTGGCGCCCGCCCTCCTTTCGGTGTGGCGCCCGCCCTCCTTTCGGTGTGGCGCCCGCCCTCCTTTCGGTGGCCCCGCCCTCCTTTCGGTGTGGCGCCCGCCCTCCTTTCGGTGTGGAGCCCGGAGCCCGCCCTCCTTTCGGTGCAGCTGCACCACATTCAACAACGCCCAGCTCTCCCTTTAAGTATTAGTGTGTGGGAAACCCCACTTATTACCGTGGGGCCCACCCACTATATAAAGTAGAAAACTACAGAATCGATAAGAACACACATCTGCACTTGGACCTGCACTGGCATATCGAGAAGACGCTAGAGAAATTTGAGAAACCAACACTCCAACGCTGCCATGCAATCCCCACAGAGGGTGACAACCTTCACATAGACATTACGCCAGCTACACTAGGGCCGGAAGAGAGGATTTGTCCTTCTTTTGGGAGCGAACACCAGATGGTTCATACAACCCACACAAATCGTCATCCCATCCCCAACAAGAAGGGTTTTCACATTAGAAATCTGAAATTCTGCATGAAAGGCTATCAGCCAGAGGAGGAAAAGGCTAATTGCAAACAAATCCCTTGTTTCGTAAATCGCCAAAGACAGATTAATCTTCACGAGGTTACTGAAGAATGGCAACTCAAACACCACTACACTTGCCGCTCAATCCAAGTACACCTCTCTGTATACTATATCCTACTCAGAACCCACAAATATCATACTAGGAGTAAGGAGAAGACAGAGAACACCTTTCCAACGGGAATATGCATGTTGCAGTCCAACGGGAATATGCATGTTGCAGTCAGATCGTGTCAGCATGTAACCTCTTAGCTGCTGTGGTGAAGAGTAACGATAATGATCGCTTCCTGGGGAACTGGAGAGGCAACGCGGCTCCAAGTAAGTACCCACATCGACCCCGGTTTAATCTAACCCCTATATTTAATCTAGAATTCTGTCTGCGACCTTCCTTCAAAAAAGCATTATCTGAGATTCAAAACCAAACCATGGATTTAATAAACATATCCAAAATCTATAGGCCAAGTCCATTACCGAGGTGTCCCAAATCATATCCGAGTCCCACTACCAGTGAGCCGATAAATTTAATTGCGACTAGACCACTCAGAGGGAATTCCAACTCGAATAATGATTCATACACAACAGTTGTGCCCGACTCGGGCACAGCTGCTCTCACATGAATTAAAATAATATATTTCTTGAATTTTGTGAAATATATTATTTTATTTTTTAGTGAGAGCCTTTGTGCCCAACTCGGGCACAGCGGCTATGTCCGAATCACTACTCTTCCAACTCTTTTAACCTCCAAACCCATACCAATAATACACCCAATGCCACGGGGTACGCCTCATTCCTTGCGCTTGCATGTCACTTGCATTCTATCCCTCTCCCAACATCCCATGCAAAGCCTCGATTCACATCTTTGCTCCCCTCATCCCCAAGCTTCTTCTTGCACAAACCACACACGTTGCTAGATCGGCTCCCATGGCTTCCAAGTCATTGGTGGATATCCAACTGGTCCTAGTGGAAGACATCCCTGAAGATACACTCACCCCTCCTAAAATTGTTGCTCCACCTATCCCTGTTACACCACTGCACCTTCAATCCCCCTCTACATGTGTTGAGACGTGCAAGTCAATGACATGTACAAGTAGACATGTATAGCAAGTCAACTTAGTGTACTAATGGAACACTAAGAGTTGTATTAGACTAGGACTCAGTTATTGTAGTCTAAAAGGAATTAGACATACAATTAGATTAGAAATATTCATGTAACTCTATAAATAGATTATATGTATAGAGTTGAAAAACACAGGAATTCAATACAATTTTTTATTATTCTCCTCCAAATACCTTAATTCTACATGGTATCAGAGCGGGAATCCTTCCTGTGACCTACAATCTAGCCAGTGATTTGTGTGTCTCAGCTTGAAGCGATCTCTCATTCTTCATCGTTTCTTGCCCTCAGCATCTCAGCCTTGTAACATCTCTCGGCCTGCAGCTGCCACAGTCTCTGCTGAAGACTCCAGCCGCAAGACGCTCTTCTCGGCCATCGTTCTCGTAACCTTCGTCATTACGACCTTCGCTGTAGCGACCTTCGTCTTCTCTGCCTTCTCTTTGGCCCGCCTTCTCTGCCTTCCCTTTGGCCCGCCTTCTCCACTCGCCCGAAACAGTCGTAAAGGTAAAGGGAGCCAACATTTTTTTATTCATTTACGACCACACTCGATCCGACCAGGACCGACCTGACCAGTCTGATCCGAACTGGACTGGACTGACCCGGTTCCCTATATTATATTCAAAAAAAGGAAGAGAAGGCTGGCATTGAATTCAAGCCAGTCCCTGAAGACAACAAGGATGAGTCATCTAGAAAGATCTCTAGAGAAAAATCGGCAAAAATTATCTTTTGAGGGCCCGGTCCATAGAAATACATATTGGAGCAAGGAAGAAGTCAAAATTCATCTTTGAAGAACCCCCTGAACGTAGAACAGAGGCTTGGATCGCTGGCAATCAAATGGTCATGTCATGAATTTTGGCAAGTCTAAAGAAAAATATCACTCCAGTGGTTATTTAACTTGATAGAGCTTATGAGATGTGGAACAAGCTGCGATACAAGTATTCTCAACAAAATAACTTACATCGGGTTTATGACTTAAATGCAAAATGTTTTAGTCTTAACCGTGAAGGAAAAGCCCTTGTGGACTTTGTAGGTGAATTTGAGGTTGTTATTTATGAAATAAACAATTTGCATTATTTTACTCGAGATGAGATTATGATGAGGAGGCAGAGAGAAGAGTTGATCATTGCTCATTTGCTTCATGCTCTTAGACCAGCATGAGCCTATTCGAGCTTAGACTCTTGCGCGGACAGATAAGCCCACATTTGAAGATGTGTATGGTTATCTCATGAGGGAAGAACCAGTAGTGCCAAACAAAAACTCTCTAAATCAGTCAGAGTCATCTGTTGTGGTTGTACATGGTGGTTATAAGAATACAACGAAAAGTTCATAGACAGGGGGCGGTCATGAAAAATGAGAGACCGCTACAATCAATGCCCTTATTGTGGGCTGAAAAATCACCTGCCAGAACGTGTTTGGAAGAAGTATGGTAGGCCTATCCGGGGTAAGCAAAATGAACAATCTCCCTGGGCCAACCAAGCCACTCATAATGACACTCAAACTCAGCTTGATACTGTTAAAGCAGAACTTCGGAACTTGATGACCTGAGTTGGTCAGTTTACATTACATGTCAAAAAGGCTACACCTAACTCTAGCCCATACAGGTAATTCTACATTACATGTAAAGAAGGGTACACCTAACTGGGTCCTACACTCTGGAACATCTACACACATGACAGGTACTCTTTTATTTTCTTCCGTTCATTATCCGTCGAATTTTGGACATGTGTCCATTGCCAATGGGTCTCGATCTAAAGTCACTAGAATAGGTACCTTATCTTTATCTAGTACAATTGCTCTTACTGGTGTTGTTGTTGTCCCCTCTTTTTCGGTCAATCTACTTTTCGTTAGTCAGTAAACATTTACACTCTAAATTATTATTCCCTGACCATTGTATTTTCAAGACCTCAAGACGAGAATGACAATTGGTACGGGAATTGTGAAAAGTGGTGTGTACGTTCTTGAGCAACCTCCTTTCTCTTTCACCAATGGAGTGGCACACTAGTTTGGGTCATCCAAGTGAGGACAAGCACCTTGGAATGGTTCCCTCATTATCTAGAGGATTCGAGATAAACTGTGAAGCATGCCAATTAGGTAAACAACAAAGAGTTCCTCTTCCCTCTAGACATAGTATATTTTCTCCTTCTTCTTTTTAGTTAGTTCATTCAGATGTGTGGGTCCATGTCCATGTCTAGTCTAAATGGTCATCATTATTTTGTGTCTTTTATTGATGATTGCAGTCGTGTTTGTTGGGTCTATCTCATGAAAGAAATATCTGAGGTCTATAGCATTTTTTAGTAATTCTATAATGAAATAAAAACTCAGTTTGGTTATTCTTTTCAAATTTTGCGTAGTGATAATGGTAAAAATTATGTTTCAACTGAGTTTCTCACCTTTTGTACTGAAAAAGGCATCGTCCATCCGTTTTCATGTCCATACACACCACAACAAAATGAAGTTACTAAACACAAAAATAAACACTTTTTAGACACCACACGATCTTTATTATTTCATGTCTGTCCTGCACTATCTATGGTGTAATGCATTACTAACAACAAGCATGTTAATTAATCGTATTCCATCTTCTGCCATAAACGATCATGTGCCACTCCAAATATTATCCCTATGTACTTGGTTGAACCACATGTGCTTGGATGCATATACTATATTCTCAACACATCACCCGAAAACATAAATTATCACCTTGGTCCATACGTTGTGTGTTTTTAAGATACTCGAGACAATTAAAAGGTTACAAATGTTGTCATCCATCCTCTTGTCATTGGTTTACGTCCATTAATGAGTCATTTTTTCTATAATATCTCCTACTTTGGTAGTGGGTTTGAGTCCCCATCCATATTTCTTCCACATGAGTCGAAGAGTCCACAAGAGCCTGCAATGTCAAGACGTGCACCAGCCTACTCTCCTGCACCAATTGAATTCTCAGACAGGTCAAAATCTTCTATATATTCTTCTTCAAAATTTACTGATTTACACTTACCTATTTATGTTCGGAAAGGGGTTCGTTCTTGTACTAATCACCCTATTTCTAATTTTATTTCCCCTCACGGTTATCTCCTCCATATAAGTTGTTTGTTTCCACTATCGACTCCCCCATTGTTTCTCGCTCTCTGTTAGAGGCCTCGTCTAGGCCAGAGTGGCAGCCGGCTATGTTAGACGAGATGCATCAACTTGAGGACAAACATACTTGGGATTTATGCACTGCCCCACCAGGTGCGAAACTTGTTGGTTGCAGGTGGGTATATTTAGTAAAATACAATGACAAGGTCGATGTTACACAATTTAAAGCATGCTTTGTGGCTAAAGGCAACACTCAGACGCTTGGGATCGACTGTGGTGAGACATTCTCTCCTGTTGCTCGTTTAAATTCTGTTCGGATCTTACTATATGTTGTTGTTAACTAGAGATGGTCCCTACACCAGTTGGATGTAAATAATGTTTTCTTATATGGAGATGTCCAAGAGGATGTATATATAGAGCAACCTCTTGGGTTCGTTGCTCAGGGGGAGGAACACAAGGTGTGTAAATTGTGCAAGTCATTGAATGGTTTAAAAAAACAGTCCCAGAGCATGGTTTGAAAAGTTGAGTCAGGTAATGTTCTCGTTTAGTTTCCTCCGTATTGGATCTTATCAGTCGATTTTTATTCTGAAACGATAGAGTGGGATACTTATTGCGTTGGTATATGTGGATGCTATTATTATCTCGGGAGATGACCATGCTGGCATAATAAAAGTCAGAAAGTATCTTCCATCAAGTTTTCAGACTAAGGACCTTGGTTCATAGAAATACTTTTTGGGCATTGAAGTAGCACTAAGTGCTATTGGTCTATTGTAGACCCACAGAAAATATGTGTTGGACATGTTAACAGAAATAGGTTTGTTATGCACAAGGCCAGCAGAGACGCCCATGGACCCGAATTCTTTTTTATACGACATAGATTCTCCAAAATTATAGGATAAGGCACGCTATAGAAGTCTGGTTGGAAAATTATAATATGCAACAGTCACAATGCCAGATATTATGTTTCCTGCCAATTTTGTGAGTAGATTCATGGAAAACAATAAACAATTCACCTTGAAGCGTTTATAGAATTCTCATATATTTAAAGAAATCACTAGGTAAAGGAATTCTATTCACAACAATGGGCATACATATATAAGTGCAGCTTCATTTGTAGACTATGCAGGGTCCAAGACTGACAAAAAATCAAACAGTGGTTATTGTGTGTTTGTGGGAGAAAATCTTGTAACATGGAAGTGCAAGAAGCAGTCCGTTGTAACAAGATCAAGAGTTCAAGCAAAATACCGAGCTATGGCCCATACTGCTTGAGAACTTATGTGGGTCAATTCTTTGGTTTCAGAGTTTGGCCAAAAGGTAAAGTTGTCCATGCCAATGGAGTGGGACAATAAAGTTGCAATCTTCATTGCCAACATTCCAGTCTTTCGAGAGCAAACAAAACTCATTGAAGTGGACTGCTATTTTATTCGAGAACAAATGATGTTTGGGATTATATCCACACCATTTGAGAAAAATGAAGGCCAAAATGCAGACTTGTTTACCAAAGCCTTGCCAGGAATTTGATTCGAAATACTATGAGACAAGTTGGGACTACATGATATTTACAGCCCCAAATTGAGGGGGGTGTGCATACGTGCAAGTCATTGATATATACAAGTAGAAATGTATAACAAGTCAACCTAATGTCCTAATAGGACACTAAGAGTTGTAATTAAACTAAATCTCAGTTATTGTAGTCTAAGAGGAATTTGACATAGAATTAGATTAGAAATCTTCATGTAACTCTACAAATAAAGTAAATGTACAGACTTGAAAAACACTGCAATTCAATACGGTTTTTTTTATTATTCTCCTCCAAATACCCTAATTCTACAGAATGCATGCAACTAATAGAAACCAGTGACACCCCAGCGGATGGACAACTTGTGTGTATCACATAAAGCCTCTGTAGTGATTAAATCTCTGAAAATTGCATGGAAAGAGGCATCGCAAACCTTCGAAATACCCTGGTAGAAATGTTTGTCATTCGTATACCTGCCTTGTTCTTAACTATTGCGACCATCCTTCAAAATCTCCTCCGGAAACCAGGTCAGTCTGAGGTACCAGTGGCTAAATATCCTCTAAGTCGAAGATATCACTCCCTAGTTCTTCCTACCCCTGAAGCATGAGAAGAGCTTCTCATGCATGCCCCGATTCGAAATAGAGAATCCTATATCCACCTTTTCTGATGGCCTAGAAACTTCCATACCCACTCCTACCTATTCAAACATGCACCGTTTTGGGTGAGATTAATCAAGCTACCACACTACCTCTGTCATGACAAAGCACTACGAAGAGCAGTTGACCCTCTTGAACCTTATTTATGCATGGACATGGAGACCGCATTTAACCCCTGTAGCCGGTGGTTCGCAAGGATGAAAGTCCTTGTCAACCTAACTGAACCAGAAAGGAAAGGCACCACCGTCGAACTCGAACAACAAACCTTCTTCCTGCCATTCGCTGTGGAAGGACAGCCAAAGGTCTGCACCATTTGCTCAGGGTGGGGACATAGTACTGAGGAGTGCAGAGGTAGGCCCCTGCAGCCTGCACTACCTAAACCTATCCGACCTAATTACATGGAGGACATAGATGTTGATGAGCCGAATGGGATCTGGACTACAATGATTAGAAAGAATGGTACCTCTCGCCCTCACTAATCCCTCATCCGACAACCTGATAGCCTCCGAAAGACTAAGAGCTTCCTCAAAAATCGTTGCGGAATCGATTCGGCCACCTGTACAAACTTTATTCGTTCACTCGTCAAGGGCATGCTCAGTACCAATCAAACCTCCCCACCCCTCCTCCCCCCCAACTCTATAACCTCAGCTACTAAATCACAACACCAAAAGTCATTCGGGCCGGAAAGGTCGTTTCCAACCTCAGCTGAAAACAACACCATTATCATTCAAATTGGAAGGAAAGTTGTCGACTACAAGAAACAGGGCTGCAACACAAAAACATTTACAAAGTGTTGTCGAACAAGAAACAGCTGCAACACAACCTCATTCGCGCACTGTGGTATCTTCCCAACCTCTATCTTTCTAGCAACCCTCCATGGTTTTTTATAATGATGAACATGATTATATGGAATAACCGAGGAGCACACGGCTCCTCGGCATGACTCGCACTTGACACAACACTAAAATCACACACACTTGACCTTATCTACCTCTCGGAAACGAAATCAGTTCTTCCAGATTCGTCTCAAACACTCCAGTGGCTTTCAAAAACCTTCCCTCTTTTGCATGTCATTCCCTTGGAAGGTCTTAGTGGAGAGCAATGGTTTTTATGGAGGGACTCCCTTTAAATAAACATACTCCATGCCACGTCTCACCTAATTCATACAAAAATTGAGCCTAGTGGAGGAAAATCTATGTTAATAATTTATACCTACCACACCAACCCCCTTTGGAATCTGCCCATCCAACTTTAAAATGTCCCCAAATTCCCCAGCCATGATGGTTGGGGAATTCAATGCCACTATATCCAATGCTAAAAAGTTATCAGAAAAAAATGCTCTTATCAAACCAACAAGACTTTTGGTCGCTTTATAACAAATGGAGGATGGATTGACCTAGGTTACTCAAAGCCAAGTTTACCAGGTCAATCTGTAGTTAACGGAGCCTAGCTGCGGGATTGGCCCCACTCCAACCTACTTACCCTACATAGGATTAGATTAGATCACTCCCCTCTCTTCTTACAAATCTCTCCCAAATAACATAAAAAAGTAGGCCTTTTAGATACCAAGCCAAGTGGAGAGAAGGGGCTGATTATGACCACGTTGTACAAACGGCCTAGAACAGCCTTCATCACCCAAACCTAGCAACACTCCCCCTGAGTATCTGCCACTCCATATGAAAAAAGTGGCTGAGGAATTAAGAACTTGGAACATAAGCTCCTTTGGTAATTTCTATACCAACCCTAGGAAAAATGCACACAGGTTGGAAGAAGTCCAAGAACATATTCAAGGCCAGCCTAATAGCCAACTGCTTCTAGATCAGAAAACGTACCTACATCATGAATTAATGAGATTGGCTAGGATAAAACACACACACCTTCCAAAAAGCTAGACAAAATATCTTCAAAAAGAGGGATGAAAATATCTGTTTTTTCCACTCCTTCATTAAAGCTAGACAGCAAATAAATAAAATTCATCAAATCCAATCCAATAATGGGACCTTGACCAACAACGAGATAGAAATCAAGAGGGAAGTGGAAATCTTTTTTGGAAAATTATATTATCAACCTGCAAACAAGGGACCACCACTCTTCCACCCCCACCAAGACTCTTTCCTCGGTTGAAATATCTGCCCTTTCTCTCCCTATTAGTATGAAAGAGGTCAGGGCAGCTCTCTTCACAATGGACTCATATAAATCCCCTGGTACTGACGGGTTTCAGCCTACACTTCTTCAAGCACCATACAGTAATATCCAAGCCATATTCAACTCAGGGAAGGTAGATCATGAACTCAATAAGACCCCTCATTGTCCTAATACCAAAAATAGACCAGCCTTTAAATTTCGGTGACTACTGAACCATTAGCCTCTGCAATGTAATCTATAGAATCCTCACCAAATAATGGCAACTAATCTTGCTAAATTACTCACAAATATGGTCTCTTCCACCCAAGCTGCTTTTGTTAAGGATAGGCAAATGACTGACATATCCTACTTGCCCTCAAGATACTAAAATCCTTCCAGTCAAAAAGGAAAAAATACTCCAATTTTGGTGCCAAAATTGACCTTCGCAAGGCCTTTGACACCATCTCGTCGTACACTATTAGTCATACCCAAGATATTTATAACTTTCACATACAGTGGAAGGACCTCATTCTGTCTTGTGTTAGCACAACCACTTACCAAAATCTCATTAATGGGTCTCCCACAAATTCCATAACTCCTACTTGTGGAATCAGGCAGGGTGATCCTCTCTCTCCCTCATTTTTCATCCTGCCATTGAGCTTCTCTCGACGAGACTAACAGAATGCCCCATCAGGGAAGTCTCACTCCTTGGCAACCCACCTTAAATACTCCTCCTATTTGCAACCTACACTATGCTGATGATACCCTCCTCATTGGAAAAGCAAAAACCTCCATTGCTGTCACAGTGAAGAGAATTCTACAAGAATATGCAGACTATTCGGGGCAGCACATAAACCCTACCAAATCAACCATCTTCTTCTCTTTGGCCGTCTCACAACAAATTCAAGAGCAGATCAAGGAAATTCTGCCATTTAATCATACTCAATCCTTAGGATCTTACCTGGGCGTAGTTGTACCACAATCTAGGATCACTAGGGAGTCCTATGAACCCTTACTAACAGTAATACAAAGAAAACTCAGTGGATGTACCATGAAGACCCTTTAATTTGCTGGAAGGATCACCCTCATTAAAGTTGTCACAAGTAAAAAACCCATTTTTAATGGGGGTTTTCATCGAAACCCACCGGTGGAATTAGGTATTACCAGAGGTTAAGAGTAAAAGCCCGGTATTGAGGCCGGGAGACTATGACCCCAGGAATAAAGTCATCCCTAGCGGTTTTGTTAAAACCGCTTGGGATAAGTAATTTAAACCAGGGGTTCCGAACCGATCCCCTAATAAATGGTTTTAAATGGGGGTTCATGGCTAGACCTCCGGTAAAAGTTGTTTAAACCGGAGGTCATGTCCAAAACCCCCATTATAAATGTTATTATCGGGGGTTTCCATTTCCACCCCCATTAGAAACATTATTATTTTCGGGGGGTTCCCTTTGCCACCCCCGGAACAATCTGTATTCCCGGGGGTTTCCAATTTCACCCCAAGATTAGGGCTTTAACAAAAATTAATATTTTGTTCTTCCCTTGCTCCCGCACGCGCGCATTTCACTCTGCAGAGCTTTTCCCTGAACTGGTCTGACGACGTCGCCGCCATCCTCACCACCGTTCGACGTCGCCGCCGTCCTCATCACCATTCATCGTCGCCGCTGTCCTCATCACCGTTCATCGTCGCCGCCAAGCTCATCACCGTTCATCATCACCGCCATCCTCATCGCCGTTCGTCGTCGCTGCCGTCCTCATGGCCATTCGTCGTCGCTGCCGTCCTCATCGTAGTTCGTCGTCGCTGCCGTCCTCACCGCCGTTCGTCATTGCTGCCGTTAGTCTTCGCCCCTGATTGTCGCAGCTGTTCATCGCCGCCGTTCGTCAACGCCGTTCTAGAGAGTCGGTCTTAAACTCAGGGAAGACGAAGGAGAGAAATTTCAAAGCAAACTCTCAGAGTTTGGGCGGACCTTAACAGAGCCTCGCTGGCGATCTTTTGTTGTTGGTACGTGGTTTTTCAAATACCTTTACAGATCATGATATAATGGACAGGACGTACAAACTCTTCGTGCTGCTTTCATTCCGAGGTTCCTGCTATCTGAATCTCTAGAGCAAACAACTTTTGCAATTTACAGAGGAGTCATGCTTGTAACTGCTAATTTGAAAAGTTTTTATAAAACTACTTTCAGAAAAATGTCTGAATGTAGGTCACTTGTAATCCTAAACCCTAAACCCTAAACCCTAAACCTAAACCCTAAAACCCTAAACCCTACCATTGCAATCTACAGTCATCATATGTTATTAATTTCTCAGCTTTTTCTTTAGCATGTTTTGTTGTTAATTTTTATTAATTACTTATTGGGCTTCACATCAGACATTTGATATTTTAGCAATATAAGTGATGTATCCTGACTGTTTAATATACGTCACTTGTAATCTTGTTACTTTTGTTTATTTTGTCTATCGAGCTACTGAAAGCATGGATGTGGTCGATTTGTATGGACAATCTAAATGTCTGCTATATACTATAGTTTTTCAGTGCAGTGATAAACTAGGCTTGAGTCTCGAGTTGCTACAACTGACTTTTCCCAACACACTTTAGAACAGGTATTTTCTTTTATCTTATCTAATCACAAGGAATGCCGCTGATGTTTACATGTTATTGAAGCAACTAGCGGAATTTGTGTGAGAGTTCCTGTTTTGAGCGAATCTATTTCCTATACTCAGCTTTCTAAATATCTAATTGAGATGGAAAACCAATATCAGGTGTTCACTATGGGCGAACTTCATGAGGCAGAAATATGGTCACACTACACATACGGCCTGCACCAAACATAGGCAAGGCACTCCTTAGCCTGGAAGCAATCTCACGTCACCTAAGCACCTTCCAATCCAACACAAAACATCAACTAGCAGTGGGACACAATATCTCATTATGGTTTGATAACTGGATACAAAATAAAAATCTCTCCTTATCTTACCAAGTTAGGTTTCTAAATGAGCCTCTTAACCCGAGGGAACCAGTCCACTCTATCATGCAAGATGATAGGCATTGGAATGAAACTTGTGTTAGAGAGCTTTGGCCCCAAACGTTGCAAACAGTATTCTTCAAACCCCTAATAAAAACTCAAGAGCAGGACACTTTAATCTGGACACCTTTGAATGATGGTGTCTTCTCTGTCAAATCAGCCTACCACATGTCCCATAGATCCAGAAATTTAGCCACGAACTCACAAAGTTTTGGGCCACATGATGCTATTTGGACCCTCATTAGAAACCTTAATAGCATACAAAAGCACAAATCCTTTCTCTGGCTGGTCATGAAGGATAAAATTCCCACTGGTGACTATTTACTTACAAGGGGATTGTCCCCAAACCCTGTCTGTCCAATGTGGTTACAAGAACCTGAAACTCCTACACACCTATTTTGAGGATGAAGCTTCGCCATTGGTGTGGAATCTCAAAAAGACCAGACCAGGATGACTCCATGTGAACAAATGATCATATCCTTCCCGATGAAAGCCTTCACCTCTATAGACACGAAATGTCTTCAAATAGAATATCACCCATTTGACTCTTCCCATTGACATAATCTCTTATTAACTTGAAATCAGCTTAGAAATCCAAGAATATAAGCAAAGTCTAGTGTAAATTAATGCATATATAAGTCTAAATTTCCCATATTATTCTATCTTTCAAGATTATTCTTTCTTCCCATATTATGGTCTTCTTTTAAGACTATTCTTTCTTCCAATGTTATAGCTTCTTTCAATATTTTTAATCATCTTTATATTCTACAACTTATTTTTTCATAATTTTATTTCGTCTTCCTTATATTTTGCCTTCTTCAAAGACTTTTATTACTTTACCCTTATGTTGGCATGATATCGTAGAAAATAAATTCAAGTTAAAAGCAATTAATTCTTCTGTCCTGTTTCGTGACTTCTCGGTCTTCTCCAGAGAAAGGGTGGTCTATTGCTGGATTAGTGTGGCCTCCTCAGTATACTTATAAAATTTTGTGTCCCATCAACCTAGTGAACTTTGATAAGGATTCCGCCGTCCATCTCAACTTCCCACTCAGACTCTGACTAATTAAGGCATCCGCAGAATATCAAGTTTGATCCCAAATTAATTACCCTACAAGTGGGGTCCTTCAGGCCCAATTCCCGTAATGTTTAGAGAAATATTTTGGAAAATACTTTTTCATGAATTCATTTTCAAATAATATTTTTATAAAAACCATATAATGTGAATTGGAATATCCATAATTTGAGATTAATTGATAATTTTCAAAGTTTATCAACTTTCTCAAAATTACAATTTTGCCCCTGAGATGAGTTTTCCTTGGAATAAAACCTCTCAACAAAGTTGAAAGTACGAATTCTCCAGAGTGGTAAATGTATCAAATATTTTATTTATGTGATCAATTCCACACCAAATGAATTATACATCTCGCCCAATTGTTGCGCCAGATCCAAAGATCAAATGAAGTAACCATTCACCAGTTCAAGTGGTCACCTGTCCTATGTGAGACACAAAAACTATTATAAAGTGATGTGACATCCAAGTAAGTCCATGATCCATTGGCGAACACCCCTATGCAAACATCTAAGCAAACACGGTCTAAATGAGGCTCCAGGGATGACTAAAATGGTGTTTGAGCACAAAGCTCTAGAACATAGTACTAGCAAGACACCCGACTCCAGGGATCAATCCTCCAAGGGATGAGATTGCATGGATTAGAATTTTTCATTTTTCTTTTCTTATGACCATCTTTTAAGATTATTTTTTCTTCCCAAATTGTAGCCTTCTTTCAAGACTTTTTGAAATCTTCACATACTACAACTTTCTTTTGTAATTGTCCTTCATCTTCACTTATTATAGCCTTCTAAGAAGATATTTCTTAGTTTGCCCTTAATCTGGCCCTCTTTTTAAGTTATTTCTCTTTTCTATCTTCACTCATCAAAGCCTTTTTAAAGATTTTTCAACATCTTCCTCACTATAGCCTATATTGAAGACTTTTTCTTATATTCCCATATTATATCATTTGTTAGGATTTTTCATTATCTACCTTTATTGTAGTATTCTTTTGAAATTTTTCTTCGTCTTCCTTTATTAAAGAAAACTTTCTATATTTTGTTTCAACTTCCCTTAGAACAGCCTGTCATCTAGAATTTTCTGTGTTTTACTTTATCTACCTTTATTATAGCTTTCTTTCTAAATTTTGGTTCATCTTCCCTTAGTGTAGAAATGTTTGAATACTTTCTTCTGTCTTCTTTTTCTTCACAATTTCGTCTACTTCTCATATAATAGCCTTCTTTACAAATTTCCTTTGTCTTCACATTTCATAACCTTTTCTCCACAATTTTCAAAATCTAACAAATTTCAGCCTTCCTTTCATATACCATTTTTTTAGTTATCTTCAAAATCTTTCTTTATCATTTGTTGTTGGAGCGTTCTTTCAACATTTTCTTTCTAGATTTTTTGCCATCCCCACTCTTTCAAAAACATTTCTTACTTTTCTGCTTTGTTTCATTATTTATCACCTTTCCTTACTATAAGCTCTTTTCAAGATTTTTTATGTTCTGCTTTATAATGGCTTTCATACCAAGTGTTTTCTTCATCTTCCCATATTATAGTCTTCTTATCCAAAATTTAGATCATCTTCCAATATTACAGTTTCCTTGTAATCTTTAATCATCTTCACTTGTTATAGCATTAGTTCAAAAAATTTCTTCATATTTTATTTATTAAAATATTCTTTCAAAATTTTTCTTTTCTTTCCATATTTGAGCCTTCTTTCAAGATAATTTTCCACTTCCCATATTATAGACCTCTTAAGAATTTTCTGTTTACCCTTATGACAACCTTATTCCATCATTTCTTTTTATTAAAAAAATTACTTCATCTTCCCATACTATAACCTTCTTTCATCTTTTTCATTACCCTCCCTTATTATAACCTTTCATTACTAAGATTTCCTTTGTTTACCCTTATTTTAGCTTTTTATTCAGAATTTTTATTCATTTCACCTATTATTGCTTTCTTTCATGATTTTGCTTGATGTTCCCATTTTATTACTTTTTCAAGATTCTTCTACATCTATTCTTATTAGTCTTCTTTAATATTTTTTCATCTCATACTATAGCCTTTTTTCAAGATTTTTTTATCCTTTTCCATATTATGATATTCTTGAAGGTTTTTTTTCGCTTTCTTTCATTATGGCCTTCTCAATTTTTCTTTACCTTCCGTTAATATAGTTTTCTTCCAAGAATCTTTGTTATGATCCTGTGGGTCTCAACCTAGGGTATGTGCACTAGGTTAGCCCAGCCTAGTATGGGATTGGTTTAAGGGCTTACTTTTTCATTTTCCATAAGGTTTGGAGCGTTTGGAATATTGGCTAGGGACCAAACATTTGGTATCAGAGCAGCCACCATGTCACATGTTCAAATCCCGAGGGACGACCTATGGAAAGGGCTACCTGGTCCAGATGAATGCTTTCCAACATTTTGAAAGATTCAAATGAAGCTTGAATTAATGAAAAGGAACATTTGTATCCTTTGAAAACTCAAATCGATTAAAAAAATCTTTAACAACTTCCTTTTAGAAAACAATATATATAAAATATTTTGAGCATATGAGTGCTTAATTAAGTGAGGTTTCTTATTACATTCTAATTGAAGCATAATCAACATTTTGGCCATCCAATTCACCTGAATTTCATCTTTTGAAAGTTTGTTAAGTTGACTTTATTCCTTCATTCTTTTTTCGTTGCTTTTGTTCTTTCACTTTTTCTCTCTCTTGTTTTTTTTTTAAGTTGAACTTCTTTTTATTCTTAAACAGATTTATTCACTTTAATTTTTCGATGCATCTTATTTGAAGGATATATGTTTCCTACTATGAATCATGAACAAGTTAATATTCAAGGAACAGGATTGAATTCTTATCTTATAAATGGTAAAAAGTCTGACCTAAATCAAAATAGTTATACCTTGATGAATGATTTTAATTTTTACTGTTTTATAAAATAACGAATACTTTATGGAAAATCATGACTTTTTACCAAATATAAATGTTTTTGTTAAACATGAAAAGATCACTTTATAATAATAAAAAAAGTTAAAATGATTGAAAAGATAACTAATGATATATATGGTAAATAACATGTAATAGAAAAATTTTCATTCATGCATTTACACTTATACATATATAACAATAATATATAATATTTAAATAGAGGGTACTTTGCTAGTAAAGTAGTTTGGGAAGAATAATTTTCCCTTTGATTGTACGATGAGAAGTTACATAATAAATAATTTATATGTCTTTTAGGAGAAGATATGAGATCTCGGATAAGTAGGAGAGATCTTCTAAAAGATATACATCCTAGTATAAATGATTACAAGAAATAAAAGATAAACACAATATTTACAAGATATGTACAACATATCTGGTCAATTAGGCCCCCTCAAGATGGTGATCCAGTGAAGACACCAATGTTGAGAAAACAATCCTATAGCCGAAATCTTGAGAGACGTTTAGTAAGTGCATCTGCCAGCTGATCTTTGAGGAGACATGAGCAACTCGAAGAGCACCAGGCTGGACTAATTCACAAATAAAATGGTAGTCTATAGCAAGATGTTTCATTTGAGAAGGACATATTGGATTTACACATAGATGTCTTTGTGTCGCCCCAATGTTGTCATTGTAAATTAACGGTGTGGAAATAATAGAGACACCAAGCTCATCAAGTAAAGCACGAAACCACTGAAGCTCAAAACTAGTAGAGGCAATGGCTCGATACTCAACCTATGTGGAAGATTGAGCAGCAGAGCATTGCTTCTTTGAGCTCCAAGAAATAAAATTGGAGACAAGGAAGACAACATATGCCCCTACGGAAGTACACTCACCTAGTCTGCTTTATAATAAGCATGAAGGGATATTCGGAGCATGGATAAACTATGAGAACTTGTTTACAGCAAAGTATGTCAGGACAAGTAATTAGAAGATATTGTAAGCTACCAAGTGCTTGTTGATAGAGGTGGAATCTTCATGCGGAGAACCATCACAAATTGGAGAGAACTTGGAGTTTCTAGCAGCGTTTGAACCGTTTTGAATTTTCCATGTTGAGCTTAGAGAGAATATCCAGAAGATATTTTGTTGAGTGAGCCAAAGGCTCCCTGAACACGGAATAACCTGAATGCCAAGAAAATAAAAGAGATTTCCCATGTCTTTGAGTGATAAAATTCTAGATGGCTTCCTCATTGCTGCCCATAAGTATCAAATCATCAACATAAACCAAAAAATACATAGTGTCTTTCTCACCATGATAAATAAACAATGAAACATCAGATTTGGGATTTGTAAAGCCAACCTCAAGAAGAAAATAGAGCAACTCATTGTACCATGCCCGTGGTGCCTACTTTATGACCATTGACAGCTTTGTTGAACTTACAAACATAGGTTGCTAGAGAAGGATCAACAAAGCCAGGTGGTTGAGACATATAAATAACTTCATCTAGATGTCTTTGAAGAAATACATTACTAACATCCATTTAGAGAAGAGGCCAACTTTGGAACACTACTAAGGAGAGAAGAACACGATCTGTTGTGGGTTTGCCACTGGACTAAATGTGTCATGATAATCGAGCCCAGGCAGCTGATGGAAACCCTTTGCAAGTAGTCAAGTTTTATAACAATCAACCAGATTCTGAGATGAAGGAGGGACCAAGTCCCAAGTACTGTTCCAAAGAAGGGCATCAAATTCTTCAGACATAGTTGCTTGCCAATGTGGATGTTTAAGAGCTTGAACATCGGAAGTTGGCTTAAAATTATCGAGAGAGAGCAGCCGCGAGACTAAATTTTGGGTTTGGTTAAAGACATTATTTTTGGACCGGGTAACCATTGGGTGGGTTGTAGTAATAGGCGGTGGTATAGAGGAGTTATCGCGAGATACAAGTGGCTGTGCTACAGCAGGAACAAAGGACATGGGAGATGGGAGTGATTGTGAGGGAGAGGAATGAGAAGTTCTAGGTGTGGGATTAGGGCCGGACAAGAGAGGCATAGTATTATAGGAGGAGGTGGAATTGGCAGAAGATGTGCTAGCACAAATGTCTCCTCTGCCGCTTTAGATGATGCCTTATTCATGGATCCACCATTAGATCCGTCACCAACACAGGCATGAAGAGATTGGAAAGTAAATTCCCCTTCAACAAACTCAACATGACGAGAAAAAAAGAGTCTGTGAGATGACAAGTCATAACAAAGATAAATACTTTGAGTGAATGAGTACCCAAGAAAAACACAAGGAAGTGAGCGAGATTCCAGCTTGTTGTATATGGATGTAGCCAAGGATAGCAAAGATGTCCGAACACTTCAAGTTTTTAAAAATTAGAAGAAGTTTAATAGATACTTTCAATGGATGATTTCATTGATAGATTTCGTTTTGGCATTGAGTTAATAAGGTAGCCAACCGTAGCAAGTGCAAATGACCAGATCCAATAGGGAACAAAAGCTTGGTGAAGTAGTGTTAAGACTGTTTCAACAATATGACGATGTCTACGTTCTGAGAAGCCATTGTGTTTAGGTGTGTGAGGTGGAGTAGTTAAGTACGAAATACCATGGATGCTGAGAAATTCTTTTAGAGCAGTGTATTCCCCACTATTGTCTGTAAGGAGTGTAATTATAGGCCGAGTAAACTGCTTTTCCACCAGACTTAAGCGGATATGTTTATGGGCTCTACCCCAAAAGGCATCATACCAATGAAGACGTGGGACTTTGTTTGCATACTCATCAAAACATTTAAACACATGCAAAACATCAGATTTATTTTTGAGAGGATAAATCCAGATATACCCGGTGTAATGATCAACAAAAATCACATAGTATTTATAGCCATCACAAGATAAAACAAGAGACATGCAAACATCTGAAAAGACCAACTCTAGAGGAGAATGAGATGTAAGAGATGAATCATGAAATGGAAACTTGTGACTTTTGTTACAAAGACACGCATTACAATGAAACTTTTGTAATTTAGTCGTAGAAAAGGACATATCTTGAGAGTTAAATAAAGTTTGCAACACTATTAAATGGGTGACTTAGTCAACTCCACCATAAAGAAAAGGACTTGAGACAAAGAAAATCTTTGGTGATGCTGACATATCCGATGATGAAATCTAGCAATAAACCCCATCTTTAAGTGGTCATTGATGGAGGATGGCACCCGTGCGAGGATCGTTCATACAATTCATGCAGACTTCATTCAAATTCTATTTTATTGGGCAATACATCCCGCAGTTGGCGGATTGGAGAATTATGTACGCACAGTCCCCTTTCAAGGATGCTGCAACCATATTCCCTTGGTTAAACTTTTTTATCTTTCGATCTCTAGAACCTAATAAGAGAATCCTTACACTTAGCTCCTATGACCATGTGCATCAAGAGGTTATTTCTAAGTCAACTTGCGCATTCCTTACCGATCACGGTCGGTTCAGAAATTACACGTTGATCTAACATTCGTCTATCCTAACATACTCTATCGGGATCTATTAAGAGATCAGATAGAAGGCCAATTGGTCGTCAATCGATTAGCCATACAATGATTAAAATATTATAGACTACCCAAAAAGAAGTCATTATATAAATCTATACAAGAATTGCATTACAAATCACACCCCCTAATGGGGAAAATTAGCTACATATGTTGCAGTTTGAGATGGAATTCCAATCCATTACATTCAAATGCATTTTAAAAATAATACACATAGATACAGAGAAATAGAATGAAAATAAGAGTATAAGGCTTCCTTTTGTACTCCAAAACTTCTCTTAGTCCCTTGGTTTAAGCTCAAGGTATGGTTTCCTCTTGCTCCAACACAGGCACAAGCTCCAAGACAAGGAGACACAATCCCCAAAAATGATTCCTAATTTCTATTTATATGGGAAGTCCAAGAATTCCCTAATTTTTGTAACTTAAGTGACTTGGCGTCGTGCAGCATCGGGCCCTCTCCACGGCGGCAGGTCTTGGCGCCTTGTTTCATCGTGGCAACATTGCTGCCTCATACTTCGGCTGTGGCGCCGGCTTCCGCACTGTAGTGTCGGACAATTGGAAGCTTTATCACTCTATTATGCCTTCTGTCCTGCACCCCTGCTCTGGGACATGTATTTCTGGGGTGCTGGAGTGTGAATTTCAGCGCCTCTGCGCTGAGGGTGAGCGTTGTGGTGTTCAACCTAGAAATCATTTTGGCTCTTCAGCTCCTCCTGCACTGGGCCGAGCGCTGTGATGTTTGGCACTTAGCCACTTTTCTCCGACTGCTGCTCATGGCTTCGTGACGTCGTGGCCTTATTCCGGCGCCGTGCGGCGTCGACCTCTGCAATTGCCTCATTTGAGGGCATTTTGGTCCATTTTCATCTGGTAGAGCCGAATCACTCTGATTGGCATTTTATGCATTTTTGCACTTTCTCCTACAATAAAACACCAAAATGAGGTGAAAATTGACTCAAATTATAATAAAATACATGCTCAAATCAATGAACAATTTACACCAATCAAATGCCCTCAAACTTAAGTATTTGCTTGTCCTCGAGTAAAGGCCTTTATGCAGAATGCCATCCATCTATCTTACTGATAAAATGTGAGTAGGAGTTAATGCAATTCAACTTATCAATAGAAAAAATAAAGTTCCACTTGATGGGTCATTTACTCTACAACCTTCTTAAGAGTTTTTACTCATCTAAAAAATTTTATTTTACCCCACAGATTAAGTACTTCTATAGTTTCTCTCATTCACTGCCCTCTCTAGCTAGCCACTTCTCATGCAATAAGAATTTACTCTTACGATTCCATAGGCAAATTTTAAAATTCAATCTCCACTAATCTTAGAGAGATGATTCTAAGATCTTTAGGACTTTTATTAGTTACAATGGGGCTAGGGACCAAGGTAAGGCAAAAACGTTAAACATGAAAGGGTAATTCATTACTAATACATGACTACTCCCCCAAGCTTTAGCCATTTCCCCATTTTTCATATTTCCTCTATATTTTGAAATTCAATTTATTTTTGACATTAGATCAGTCATCTTTTTTACTTTTAACTGATTATATAAACTAAACTTGTTTTAAATGTTTTTTTCTTGTTAATTGCTTGCCTTCACCCCACAGCTTCTACTCATTGCTCCTTAGGAATTTCTCCTCCAACCTGATTTAGGCATGAAATTTAAATGATGGGTCAAGCAAAAAGAAGGTTAAACACAAAATTAAGCTAATGAGTTAGTTGGAAAACAGTTCATTGAAAACAAAATTGGATTTCATGAGCTCAAACACTGGGTGACTAGGGACTACAAGCAGGGTGGCTTCAAAGGCCCTAACATGGCCTAGTTCATCTCGTTGAATTCAATTCTCTATCTATTTCTCCTTGAGCTTCATTCAAAATTAGTTCTAACACCCTAGAGCAAAAGCTAAGTTCATAACGACCATTCAACCACATACCAAGCAATGATGACATAGCTATATTAGCAGAATATCGTGTGGCTTATTAATGTTTTTTAGATGAGCTACCCTTTCATACAACCATAAAAGCAATTGACCATCATTTGGACTACTTAAATTTAGCAATGTAAAGAAAAATTGAATTTTTATCTTCACTTCACATTGCATTAAACTCAATCATGGAAGATAGATATGGTTCACTTAATTTATTCACATGCTATTCCCTCCCCTAAACGTAAAATCAACATTGTCCTCAATGTTTAAAAAGGAAAATGAAATTTGAGGGGGGTAAGGAGACTCCCTTGGTTGCCTTGTCTCATGGCTATTGCAGTGTGCTTCATCTATTTGCTTTGTGTAATTCTTGTAATGCAAAACAAAAAGATGCATTAAAGCATTTATTCAAATAATAGGACTATTTATATTCTACTACCAAAAATTGACTTGGAGATAGAAGAATGCATACGAGGTATCATGAGTTAAGAAAACTTTTTCCATTCATTCAAAAGATCGAGTGAGTACATATTCATATCAGTTCATATCTACACAGACAAAATACTCATTAAAATGCATATGAACTTACATTCACTTAGGATACAATATAGTACAAACAGCTATCCTAAGGGATTCAAAATTGATGACTCTCTCATGCTCACTTTTCTCCTACCCACTCCTCTCCATGGGTGCATCTTCCTCGAGAGAAGATCCAACTGTGGAGGGTGATAGGCTGGAAAACCTCTCAGCTCAGAGTGAACCTGAGTTACACAACGCCCGTGTACCTCTCGTATGTACCCCACATTGTATGCCAACACCTGGGTGATGTTGGTGATCTGTTCCTGCGTATGAGCCAACTGTTCTGCAAACGTTGGCGAGGGCAGTGGACCTCTCTTTGGGGGTGGTTGTGTGTCTCTCTTGTGGTCCTCCTGAATTAACCGATTGAGGAATTCTTCATTGATCGGTCTCTCTAGGTCAGCTCAAGGAGCACCTGAAGTGTATGCCACCTGACCGGCTTTGCAAAGATCGGAGATCAAGGATGGAAAGTATAAGCCCATTCTCACCACATCCACATCTGACAATCTCGTTGTGGATTACTCTGCCAATAATAATTAGCACACTCTTCAGAATAGCAAACGCACGGTAAGCCCGATCAAGAGTGACATCAAACGTGGGTGGACGGTAGCATACGGGGGTTGACAAAATAGAACAAAGCCTTCGCTTCCACTGATAGCCTGGCCCTCTGAAAATGCAAGTACTTCCCATCTGAACACCTCACCCATCTCGTCGTGTGAGCACACAAAAACTGAACCAGCTCTTCAGCCTATACTGAGCTCTTCAAATTGGCCAACTCAACGTTAATGCAGGGTACTCCAAAATAACTATTTATAGCCTCGCAGTTAAATCGGATTTTCTTCAGACAGACCATGCACACTCGGTGCACTGAACAGTCAATCTCCTCTGTTTTGGCCTCTGCCACATTGGCGTAGAACTCTTCTACAAGGCCAATTACTGCAGGTCAAGGTTGGGAACAGAATTGCCCCCATCCTCGGGCCGATATGACTAGCTGAAATACCTCTTCTTCTTCCAGCTCAAGCCCCCTCTGAATCAAACTTCTCTTCGATTCAATGATACTTCTCCTCTTAGCTGCTGCCTCAGATACATATCTCGCTTCATGAGAGTGTTCTAGCCACTTTCCCTTATTCTTTTAAGCAAACATTTTGGTCCTGGCCAAGTCTAAATTTAAAAAATGATCAAATGAAGTTTGGAAAGATGCACTAACCTGATTTCGAACTGGAACTCGAGCAAAGAGCTTGTAAAACCTTCGTTCGAGAGGGATTTAGTACAAAACACTCTCGGGAAGATGAAAAATCCAGAGAAAAAGTGGAAAGTCACACTCACGAGTCTTGAATCAGCGATTTCGAGCTTGAAATCACCGAGAAATCGCTTCAATCGAGCTTGCCAAGCAATTTTGAAAGGTTTGGGGCTAGGGCTTTAGAGGGTTTTCGCCCTGGTTTGATTCGACGTTGTGCGGCGTCGAATTCAACCCGAGGGCTTTTTATTTTGAGTAATGCTAGGCGGCGGCTCCTGTGCAAGTTTTATTGCACGGGATCTACGTGGATGGCTTAGGTGGCCATCCACGTCATGCGCACGTGACTAAGGCCTCCCGTCCCGCCGCCTCCCGTCCGGCGCTGGTCGGCAAACGCGGAAGGGAACGGTTTCGACCCTCCCTCTTCCTCCCTCGTTCGACCCTCCCTCTTCCTCCCTCGTTCGACCCTCCCTCTTCCTCCCTCGTTCGACCCTCCCTTTCCTTCCTCCCACTTTTGACCCTTCCTCTCCTTCCTCCTGCGTTCGACCCTCCCTCTCCTTCCTCCAGCGCAGTGGCCGTGGCCTCCCGTCCCGCTGTGGCTGCTACCTCCCGTCCGGCGGCCTCCTGCGGCCGCGGCCCAGCAGCCACTGCGGCCACTGCGAGGCCGAGGGCGAAGGCGCAGGGAGGCCGTAGGAGGCCAGGCGGGGCCGGGGCCGCCAAAGGAGGCCGCAGCCCTGGGGGCCGTGGGGCCGCAGCCTGGGGGCCGTGGGGAGGCCGCAGGAGGCCGTGGGAGGCCAGGCCTTGGGAGGCCAGGAGGAGGAGGAGGCGGAGGCCGCCGGAGGAGGCCAGCCTGCGGGAGGCCGTGGGAGGCCGGCCGCGGGGGAGGCCGTGGGCAGGGGAGGCCGGAAGAGGGAGGCTGCGGAGGGAGGCCGCTGCGGAGGGAGGCCACTGGCGGGAGGAGGCGCGCGGGGCCACTCCAGTGGGGGAGGCCGCGGGAGGGCGGGAGGCCGCTCCAGCGGGAGGGGAGGCCGCGCCAGCGGGAGGGGAGGCCGCTCCAGCGGAGGGCGGGACGGGAGGCCTCAGCCACGTGCGCGCTTCAGCCACGTGCGCATGACGTGGATGACCACCTATGCCATCCACGTAGATCCCGTGCAATAAAACTTGCACGGGAGCCGTGTGCCTAGCATTACTCTTTTATTTTTTCCCTAAACTCTTTGCCGCCATGCGCATCAAACCTATCGCACGGCGCCTGACTTCCTTAGCGATGTTGTGCTGTGGAGATCACTTGCCACGGCGTCAAATGTGACGCCGTTTGGCGTCAGACTGAAGTCGCGGCATCACATTTCAGAAACAGTTTTTGATCAAGCAGAATGAGCTTTTCAAAATTCTTTCAGCAATCTCATTCTTTCCCAAAATTTATTCTATCTTCACAGATGACTAATTACACTCAAAATCAATTAAGCAAAACATAATTCACCAATTTATCATTAAGTTATGCAAAAATTACTATTCAACATGCATGGTGAACAAGTATGCAATTTCTCAAACATAAGCCAAAACAACACAAATTCCTAATTCGACTTGCTACCTACTATCCAAAACTTTATTCAAAGAAAAAGATAAATTGTCTACTGCTGATCTCAATTCAAAAATTTATGAACCTACTTTTATTCACAAGTTCTCAAGCCATGGGTTACCTTCCAAGAAGGACCAATGTTTTAAGTCATTGGCAAGAGTCTTCATATGCATTATCCTTGATCCAACAAGGAGTTGGAAGGCAATTGTACCACCACTTGACCCCTCTGGTTCATATACTTTCTATTGCAACTCTCAAATGATTTAAAGGGGTCTCTAAGAGGTGAAGGTTCTTTCTTTGGAGCTATCAGGATTGATGGAGTGCCTTGGCTGGCCCCACTAAGTATGGATCGGAATTCACTAATGCATCTTTCTTCCTAGTGCATGGCAGCCACTCATCCATGTGCAACCACCTACCTTCGAAATAAGGCTAATTGCATTTTTGAATGCATGGATCTATACATCCTTTTGGAGGTCTACCCTTAAAGGCCCCTCTGGTACCTCCTCTGTCTGATCCCCTAAAACTAGATCCTTCCCTTCCTCTTTCTTCTTAGCATGAAGCACATTGAAGGTAATGCCCTGATTACTTGTCCTCATGGTGATTTTTCCCTTCTCCACATCAATTAGACTTCTACCCTTTTCTATGTCTATCACAAGAAAATTAGCTGGGTATATGAGTTTCCTCGCCTTGACTAGCACATTCTCCATGATACCCCTTGGATAGCTGATTGATCCGTCAACTAGCATGATCTTCACATTAGTGGGAGGGGTTAACTCAGAACCAATTTCTTGTACAATGCATAGGGCATAATGTTAACACTCGCCCCTAAATCACGCAAGGCTTCCTTAATGAATTGGGTCCCTATAGTGCAAGGTATGATGAAACTACCTGGGTCTTTTCACCTTAGGAGAACACTTCTCGCTCAGATTGATATCACCTTCATCCATGACGGTTGTCAACTCAGACTCTTCTAGCCCATGCTCCTTGAATAAGGCTTCTTTCTTGAATTTAGCATGGCTAGGCGCCTCCTCCAATGTCTCAATGAGGGGAATGCTAATGTGAAGTTCCCTGAAGACTTTAGGCAACTTCTTGGATTTTAAATCTTCTCTCAGAGATGGAAGTCAAACCTTCTTTTCTCCAAACTGCTCTTTGCTAATTTGACTTACATGCTCTTCATCTTTAAACTCATAAATAGGCAGAGATTCGGCTAGTTCTTCCGGAATGGGATTTTTCTGGAGTTGTTCCTCTAGCCTAACCAGAGGTGGTAGATGGAGCAAACTTTCTTTCTCGTCCACTGTATTCCTCTCACTATACAGATCAGCCTTCTCTACCTTAACCCACTCAAAGAGTGATCTTTCAGACCCCTTCACGTCAACACTCTCAAACGGAAATGGAACTTGGCTTCGCTCTACAGAAATGGGGTTTTCGTCAATTTTCTCCTCTACTCCGATCCCCAATTTTGTTGAATTTTTGCCGGCTTCTCCCAACTTGCTTTCTATGTATCCATTTTCTTTACACCTCTCCAACAAAACTGCATTGCACAGCTCAACTCCTTCCTTTCCTTCTTTGGATTATCAACTGTATCAAAAGGAAGGGATCCTAGAGGCCTATTTCCTATGGCTTTGGCTAGCTGTCCCAGCTTTATCTCAATGCTCCAGAGGGAAGCATTAAGGCTCTGCACCATTTTAAGCAACAACTCCTTTGTAGGAGTTCTCTTCTTAGCTTGAGGTTGAGGTTGGAACTTATCCTGTTGCACAAAGTTTTGGAAATTGGATTGGTTAAGAGCTGATGCAACCCCCTGGTCATTTCTCCACCCAAAGTTTCCTCCAGCATGGGTTATAGGTGTTGGAGTATGGTTATTTTGTCCTTGCCTATTACCTGCATAGTGGACACTTTCAACTGTAGAAGTGCAAACTTCACTCCCATGACCAACACTGCCACAATGATCACAACTTACAAATGGGCTCTAAATAGCATTGACATTTAAGGAGTCCACCTTCTTGTTCAAAGTCTCTATTTGAGCTCAGATTGCAGCGCAAGAATCTACTTCAAAAATCTCAGTTGTCTTCCTAGAGCTTGGGCCTTGCTCATGGGTGACTTTTGACCTTTTAGACTGCCATTGGTAGTTGTTTGCTACCATATTTTTCAATAACTCATACGCCTAATCTATAGACTTGTTCATTAGTGCTCCTTCTACAGGTGCATGAATAATTGTCTGAGTCTGGTTTTGCAGTCCATTATATAAGGTGTGCACCTGAGACCATTTAGGTATCGAATGATGAGGGCACTTCCTTCCTAACTCTTTGAACCGATCCCAAACTTCATATACGGATTCCTGATCCATCTGAATGAATAGATTGATGTCATTCCTTAACTTTTCAGTTTTGGCCGGAGGGAAGTATTTTTGGCCAAAAAGTTTTGTTCCTGGTCCGTTTTGGCCAAAAAGTGATTGACCCTAATGGCAGAGAATTTAACCAATGGTTTGCCATGTCCCTTAGAGAAAATGGGAACAACCTCAATCTGATTGCATCATCCAACACTCCATTATGCTTAAATGTGTCTCAATTTTCCAAAAAGTCGGCTAGATGGGAGTTTGGATCATCATTAGGCAATCCTCTAAATTACACCAATGCTTGTATCATCTAAATTATAGCAGGTTTGATCTCAAAATTGATTATCATAATCGTTGACCTTCTTATGCTCGAAAGCATACCCCTTGCTTGAGGTACTGCCAACTCTCTCAAAGATCTTGGCTCTCCTTTTCAACCATAATTCTCTCTCTGCCTAATAAACGCTGCTGCATCAAATTGGCTCTTACTGTCCTTTCAATTTCTAGATTGTAATGCAACAAGGCAAAACCTTTTTTAGATTGCATACAGTGCTAGAGATAGAAGTGATCAGCCCAACCAATCTACTTCTAACAAAATATCACTCTGAACTAAACACCAATAACAAATGCTAAACCACTCACCAAAACTATGTTAGCCTCATTCAAGTTCTAACAAACACGAAATGCATAAACACACAAACGCATCAGCTAACACAATTGCAAATCTCTTCAGCAAATCTACTAAATAAAGCATAACCCCATTCTAAGCAATCCTAGAAATGCCTACTCTATGGGTAAATTACAGCTATCGAGCTTGGTATTAATAGCAACTCAAACAAATCCCCGGCAACAGCGCCAAAAACTTGTTAGGCGCTAACCTTACCTATAAGGTTACCCGTTCGCAAGCCTGTGTATCACCACAAGTAATAATCTAATAGGTCAAGTTTGTCTCCAAGATTTGGTAGATTGCCTATTAAAATTAACACACGACAACTATATCCAACCAAATCAAATTCGAGGAACTCACGCAAATGCCCGAATGCAATTGAACGTTGTTGAATACAATAAAACCCCAACACAAACTCAATAGTAAAGGAAGCTGGTAGGAAGGAGCTAGACGGTAAACTTCTTGCAATTTCTATCCTATTGGGTAATACGATGCGCAGTTAGCGGATCGGAGAATTATGTACGCACAGTCCCCTTTTGAGGATGATGCAACCATATTCCCTTGGTTAAACTCGTTTATCTTTCGATTTTTATAGTCTAATAAGAGAATCCCTTGCACTTAGCTCCCATGACCACGTGCATCAAGAGCTTATTTCTAAGTCAACTTGCACATTCCTTACCGATCACGATCGGTTCGGAAATTACACGCTAATCTAATATTCATCTATCCTAACATACCCTATTGGGATCGATTAGAAGATCAGATAAATGACCAATTTGTTGTCAATCAATTAGTCATTAATTCCCCACGTTAATCACACTAAAATATTATAGATTACCCAAAAGAAGTCGTTACATAAATTCATACATGAATTGCATTACAAATCACACCCCTAATGGAGAAAATTAGCTACACATGTTGGGAATTGAGATTGAATTCCAATTCATTACATTCAAATGCATGTTAAGCATAATACACACAAATACAGAGAAATAGAATGAAAATAAGAGTATAAGGCTTCCTTTTTTACTCCAAATCTTCTCTTAGTCCCTTGGTTTAAGCTCAAGCAATGGTTTCCTCTTGCTCCTACGAAGGCACAATCTCCAAGGAGTGGAGACGTGATCCTCAAAAATGATTCCTAACTTCTATTCATAGGGGAAGTCCCAGAATCCCAAATTTTCGTAACTTAAGTGACTTGGCGTCGTGAAGCATCGGGCCCTCTCCACGGCTGCACGGCGCCAGGTCTTGGCACCTTGTTTCGTCGTGGCGTCATTGCTGCCTCATATTCTGGCTGTGGCACCGGTTCCCACGTTGTGGCATCGAATAGTTGGAAGCTTTATCACTTTGTTGTGCCTTCTGTCTAGAACTCCTACTCTGGGACATGTATTTTTGGGGCATGGAGTGCGAACTTCAGCGCCTCTGCACTGAGGGAGAGCGCTGCGACGCTCAACCTAGAAATCATTTCGGTTCTTCAGCGCTCCTCCACTGGGCCGAGCGCTGTTACACTCGACGCTTATCCATTTTTCTCCTACTGCTGCTTATGGCTTCGCGATGTCATGGCTTTGTTCCGGCGTCGTGCAGCGTCGGCCTCTGCAATTGCCTCTTTTGAGGGTATTTTGTTTCATTTTCGCACGGTTGAGCCGAAATCACTTCCGATTGGTGTTTTTCACATTTTGTACTTTCTCCTACAATAAAACACCAAAATGATGTCAGAATAAACTCAAATTATAATAAAATACATGCTCAAATGTATGAACAATTTACACCAATCATTCTTCAAAGGATATTGTAGTTTCTCTGGTTTGAATAGCATTGGATAATTCTTTGTAGTCATCATCCAGGCCATTGAAAATCTTGATAGTGAGATCCTCAAAATCGATAGGAGCGTTAATTAGTGCAAGTTCATCAACTTCGGTCTTAAAAGATTGCAGAAATTCAGTTATGGACTGAGTGCCTTTGATGGGATGATGAACTTGAGTTTTCAGTTGAGTTATGCGTTTTTGTCTGCGTTTACTATATGTACGTTTGAAGGTGGACCAAACATCTTGAAAGGTTCGAGCAGTGACAATAAAAGCAATCAAAGTCGAGGACAATGAACAGTAATAGCATTAACGGTGAGTTGATCTTGACATACCCATGTTTGAAACACATGATTAAGAGTTGGAACATTAGTGACTATTATGAATTGCTCAGGGCATGATCGTGTACCATCAAAGAAATCGAACAACTCATATCCAGTGAGAAGTCATAAATTGTAGATGCCAAGGGAGGTAGTTTGAGGCACTAAGCTTCGATGGTGCCTGCACAACAATATTGAAGGAGATAATGGCAGGTGTTCGTAGATATGTTGAAGTTGGTTGAGGCATAACGACTTCAGTGGTGGATGAGGTCAAAGAAGAAATTCATGCAGGCTGAGAATCCATGAGATGCTAGCAGCAATGATTGGAGGCAAACCAAGGGTTTCAGATCTGGCGTGAGCCAATTTGCTCGAATACCATAAGAATTTTAAGAAAAATAATTTTCACTTGATTGTACAATGTGAAGTTACATAATATATTATTTACATGTCTTTTAGAAAAATATAGAGATCTCAAATAAGTAGGAGGGATTCTAAATGATATCGACCTAATATACAAGATTACAAAAACAAATTAAAGATATGCAAAATATTTGCAAGATACTATACAACGTATCTGGTCAATTAGTTAGTAGTATATTTTCTATAGGTGACATTTCGGAGAAGGATAATAAACTCATTATACACGTAAAATTTCTTTAAAATTTCAATAAATGAATACATCATAGTATCATACTGTAGATTTGAATTATCGTGTGTTGTTTAAAAAAATTTTTTGTATAAACTTCTAGAAAATATACTTTTATCATTAAAAATAAGGCAAATGGGAGTACAAGCAAGCCGGCCTGTTGAGAAAACCTAACCCTTTTCACTTAGAGTAATGTTAACGTACAAGCCAATCTGAAATACTTAAAAAGATAAAACATATTTTTTAAATATAATTCCAAATTCTAAAAGATAAACACTTTTAAACTGGGTTTCATCATTTACACTTTGAATAATGATTCGTGAACAGAAGCTATGTGTGACTCGTGCACAAATCTGAAGTGGATGCCACAACTGGCATCCACGTGAAAAGACAAGTCAGAAGGAAAAGGGCATTTGATTTACTTGGGTCTATCTGGTTCGATCACGAACCAGTTCAGAGAAAGAACGAGGGAAACATTAACAGGACGTGGGAATTCTTTTTTCATTGTTCATTCTTCCTCTCCAGTCCAGAAAAAACCACCGATGATAAGAGCTCGCTCTGGAAGCCTGATGCGCGAAAGGCAAAAAAACTCGACGGCAAATCTTTCGAAATCGCTCCGAAAGCCTGAAGCGCTAAAAGCAAAAAATTCATAAAGACTGCAAGTGTTTCAGTTTCTTAATTTCTTTCGTCTTCTCTTGCAATTTTTGTCTGTGCTCGTATCTACTGCTCCTGACATGAATGTGAGACTTTTTAAACCTCTAATTTAAAAATGTTTTGCTTCCTTGTTCGTTCTTCCTCTCCAGTCCAAAAAATTGGCATCCACCTGAGAATTTGTGGTGATTGAAATTCTTCCGTGGTTCCTTGTTGATTAATCGAGGTAAGGTTCTCAAATTTGACATTTTTATCTTTTCAATTTCATTTTCGTAATTGTATTTTCCTGAAAAAAAAAGAATTTTTTTGCAAGCATTTGGTCTGTAGATTCAAATCTTGTTTCTCATTCGTTGTAATCCTCTATGGAAATTCAATTCTATCATTGTACGAATCTTGTAGTTGCAGATTTTAAAGTTGTTAAGCTTTTCGTGTTGATCCAACCTAAATTGGGTGAGACAGTAGGACTTAGACGAAGTTGTATTGCTTCGCTTTATAAAGAAAGAAGTTAATGAAGTTTCGCTGTTATTCTATTATTCAAACGTGAAAATAGTACTAATTTCATTCAATTAATATGTTTTTTGGAATTTCCTCTTGGAATTTGATATATTTATGTCTAAGCAGTTTTAAAAGCTAGTGATAGTGGTCATATTTTTAGGAACTACCCTCTCTTGATAGCTACATGGAAGGTTGCTCCAGCCCTTGCAGCTGGTTGTACTGCTGTGCTGAAGCCTTCTGAGTTGGCATGTAAGCTTCAGATTGTTCTTTCTGCAATTATGTGTTGGATTTTGTGTTTGGTCATATGTATTTATAGAACCACATTGTAGGAGAACATAGCCAAAGAATTTATGGAGAGACTAGTCAACTGCCAAGAGCATTAAAATTTCAGATGAATTCTTTGCGCTATAATCAGCATGAATAAGTTGCTCTTTATTTACTTTCATCCAAGGTGCCTTTCATGGTGGATCTGTATATCGATTTGAGAGCATAAATATCACTCCTTGATTTCCAACTTATAGAATTTTCGCAGACAGGAAGAAGGAAAGCAGTCAACTGGATAAATTCTTGGAGAGTTGCATAATGTTAATTCAATGTAAACTTATCAGATGAAAGCAAAAAATTTCTATTTTCTTTTAATGGTTATATTCCTTTCGTGGGGTGTGAATATGTTGCTCGAAGTGGTTTTATCAAACAGGTCTTGACTACTTACATAATTGAGGTTAAATACTAGTTTGAATTAAATTTCTATTACCTTTGAAATGGTTCTATTCCTTTCTTTGTGAATATTCTTACAGTGCATCTATAAGCTCAAAATGGAAAGAGCACTCAAAATATCTTTGAGGGGATGGGAGTTCAAATCCACCAAGATCCATCTTCAATCTATTTCCAATATGCGTCTTTGACTCGAATGAATACGTTTATGCGAAAAAGAGCTGAATGCCTACGCAATCAGTGAACTGCAATGATTCAAACTAAAACAACGATTAAACAAGATAGAACCAAAGATGAAACTTGCATCAATTTCATATACTTCAACAAAAGGAGAGAGTTACCATTGAGGATAAAAGTTAAGAATTCCCTAAGAGCAAAAGGCTCAATATATCATTATGCAATACTCTCAAAAAAACAAAACATTTAGCATACTGATTGCAATATTTCTTTTTTTACATTGAATAAATATTCCTCTTTTGCCAGTCAATGACATTCACTAAGTAGGAGACTTGGATATCAATCTCACATCTTAGCGGCAAGTACAAGTGTTCCATTTCATCACTTCGATCACCACTACTCTCTCCTTCAGCAAATCAAAAGTCCCTATAAAGAAGTTTCTCGCATAATCAGTAAATTGAGGAATACATTAAAATCAACGAATATTTACATAACAACATTCTGATTGACAAAACTAAAATAAGACTTGAAATACATCTTACAAGAAATATAAAAAACTATAATGTTTTCTTAGAGAAACAAATTTTTACTATCAATAAACAAAAGATAAAACCAGGAAAGGAAACAAATTAGAAAATGTTAGTTTAAATGCTATTAAAATCTTGAAGCGAGTACAATCTTCTCACTATTATAAATTCAATATTCTTGCTATAATAAATTCAATATGCTCAGGTCTTCACAAGAACAACACAATTTTTTAAGAAGTGATTGTCGTCATTCATTAATAAAAGGTTATTAGAGAAGTTAGGAGCTAAAAGCAAGCTTTCAAGTATAAGCATTCTCACCTTGGAAGACCTCTGTTTTTAGTGTCAAAAATTTAAAGGACGTATGTAGTTCAACTATCTTGCAATTGACCTATGTAAGATATCAAAATAAAAATACAAAGATTAATGAAACTATTAAAATCTGAACTTAAAAAAAAGCATGATTGCAAATCTGAAAGATCAATTAAATTTGTATTAGTAATTCCCTCAAAAGACACTTGTGTCCCTATAGGAGTATTGTGTTTTTCTACATTCTTATCATCACTTGTTTTATTTTTTTCTTGGAGAAACCTATTGATACAAAGCTCAAGGTCTTAACTAAATAAAAATATACAAAAAATAAGTAATGTGTGGGTTCAAAACTTTATCAATATAAAGTACCTTTCTTTTCCGTTTAGTACATACTTTCTCCACTATTGACTGTTTCCTCTTAGAAGGTGGTCTACCTTTCTTTCTTACTGAGATTGGATTAAGAATCTTCTCGGATATATTTTCGTTCTCTCCAATCTGACTACTTCTACAAGTGATACTTTCCTACAAACGTTTTTCCTTGAATTCAATGATTAACTTCAGAGCAATGTCTTGTCGATCACCAAATTCCAAAGCTACGTCTGCAAGCTCTTGACAATGTATGTGTATGGCTTCAAACCGTTTCATAGAATTATCAATTACCGAAGTAGTAGAAGCCAACACATGTAAACACTCAAAATCCTTCCTCCAACGGGCCAAATTATAATAAGATGGAGTTTCAAACACCTAGAAAAAAATTAACACGGATAAAGCATGTCTACAAAGAATCCCCCTAGATTCAAAAGAACGACATATGCAACAAAGTTTTTGTTCTTTTTCATCATAATTGACTTCATACTTCATTTTCTCTATACTTTTTCCATCTTTTCTCATAACATGTTCTAAAACTTCTAGTGTAGAATCAAATCCATCCTTTTTCAATAAAGAACCATGACAATAAAAAAATGCATTCGTACTTTCACTACGTTGAGTTGTAGACATACCTGCCCAAAAAATATCTTTCACATAAACATGAATCCAATGACTTCGGATTTCATAAAGTGATCGCAACCACTCATTTTCTTCAAGTTTGTACTCAATCTGTTTCAACCAATTTTGCTCAAACTCCTCAATTCTCAATGCTTGATACACTACTAACTTTAACTTCTTCTTAATCGATTCGTAATCATTGAGACTGCCCAACTTTTGAGGAATTTTTTTCATAATATGCCATAAACACAAACGATGATGATGCCCAACTTTCATAGCCTTACATTGATCAGTAATTATCGCTTTAGGTGGAATTCTAGACATACAAACTAGCCATGTTCGAAACACCCAAATATATGTCTCAATACTTTCATTTGCAAGCAATGCACAACGTAATAGTATTGATTGACCTTGATGGTTAACACCAACGAATGGTGCAAATGGCATGTCATACCTATTTGTCAAATATGTAGTATGAAAAGATATCACATCCCCAAAATACTGATATGCACTTCTTGATCTAGAATCAACCCAAAAAACATTTTTCAATCAACCCTCAAAGTCTAAATCAATCGCATAAAAAAACTACGATACTTGCTTTGCATATGAAGAAAATACTGATGAATGGCTTCAGCATCTCCCTCACCAAACTTTAGTTTTCTAATTTTGTCAACATAATTTCTACATTCTCTTTTAGAAAAACTTAGCTTGTCAAACCCTCCCATTCTTTTTGCCCATACTTGAACAGACTTGTTTAAACGCACCCTTACATCATCATTAAATTCAAGATTCTTCTTTACATGATTGGGCAACTTTCGATGCAAGTTGTAAAATCGAGACTTTGATGGGCTAACTGCATGGTTATGATCGAGATGAACTTTGGTCAGATGATACAACCCATCTTCATGCAACTTTGCAACAATGTTGGCCTTTCAATTTGTTTTTGTTGATGGTCTTGAATGGTAAGGAATTTCAGTTCTATATCTTGGTTTCCCTTCTTTCAAACATGCTAATGTAAATGTGTCGCATGTTCCATCTTTTCCATGATTAGAACTCCTTTTCATTATGCCAAATCCAACTTGTTGGGCATATAGACTATAAAATTTTCTTACTTCTTCACAGGTACTAAAAACCAGCCCTACTTGAGGGGTTCCATCTTCTCCCTCAATTAAGGGTTGATGATGAGGTATTTGCTCATAATTTTTTTCATCAACAATCGGTTCATCAACAATCACTACTTCTTTACAGTCATCCAAAATACCTTCCTTTAGGCAGCCACTACCTATTCCCTAAAGTAGAACACACAAAATTTGCAAGAAAAGAATAAGAATGAGTACATAAATCAGTACTAATAGACATTAATCGTAAAAAACAAAGATCATGTTAATATATATATACATATATACACAACATGTTTGACACTAATTGAGTTACGTTGGATCAGCAAGAAAAGCTTAACAATTTTAAAATGTGCAACTACAAAATGAGCTTTGGAGACTTGTTGAGTTTTAGAAGCTGAACAGCTAGATAGATCCATTTGTGGTTGGTAGCAGAGGCAGGACATTTTATGAGAGAAGGGAAGTAATTCATAAGTCCAGATATGAATTTAACTAAGGTAGATAGTCATGTTTTGCAACTATATATTTATTTTCCTAAAAAATAAGAATAATGCATTAACCCTGTAATATGTAGTGCACCAAACCATTGGTGTTATCAGTTAGTTGTCACACAAGTCTATGTAACCCCAATCATTGTGAATGTCCATAAAATGCAATTCCAGATAATAAAAAACAGAAAACTATTCATCTAATGCTAGGGGATATTTTTAACAAAAAAAAATCACAAAAATAAATTAAGAAGGCAAGGAGTAGAGATGATTGAACAAGATGTATCAAATTATGTACTATCTCTCATATGTGCAATACAATGTGTTGGACTTGGTCTCAAGAAGAAAATTATCTAAGCCAAATTTATAGCTACTTAGTGTCACATGTCATGCTTGCTTTCCCTTCCATTGTCCATAAGATTGAAAACTCGATCATCTAAACAATTTTGTGACTCTTTTCATGGAAATACAAAAGAACAAACAATTGAAGTCAGATATGCATGAAGAGGAGAAGCAAGAAAAGGAGATTATGAGACAGATTGAACATGCAGCCAAACAATTAAAAATTTATGTTTCTACAACTAGAACTCTTAAATGAAAAACCTAAATTGGTGCAAAGTGAAATTAAGATTCGCACAATGATAGAATCTACAGACCAAATGCCTGCAAAATATTTCATTGTTTTTCAGGAAAATACAATTACGAAAATGAAATTTATACACGAAAAATGAAAATGAAAAGATATAGATATAGAATTTGAGAACCTTACCTCAATTAATCAACAATGAACCACGGAAGAACTTCAATCCCAACAAATTCGCAGTTGGATGCCGATTTTCTGGACTGGGGAGGAATAACGAACAAAGAAGCAAATTTTTTTTTTTTAAATTAGGGGTTTAAAAACTCTCGCATTCATGTCGGGACCAGTAGATACGAGCACAGACAAAAAAAATTTCTTTCGTAGAGTGAAAGACATCAGCTCCATCGATGCGAAATAAACAAAAATTGCGAGATAAGACGAAAGAAATTAAGAAAATGAAACAGTTGTAGTCTTTAGCAATTATTTGCCTTTAGCGCTTCAGGCTTCCGGAGCGATTTCGAAAGATTTGTCGTCGAGTGTTTTTTCCTTTCGCGCGTCACGCTTCCGGAGCGTGCTCTTATCATTGGTGGTTTGTTCTGGACCGAGAGAGGAAGAACGAACAATGAAAAAAGAATTCCTGCGTCACCGTTATTGTTTCCCTCGTTCTTTCTCTGAACTGTTTCACTATCAAACCTAATAGACCCAGGTAAATTAGAGTAATACTAACGGTATATTACTGTAGCAGTATAGTTGCGCACCGTCTGAGGTGGATGTCGTATGTGGCATCCACGTCAGATGCTTCCATGGCAATGAGAAACCGGAACATTCTGTTTCCGTTTTTCTCAAAGGAAGGGAGGCCGCGGGAGGCTCGGCCCTACAGAGCTGGGGGGGACCAGGCCCAGCCGAGCGGGAGGGAGGCTCCCACTCCCCCGGCCCGGCCCCGCCAAGCGGGAGAGGGAGGCCGCAAGAGGCTCGGCCCCTCCCTCCCGCTGCCTCCCTCCCATTCCCTCCCTCTCGCTGCCTCCCTCCAGCACCCTCCCTCTTCCTCCCTCCCGCACCCTACCTCTTCCTCCCTCTTCCTCCTCCCTTTCCCTCCCGCCTCGTCTCCCTCCCCATCTCCCTCCCTCTCCCTCCCGCCCTGGCTCCCTCCCTCTCCCACCCGCCCCAGCTTCATCCCTCTCCCTCCCTCCCCGGCTCCCTCCCTCCTCCTCCCTCCTCCTCCCTCCCTCTTCCTCCTCCCTCCCGCTCTTGCCGGCTCGGCCTCCTCCCTCTCCCTCCTCTCTCCGGCGGCTCCGGCCTCCTCCCTCTCCTCCTCTCCGCCGGCTCCGGCCTCCTCCCTCTCCGCCCGCCCGCCCGGCCTCCTCCCTCTCCCTCCCGCCTGGCCTCCCTCCCTCTCCCTCCTCGCTCCGGCCTCCCTCCCTCTCCCTCCCGCTCCGGCCTCCCTCCCTCTCCCTCCCGCTCCGGCCTCCTCCTCTCCCTCCCGCTCAGGCCTCTCTCCCACTGAGAAAACCAGAAACTCAATGTTCCGGTTTCTTGTTGCCATGGAAGCATTTGACGTGGATGCCACATAAGACATCCACGTCAGATGGTATGCAACTGTATATTACTCGGTAAATTAAATGCCCTTTTCCTTCTTACTCATCTTTTCACGTGGATGCCACGTTAGATCTGTGCACGACCTGTACAGCTTTGTGCAATCATTATTGTTACACTTTTGAGTGACGAAGGCAAACCTGTTGTTACGGTGGCTCCCCGTTTATCATCGCAAGCTAGAAAACTACGCTAGACAAACAAGAGCAACTTGTCGGAAATTCTGTTGTCAGGACAGTTTTCGTAATCTCCACACGAGGATTACAGAGACATGCGTCCAACCACGGGTGGAAAGGTACCGTCTGCGTTTTCTTTGACCTGTAATCTTTCCTGTTTTTGTTTTTATATTTTAAAATTTTTTTTGTATTGTTCTTGTCTTCACCTTCGTCGCCATTGCTGTGTGCTTTACTTTTGTAGGAGCCTGCAGAACGACTCGGAAATAGGGTTATCGGATGCTTATGATGACTAATAACGGGGGAGAAATATGGAAAGCCCATCTCGCCATGGCTTTGGTCCAGTTATTCAATGGGGGTTATCATGTGATAACGAAGGTAGCTCTCAACGTGGGAATGAATCAGATCGTCTTCTGCGTGTTGCGTGATGTCCTTGCCCTTGCCATCCTCGCCCCTGTCGCCTATTTTAAAGAAAAGTGAGCGGTTATTCTTGTTTGCCAATGTCTGTCATGATCGCAATTATATAGATGCATTTTGTGCTGCTTCTATGCCAATATATCGAGCGATCGATCGTTCTGAACTTTTCTTGTTCCTGAATTATGGTGTACGTTTTTCCATGGTTAAGGATTATGTTTGTACTTTTCTCATTGAGACATAAGGTGTATGTTTAAATTTTATTCTAGAATTAAGGTGTACATTTGTGAGCATTTGTGTAGTGCTAGACAATCCTCTTATCCCATGGAATGCGGCGTTCATATGTTATCCAAATGTCTATTTAAAGGAGGTCTAATAGGTTGACAAACTTAAATGTTTTAGGAATTAAAAACTAGACCAATTTTGCTGCATTATGACTTTGCCATACAATAGGTTAAAACATTATTTTGATCATCTTGGAATACTTACAGTTTAAGGTTGGTAATTTATGTTAGATATTAGACCCATCACAGTAGGCCATATTGGATCAACAGTTTGCATTTCAGGTATTAAATGCCATCAGAACAAACCATTAGTAGAGTTCGGCACGCTTGGTAGAAAATAGTTAAGTTTCTTACTGTACAATTATGGAGTGATATTCTTTGATGGCCAGTGAGTTATTGTCCTTTGTAATTGATTTTAAAATATTTATACTCTTAACCTTGTTGTAATATTTAACAAGTAGATGTGGATTAATAATATGAGGGGTGCTTGCTTGTCTTGGCAGGAGGGTACGCCTCCCAATCTCTCCATACCTCCTCATGTCTTTCTTTTTCCTTGGTTTAACAGGGTAAGGTGAAGACCCAAATCATGCTGCACTTTGTTTTCTCATATATTTCTGTACATTGTATGAACTGTTATAAGTCTGTTTGTTCCAGCCAAATTGGTGTTGGTCCTTACCGATTAACTTGTGAATAGGGTTTTTGGCAACCAACTTTTATTTCTTATTGGGCTTAGCTACACAAATCCGGCTTATGCTGCGGCCACACAACCTGCTATACCAGTATTTACCTTCCTCTTGGCTGCATTGTTGGGGTGAGGTTTTATTTTTGGTTCTGCAAGTGATCTTCATTTATTGCTGAATTTATTGATCATCCGGTTAATCTCTCTATTTGTAATTTTCACTTTGGCAGAACTGAAAAAGTTGATTTGCTTAAGAGTGATGGGCGTGCAAAGATTGGAGGCACACTTGTCTGTGTTTTTGGAGCCATATTTATGGTTCTGTACAGAGGTCCATCTGTACTGGGATCTGGTCATTCAGATCTCGATGCCAACCATGTGATGAGTGCAATATCTCAACCAGAACCTGATGGGTGGTTATTATCTGAATTATTGGGGATTAGTCTTGGAAAGTGGCACATTGGTATGCTGTGTCTCATGGGGAACTGCTTATGTATGGCGGTTTATCTGGCTTTGCAGGTGTAGGATTTTTTTATTTTTTTTATTTTTTTTAACTTTCGTACACTAAAATGCTTAGTGTTGAAGTAACAATTCATGCACATGCTATTTAGATAGTAGGTACAATTTTCTGTTCTGTGCTTGAAGTAGTTGACTTTCTGCTGGTTTTCTCTTGCATATCTTTGTTTCCTATGCATATATATGTTTCTGACTTGTATTTTGAATATTATTGACTTTTGCGGGCATAAAAAGGACCTCTTAGAGTCTGAGAACCAATGACTTGAAGATGAAAATTTCCTGTAATCCACTAGAATAATCAGCGGATGACCAAGCTCTGGCTAGGGGTTTTACTAGAGGCTTGGCTACTTTGAGGATATGCTAGTTGGGCATTGAGTATTATTAAACATCCTCAAAGAAGTGTCAAATACCAAAAGCATGGATGTATGGTCTCATCCAAATAATGACAACATGATTAGGCTTTGGTGGGTCCAATATGATTTGAATTTTGTGACTCCCATTTAATTCTGTTGTTACTGGGTCCAATATAATTCAACTTAGCAAGTCCAATATTTGATTCGGCTTTGGTAGGTCCAATTTGATTCCTCTTTGGTAGGTCCAATTTGGTTCTACTTTAGTGGGTCCAATTTGGCTTTAGTGAGCCTAATCTGATACTGCTTTAGTGGGTGCAATCTGAGTTGACTTCAGTGGGTCCAATCTGACTTAGGTCATCTCCATCCATTGATGGGGCCCCTGTTTAGCACCAATTTGCATCATTTCCATCTTCATAATTCTGACCCTAAAGGTTCTCCATAACAACTTGTTAAAGGTTTTTGCAAATTATATCTTATACTTGCATCATAGAGCTGAATATTGATATTCATAACATTTGAAGTTATTTCATAGTATCTTTTAGTTATGGAAGTTGTAAATTGATTCTGACTTTATATTAATAATTGATGAATTCTCTTGCTGTCAAATTGAACCATGTGCTATGTTAGCTCAAGCAGACACCCTAGCTAAAGTAGACGACCTAGCTGGTTGGTCGAATATACTCTTAATTAAAAAGCCCGTTCGCAAGCCCACTTATCGCACCAAGTAATATATTGGATAAATCCAGATCGATCCCACAGGGACTTTGCTACGTACTCAACACAACAGTACTCTACAACTATATCTAATTAATGAAATTAGCAAAAAGTTGTCACTAGTATCTAATATAAATTAATTACTCTAGATACTAATACTACTAATTACGCAGCTGCCTAAAGTGATACACGAGTAAAAATTATCCTAGCTTATTAGTTGGAAAGTGGCTTCTTAACTTCGGCTAGTAATTTTGGGATAGACCTCGGATCACCTTTACATGGTGTCAGAGTGGGTGCTCGTACGTGGGCTTCCACCCAAGTTGTCCACGTGTAGGAGCCAAAAAGAAAGCCCACACGTGCAGAGGAGTGTTAGTGATCAGTCCCATATAGATAAACAAGTAAAACATATCTTGGCATTCCAGACAGCTCTCCTGAAGGAGAAGAAGAATTGTTGAGGGACTTTATATACAAGGGCAATGTTGTAATTTATATAAATAAGAACATGCATGAAATGAGTGGGAGCACAACCACTAATTAGTGTCACACTTGCAATTTCATGTAGATTATGTGTTTTAGCTTTCATAATAAAATTAAGGGCTCTACAAGTTGTGGAGTCAAGTGGCTAAAGGTCCTCTCCTAGGTTTGTGCTATCATACCTTGGGTGTTCTTCGAATTTGTTATAAAGTTGCCTCGATGTGCATGTTGAATCCAAGTAGCATGAGTAGATTGGAGAAGACAATGCTGCATTAAGCACTTGGTTGCAGAAGTAGGTCCAACAGAAGAAGTATCTCTCGGACAAAGGTTGATCCCGTATATTGTCTCAAATTATTTTGGAGAAGATACAACTAGGTATCACTTTCAAATAGGGAGATTGTCGAAGTAGTTTTTTGGTGAAATTTGGTCCGTGTCTTCTTTAAAAATGGTGTGGATTTTTGAATCAGAAAATTTTGGATTTCTCTAGGTAGAGTTTTTCTGAACTTGCGAATTTGGAAGGAGCTTGATTGTTGGTTTGTACAATAATACTGTGTTTCCAAACCAAATTGGAGATTGGTTTGAAGTCGAAGTTTGTTAATTGGAGTTTTGACTTAATACCATAATTTTCTTAAATAAGGACATTGATGGCTTGAATACAAGTGAACCGGTACCAAAAACAAGGAGGATTCCACCAGTAGGATCTTAGGAGCAAAGCTGAATGGAACCTGTTAAGAGTCAGGGGTAGTTTTGTAATTTTACTAAACTTCAATTAGTTATTATATGTTTAATGTTTAGTTTACTTGATCTTCAAGCCATGAATGGCATCATTGTAATTTTGTATTTCGGATTCTATTAATACATGTTTTAGGGTTGTAGGTGATTATGACCTTACGACCTCTTTCTCTCCTTCTTTCTTCCCTTTCTTCCTATCTCTTCACTTTTCACTCATCTTCTATCTTCCTTCATTAAATCTAACATAACCAATTACCTGTTGTGGTTGAATGCCGGAAGGATACATATTGGTGAGAGGAAGAAGGAAAAATTCATTCATGACGAGCCTCCAGAGAAAAAATCTGAGGCATGGTCAATAAGAAATTTAATGGTAATGTCATTGATTTTGCCGAGCATGGAGCAACTTATTACTCCATTAGTGAAATTCTGTGAAACAACTTTTGAGTTGTGGAGAGTTCTTAGAAATAGGTATTCACAGGCTAAAAATATGTCGAGGGTGTATGATCTTTACTTAAAGTTTTTCTCCCTCACACAAGAAGGGAAGTCTTTAGTCGAATTTGGAGGTAAATATGAGGGAAATTGGCAAGAAGTAATGAACTACAGCCAATAACCTTGGATAAAGATGTATTCTCTAGCCTCATTTGAGCCGAGTCGGTTGTTAAACCCCCAGGTGCAACCCCAGACCATAAGGAGACTGAAGGAGACACTTCAGCCATGGTAGTCAAGAGTGATGGAGAACGAGGATTTGACCAAAGAGGATGAGGCGGAGGTCTGGGAAGTTGAGGAGATAGAGTGCGGTGTCCCCACTGTGGCAAAACATACAACAAGCCTGACAGGGGCTGGTCTAAGTATGGGAGGCCAGCGTGATCTTTAGATGATCTACACAATATTATCCAACAGTGCATTCTACTGCAACCTTGGGGTGCTTTTGCGTCTTCCTTTGAGAACCAGCCAGTTGCATCCCTTGCGCAGTGAGGTAATATTGCCGTCAGTGTCACAGGTAGACCCACTTGAGTTATTGACTCGGGTGCTTTTGCGCATTGCCAGGCAATTTTACCCTTCTAAAATGCCATTGGAGTCAAATTTGGGTCAAATATTTTCAGATGATTGGTCAAAGTGTCAAGTTATCAGTCTGGATCAAGGCTAGTGATTTGCTTTTTGGGGAAACGAGATATCTGAAGGTGAAACAAGAGGAGAAAGGAACACGACGACAACAACTGTTCTCTGGTGACCATGGCTGGAAAACACTCTCAAGCCAGTAGAGCTTCCTTCTCAGCTATTGAAGCGAAAACCGATTTAAGTCTGCACTGTGTTGATGAAAATAGTAAACAAAACGGCAAGCAAGAGATCATACATACGAATCTTGCTAGAGGAAATAGAAGAGTTGAAAGAGAGTGAGAAAAACAATGACAAACAACTCGCCCGGGAAGCTACTAATCCTCCGTAGAGGAAAATTTCACGCTGGTACTTACCTTGAGAATGATGTTCTTCTATGCCGTGACGCTAGAGGTGGCAAAAAACTTCAAAAAAGGCTCGAGATGGCTCTAGCTTCTCGGACACATTTGAATGGAGCTCTTTGCTGGGTTCGTTGAAGCAGGAGAAGTGGGTTTCAATTAGAGTATTCCTGCTCACCTTTGGTGTGACACCGTCTTCCAAAGTATTGCGGGGCTAGCTGGTTTAGTAATTGGGTTCGATGAAGCATATTTTGCGGAAGAAAGCATGGATATCCTCTGTGCGCAAATCAAAATATTCAAATATTTTCTGGGAGATCTCGATGTCCCAATCATTGTTGGGAACTTCTCGTACTTGGCCTCGATCAAAGAAGAAAAAATCGAAAGGCGAAAACGGAAGTAAAATCAAAGGAAAAATAGAAGCTTTCCTCCAAATTGAAAAAAATCGGCCAAAGCTGGTATGGAGAAAATCAGGTCAGATCCTCCTCGGAACCCTATTGGAGACGATGACGAGAACAATTGGGAGCCTCATGAGACAACCGGAAACGGAAAGAGAAAAGCAGGTTTCGCCTGAAATGTATGTCCACCCAAATGTTGAAATCGAAGCAACGTCTCCTTTAGGGATGTTGGTAGAAGTTGATAATGAGAAGAGCACCCGAGGTGAGTCGATGAGTCCAAGTGACTTGGAAAGAATCAACAACTCACTGCAAGTCGACTAAGTCATATCGGGGTTAGCCTGCCTGCATCTTCCTCAAGTGATGACTCGCCCCCAAGTATGTTCCTTGCACTGCCTATCCCTCTCTTGCAGTAGAAGCCAAAACGACTGCAGCAGAAAGCTAATACGATGAACAACGCCGGGAAAACTCTGCATTACTATGGGAGGAGACATGCAAGAAAGGGGTAAACGCCGAAATGATTGTGCTTTAACCAATATATGAAGGAGATAAGCAGCCAGGCCGTAAGAGGACAAGATGCATGTGGAGATGATGAAGCTTTCAATCGAAGGCTTGAAGAAATGCTTGACACAAATATGGACAAATAAGTCTGGTGGCTTTTCAGTTTCTTCCTACTATGAAATAACAAGTAAAACCACAAATATGGGTCTTTTACAGACTTCACGACTCCTCTCCATTGTCTCCTTCGCACTCTCTCTTTCTCTCTCACTTCTTCTTCTCGTCCTCTAAAGTTTACAAAAATAAATACACTATTTGGTTGCTCCATTAAGGTGTTGCGTTCAGTAAATGGGGTTAAGTATTGTAGTTCCAATGTTGATTTATTTTTTTGTTAGAATTGTATTTTGCATAAAAAGTTGTGCTATATTCTCCTGAGCAAATATGGAACCATTTCTGGTCAATGTTTCGGTTTGACACGCCACTCCCCATATTCCAAAACCTTTCAGAAATTATTGAGCAATGGACACACTTAAAGCTTACGAAGAAAGGGAAAACTATGCTTGGGGCATGTATTGCATTCATACCATGGGGACTTGGGAAGAAAAGAATAATAGGGTCTTCTCTGATTGAACAACAGAGGCTAATCAATTGAAGGAGCTAATTTCAGAAGAATCCTATACTGGCTAACCACCTAACTGAAATGCAAGACATAAATGGCATTAATCTGAGCTTCATAGGATAATGTGGCTAGGCTATTTACTCAATCTGAAAAATCAGCAGCACAATGGGTCCCTCCACCAAATGGAGTCACAAAACTAAATGTGGATGGTTCATCTAGATGTAACCCTGGCCCTATTGGCTTTGGGGGATTTTTCACACTGGTCATACCTTGCTCTCTTTTGTGGGACCTCTACCAAATACTGACTCAGTAGTAGCAGAAACAATTGCTATGTTACAAGCCTTAAATATATTCTAGGAAAGGCTGGGAGGGGAACTAGAAGTGGAAGGAGACTGCCTAAACGTTATAAATTGGTGTGATAAAGTCTCCCAACCACCATGGGGCTCGTGGTAATATATAGAGAAATCAGGTCCATAAGCAATAAAAGAACAAGATTCACTGTTTCAAAAAAAAAACAGAACATCTCCTGGTCAGCCAATTCTAAAGTTGATAGATTAGCAAGAGCCGGAGACTTAAAAGCCTCCTAGTCACTGGTCATTTTGTTGATGCTTTAACAGTGCACCAGTAACGTGGTTGCATAAGATATTCTTTTAAAGCATGCTGCTGTTTTGTATACTAATCTATGTACTAGTTTGTAATTCGATTTTGTAGATGAATAAAAATATTCATCATCTTCAAAAAAAAAAAAAAAAAAAAGATTTATTTGATGGGAAAAGAACATATACTCTCTATCAAACAGAATTCTACTAGCAGACCTAACCACGTCAACAGCCTGCCAATTGGGTGGAAAAAGAACATAGGTCCCGCCTCTAACTTGATGGACGGAGAGGCGACCCGAGAGGAACGCTGCGAGGAGCGAACGCAGGTAACCCACGCCGGAGGTGAAGATGGACGGAGAGATTGGGGAAGCTCTAGGGAGCATCATAATGGCGATTGGGAGACAGTCGTGAGGAAAAGGAGGAATTTTGGTGCGAGATTGAGGCCTCTCAGCACCTGCAAGTTTGGGGCATCAACCTTCTCGGTTTCCTTTGAATCGGCAAGACACCATTTGTCTTACGGTGGTGTGACAGGAGACAAGGTCTCCTTCATCCGTATTCCATTCGAAGCAGGAGAACTTGTTTTGGACCAGAGCCGCACCATCTTGGGCTCGAAATAAACTAAATCGAAGGTCTGGTAGGAAGACTCCCAATACACAGTCTCTATCTTCAAACGACAAACTTGGGAGTGTAAACTTATCCATTACAGGGCACGGAAGGTCCTTGGGAGGATTTACCTACCAGAAGTGGGTGCGGACGATCTCTCACCCTGGGACTGCTTAATTGGCGCACTGGCGAAGCTCTTTCCTAGTACACAACAACCTCATCCTGTTGCGATTGTCAAGGCTGGAAAATCCTGGGATTCCAACCTTCAAGACAGAAGTGAAGAGCAGCCACGAAGTGCGACTACTCAGAATAGCCTCAAAGTGAAATGGGAGCGCAACAAGAAAATTCTGGAGAATGGAGTCGTCGCAACGCTAAATCAACCAGCGCATGAGGCTGAATACTTCGGGCTATGGGTGCAAAGTCGCTGGGAGTTGGAATACATAGCATAGACATCGTATCTGGGCAACGGAAAATGGCTGATTGTTGCTCGTGATGCAGAGACAAGGAATAAACTTTTCGCATGGAACTCCTTCAAGGCTATTCAATGCTGGGAAATTCGCAGCTGGGAACAGGCACCAGACAGGACCCCTCTCTATCTGGATCCAGATTTGGGGCATTCCCCTCGAATTGTGGGAATCGGAGCTGCTAGAAACCTTGGCAAAAGCATTTGGTTCTGTACTGGAATTTGATGAAGCCACCTCGAATGGCAGGAATATGGCCTATGCACGCGCCAAAGTCAGGCCTCATAAATGGCCAGCGAAGGAACAATGGACAGATGTAGAGGTGGATGGGAAATTTTTCGCTGTCCTGCTTAAGCCAGAGATGCTAACTTCGCCTTTCGAAGTGGTGTACAAGCACTTTGAAGAAGATGAAGCCAAGTCAACTCGTGACTCGGTGCCTCGATCAGTCGAACAAGTTGACTCGATGACTCGGTCACCGAATTCAGTAGCTGACCGAGTCATTCCGAGTCCCCGGAGCTCACCATGCTTTGGGCCATGGAAGGAACCTACACCAATACTCCAAATTGAAGCCCCTCAACAACCTGCTCCCTAATCCCCCTTCTCTTCAAATTCTCTCAACCGACGATCCCAACCCCAACCTTATCCCCTTTCCTTCCAAACCAACAGACCCCCCTCATTCACTCTCGGATGGGAACCCATCAAATGCTGCAGTAAACCTGCTCCCTACCTCCCCACCTCCCCACACAGAAATAAAAGCTCTGTAGGTCAGAATATTGGACAGGACCATGCCACCCCTATGCCCCTCGCATTGCAGCAGCCAGAACTATCCATTAACCGCTGCACCCCCCTTGCTAGTGTCCAAGATAATTTTCTGATCTCCCCTGTTAACCAGCGACCAACAGAATTCTCCCCCATCCAATTTCATCAGGCTACTAATTCCCCTCCCACTGTTTATTCTAGACGAAAATCCCCCCTTCCTTCCATGGCCCTGGTGGGAACCTCACCAACTTCTGTTAATGCTAACCTCATCTATAATTCTACATCCCCAGGGAACACATCTGTGGAGTTAAATCAGCTAGAATTTGATGCTGAAGTAGCTGAAAATAATTTTGAAACAGGAGTGGAACAAAATCCAACAGATGTGAGGGGACCAGTAGAATCTGCATGGATTGATGAAATTAATGAGATCAAGCATACAATGCAAAAGGAGGTTTATGAAGCTGTTCTCCTTGTTGCTGCAAAGTTTGAAGAAAATACAAAGAAGACGCCAATAGAAGAAAGGAATTTGAGGAGAACAACTAGGGGCAAAGGCAAGGGAGTAGCACAACCACCAAAGAGTAAGAAATGATTATATTATCGTGGAATGTGCGAGGAGTAAGAAGTAGAAATAAAAGAAATGTTATTAGGAGTACTATTTGGAAGAATAAAGCCCAAATTGTCATATTCCAAGAAACAAAGTTAGAAGAAATGACTAATGCAATCATCAAGGACCTGGTTCCTTTTCGGGCACCGTGTTGGCAAGTCTTGAATGTTGTTGGCACTGCTGTAGGAATACTCATTGTTTTGGATTCAAATCTTTTTGATGGCAAAAGTATTAAAATTGGTGGCTATTGTTTTTATGGAAATTCAAATCTTTGTTTATGGTCCAAGTCAAAACAAAGAGCTATTAAAATTGAAAGTTGAGCTTTTATCTCTTTTATGGAAATCCCAAAATGGGTTACATCAAATTTGTCCAATGCACTTGCAAACACCCTTTTGCTTTCATTAGAGCTGTTTGACTGGTCAACAAAGTCAAGATCACATCTCATTAAAGAGCTATGCCTTTTAGGGATGATGCTTAATTCTGCTCTCTCTCGGACAATGGAGGGTAGTAGAGTCTGAAATGCTCTTGGGTGGAGACTTCATGGTGCTATGAGTCCTCCTACCCCGAATTTCCAAGTGAGGATCCGTGAATGAGCTTAGTCCCCTCTCAATGGAGGGGCCAGCTCTTGACCTTCTCTACGGTCCACAACCCTCACGAGAAGTTTTATTGATTTTCTTGGAGCCACAGAGTTAACGGACTTACCAGCTTCGGGGAAGACTTTTACATGGAGTAATGGCCGTGATAACCCCACTTTATCTAGGTTGGATTGATACTTGTGCTCCACTGAATGGCTTGAATTATATCCAAATGTGTGCTGCAAAGTTCTTGGCAAGACTATGTCTGATCATTGGCCAATTCTTCTTGACTCTAACTCTGAAAATTGGGGAGATCTCCATTTAGATTTGAAAACCAATGGCTTGAAGATGGAAGTTTTATCTCAAAGGTAAATGTCCGGTGGTCCACATTTAATATTGAAGAGCTGAATGGGGGAAGTCTTCATGGGAAACTTAAACAGTTGAAAAAAGAGTAACAAAGCTGGTCCAATTCTAACAAGGCTGCCCAAGCAGCAAGAAAGAATGAACTAAGCAATCAGATTGATACGCTTGACCACCTAGAGGAAACCAGATTGTTGACTAACCAAATCCTAAGGAAGGAAGCTATCCTTTGGAAGCAAAAAGCTAGGCACAAGTGGCTCAGTGAAGGGGATAGAAACACCCGTTTCTTCCATGCAATGGCATCACATAGAAAGAGAACTAATAGGATATGCTCCCTAAATATTGATTGAAATCCTATCTTAGACAAGACTATAATTATTGAGAACATTGTAAATCACTTCACAAATCTGTTCACTGAGGACTCTCCATCTAGACCACCACTCTTGGGCATTTGTAACAATTGGATGACTCCGATTTGCGCTGTTGAGTTGGAGAAACTCTTCTCTTTAGAGAAAATTGATGCTGCTGGGTATGGTCTCCCAAGTTCGGACCTGATGGATATAATGGTGAGTTTTTCAATACTTGTTGGCATATTATCATAAACGACGTTATTCAGCAATTCCAGCATTTTATCATCATGGCCTCTCTAGTTCAGCTGTTGGTGCTACTTTCATCACACTAATTCCTAAAAAACAATGTACGGAGCATATAAACGACTTCCGTCCTATCAACTTAGCAAGTAGCTCATACAAAGTTATTGCTAAGCTCTTAGCTGGAAGACTACAAAAGGTGATGGGAAACATAATTAGTCCAGAGCAACAAGCTTTTATTAAAGGAAGAAATATTCTTAATGCTGCCATGAATGTACATGAGCTAGTAAACATTTGCCAGCAAGTTGAGGAGCCCCGGTTGTCCTAAAATTGGACTTTGAGAAAGCATTTGATAGGATTTCGTGGTCTTACCTCAGATCCATGATGACACAGTTAGGTTTTGGCAAAAGGTGGATAAGGTGGATCATGTCTTGCTTATCTTCTACGAGGTATTCTATACTAATTAATGGTGGATCACATGGCTACATTAAACCATCAAGGGGACTTAGACAAGGGGATCCCCTATCCCCAATGTTATTTAATATAGCTGGTGAGGGGCTGCGTCTCCTTCTTCATATGGCTATGGATGAGGGGTGGCTCTAACCAATTGTGGATAAAGACACTCTCCAAACCCACTTGTTCAATTTGCGGATGACACCATAATTTTTTGTAAAGGCACAATACAGCAACTCAAAATTGTTAAGGGCATACTAATAATTTTCGAGATTGCTTCAGGGCTGAAGATAAACTGGTCCAAATCCTCAATTATGGGCTTTTCAGTGTAAAATAATCAAATGCAAAATCTTGCTGAGATGCTTGGGAGTAGAATCGTATCTACCCCTACAAGTTATCTTGGACTTTGTTTACGGGGAGGGCTCCAAGAAGCTTATGGGATCCAGTGCTTGAGAAGTTGAGCCACAGGTTGAATGCATGGCAGAGGAATCTCCTAACTAAGGCTGGCAGATTAACGCTTATCAAAGCTTGTTTACTTGGCATCCCGTCCTACTTTCTATCTTTTTTACACTGCCCTCTAGCAGTGGCAAAGTCTATTGAACAGCTCATGAGAAATTTTCTATGGTTTGGCTCCTTTGAGAGATCTAAAATGCATTTAATAAAGTGGGATGATGTATGGCAATCAAAAAGAGATGGAGGGTTGGGGATTAGCAGAATCAAGCTGATGAATGAGGCATTTTTGCTTAAGTGGCTATAGAAATTAAATATGGCAGGTAAGGAAACTTGGAAGCGGCTTGTTACTAGAGGACAGGTTAATGAACACAGAGAATGGTGGCTAGATGGAATCAAATCTGGGAGACTATCCATAATTTGGAGGCGTATTATTCAACTCATGCCTATCCTTGCTCAAAATGTAAAATTTCTTCTTGGCAAAGGAAATAGAACACACTTCTGGACTGATAGATGGACTGGTATCTCAACCCTTGCTGAAAAATATCCAAGATTGTATTGTTTGATGAGGAATCAGAATTGTCTAATCTCTGAGATTCTTCCAACTGGACAACCAAGTAGCATTAATTGGCTTCCACTTTTCCGAAGGGAGCTTAGTGATGATGAAGCTCTTGATTTTGCTGGCTTTCAAGAGGAACTTAATGGAGTTTGTCTTCGAAGGGATCATGAGGATGAACTAATTTGGATCCATCATCCACACGGATCATATATAGTAAGGTCTGGATATGTTTTTTTATCAAATGAAGGGCACTCCCACCACAAGGCTGCTACTGCTTGGTCTCTATCCTTCTCAAGGAAGCAACATTTTTTCAGTTTGTGCTGCCTAAGAGGAAGACTTCCTACTCGTGATATGTTACTGAGGAGGGGAATGCAGATCCAAACAAGTAATTGTCCTCTTTGCAATGCTGAACCTGAAACACTTGATCACCTCCTAGTCCAATGTCACTATAGTTGGATGATCTGGACCTATTTCTTCAACAAATTTGGGATCACCCTTGCTGTCCCACAGGATTTATATGGCTTCACAAGACTTGCTGGTTCGCTTGGTCTCAGCTCCAAAGGGAACTTGATGCTTCAATGCTGCTTGGGTTTCATTCCATGGGTGATATGGAAATAGAGGAATAACCGAATTTTCCTCAACAAGGCTAGGACATGGTATCAAACATGTGGTACTATCTCACACCAGGTGGTAGGCTGGTTGAAATCACAAAAAACCTTTAGAGATATTGATGGTGCGGCATTATGGAATTCCGGGCACTATATGCTAGAGAAAGTGAAGGTGAAATTTCAAGAATTCAGGCCTGGGAGCCTCCTCCTGCATATTCTTATAAGTTAAACTTGATGGATCCTCCCTGGGTAACCATGGCCCAAGTGGTGTTGGAGATCTGGGGGACATTCTCTTAACCTATGCTGGCCCAATTGGCATCATTGATTCAACTATGGCTGAAGTGAAAAGTCTTCTACAAGGGCTAAAGTGCTTCCGAAACTTCCATTTTCCTGGGCCGTTGCATGTGGAAGGCGATTGTAAAGTGATTATCCAATGGTGCCAAAAGGATTTTAGGGCTCCATGGAGATTGCAATCTGTGATTAATGAAATTCATGATCTTGCTACTGTTGTAGTTAGTTGGAATCATGTTATTAGGAGTGCAAATGTAAGAGCTGATTGCTTAGTGTAGCAGGGGGTATCTGAGCAACATTTGGTTGTTGAGACTCCTACCTAGCTGTATTGGTTGTTGCCCAATTGGGCTGTACACTATATTTCTTTAATGAATAAATGCAATACCAACTTTCAAAAAAAAAAAAAGAAAAGAACATAGGTCCCTGATGAGGTACAAAGTCATGCTTCGTTTTTTTTTCTCTTATGGAGTGATTAACTTGGATTTTTACTTCTGAAGGGAATCTTGAGTTACTGCACTTTCTTGAGGATTTCTAGCTCCTCTGATGTTCCATGACACTAGCATAATTTCTTACTCTCTTTTTCTTGGACTACTTAGTTGGCATTTGACGACAGTGACTTCTCTTGGTGGCGTCTTGCAAAATCTTGCATATCTTTCTAGGTGTCTTCAAATTTGTGCGTCTGCCTGTCTTTACATAAGTCAAACTCTTTCCATGGATTTTGTGCAACTTCTCTCCCATAATATTGAAATGTAGCCTCTGTCTCTCTATGAGCTTCAATGTTGTTCCTGGTTGCAAAGGGCGTTGGAAAAGAGAGAGAACAATATGAAAGGGCAGGTTGAAAAATGTCAAAAAAGAGGTCAATGATGAGTAACTCTTTGGTTAGTTGGGGATGTTGCTTTGCCAATGGAATCACTACCATGCAGTTCCCACCATTATGAGGGGCATAGAGAAATATCTAACTACATAATATTAGTTTATGAAGGACAGACCTAAAATTATGTAGAACCTGTCACCAAGAGAGGAATGAAGCAGAATGCGGCCCCACATAACACCTCCAGCACCAGTGGAAACCATGTTCCTTTTGACCTTTTATGAATAATTTCTCTCGTGTTTACTTGGTTTTTTTTGTGCTCAGGGATTTGCCCTATTATCCCCATCTTTGTAAGGTGAACATATCTTTATTGATGTGATCTTGTATCTAGAGTCTGACTTTGAAGGAGATAATTCTGAGAAATCTTTATGCTTTTGTTTGATGATTGCAGGCTTCTATTTTGATCAAGTATCCAGCAAGCATATCATTGACAGCGTTTTCATACTTTTTTGGTGCATTGTTGATGGTGATGACAGGTTTGTCTACTATAAAGGAGTACAATGAGTGGTCCTTGACAAAATCTGAGCTTATTGCAGTTTTATATGCTGTAAGTTTCAAAATGCTGTTTCAAATTCCAAGATCTACTGATAAAAAAAAACTTCTTCTTGTTTTTTTTATTATTACTATTTATTATTATTATTGTTATTATTGTTGTTCTTCTTCTTCTTCTTGTACTTCTTTCTAGAAATCTCTTAAACAATTTATAATTGCGAAAAACTTTCAGCGTAAACTAAGTGATGTTCAATCTTTGTTCACAAAATCCCCAAATTAGTGAAACCCACTTGCAATGACTGAAAAATAGTCACTAGAAAGACAACTAAACCTAGACAACAAGTTGTACAAAGGCATCAACATGTAACAGAAATACTCGAATTCGGAACCATGAAGATTATAGAAAAACCACATGGTATTTTCTGTTGTAAATGGAAAGATCGGTAGAAGGGGTAAGATCATCAATGCATATAATCTCCTTGGTGCTTTGTTAGGCCCCAAGTCCGATTTACGTATGTTAGGCGAGGAGGAAAGAAGAGTATAGTTGTTGACGTGTCAGCGGCCCATCCTAGTCCCTAGGCTAGAATAATGTGGCCCCAGTCAAAAGTTTGTTAGAGCTGCTAAGGTGTCTTAAGATGTAATCAGAGAGTTGGTCTGAGGGTATATGGGACACGTTTTGGGGGGCTTTTGGGCAGACTGATATTCTGTAATTTTTAGAGCCTCTCAAATACTCGATATTCATCTATTTCTCACATATTTCATGTTTCTTATCTATTTCTCACATATTCATCTGTAATTTTTAGAGAACTCAAGAGAAGGAAGAATGCATGGAACCACGACCCGTTGCTTAGCAAAGCACGAACCGTGGTATAGTGAAGACGCCACAAACGGGGATGGAGGAATCCGTTTGATAAGTTAGGTTGAACGCCACAAGAAACCTTGATAAGTTCAAAATTCGTATCTTTAAGAACCCTAGAAGAGAATGCGAGCAGAACACTTGATTTAGGTTAAAAATTATGTCCTTACACCTTTCCCTCATAGACCATATATAGGAAAGTCTTTTTTTTTGAAAATTGTGATTTTATTGATTGTAGCCCAATGGGCTAAAAGATACAGCAAACACACATGTTACAAGAAAAAACAACATGTTACAAGATACAAGGATAGCTAGGAGGTCCGAACAGTCATGGACCCCATTCTTAGCCAATTCATCTGCCCTACCATTGGCACTCCTTAGTACATGAGTCCAGCTAATGACAAAATTAACTAAGTTTTTATCTTATCAATAATATGTCGAAGCCTCCAAGGAGGCTTTAAGTCCTTCTTGTACCATTGAATTAGCACTTGGGAATCCCCCTCAAAATGTAATGGTCCAATGAAGTGGAGGTTAAGAAAATATTTGATCCCATGATGGAGACTCATGGCTTCGGCGGCTGTGGAGTCAGAGATACCAATAGGCCCAGAATAAGTAAGCATGATATCTCCATAGGAGTTCTTGATCAGTCCCCCTCCACCCTCATGACCCGGATTGCCAAAGGAGGATCCATCAAAATTTAATTTGTAAGAGTGCAAAAGAGGAGAAGAGTAAGCAATGATTCTAAGCTGTTTTCCATCCCCCTCCCTGACAATAGCATTCCAGTTACTCCAAACTACACCACAATCAATATTTCTAAACATCTTTTGAGCTTTCAGCTAGTAGACAATCTGATGACTGATACGGCTGCATACATCCTTCCATGTAGAGGCTTTATTTGAGAAAATTCTGCTATTCCTTTTCTCCCAAATTAGCCATGGAATATGTTAAATTTAGTGAAGGAAGATAGATGATGAGAGAAAAGTGAAGTGATAGGAAGAAAGGGGAAGAGAGAAGGAGAGAGAGGTCGTAAGGTCTTAATGACCTACAACCCTAAACCATGTATTAATAGAATCTGAAATTACAAAATTACAATAATGCCATTCATGGCTTGAGGACAAGTAAGCTACTTAAACACAATAAACAAATAATAACTAACTAGAGTTTAGTCAAATTACTAAATTACCCATGACTCATAACATAACCCAAACAAGAGGCAAACACAAGTCTTCCCTTGGCACCCAGTCTAAAGGAGGCAGCAAGTGCAATAATATTGTGCAAGTAATGAGGAATAGGGAGAATGAGTCCAAACCTTTCTATAAAAAGGTCTAAATTTTCCAACTGAAGGAGCAATGTAGTAATAGATCGATTGATTCAGTCTCAGTGTTGCATAGTGGACAAGTAATATCTTGAAGCTGAATTTCCCTTCTCAATAAATGATCCCTTGTGGGCAACCTCTTCCTCAGGCAACACCACCCAAAGAATAATTACTTCTTTGGGCAAGAGAGGGACCAAGCCACAGTCGCGTGATGAGGTTGCAAACCTCGATTTGCTAAGCAAGAGTAAGCCGAGCTAACCGAGTAACAACCCTATGGTTGTAGCTTCCATAATAATTCATCCTCCTGGTCTCTTCGTAGATAAGTTTTGCTCAACTCCTCTAGTAATGTAGCTGCCTCAACAGCCTCATCATCATGGAGATGTCTTCTAAGTAAGGGTGCCCAATCTACCTCTCTCAACTGTCCACTTGGAGCCACATCACTAACAAGGTATTCTTGATTTCTAGCCAAGAGAAAAATCCTGTTTAATTTTTCAGCAAATGTAATATCTCCAGTCCACTTATCAGTCCAAAAATAAGTTTTGTTGCCTCGGCCTGGCTGCACAAAAATTTGTTTGGACAAAAAAAGGGAACAACTTAATAATTTTCTTCCAAATAGAAGAGAGCCTCCACTGTCTTGTGGCACTGAACCACCACTATCTGGACCTGTTGTCCAAAGCTCTAGTGATCAAGCTCCTCCAAGTAGTCCCGCCATTCATATTTAGTTTCCAGAGCCATTTTTGTCAAGAGAGCCTCATTCACGAGTTTTATTTTCCAAATCCCCAGTCCACCATCTTGCTTGGTCTGACAAACATCATCCGAGTTTATAAGATGAAGCTTGGACCTCTCTAGAGTACCGGACCATAAGAAATTCCTCATAATCTTTTCAATTGTGTTCACCACTGAAAGAGCACAATGGAGAAAGGAGAGATAATAGGTAGGGATACCAGATAAACCTGCTTTAATTAGAGTGAGTCTTCCTGCTTTGGTGGGTAACTTTCCTTGCCATGTACTTAATTTGAGATTTTAACTTCTCAATGATAGGGTCCCATAGATTTGTATTTGCTCTACCAATAAAGAGGGGTAACCCAAGATAAGAGGAAGGGAGAGATCCAATTTTGCATCCTAGCATATCCGCCATTTCTGTCATCACTTCATTCTCAATAGCAAACCCATAAATTGCAGATTTGGACCAATTTATTTTCAATCCAGATGTTAATTCAAACAACATTAAAATACATTTAATGAGTCTAAAATGATCAATAGAGCCTTTGCAGAAGAGAATGGTATCATATGCAAACTGCACAAGTGGGGCTTGGAAGCAATCTCTATCAATAATAGGTTCTAGCCATCCTTCCTCTAGTGCAATATGCAACATATGTCTCAATTCCTCACCCGCAATGTTAAATAACATAGGGGATAGAGGGTAACCTTGTCTGAGGCCGCTTGTAGGTTTAATGAACCTGTGAGCTCCTCCATTGATGAGGATGGAATACCATGTTGAAGATACATATGACATAATCCATTTCCTCCATCGCCAACCAAAGCCCAACTGTTCCATAATTGAAAGAAAGTAGTACCAAGAGGCTTTATGAAAAGCCTTCTTAAAATCCAACTTCAAGACAACTCTTAGCTCCCCCAATTGTTGACAATTATGTAGTATCTCTTGCACATTCATTGCAACATCCATGATTGTCCTCCTTTGATAAAAGTATGTTGTTCTGGACTTATAATATGATCCATCACCTTTTGAAGTCTAGCAGCCAATACTCTAGTAATAATCTTGTAGGTGCTGCATGCAAGGCTGATAGGCCTGAAGTCAGATATCTGCTTAACACAGCGCTTCTTGGGAACAAGTGCTATGAAGGTGGCTCCAAGGGACGTGCAAGTGAGTCCAACTTTATGAAACAGGTTTTTTTTTTCTTGGATACGATAAACTGTGTGATTGTGTATCTCGGACGTAATAGTCCCCCGGCAACTAACTCCAGCGAACTCATGGCCGGAATACTCTTTCAAACCAGTATTGGAAGCATCCAGATCGTTCCACTCGGTTGTCGTTTGGATCGATCAATGCAGCGCGTTTTTCCTCTTTGAGACGCGATTTGTCTCGGTTTCTGCTCTTCGTTTCGAAGTTTTTGGTGTTTGAAGAGCCTTCTCCATCAGGCTGTGGGATTGTTTTAGGGTTCCGGGAACACAGTTGGTCGAGAACGGTTCGAAGCTGAAGGAATCGAGGTGAAATAGAGCTGAAATGATTGAAAATTAGGTTTCTGTGGGGAAGGTTTCCGCATGTAAGGTGCGGACCATGGAAGAAGACAACTCAATGAAAACCCTAGGCAAATTAGGGAAGAAAACAAGTCACGATGAGTTGACTCGTTTTCCTTCCCAAGTCACGATGAGTTGACTCGTTTTCCTTCCCGAGTCACGATGAGTTGACTCGTTTTCCTTCCCGAATCACGATGAGTTGACTCGTTTTCCTTCCCAAGTCACGATGAATTGACTCGGAAATCTCTAAGTTAGCCCGTCTCGAGCCGACCTGACCGGACTCCTACTGGTTCGACCTCAACCGTCCCGTTCTGAATTGACCCGGCCTTTCTGCCCGGGCCGACTTCAACCGGACCGACCCAACTTAGCAAAAAAAAAGTGTGGCCTGTAATTTTTGGCTTTAAAGGATTGATGATGATGGGTGGAAGAGGAGGAAACGATAACGAAGGCGAATGGCAAACTGTGGAAAGAAGGAGACACCAGTAGGGAGGAAGACTGTATACTATTAAAAGTTTGGGGCAATGTAAGTTTGGTAGTTCCTCTTTCTTCGTTGAAGAAGACGTAGCTCGTCATTGGGTATGTCGAAAAGTTGAGGCCCCGAGAGAAGAGGGCTTTTATCCGGATACCTCTGGAGATCATTGACAATTTCCTAATTCAGTTGAAGAAGGTCCTAGCATCAAATACCTACTTCTCTCGTGAAATATGGTGGGAAGATTCGCTTTTCACCATCTCTGTCCTGAAGCGAACCACATGGGAATGCAAGATTGTCCATTTTAGGGATCGGAAAATCCTCGCTCGTCTATATCTCCCACAGAAGGGTTTGAATGATGTTTCACCCTGGACCGTTCTACAAAAATCCCTTGAGGATTTGATTCTAAGAAGAGAACAACGCACGGAGGAAACTGCTGCACCCATACAATTGTTTATCAGAGAAGAACAAAGCTGGGAGAAGATTATAAACAAGGGAGGAGAAAGATCATCTGTGCAAGACTAGATGCGGCGACTTACTCGAAAATGGGAATCGAGACAAAAAGATCTTGAATTTGGAGTGGTGATTAAGACAGATTGGAGCATAGAAAATGCACAAAACCTCGAAATTTGGATCCAACATAGATGGTCCCTCGACTTTGTGCCAACTGCTTCATATATAGGGCAAAGTGACTGGCTAATTAAGGCTAAAGATGCCGAATCCAAAGAGAAATTGCTTCTATGGGACCATTCGGAAGAAATACCTAATTGGGACACTAGGCCTTGGGAGGAAACTATCGAAACTGGACCAGCGACAAATTGGGTGCAGATTTGGGGTGTTCCAGTAGAAGTGTGGGGAGCAGGCGCACTGAGCTTGCTTGCTGGCCAAATGGGTGAGATTATTGCCTTCGACGAGAATACCACTAGTGGGAGAAACACGGCTTATGGCGTGTTACGATCAAACCATATAAGTGGCCTTTGGAGGAGAGGTGGGTGAGCTAGAGTTGGGGAGAAAGGTTTTTGCAATATGCATAAAACCGAGAGACCTTCATTCCGCCATTCAAAATCGGCAATCGAGACGAGGTTGAAGGAGATGAGTTCACCAAATGTAACTCGGACCGAGGTGAAGAAATTGATGGTCGGCAAACTCACAGCACTGATTTGGGCACTAATAGACATCAAATAGCTGATATCGAGTCGAACTGAGTTGACTCGGGTGATCTTGGCCTAGTCAACACAGTCAACTCGGACAGAGTCAATCAGAGCATGCATGATTCGGAAACTGACTTCTCGCTCAACATATGGGGTGGCTTTTGCGTGGCTGAGGACCTCCAATCACCCCTATTCCGGGGCCAAAATTCCGGTGTGTCGCCAACTTTGAACCCAACAATGTCTTTTCAAACCGAGTCTCTTGCCAACCACCCTTCTCAGCTTGCCCCTATTCCTATTCCATCTACTAACCTAGTGGCAAATGCTCAGCAGCCCATAAACAGCCCTGTCTCAGTCTCAAAGCCATCAAATACACCTCCCGGCTCCACTACAACTACCCCCCCTTCTCCTATCCACTCTCCACATTCTCCACCAAGCCCACCTCAAAATCCTATTACCTTGTGTGGTCAGAATACGCCAGAAAGCAGCATCAATGACAATATCCGAAATCATTCACCTCCATGAACTCTCCCCTATCACCCCAATCCGATTTAAATCACCTCTCACTGCCTATTCCCGAAAAATATCGCACTCTCTACCCCCACCAATATATGACCCATCAAAACAGTCACCAAATTCAGTAAATGCTTTATGTGAACAAGCACAAATTGAGGAGGGCGCCACTAGTGAAGAAGATTATATGGGGAATAATATTGAAACAGTGGATGTTCAAATTGAAGAGGATGGGGAGAGGACAGGGAGGATGAGTATGACATTGATGTCCAAGGAAGGACACCTAAATCAAATAAACATTCCTGGCTTTCCCAAATTAAGAAAATGAAGGGAGGTGTTTCTAAAGAGGATTACAAAACTCTGGTGAGTATTGTCAGTAAAGTGGGTCAGAATAATAACGGATCCCGAGGTAAAGAGGATGCTCAAAGTGAAAAAAGACAAACCAGAAGTAAGACAAGAGGAAAAAGAGTGGCTAGGGAATCGGAAAAAATTTATGAATGATCATCATATCTTGGAATATCTGAGGAGTTAGAAGTCCAAGTAAGAGAATTGCTATAAAAGGGATCTAATAAGCAAAAATAGAGGCCAATTATTATTTTTGCAAGAAACCAAGCTAGAGCAAATGACAACCAGGTGTAGTGAGAGAACTGGTGCCTTTCCATAGGCCGGAATGGTGTGCCAAGAATGCAATGGGCACTTCTTTGGAGAGTATACTATGTATTTGGGACCTCGGTTTTGTTAGTGTTCGAGAATCATCTTATTGGTGATTATTACATAATTGTCAAGGTAATAGATCTTTCTAGCAATAAAGTATGGTTCGCAGTGTGATTTATGGGCCTTCCACCTATAGACAAAGGGCTGTTTTTGGGAAGATCTCTCAAATGCAATGGGGACAGCATCAAGGTCCATGGCTACTAGGTGGTGATTTTAATGCCACACTATCCGAAATGAGAAGCATCCTCCAGCCACTTCAATCACCGCCACCATGAGAGGATTTGTTGATTTCATGGGGGCATCTGATCTTATTGATCTTCCTACCTCGGAAAGAGCTTCACATGGAGTAACGTAAGAAGGCCACCTACCCTTTCTAGATTGGACAGATTAAATGCTGTAATTCCGATTGGCTTGAGCTTTATCCACGGCATCGCTTGTAGAGTATTGGGAAAGACTGTTTCAGATCATTGGCCCGTCTTGTTGGATACCATTTTTGATAACCGGGAGGCACGCCTTTCAGATTTCAGAATGAGTGGTTAGAGGATGAAAATTTCACCACCTATGTTGATAGATGGTGGAGAGACATCAAGACATCAACACAAGGAGGAAGACTTTTCGAAAGCTTAAAAGTCTTAAGAACAACATGCTAGCCTGGTCTAAAACTCAAAAATCTGCCAAATTGATGAGAAGGGAAAATTTGACACAACGGATAAATGAATTGGATAGCATTGAAGAGACAAGAGATCTTAATGATAGAGAGACAGCTGAGAGAATGTCAACGAATCAGCTCTCTCAATGTTGATAGCACGGTCACCTCAGATAAATCAGAAAATATTAGAAATATCACCACTCATTTTACCAAGATTTTCTACTGAGGATACCCCAGTCAGACCTAAGCTTTTGGGTATCAGTTGCCCTTGGCTAAATCCCGACCGTGCAGCTGCACTTGAATCTCCTTTCACACTCGAGGAGATACAGGCGGCTGGTCAACTTATGCCCAAGGACAAAGCCCCGGGGCCTGGTGGCTTCAATGGTTAGTTCTTCAAGGCTTGCTGACCTATTATTAAGAATGATGTAATAGAATTCCTGCAGCACTTCCATCAAAATGGGTTGACAAGTAAAGCTTTGGGTGTCACCTTCATTGCATTGGTACCAAAGAAACAGTGTGTTGAATATGTTACCAACTTCAGGCCAATTAGTTTGACTAGTAGTTCTTATAAGGTGGTTGCTCGACTGCTTGCTGGCCGATTACAGAGAATTATGGGACATATAATTAGCCCTGAGCAACACACCTTTATCAAAGGGAGGAGCATCTTAGATGCCGCATTATGTACCCATGAGGTTATTCACAAATGTAAACAAAGCCGGGAACCAAGGGTTACTCTAAAGCTAGACCTTGAGAAAGCCTTTGACAGTGTCTTGGGAATATCTAAGATGTATGATGCAACAGCTTGGGTTCGGTAAGAGATGGAGGAAGTAGATCATGACTTGTATTGCTTCTGCTAGATTTTCTATTCTTGTTAATGGGGGAACACATGGCTTCATACAACCATCTAGAGGGTTAAGACAAGGAGATCCGCTCTCTCCTTTGCTCTTCAATATTGCAGGAGAGGGCCTTAGATATTTGTTTAATCTTGCAATTGAAGAGGGGTGGCTGCAGCCTATTGTGGATAGAGAACTTCTTAGTACTCCGTTAGTTCAGTTTGCAGATGACACTATTATTTTTTGCAAGGGGGATTTTACATAACTGAGAGTGGTGAAATGTTTATTATTAATATTTGAGATGGCTTTTGGCATGAAAATCAACTGGGCAAAATCCTCTATTATGGGCTTCCACCTTGAAAACAATTCTTTACAAGAGATGGCAGCCATGCTTGGGTGTAGGGTGGGATCTCTTCCTAGCACATACCTTGGGCTTCCTCTATTCACTGGTAGAACTTCAACACAACTTTGGGACTCAGTTATTGAGAAATTAAATGGAAGACTGAGTACTTGGCAAGGGCGACTACTTTCAAAAGCAGGAAGACTTTGATTAAGTCTTGCTTAATTGGCATTCCAACTTACTACCTCTCTTTCCTTCATTGTCCCTCATCGGTGGCAACAAAGATTGAAAGAATAATGAGGAATTTCCTTTGTGCAGTGCTGCGAGAGAAGTCAAAATGCACTTGATAAATTGGGAGGAGGTTTATTAAACCGGAAAGATGGTGGTTTAGGGATTAGAAAAGTCAAACAAACAAATGCTGCACTTTTAATGAAATGGCTATGGAAACTCAATACAGCAAGAGACATGACATGGAAGGGGATTCTCTAAATGCCTTGATAGCAGGACTAGACAGTGGTGGATCAACCCAGTGCGAACCAGATTGTCCTCCCCCATTTGGAAAAGAATAACAAAATTCTTTCCTTTTTTCAACCAGAAGATCTCCTTTCAAGAGACCAAAATTGCCTCATATCTGATATTGCTCCAAATGGCCAGCTGGGGAATATTAACTGGGATCTATGTTTTAGAAGAACCTTAACTGATGTTGAAGCACTTGAGATCTCAGAGTTCCTAGCTGCACTGAGTAAAGTATACTTAAAAGCAGACACAATGAAGATGAACTCATCTGGAAACCCCACTGAAAAGGTTGTTATACAGCAAGCTCCGGGTATAGAAGCCTCACTGAGGGGGTAAGAGCTACACATGTGGCAGCTACTGCCTAGACACTCTCATGCCCTAGGAAAATGGCCTTTTTTATGTGGTGCTGCCTTCGAAGCAAAATTCCCACCTGGGACCTATTACGGAGAAGGGGAATTCAGAACCATCAGACATTTGCCCACTATGTGGGGCTGAGTCAGAGTCCACTGATCACCTTCTCATTCACTGTGAGTACAGCTGGAAAGTTTGGAGTTTCTTCCTTGGCATGTTCGGTATCAATTATGTAATCCCACAAAATCTTGCAGGCTTCCTCCCACTCATTAGCTATTTTGGGCATGGCACAAAGGGTCGCATTATGTACAATTGTTGCATGGGTTACATTCCTTGGGCCATTTGGAGGAAAGGAACAACAGGTATTCCTAATGAAACCAAGCCTTGGGGAGTTCTTTGTCATCAACTTCTCCACCAGATTATTGGCTGGTTGAAAACTCAGTTATATTTTGTGGTGTTGATTCTCTTGTAATTTGGAGGTCGTGGGCTGAACATGCTAGAGAAGCCAGATCTAGTATTACACCTATTCAAAGAATGGCTGCCCCCGACCTTCCTCCTATAAGTTAAATTTTGACGGATCCTCACTTGGGAATCCAGGGCCATCCGGGGTAGGAGGACTCATCGGGGACCATAGAGGAGAAGTACTACTCACTTACACAAAGACCGATTGGTATTTCAGACTCTACTATCACTGAAGCAGGTCAGCCTCCTTCATGGTCTAGATGTTATAAAGATTTAGGGCTTTCGGGTCCCCTTCTAGTGGAGGCGACTCAAGACCATCATTTCATGGTGCAAGAGAGCTTCTAAGCCTTCGTGGAGACATATTTACATTTTCAATGAGATAAATGATCTTGCTTTTTTTGTTGTAACTTGGAGTCATGTAATTAGATCTGTCAATGGTAGAGCGGATGAGTTAGCTAAAAGGGTGTCCATGAGCAAGTGCTAACTGTTTGGACTCCTTAGGAATTTGATGTAACCCATTTTGGGATGTAATTCTTAAACGAAATAAAACCTCAACTTTCAAAAAAACTTTATGAAAATGCAGAATTTGCTGAAGCATGTCATCTCTGATTATAGGCCAGCAAGCATTAAAAAATTCACCATTATATCCATTTGGACCCGGAGACTTGTCTTTTGGGATGCATTTTCTAGCTTCATCAATTTCCTCAAGGGTAAAAGCTTTCTCAATATCAGCAGCTTGTTCTGGAGTCGGCCAGTAGCTTTGAATTCCCTTTAACAAAGGGCGATTGAGAATGTCTTCTGCAAACAAACAAGAAAAGTGAGTAATAATATTGTTTACAATGATGTCTTTTTCTGAAGTGACCTCCCCATTGATTGTGAGAGAAGATATTCTGTTGATCATTCGTGTAAAACTCCTAGTCTAACTCTAATAAGACTCTCAAAAAACCCTAGAAACGAATCAAGACTGAAATACATCCAAACACAAAATTTGCCTAATTGAGGTTCCTTAATCAAGAAGGAAGACAATTATAAAATAATAAAATCACTCCCATCAATCCTCAAAACCTTAATTTCATGCGTGTGTCGGCTATTAATGGGCCTTCTTAGCTCAAATTGGGCTTCAAAGACTTGGACATTTCACCGGCATCACTTGTAGATGGCTCCTGAGAGTGAGGAGAGACGGAGACCCAAGGGCGACGATCCGAGATCGCTGCCGGGAACCGACTGAGAAGATGGAAGAGAAATTAGAATTGAAGAAGAAGAAACCCGAAATGAAGATGAGGAATGGACGATAGTCACGGGAAGAAGAAAGAGACCCAAAGAGCCTCTCAAATCCAGAATCTTCTGCTTCAATGAATCAACGATTCAAGCGGATGAATGGATAGAGAAAGGGGGAAACGGAAGAATCAAGATTATCAAGCTTACCGTTTCGGGAGGAGAGAAGAAGTGATTCATCCGATTTCCGCCATCAATCATCCAGGAATGTTGGAGAATCCTTTCCGCCATGAATCCGAGAAGTGGAGAGAAGAAGACAATAACAAAAAATTGCAACAGCTTCACTTTCGACGTCTTTGAAGGAGCAAGAAAACTAGTCAGAATCGTACACTTGAGGGAGGAGAAGACACTAGTGAGGCTCCACATACCTTTCAAAGCAGGAAAGGGCTTCCAATGGGAACTGCTCATAGAAGCGATAGGAGAGATGCTTTCCCCATCTCAGAGTAAATCGGCTGATGAACCAGTGAAAATTGTTAGGAATGGAGAACCCATCCCGGAAAATATTGAGCTCCTAGAAATGATTTGGGAAGAAGGAGAAAAACTTTTGAGAGATGCAATGGTGTTGCAACTTTTCTTTGAACACATAGAAGATGAAATATTGAATTGGATCAGCTGAACACTGCAAGAGGAAGTGCCGATGCTCTCGAAACTGCGCACACACACCTAGCTCATCTGGGCAAGGGATAATGAGGAAGCACAAGCGCTCCGCAGGGTGATTGACACGTGTACACTTCAATGGTCCTCAATGCGACTATGGAGCAAGGAAAGAGAGTCAATGGCAAAGGGATATTGGTTGAGAGTCTACGGAATCCCCGTAGAAATATGGAACGAAGAAAACCTAAGGATTATTTTTCGAAGCTTCGAAGAAGTGGTGAAGCTAGATGAGGAATCGAAATCAAAAAAATCCTTGGGATGCGCAACAACGAAAATGCTCTTTAAGAAAAGGGACAAGGCGGAACTTGAAAACTAGGTTTGCCCTGCTAGCCTTACCTGAGACCCCTAGAATACCCAGCGGTCCAATGGGCGAAGAAGAGCACAATGGCATGGACCGATGGAAGAAGGAAGGCAACTACAACTTCATAATCTATATAACAATCCTGTGTTTTCCCCTGAAAACACAGAAGTCCTTTCGCCTCTACCGCCAAGAAATAATCCCTCTCTCAACTCCATGCCTCCTCGTTCCAGCTCCCCGCTTCGCACTTACCATAGGCGAAACAGAAATCCCCCGCCTTACTCCTCTGGAAGAGATGAGCAGGAGCCACCGGTGAGATGACGCCGCGGATCTCAAGAACAGCCTCCTCTCTACCCACCAATTTCGCCGCGATACCCTGATGAGGAAGACGACCCCATTCAACCGGATTTTGATGATGAAGATGTTGACGATGAGGAAGACCAAATCAAATGGGGTCACAATAGGGCACTCGTGCATCTCCACAGGCACCAATCGAGGGTGCAAAATCGTCGCCCCAATGAGTTCACACACCCCAATCATGACTTAGCGGTGCATAACTGGGCGTAAACGGTTGACGAAAGAGAGGACAAGCTCGCAAATGAAGATTACGCAGCTATCCTTCGCCTCGCACAATTCTTGGAAGAGGTACGCCAAGCAAGGCTGGTTGGAATTCTCCCACCACCGGGTCAGAGAGGCAGGGGAGGTAGAGGAAGCGTCATTCGCAGAGGAGTGCGAGGACAAGGCAGATGTTGATGAAAGTCATATCTTGGAATGTAAGGGGTTTGGGCAATCCCCAGAAAAATGCCTCAATCAGGGATGTTTTGTTTCGGAAAGGGGCAAATTTTGTAATTTTGCAAGAAACCAAAGTAGCTGAGCCGGAGGTATTTTAATGTCTGTGTCCCCCTTTAATTGTCCATCTGGGACTGCTGTAGAAGCTCTAGGTACATCCGGAGGTATTTTAATGATATGGGATCCTTTATGGTATGAAATTCTCGACTGTGAAAAGGGAGCTTACTGTTTGGGAGTGAAATTAAAGGATAAGGCTTTGAATCAAACCTGGAATATTGGAGGAATTTACGGTCCATGCTCATACCACAGCAGAGAACATATTTGGGAGCAGCTTAGTGATCTAATGAATAGATGGACTGGACCATGGTTATTAATGGGGGATTTTAGTGCAATAAGGTTTTGAAATGAAAAAAAAAACCCTAGCTAGAACAATAACGTCTACCATGAGAAAATTCAATGACTTGATTGCTGCATTGGATATGGGGGAATTACCCACAACAGGAAAATTGTTCACATGGAGTAATTCACAACTGCAGCCAATAATGTCCAAAATAGACTGAATTCTGGCCACTCCTGATTGGCTGGAAAATTACAGAGATGCCACTGGTCGTGTTATTGGTAAGGCAGTGTCGGATCATTGGCCTATCCTACTGGATACGAGCCTCAACCGATGGGGAAGAAGCCTTTTAGAATTGAGGACAAATGGCTTGAAGACAGACTTTAAGTCAAGCATAGCCACATGGTGGAGAAACAACAGTGTGATAAATGAATTAAATGAGGATGGCTCGAAGTCATTGAAAAGCAAAATCATTGTATGGGCCAGACAGAAAAGGGCTGTTGATGAAACACAAAAAAGACTGCTGCAGATTCAAATTGATGGCATCGACCATCTAGAGGAACACAGAAATTTAACAGCCGAGTAAATTAAGGATAGGAGAGATTCAGCAAGTCAGCTAAGGAAAATAACCCACCATGAAAGAGTGTATTGGAAGCAAAGAGCCCGGTATAAATGGCTCAAAGGAGGAGACACGAACTCATCTTTTTTCTGTGCCATTGCATCAAAGAGGAGGATTAACAAAATCCATTCATTGACAATCAATGGAGAATCAGTCTCAGCCAGAGATGGAATAACGCAAGGAATTGTTAGATTCTTTATGGAGCTAGCTACTGAGGACCCAAACACTAGGCTGTGCATTGCTGACCTCCTTTTTAAGAAATTATCTGATGCACAAGTCTGTTTTCTGGATACCCCATTCTCGGAAAAGGAAATTAAGAAAGCAGTTTCAATGGTGAGTTCTTCTGGGAGGCGTGGCATTTCATGAAAGAGGATTTCTTAAAACTATTTGAGGGTTTTATGACATTGGAATAACAAAGAATTCCATTGGAGCTTCTACAATTGCACTCATACCCAAAAAGGAGGGTGCTGAACTCATTAAGGATTATAGACCCATTAGCTTGGTATTCGGGGTCTATAAGATACTCTCTAGAGTGCTAGGTACAAGACTAAAATCAATGTTGCCTAGACTGATTAGCAAAGAGCAATGTGCATTTATAAAAGAAAGACAATTTCTGGATTCAGCCATGCTAGTCCATGAGGCGGTTGACCTTTTTGCAAAACAAGAAAAACCGAAGTTCCTATTAAAGCTAGACCTAGCAAAAGCCTTCGATAGAGTCAACTGTAGATACCTTGATTTAATCCTGAAGGCAATAGGATTTAGCATTAAATTGGGAATATGGATGTATTTCAGTATATCCTCAGCTAAATTCTCTATATCCATTAGTGGGGGACTGTTCGGAAACTTCAAGGGAACTAGAGGATTAAGGCAAGGGGACCCCCTCTCTCCTCTGCTGTTCAATATCATAGGGGAAGGAATGACATCATACTTCAGGAAACTGTTGGAAGTAGGATGGCTCACCGATGCTTTTAATGAAGTAAACACCCAAATCACACCAATTGTCCAGTTTACTGACGACATGGTGATTTTTTGTGAGGGGTCTCTAGATCAAATAAAGAGACTTAAAACAGGACTAGACCTAATGGAAATCACCCTGGGGCAGAAAGTTAATTGGTCAAAGTCAGCACTGATAGGTATAAATGTACCTCATGAATTGCTGACTGAATCTGTAGAAGCACTGGGTTGTTCCATTGGAACCCTCCCACTTGTCCATCTGGGGCTACCAGTATTTACTGGGAGACAAAAAAAAGAATTATGGGACCCAGTTCTGGAAAAACTATGCAGCAGGTTGGCAATGTGGAAGGGAAGACATTTATCTAAGGCTGGAAGATTAGTACTGCTGCAGTCATGCTTATATGGCATTCCAGCCTGCATGCTTTCTTTCATTCAATGTCCAGTGGGAGTTGCCAATGAGATGGAAAAAGTCATGAGCAGGTTCTTATGGAGAGGGACAAAAAATAATTTTAAACATCACTTGGTGAAGTGGGAAGATGCTTGTGAACCAAAGATAATGGGTGGGTTGGGCTTGAGAAATATAAGAACATTTAACCAAGCACTAATGTTGAAGTGGTGCTGGAGACTTAACCAACAAGACCCACCAGCATGGACTGTCCTAGTTCGTGCCAAACTAGGAGTACATGAGTCTGAGTGGATCCTAGGGTGGCACCCACCAAACCAATTATCTCCCATTTGGAAATCCTTACATAAGCAATGAGCAGTATTTAGATCTCACATAAGATATCTGCCAAGAAGAGGGGATAGGACAGAGCTATGGGCTGACACATGGATAGGAGATAGACCCCTCAAGTCAACCTTTTCAAGGTTATATAGGGTCGCTAATGCACCAGCAATGACATTGCAAAGATTCCTGCAACACAAACAACAAAATGAATTTGACTTGTCTACACTTTTCAAAAGGGAGTAAAGAGATGCGGAGGCAATAGAGTTGAGCAATCTAGACTCCCTAGGCAAGCATTTCTTTGACCAGCACTTAGAGGATAGGCTAATCTGGGAGGCTAGCCCGACTGGTAATTTCATGGTAAAAGGAACCCACTTGCATTATCTCATGATGCCCATGGGCAGCCACAGCATGGAAGCTTCGCTTCCCCCCTCCCCTCCCAAAAGCCAAGTTTTTCATGTGGATTGCTCTATCAAAAGCTTCTCACCAAGGAGCAACTTACAAGGAGAGACATGCCACTACCCTCAATGATGTGCCCCCTCTATGAAAACAGTACAGAAACAATAGACCATGTGTTAGTGCAATGCAATTATGCGCAAAGAATATGGTCCTATTTCTGGAACCTATTTCAGATACAGGCACACCCCATTCTTGACTTGCCATCCTACATTGAACTATGGAAAAACAGCACATTACCTAAAACAGGTAAAACCATGCTTGGAGCATGCATCATTTTCATCCCATGGAAACTTTGGGACGAAAGGAATAAAAGGATTTTCAAAAGAAAAATCACTGAATGTGATGATCTCATTGAACTTATCTTTAGTAGCCTAACATACTGGATAAACTCTACATCAAAGTTCCAAGAGCTCCCAGGATTTAACCTGAGATCAGCTTGGTCTAATATTGCCAGACTTCTTTCCTCTCGAAACGGTAAGCTTGATACTCTTGATTCTTCTGTTTCCCCCTTTCTCCATCCATTCATCCGCTTGAATCGTTGATTCGTTGAAGCGGAAGATTCTGGATTTGAGAGACTATTTGGATCTCTTTCTTCTTCTCGTGACTATCGTCCATTCGTCATCTTCATTTCGGGTTTCTTCTTCTTCAATTCTACTTTCCCTTCCATCTTCTCTGTCGATTCCCGGCAGCGACCTCGGATCATCGCCCTCGGGTCTCCGTCGCTCCTCACTCATCGTTTCCCAACTTTAAGCTCTCTTTACCTTGTTTATAGCAAATGACATAAGGAAATGTCTCAATGAATTCGGCCCATCGAGCATGTCTTTTATTCCGTTTGTATTATCCTTTTAAATGCTTCAAGGACTCATGATCTGTATGACTTACAAACGCTTTTGGCCATATGTAATGCTGCCAAGTTTCCAATGCTCGAACCAAAGCATACAACTCTTTATCATAAGTGGGGTAGTTAAGTGCAGCCCCACTTAACTTCTCGCTTAGTATGCAAGTGGTCTTCTATCTTGCATAAGAACAACGCCTATACCAAACCAGAAGAATCACATTCTATTTCAAATGTCTTAGGAAAATCAGGAAGAGCAAGTAAAGGACCATGAGTAAGCTTATGCTTAAGAAGTTGGAACGCCTTCTCTTGTTCTTCACCCCATCTGAATGCAACGTCCTTTTTGATAACTTTTGTAAATGGTGTAGTGATGGTGCTGAAATTTTTAATGAACCTCCTGTAAAAATTAGCAAGCCCAAGAAAACTCCTAACATGACCAACAATGGAAGGAGTCGGCCATTCTTGAATAGCTTTGATCTTTTCATGATCAACCTCAATACCTTTTAGCACTCACCAGAAATCCTAGAAAAACAAGTTTATCAGTGCAGAAAGTGCACTTTTTGAGGTTAGCAAATAACTTCTCCTCTCAAAGTACATTCAAAACTGATTGTAAATGAGAGACATGTTCATGTAAGGTCTTGCTATAAACCAAAATATCATCAAAATAAACAACAATGAATTTACCAATGAAAGCACACAAAACATGATTCATTAAGCGCATAAAAGTACTCGGTGCATTAGTAGGTGAGTAAGTGTATATGATCTGCCCTTAGATGACCCATCAAAATTTAATTTCATCTACCCCATTGGAGGGGACCATGGCATCACAACCAGTGGTTTATGCTGTTTGAAGTATATGATCTTTTGCCAATGCTTTCTCATGACAGCAATTGGGAGAGATGGCATGGCTTTAGTTGAAGAGACCCACAGAAAAATATTTTGTATAGCTCTTACAACCAGACCTCCCATGTTGCAAGATTTGTTATTAAAATTTCTTTGGTTCCTCTCTTCCCATATAAACCATGGTACAGCAGCAATGGAAGCTTTCCATAGATTATGAAGATGCTATTGAGTTTCTATTTCATTGAAGTGTAAGACAACCGAGCGTTTAAGAGGCTCGTTCTCTCCTCAGAGCTAAATGCTGAATACAACTCAATTAGTTGTCTTCTCTCTCGCTCTTCTTACCCATATATCCCCTATGCCATGCCCCCATCACCCTTTTTGTGCCTCCCAACACTCTAACCTGTCTCTTATCTTTACCTCCAATTCCCTATTTACCCATCAGACCTGAAGTCTTAATCTTACCCCCCCTTTTTCCTCAAGTACGTGAATTGAACTGAGGGTCTATCATTACCCCCGCCCAAACTCTCACGTTGTCCTTAAGGTGAAATCTAGGAAACTACTGCAAAATCACTTGATAATCTTCCCAAGTAGCTTCAAAATCTGTTGAGTTCCATTTCAGCAGATTTTCCAAATCGCACTCCTTCTCGTGAGAGGCTTTTTCCTGACATTCAAAAGTGTTTCAGGTTCTACCTTTAATTCCAAGTCTTCTATCAACTAAGCTGGTAAAGTAGGGGATCATACAATAGGTCCCCTTGCTGCCCGTAGCTGCAAAATGTGAAAATGGGGTGGATAGTTGCTGTTGGTGGTAGTTCCAACTGGTAAGCCACCTTGCTCACCTGCTGCAGCACCTTACTTGCTCCATAATAACGAGCTGCATGTTTCTCAAACTTCCGACGAGCCAAGGACTACTGTCTATAAGTCTTGCGTTTGAGATATACTAAGTCACCTATTTGAAACTCTCTCATAGTGGCGTTTGGAGTCTGCATAGCGCTTCATTCTTTGTTGTACTCGTAGAAGGTGCATCCGTAGCTCATCCAAAACTGCCTCCTCGTCCTCATGGAGTTGTTCTACTACAGACACCGTCACTGTCCTTTGGTCATAACGAATTAAAGGGGGAGGGTCATGACCATATAACACCCTAGAAAGAGTGCAGGTTGCTGAATGACTGCTTGTGTTGTACCAATACTCCGCCCAAGCTAACCATTGTGACCAGGTTTTTTGTTTTTTTAAGCAAAACAGTGTAAATAAGTTTCAAGACGGTGGTTAACCACCTCGGATTGCCCATCGGTTTGAGGATGATTTGTTGTACTGCGCTTCAAAGTTGTCTCTTGGAGTCGTAGTAGTTCAGACCAGAAGTAGCTCACGAAAACCTTGTCACATTAGAGATGGTGTGCCATGTAACCGGAATATCTTCTGCAAGAAAATTGCTGCCACTGAAATTACAGTATATGGATGTTTGAGGGCTATGAAGTGTGCATGCTTAAACGATCAACCGTCAAGCAAAATGCAATCCTTCCTTTTAGAGCACACTAAACCTTCAATGAATTCAGCAATGGCAGCCCCGCTCTCCCCCTCCCCCCTCCCTCCCTCCCCACACCATTCTCCTATAAGTTAAATTTTGACGGATCCTCACTTGGGAATCTAGGGTCATCTGGGGTAGGAGGACTCATCAGGGACCATAGAGGAGAGGTACTACTCACTTACACAGCACCGATTGGCATTTCAAACTCTACTACCGCTGAAGCAGTCAGCCTCCTTCATGGTCTGAGATGTTATAAGGATTTAGGACTTTCAGGTCCCCTCAAGTGGAGGGTGACTCGAAGACCATCATTTCATGGTGCAAGGGAGCTTCTAAACCTTCGTGGAGACATATCTCCTCTTTCAATGAGATAAATGATCTTGCTTCTTTTGTTGTAACTTGGAGTCATGTAATTAGATCTGCCAATGGTAGAGCAGATGAGTTAGCTAAAAAGGGTGTCCATGAGCCAGTGCTCACTGTTTGGACTCCTTAGGAATTTCATGTAACCCATCTCGGGATGTAATTCTTAAATGAAATAAAACCTCAACTTTCAAAAAAAAAAACCTTCAATGAATTCCATGGAGATCTCGTCCCAAACTTGTTTAGGCAGTGGAATAGGTTGTAACAACCTAGCTGGAGTTGTTGCCAAATGTTTATTTTGCTAGCAAACAATACATTCCTGTACAAACTTGGAGATATCTTTGCGCATACCGACCCAAAATAATTCTGCTGCAGTCCTTTGATATGTCTGTCTCACCCGAGTGCCCCCTATAAGAGAGCTATGAAATTCTTTCAATATGACAAGCACTAAAGAAGATGAACGAGGGACTACTAACCTGCCTTTATAAAGCAACACTCCATCAATGACAGAGAACCCCTCATGTAGTTCTTCTCCTGTGGTGATCTCGCATTCGTACCTTACAACGAAACTATTGGAATCAAGCTCAGCCTTGAGTGCCTCCCTATGTTGCCAATATAGTATGGTCAGACCCGCACACTCCTTCGGATCAGGAATCCGTGAAAGGGTGTCTGCCACACGGTTACTTGCTCCATTGTGGCATTCGATGTCAAACTTATATTTCATGAGCTTGGTGATTCATCAATGGTACTCGATATCTATAATTCTCTGTTCAAGTAGAAATTTTAAACTCTACTGAGTCCGCCAGGACAGTAAAATTTTCCCAATAGAGCTGCCACTTGTGAATCGCAAATACAATGGCCATGAGTAAGATAGTTGTTCTCAATAGACTCTCCTTTCAACTTGGCAGTCTTACCTCTATTCCTATTCTAATCTCTTCTTTTGTTTATAAGATTGCCCTGCCTTTTAACTCGATATTATAGTTTAAACTTCTACAATGTGAGGTTTTTTCCCACTTTAACAATTGCAGAGGGATGATTAGAGTAGGCAGATTAAGAGAAAATGTCTTCGGATTAAAATAGATGCTACAAGTTTATGCAACATCTTTCCAGTGGTTTCAGATTAATATTGTAATTGCTTTAGTTATAATTTTTTTGAGCTAACCCTGCATGCTTTTACGTCATTTTTCCCAGGGTGTAATTGCTTCTGCTCTTAATTATGGTTTCTTGACATGGTCAAATAAGATATTAGGGCCTGCACTGGTGGCTCTTTACAACCCACTCCAGCCTGCAGCTTCTGCAATTTTGTCTAGGATTTTTCTTGGAGCTCCATTTACCTGGGAAGGTTAGATAAAAGTCTTTCATTCAGGAGATAAAGCTGATACGTGCATCAAGTTACCTATATACTGTCTTTAAACACTTCTGATTTACTGTTAGGTATTGTGGTTAAGAGCTCAAATAGAGTAACTTCTGGCTACACAACACAGAGAGATGCTTGAACTGGAAGCTAGAAACTATTTTTTGACTAACTGTAACTCATATGGCCTTTACTTCTGTTTGATACTTTTGTTTTAATGCCATCGCCTTAAAAGCTTTCTAAAGTAGAATGGAACTTCATTATCCTAATATCCATGATAATTACAAGTTTTAATTTTGTCAAAATTGCTATGTGCAGAAAAGAGAGAAATACTGTAGCCAGAGCATCTGGTAAAAAATTGATTGCATTTAAATATGCTTTCATAAATTGTTTTTCCTTGTATTCTTCATTCCTCTGCCTCTTCCTATTGTACTTTCTCTTCCAGAATTTGCCTGCATCATGATTGAAATTTTACTTGTGAGTCGAGTTAGCGATGCTCTTCCATCAGGTCAACCAAGAAACTGATTGGTTCTGCTAATAATTTTATCTGTACCGTGTTGTTTTTTGTGTCAATGAATTTGCAGCATAGTTGGGGGAGTTCTTATCGTTGCTGGTTTATACCTGGTTACTTGGGCACGATATAGAGAACGACTGCAAGTGGTTGCCGTGTCACATGCTACCCGCAACAGTGAACCCCAGCTTACCGATGATCCACTGCTCATTAAAACACCATATCAGAGAGGACTCATCTCAGCACCCTCCATGGCATCTCCTAGAGCATGGACTGAAGTACACGAATCTTAATTCATGTCATCAACTTCTTTGAATGTAACATTCAAATGATGCTAGTATATCCTGTGCTTACAAACTAATGGTACCGTGCAGAACCAAACTTTCTTTTACAATTTTCTACCGATAATTTATCTTTTATCCCGACGGATGCAATAAATGTGTCTCATGTCTGTCGTTTGAGTGTGAAGTTAGATATGCAGTAACGGTTTGGAACTCATTTAGCTCTATGCAGTATTGGATTGGAATTCATTCTGCTCCTAATAAACTTCCAGGAAAATGCAGTAGCCTCCTAAAACCATCCAAAGAGCAGCTCAATTTTGCTCTATTTAGGGAACTTGCACCTATAACATATGATTGGACTGGATCTAATGTCTTTTCGCATTTGGTTATGAATTTCTAACCTGAACAAAGAAATGGTAACATCTAACCCCGTCAACGCCATTGAAACAAAGAATCGGGGTAAACCATAAAGACATTTTCAGAACATCGAGAAATAACATTAAAAAAGTGTTTTAGGGTTAAACAAAGGTTATCATAATTGGTGAAGTAGAGGTTAAACAGCCAAGGGAAGAGAAGAGACCCAATTTGGTTGGAGTATAATTATACATGGACCTAGTTCTGTGACTTCCAGACCAAACTTTTGTAGTTCTATAAATATAAAATATAGAATATCAGAAAAAAACAATTTATGGGAACATATAAAAAATATAGAATATATTAGTATTCTTTAAAAATTACCTTCAACAAAAAGTAATAGACCCCAAATATGCCACCAATAATACTTTCATGTGATAAATTGTGTGAAAGACAAATAGCAGGCCAAATGGTAGCCCAAACTATGCTAAGGCTGATAGAAATTAACATATGATAAATTATGTGGGGACGGGGAATAATGAGCGGGGACGGGGAATAATGAGCGGGGGGAAATAATGAGCGGGGAATAATGAGCGGGGGGGGCGGGGAATAATGAAGGGGGGAATAATGAAGGGGGGATAATGAATGAGGGCGGGAAAATGAGCGGAATAATGGCGGGGGGAATAACGGGAGGGGGATGGAGAATAATGAGCGGGGCGGGAATAATGAGCGGGGGCGGGGAATAATGAGCGGGGGCGGGGAATAATGAGCGGGGCGAAATAATGGCGGGCGGGAAAATGAATATGGGCGGGGAATAATGAGTGGGGGTGTGGAATAAGGAGCGGGGGCGGGGCAGGGAATAATGAGTGGGGGTGTGGAATAAGGAGCGAGGCGGGGGGGGGCAGGGAATAATGAGTGGGTGTGTGGAATAAGCGAGCCAGGGGGGGCGGGGGATAATGAGTGGGGGCAGGGAATATTGAGCAGGGATGGGGAGGGGAATAATGAGCGGGGCGGAGAATAATGAGCGGGGCAGAGAATAATGAGTGGGGCAAGAAATAATGAGTGGGGCAAGAAATAATGACGAAGCAGGGAATAAAGAGCAAGGGCAGGCAATAATGAGCGGGGCAAGGAATAATGAGCGAAGCATGGAATAAAGAGCAAGGGCGGGGAATAATGAGCGGGGGCGGGAGGGGGTGGTAGCGGGGGTGGGGTGGCGGCAAGGGAAGGCGGGAAGAATAATGAGCGAGGGCGAGGGAGAAGAATAATGAGCGAGGGCGAGGGCGAAGAATAATGAGCGAGGGCGAGGGCGAAGAATAATGAGCGAGGGCGAGGGCGAGGGCGAAGAATAATGAGCGAGGGGGCGAGGGGCGAGGCGGGCGAGGCGGGCGGGGTGAGAGGTGAGGAATAATGAAACTAAGAGAGGGCTTTCCTATTAGTTCCTTCTAAAATAGATCGAAGTTGATGTATTTTTTCTTCGTTAGCTTTAATTTTAGGGCTAATCTCATCAATTTTATTTATGAAATAAGTTTCCATAATAATTCAATGCAAAGCAGAGAAGTATATTTCTTCACAAAGGTGAATTAATAATTCTTAAAGGAATTCTAAGCATAAACCTAGATCATACTTCAGGATAAAAGCTAATAAACATGCATCTATGAAGACCTTAAAAGAGTAGGATTTGGTGCATTTTCCCATTGTTCTTCCGGAATTATGTATTTACTAGATAAACACATAAAAGCTCTAGTATGTACGTAGAAACATAGATGTAATAGTTTATATCCTTTGAACTTGATTTTTCCATGGATGTAAATACTATTTGGAATAGTACTATTGTTTAATAATAGGATTTCATCCTCCGAATTATCCCAAGGCATTATTTCTTCAACGAGATTATTCTGAATCCGTTGACTGAGATTCATCTTCTGATTCTTTTGAAGTACTTTTTTCATCAAGTATCTTCAAGATGTATACTTCTCTTTCAAGAGTATAGAGGTTATTTCTTTTGAAGTCACGGTCGTAATGCCTCAAGAGAGGGTTACGCATACTAGATTCCCGATCTGCTAACGAGCAATAGAATTACACACCCAATTGAATATGCATGAATCCCCCACTTAACATATGAATTCACATCCCTCCGACACCAATTCTTCGAACCTCCATTTGTGTGTGCGTGTATCATTCTTTACAGACTTCGTTGTTAGTAAGTTTTAGTATAGTTTTGAAGTTTATACAATTGGGTATTTGTGACAATTCTTGGTAATTTCGGTAGTTAGATATAGCTGTAGAGAATTTGCGTGTTAGTAACTCTTCCAGCATATTACTTTGATGCAACACATGCACTTGTGGACGAGTGATTTTATATAAAGTCGTTTGTGCCCAAGTTTGAGGCGCTGTTGTCAGGGACTAGTTTTACTGTTATTAGTACTAGGCTCGAGAGCTGTAATCAAGCTTAGAGTAAGTGTTTATAGTTTGGCTAACATAGTTCTATGCTTAGTGTAGCTTAATTCAGCTAGTCTTGCATGTTAGTGTTAGCTAATTTTGTTAGTTAAGATAGTTTAGATATTGTGTTAGTTTGTGATTTTTTGAGTTGTTGTGTGTTGTTATGTGTTTTGTGTTGTAAATTAAATTTTTATCTGCTTGTGGAAGTGTTTGTTGAGCTGAATTATTACTCTGTTCTGTTGTATGCAATAAAGTAGAGGCCTTTCCTTGCTACCCTACGATACCGAAATTGAGAGGACCGCGAGGGCTATTTTAAGGCAGCAAAGGTTTGCAAGAAGAGAGGGGGATAAGGCTGAAGAAGAGCCAAGAAGTCTAAGAGAGTTTGCAGTACCTCAAGCTGGAGGTACACACTCTAGTATTAGAAGACTCGCAATTTTGGCAAATAACGTTGAGATCGTGCCAACAATTATCCAGATGATCCAAGCCTCCGTCCTATTTAGTGGTCTTCCAATGATGATCCAAATATGCATCTAGCATATTTCTTGGAAACTTTTCATTCTTTCAAGCACAATGGTGTATCAAAAGATGCGATTAGATTGTGTTTGTTCCCATTATCGCTGAGGAATAGGTCAAAGGATTGGTTGAATTCATTGCCATCAGGGTCTAATCCCACGTGGATGGACCTCAAGACTTTTTATATGAGGTTTGGGATTGTTTTAAAGAGTTGTTAAGGAAGTGCCCTCATCAGTCTATTCCAAAATGGTCACAAGTGCACACCTTATACAATAGGCTGCAAAACCTTAGAAGAGCCATTATTGATGCAGCCATAGGAGGAGTCTATGAAATAGACACCAACACAACAATTAGAATTCAGATGGATGCCTTGAAGAAGACAATAGCATCCTAGGATGTGAATCCTGAACAAAGTCCATTCATATGCTGCGAATTATGTGGTGGTGCACATCCATTGTTAAGAGTGTGCAATATGCATAGAATAGAAACAACCCGTACTCTGACATGTATAATCCGGCTGGAGAAACCTTCTGAACTTTGAATGGAGAAATGATCAAAGAGGAGAAATAATCCTGGAGAAACCTTCCGAACTTTGAATGGAGAAATAATCCCGGACCACAAGGAAGATTCCTAAACCAACCTCGCACTGAAAAAGGTAGTTCTACCATGGAGAGGTTGTTGAAATTGGTAGAAAGACATAATGCACCCTTTAAGTATATGGAAACAACATTGAAGCAGCTCTCCAATGACATGGACAATATATATAGAAGGGTTCTCCGAGGAAACTCCGCTAAGACTCCAAACACCAAAAGAAAAGAAGGACTTGAAAATGTAATGCAGCTAAATGGATGACTACGAAGAAACTAATTCCAAAGGTGAGTCACAAGAGGAGAAACAGAAGCAACCAGAAAGAGAAAAAGTCTCAGGTCCGATTGAACAGATTGGAGTCGAAGTAAAAGAATCCCCTTTCAATTGGGTTAGAATAGAGGGTACAGATCTGGTCAATGAGGAAAAAAAGGAATAAAAAGGAAAAAGCGTACCCAAACTATGACACTTAAATCATTTGAAGAAACAGCCTATAGAATTGCCTCCTCCTACCTTCAAGATGAAACATAAAGAACATGTGCAACTAGTCACTAAAGACAAAACTGGAGAAAAGAGAACTTGGACACCCTCACCAAGCTCTAGTACGGTAGAGGACACAAAAGAAGAACATGAAACCAAACAATTTCTGGAAATCTTTAAGGAGCTCGTCATAAATCTTCCAATTTTTGGGACACAGGAGGATGATCCTAGCTATGCTAAATTTATGAAAGAGGCTCTGTCAAAGAAGCATAGACAAGAAGAATCTGAAGTAGTTAACCTTCATCATGCCATACTCACTTTATAAGCAGCTGGGTCTGAGTGAACCACCTCCTACTAGTGTCAAAAACATGTTAGCTGATGGATCAATCAGCTACTCCAGGGGAGTTCTGGAAAATGTGTTAGTCAAGGTGAAGGATTCCATCCAGCTATTTTTAGAGGGTGGATATGGAGAAAGATAGACAAATACTATGTATCCTTGGGCGACCCTTCCTATCTACTACCAGGACACTTATCGATGTGGGAAAAGGTAAGCTCACCATGAGGTCATCCATTAACGAGTGCATCACATTCAGCAATCTTCTATCTAGGAAGGAAAAGAAAAGGGAGAATGCATTAAGGAAAGAACAGAAAAAGGAAATTGTCATGGGAGGACTTCCAGACAAGGGAATCAGTCATATGAAGAATGAGACTGGTTAAACAGGGATGGGTGGCTTCAGATAACCAAGAAAAGGAATCCCAAGACCGGTACGAAACACACTTGGTGGCACTGGCCCAAGTGAAGGGGAGGATGTATTAATATTTGTCCAATCAGAAAAAATAAATAAGGAATCTTCGTCTCTAGTCAAAAATCCAGCACACAAACCTTCATCACTTAAGAAACCACATCAATCATTCAGCAGCTATAGGAAGAGGTGGATATTCCCAGGCATTAAAAGGGTGATTATGAACACACCTTCCAAGAAAGAGTTAGATCCTAGAGAGGATGAATTCTAGCGAGAGTCTTACCAATGACTTTAAACATTGGTCCTTCTTGGAAGGTAATTCATGCTTTGTACATAGAATTTTGGGATAGAGTAGAATTTCACTTTTCTTATGTTAGGATAGATTAAATTTTGTTGGAGCATGTTTTGAATTCAGTTCTTATTCTGTATGAAGCATGCTTAAGTAGAGCTAGCTTGAGTTGACCAATTTCATGTTTTCACCATATATCTGAAATTTTAATTTTTGGGTGTTTGAATGTTTAATTGATGAATTGTGATATTCTTAGAGTGTTGTTAAGTTTAGATAGTTAATTTTGGCGATAGAATAAAGTTCAGAGTGAAAGGAGTAAGCATGAAGTCAAATCTCTTTCCTAATGAAATTATGCATCTCCAAAATGGGAGACACCACGGCAGCCAAATGAGCCCCACACGGCGTCCATTTGACGCCATTGGAAAAATTCTGGCGCAACGCGGCATCAGGGCGACGCCAAAAAGAGGGACAACGAAGTCGCACGTTGCAAAGTCAAAACAAAATTAGTATAAGTTACTGGGTGCCGCACGATTATGATGGACACCACACAACGTCGAAAGCATTTGAGCAAAAAATATAAGTTCTCGTCCCACTCGATGCCCCAAAGAGTCAAATCGAGCCAAGGACGTAGAGTATTCTCAAATCCCTAATTCCCAACCTCCCGAAACACACATCAAAGCCAAACCGATGCAAAATTTTGTCGATTTTGACATCGGAAACACTAAATCGGAACTCAGAAGGTCGTTTTTTGTCATTGCCCCTTTGTTTCTTGCAGTCTCAAAGTTTATTAGAGCGAACTTTAGCTTGGAGAAGGTTATATTCGTGCTCTCAACTCATAGTGGTTTGGTTAATCTAGTTAGTAACTCTATTTCCTATATTATGCTAAATGTTTTAGAAAGGATATTGAGAATCAAACTGTCAGCCTAGAATGAAAGGGGAAAGAGGCCAGCAAGGGAGGAAAACAAGAGAAATGTTTGTAAAAGGGTGGCAAAAGAAGGACGAATGGTTAGAAGGAAGAGGGAGCTGATTCCAGAAAGAGGATGTGCATTGGAAGATGTTGAGGATGTATTGCAGCCGACAATATTGGAATGAAGATGGGGGAAGTTTTGAATTCAACCCCTACCTGCAGTTGTTAGCCTAGTAGAGGCATTCTATGCCAATCTAGAATAGAGCACGACAGAGGAGGTCAATGGAACACTATACAAACTATGCATGGTGAACAGAAAGAAAGTTCGTTTCAACAGAGAAGCGATAAACAACTGTTTTGGAGCAACCTGTATTGAAGATGAGTTGGATGGGCTGAAAATTACTATGCAGGTAGAGGAAGTAGTTGAATTACTATGCTCTCACTTGATGAAATGGGTGAAAACTTCAAATGGAGAGTACCTAGATTTCCTGCCAGGCTATTTGTAGAAGCAAAGATGTGGTGTTACTATGTGGATGCCTGTTTGTTACCTTCCACTGACACACCTGAGGTTACTATGGATAGGGACTATTTGGTTTACACCATTATGATGTGCACACCAATCGATATAGGTAAAATAATTCATGAAGAGATGGTCAGATGTGGACCTCAATGGAAGGGACATTATATTTTCCCTCCTTGATCACAGGTCTCTGTGTTACGATTCAAATTCGTAATGGCTAGAAATCTGGAAGAATTAGGGTATACGAGAGGGAAAATGAAGAAGAGAGAGAATTAGGGTAGAATTAGGGGTTTAGGGGAGGAAGAAAAGGGAAAGAAGGAGAGGAAAAGAGGAGAAAAGAGACTAGGGTTCTGATCTTTAATTCTGTCCTGATCGGTCCAGGGGGAGACCTCCTTTTTATAATAATGAAAAGTTACATAATTTCAAATTAGTCCGTTCCCCCTAATGGCCTCATAATGCCAAATAACCCTAACATATCCGTAACACTCTGCTAGGCTAATAAGGTGGCATACTCTAAAGTTCATTATGAAGTACTAGAGGAGCCGATAATTGAAAAAATTTTAGACCGATTGATTCAAGAGGATTGTGAGCAAAGTGCACAGCCACCCCCAGCATGAACCACCTCACCCGACTATTCAACAAGTTAGTCGTCTGCGAGAAGATGTTGCCAACATCACACAGGTGTTGGCCTACCATGTAGGGTACATATGAGAAGTGCAATACTGGTGTGCAACTCGAGCACCATCTCGACTAAGAGGCTTCCCATCGTATCACCAGCCAGACTTACATCTCCATCAGGAGGAGCCTATGGAGGAGAGTGAGAGTGAGTAGAGAGTAAATGGTCGAGAGTCACCAATTTTGTCACTTAGGATATTTGTTCGTATTTTGATATATCCTAAGGTGAAACAAGTCATTAGCATTTTGTACTGATGCAATGAAAATGAACTTGTTTGATGGACTCTCTAACTTTTGATTGAATGAAAAGCTCTCTTTCATGTTTATATGTTTCGAGAATTTCTCTCCAAATAATTTTTTTTAATCCGCCTTGTAGTTAGCTTTAATATTTTGAATAAATGTTTATAATGAACCTTTCGGTTTTCCATTGCAAACATCACACCGAGAGCCCCATGGAGCTTTAAAGAAGAACCAAATGCAAAGCACAACCAAGGAGCCCCCTTACCCCCTTATGATTTCAATTTTCCAATTCAAATATCGAGGACAATGTTTCATTTAAGTTGGGGGTAGAGATTTAGCATGCTTAGCCTTAAATGATACTATTCTATCTTGCAAGATTGAGCCTATGCCAATGTGAAGTGAAGATTTTTAAAAATACAACTCTCTTTTAAGTTACCAAAATTAATTATTCCACTCAATGGTCATTAGTTTTATGGTTGCATGAAAGAGTTTAGCAATCCTCTTAAAATTTTTCCAAGCCACACACTAACTTGCTAATATAGCTATTTCATTACTGCTAGGTTTGTAGATTAAATGGTAGTATGCACTTAGTCTTCACTCTTTGTTACTAGAATTAGTTTTGAACAAAGCTTAAGGCGAAATAGACAGAGAAGTGAATCCAAACAGAAGAATTAGTCCATTTTGGACCGTTTGGGCCGTTGAAGCTAACCTATGTATATTCCTTAGTTACCCAAATTTTGAGACTAAGCAAAACAATTTTTTTTCAATCTAACCATTTTTCAGACCACCTCATTAGCTTACTTTTGTTTTAACTTTCTTCTTGTTTGACCCATCATTTAAATTGCATAACTGAATCAGGTTTGAGTTGAAACTCCCAAGGAGCGATGAGTGAAAGCAATTTAAGGGTGGCAAGTATTTAAAAAAACACTCACTTGCAAATCAATTTTTGTACAGAAAATCTGTCGAACATAAAAAAAGATGAGTGATGCAATGTCACAAAGACATTGAATCCACAATAAGTGGTGAGATTAAAAACTAGCTAGCAAATGGCCGAAGCTTAAGTTTAGGGGAGTAGCCTTGTATCAGTTTTTGCATGTGCAATGATTAAACCTTTATGATTAACCTTTTTTACCTACACTGGTGCCTAGCCCCATTACAACTGAGAAAAGTCCTAAGGATCTTACGATCACCTCTCTACGATTAGTGGAGAGTGCAGTTTGAAATTAGCTTATGAAATTTTAGTAGTGGCTTCGTAAGTGCATGGAAAATTGCACAACTACCTCAGATGAAGGAAAATTGCTTAATACAATAAACAAGGTGTAATCACTAAAATCCCCTAAGGGCTAATATCTCAAATACATCCAAAAGTATGCAAATGAAACTCATACACGAGTTCTAACATAAATACATAAACAAAAAGTTGAAATAACAGAAATAGCGATAGAATAACTCATAAAAGGTAGATCTTATGGCGGGATACGTCCTCCCGGATTGAATCTCCGCCTTCGGTGGCTCCAAATCAACGCTCTTGAACTCTACTAGAGCCCTAGTCTCGACCAAAAAATGGCCCTAAATTGTCCTCACGTATCTATCCTCTGGTCCGGAAGTCTCTCCTTCGAAAATGCCCTAACTTTCCCTTTTACAGCAAAGGTCCAGTAAGTTTCCCGGCACCATGGCACCATGCCCTTCGCGTTGTGCCAGGCCACTTGTAGTTTCGCTTTGCAGAACACTGGCACCATGACTACGAACAAATGCATCGGCACCGAGCCATGGGCACCACAACGCTGAATGCTTCCCACGGCGCTGAAGCATGTTTGTCTCCTTTCCAATGCTGTGGCGCCCACCTCAGCACAGGGGCGCTGCATGGTTGCGTGCTGCGGTGCCGAACTTCAGCACAAAGGCGCTGCAGTTTGCATTCCAGCGCCTCAGGGCCAAAAGCGCCAGTGCAAGAATGCTGGCATGTTTTGCTCTTGTAAGGCTGGGTACCGCGACACCCAAGTTTGTGGCGCCACAATGCCGAGCGCTCCCCACGGTGTCGGACACTTAACCTTCCTTTTTTCTTGGCATTGGGTGGTGTGAACCTTCTTTGGAGCCATGTGGCGTCAACTTCTGCACATCCATTTTTGGAGTAATGTTTTTATTTTAGCTCTGATTTGTACGAGGTTTGTTCCATTGGTTACCTTTTAGATTTTTTCAGGTTTTCCTCGAATTAGATAAACAAAAATACGTCAAGCGGAGTTAATTTGCAAATGAAATTGGCCAAAAAGAGTATGAAAATGAGAGAACAATATAAGCCAATCACACCCTCAAACTTGAAGTCTTGCTCGTCCCCGAGCAAGGAACCCCTCACACAGATTTTACATGATCTATCTAACGTGATGGTATTAAAAAATCATGCAATTGAATTAAAGACATGAAAATTGATGTTGCTCAGATAACTACCCTTATAGGTATTCTTTAGAGCCTCACTCATTTAAAATTTACTTGCCTCACTTCTTATCAGATTTTTATGGTCCCCAAGCTATTACTCTTACCATCAAACCACAAGCCATGCACTTGAGAAATTGACTCTAGACTTCCATAAGCTTGTCTCACAATCCACTCTCCAATAATAGTGAAACGATACTCCTCAAATCATGAGGACTTGATAACGGTTGTAAAGGGGCTAGGGACCGGGTAGGATAAAAAGTAAATCATGAAAGGTTCACTCCTTCTAATCACATGATTGGACCTACATAGATTGGTCTCCCATCAAAATCTTCCCCCAAACTTGAGCTTTTTCCCTTTTCAACCATATTTTCCAATTTTCTTCCATTAAGCATTTTGCATGATTTCTCTTCATTTAGATTAGTCAACTTGAGACCTTTTGACTAATCTTTTGACTTATTTTGCTTTTCTAGCAGTTTCTCTTTCCCTCTCTTTTCTCTTTCTTTTTCTTTTCTTTTTCTTTTTCTCCTTCTTCTTATCTCTCCAATTGCTTCATTTCTTCACACAATAGGAGCTCGGGCTCCATTTCAATTCAACCATACAATTTGAGAGATAGGACATAGAAACGAAAGATTAATACGCAAAGGAGATGTTTAAATAAAATTTGGCTACGAAAAATACAGTCTAAGCTCAAATATTTGTTGACTAGCGGATATGCAGAGGGTGGCTAGAAAAGCTTAATTAGTCCAAACCTTGCCTAAATCCTTTCTTTGGAAGCAACTTTCATCCATTATGCCTTGAGTTTTATTTAAAAATAGTTCTAGAACCTAGGACAATGACTCAAGCACATCCACCATACAAACCACATACCAAGCAATAGTGATTTAGTCACAAAAAATTGACCCGTGAGTGGCTTCCTTCCATTGAAATGAGCTAATCTCCTCTGTCTAGCTATTCAAATAGAGATCGAGCCCCACACAATTCCATTCTCAATTCAAACACATGATCATCATCATAATGCATTCCTAATCATGGAAAGATCTATATGCACACTAAACATTCACCATCCAAACAAATATCCACACTCAACATTCACCATCCAAATTCAAAAAATCCTCATTAAGCATGCACATGGTGAACTAACAAAATGAGAATGGAAATACACAAAGCTAATCTAAAACAAATCCTAATAGCTAGATATCACACAATCTTTTTATTTAAAACATGAAAACTAAACTTTACCTTCTCATTGAATTTAAAACTATATGTATACACAATCATGGTGAACTGCAAAAATTTAGTGTAGCACACACTCATGCTAAATAAAAATAAAAAAACTATACAAGAAAATTTAAAATATTCCTAGACTAGAGATCATAAAATCTTTTTATTCAAAGCAAGAGAAAACAAAGAAAGACATTTTATCCCATTCCTCCCATATCAAAAGGGAAGTTGTTCCACTAATCTTTGATGAGTTCACTTCTCCTCATATATCTCCCAAGTGGCTCAAGAAGAGAATGGGAGCCTCCTACACCTTGCCTCAGGAGTTCCCATAAGTGAATATGGGTAGGTGTCTATGAACCCCACCAACCTTCTCAAATAAAAATCTCAACCTTGCAGCTAAGGTTGGTGTATGGGGTGGAAGGATGACCTCATCTAGATAATCTAGATTTGTCCCTCTTTCATCTCCTGAAATTGGTTCTTCAAAATTAATGCCTATCCAAGACTATAGACTCAAAAGGGATATGTTTTCTCATTGTTCTTTCAATTCTACCCCTTCCCCCAAACTTGAGTTCAACTCCTTCTCACTCCCTCAAAGTTTTTATCCTGTGGCAACCCCTCTTCAAAATTCAGCACTAGTGAGGAAGACAGATGGCCACTCTTTCAAGTGTGGGTCAGCTCCTATAAGATTCCCCAAAATGTGATTGGGAAGAGGCATCAAATGTTGGGTCATACACCCGAAATTACATTCTCACTCATAATCACTTTTGGGTCCCTCACGAGTAATTCTACTATCCTCTCAAGGTGGCTCTCACACCTAGAGGCCTCACTAGGCTCTGACACATAGAGCTCAACACTTGCCTCCCTGGAGTTTTCCACAGGCTACCCAAAAATGTTGTAATCTCTTTATGAAGATTTTCATGAAGAACATACTTAAGAATGTAAGGAGAAGAAGGACACATGACCAAACTAACACACAAATTTTTGTTCCACACAGCTAGGGTCGTAGGTAACCCTAATCCATGTGTGTGCTCCCTTTAAATAGGTTAGCACTCTTCTTACATTAATAATAAATCAATTACATAATTACAAGTATGCTCTTATAGGACTAAAACACTAAATTATATCATATGCTGTTATATACATGTGTACTAAGTATCTCTAACACTGCCCCTCAAGCCAAAGCAAAAATAGATCATAGCAGAAGGCTTGCATATGTATGAAGCTTACACACCTTGAAAATGCTTGAACAAACTTGGGTCTTCACATGATCTCCATCATTTCTTCCTCTCACTGCTGCACAATATCTACTCCATGTGGATTTCTTCACGCACAAACTATGTACTCCATATAGTCTTTTTGTTCTCCAACAAAATATCAATTCCACGTAGATTTTTTCACCTTACTCCCTCACTAATAGGTTTTCATGAACAATGACTTCCTACAATGTAATCATTCCTCTTCCTCAGAAGCACACTCCAGCCCCTTCTCCTATGAAGGGTACCACACTGAAAACCAATGGATAAGGAATAACGTGTCTTGCACACTCACCCTTACCCACAAGGGTAATGTCTCAAAGAGAAATAAATTCCTGCATAACACTATGTAGAAATCAAAGCAGTTAAGAAGTAAAATGACCCAATTCTCCATTAAGCAAATTCACCTAGACCATCAATAACATTTCAATTTAGCAAGCTCACCACAATAAATAGATTTTAATTCATCTTCGCACCAGAAATTCCTCCAACTACTTGTTCAAAAACCAATTACAACTTGCAATGCAATTATAGGAACAAGCACAAAACTTCCACTGATTTCAATCTGAAGGATGCATATATAAAAACAATTGCAGCAATCTGAAACCACACTAAAGTAGCTGAATGACAAAGTCGACTCACTTCTTCTATTTCGAACAGCCACAAATACTAGAGGTTGAGATGCATGTCCTTGTGAAACTATAACCACGAATCCCAAATAATATAAAACTCCTTTCCTTTGTCCAGAAGTCAAGAGTACCAGGATTCACAGAGTTTCAGTGCGACTGAAACTTCCAACTCAGAACTTTCCAAGTTCGTAACCTACTGCAATATGCCAAGTAGAGTCCTAACTAAACTAGGTGCGGTTTTTCAAGTCGAGAAGATGGTTTCACAACCTCACAACTAACCCAAAGATAATCCCACGCAAAATCAATTTATAAAGAGAGAAACGGATAGAGAAAATATCACCAAATTTTCACAATTTTCGGCACTAATAACAAACAATCCAGCCATCAAAAATCAATCTCTACCATTCATAACATATATTTTTGTTCCAATCTGACCAGGGATGCCCCTCCATTGCTAATATTTGTGAGACTGGTCGGTGCAGAATTTACCTATTGAAAGCTTTCTGTTCGAATGACTATAACTCCTTCTCCAGACCTCCAAACACGATCTCCACCATTAATAATGTCGAAATACGGGAGAGAACCATGCAACAAAAGTTTTAGAACGATCCAACGGCTAACGAATCCAAAACCCACTCTGATACCATGAAGATTTTCATGAAGAACATACTTAAGAATGGACACACGACCAAACTAACACACAATTTTTTGTTTCACACAGCTAGGGTCGTGGGAAACCCTAATCCATGTATGTGTTCCCTTTAAATAGGGCAGTACTCTTCTTATAATAATAATAAATCAATTACACAATTACAAGAATGCCCTTATAGGAGTACAACACCAAATTACATCATATGCGCTTATATACACATGGACTAAGTATCTCTAACTCTTTCCTCACTATAATGTTTAAACTACCTATCCATATGAGACTCTATATTTGCAAGAGACCGCTGGTTCTTTTGCAACAAAGCTTCTAGAGTTTCTTCCATTGAAGGCTCATAGGTTGCTACTTTGGGATGGGGTGGCGGAGTTGGGTTCATACCAGGTGGGTATGACCAATCAGTTTCTTCCCAACTACAACCACTCTCTACAACAGGTTCTTCTTTCTCACCTGTTGGTCCCATTGAATTGGCTACTTATTGGCAAAACTAATTCCCTCTTGTTCCTTTCTAAGTACCTTTTGACATTCAAGTAAGCTTTAAAGAATTTGCTCATTGGACTCACCACTGAGCTCAGGGGGTGGAGGGAATGAGGTTGGGTAAAGGTTGGGAGAGTAGGATGACCTATGTTGATCAGGCACAAATCACCAGGTTGAATTATACTCCCATGATAAATTAGGTGTCATGGCATCAAATATATTGAACATAATATTACTTCACCATCAATTTCCATGGTCAAATTACCCTCATCAACATCAATTTTAGTCTTAGAAGTTTTCAAGAATAGTCGTTCCAATAACAATGGCACATTATCAGAAGAATCACCCCCTTGTCAAGTACATATAAATCAGCTGGAAAAACAAATTCATTTACTTGAACTAAGACACTTTCAAGTACTCCTATTGGGTATGCATTCAATCTGTCCGTTAATTGAATGACAATATCAGTTTTACTTAATGGTCCTAGATTTAAAGAATAATAGACAGATCTTGGCATAACATTAACTGAAACACCTAAGTCCAACATGCATCTCTCAAACTTTAAATTTCCGGTCTTACAAGGAATAGTCAACATACCTGGATCTTTGCATTTTGGGTGAATTTTCTTTACGAATCATAGCAGAAATATTATCCCCCATGCTTCCTTTTTGAGTACTCTTTAACTATTTTTTGTTGGTGCAAAGTTCCTTCAAGAACTTGGCATATTTGGGCACTTGTTTTATAGCATCTAAGAGGGGTATATTTACTTCCACTTTTCTAAACGTTTCTAATATTTCCTTGTCAGCAACTTGTTTTTTCAATTTTATAAACCTAAAAGGAAAAGGTGGTGGTTCTTTCACACTAAGGAGTGTCCTGCAACTGACATCCTCTTTCCCAAGATTCACAATATCTCCCTTTCTCTCGATAGTCTCACTCTTATCTGGACCTCTTGATTTTATCTCCAATTCTATCTCAATTTCCTTCCCCTTAGCTCTTGGTTCCTCTAATTCTTTTCTACTCCTAAGTGTTATAGCCTTATGCTTGGGTGAATATACTCTTAATTAAATAGCCCGTACACAAGCACACGTATCGCACCAAGTGATATACTGGATAAGTCCATATTGATCCCATAGGGACTTTAGTATTCTACAACTATAACTAACGAAATTAATAGGAAGTTGTCACTAGTATCTAATATAAACTAACTACACTAGATACTAATCCTACTAATTACGCAGCTGCCTAAAGTGAAACACACGCGTGCAAGGAAATGTGAAGTAATGGAGCGGGGGGACGTGATTTCATGTAACAATTAGGGGATTCATGTAATCTTCAGTTGGGTAGGTAACACACAACACGGTAGAGGTTCTGGAATCTGGAACGCATAGCCTTCTCTCGAGGCGCTACAATAGTGCCTCCCTCATTAGCCCTGTTGTCTCTCGAGGTCAAGGTACTAAGTCAAAGGCCCATAAGCTACAGCCAACCTGAACACGTGTCCGGACGCTTCTCTCGAAGTCCACCAGCACACCCCTCACTCCGCCAGTGTGTGATTACAATCGACTCAAGGATCACACGCAGAGTGATGGTATCTATTCGCATTACCTGTCGATCTCAATGAAGCGATAAGATTTACATGTGAAGGTCGTCAATCTCCTCATGCTGCAGCTCTCTAACGGTCACTCACACTAGATCAAAGATAGATTACACTATATTTTAACTGAATCTTACATGAATCCTTACTAAATATTACATTACATCACAACCCCCCTTAGGGTACTTAGCTAGACATAGTTGGGATGTGGTAAAAAAAAACCCTATCTGAATCCATTAGAAGCATACAAGCTAAGCTAGCTCTGATAAAAAGGAAACAGAGAGAAGAGAAAGGGTAGAAGCTTCCCTTCCGCCCTAGGTCTTCTCCTTCTTCCATCCTTTCTCCCCAAGAGTGCTAACCATAACTCCAAAACTTGCACAATTTCCAGGCGAGGCGTGCTCCCCGAAAGAGAGAACGTCTCATCTATTTATAGGGGAGCCCTTGCGGTTACCCTATTTTTTTGTGCTAAAAAGTCGCCTGACACTGTGAGGCATCGGGCAGGTTCCACGAGTCGAGTCTTGGCGCCGCGAGCGGTGCCACGCGATTCTGTGGTGTTGTGCTACTTCCTGCTATGGTCGCCAGCGTCAGGGCGTTGAGTATGAGCGGCAAGGCGGTTGCATTAAGCAAGGATGGGTGCTCCTGCGCTGGGTTTGAACGTTGAGGCGCTCGCATTAAGCGAGGATGGGTGCTCCTACCCTGGGTGTTAAGGGCCGAGGCGCTCAACCAAGAAATGTCTCCTCACCCCCATGCAGATCTGGTTTGGGTGCCATGGTACTCAACACTTAGTCATTTCTCCTCAGTCGCTGGTCTCGTTCTTCTGGCGCAGCGACTCTGCTGTTGGTGCTATGTGGCGTCACTTACAATCTATTCTCCTCATTCTCGACGTTGGGGCTTCCACCCTGGCGCCTTGTGTTGCTCTGAATTGGGGTGTTTTCGGCATGAAAATGCTTAGTTAAGCTCTTTCTCCTTTCTTGTGGCGTTTTGCTCATTTCGAGCATGAACCTACGAATACCAGCAAAAGCAAGTGAGAATAGCTTTAACTCATTACAAAATATGGCCTAAAACATAGAAGGAAATATTTTTCTCAACTTTTCTTGTCATCTCAACCCCAAGTGGAAATGGGTGGATGCCCCAATAGTTTAGTATGAAGCTGAATAGTTTGCCAATTGAGTTTGGCAGAACCTACCAACTTCAGTTTGGTGAAACAAATGCGTTGAGCATCGTTCATTTGGTACCATTCAAAATAATCTTCCATGTTGTATAACCATTCTATAAATGCACCAAGATATAATTTTCCATCAAACTCTGGGGCATCTACTTTGACCCTCCTAGACAGGTCAAGTACATCATGAGGATGGGTTAGTGGAAAATATGTTGCGTTTTTAGGCCATGTTTCATGTTGAGTTGAGGTCATTCTCACTTCTAGTGTTTATTTGTAAATTCAGGTTACCAAATGATGCAAAAACCAAGTGGAGAAAGAAGGAGCTCAACTATGCAATTCGGGGACAAACACACCTCATTTTAGAGCAATACAGAAGCCGGCACCACATGGCGCAAAAATGGAAGCCATGGCGCCAAGAAGAAGTGAGCAACGCTATGCACGATGCCACGATGGCGCCAAGGTTGAGACCACGGCGTCAGAATTATCACAACATAAGCAATATGGCCGACGCCACATAGCTCTAGGATCGAAGCCGCAGCATCAACCGAACGAAGTCTGCAAGCGAGGAAAATGGCAAAGTGTCGAGTGCCTTGGTGCCCGACTCAACGCAAGGCCGCTAGGAGCAGAAACACATTTCTTGGTTGAGCGCCCCGGCGCCCAAACTCAGCGTGGGCGCACATCTTCATACATGAGCACCCTGACGACTAGACTCAGCGCAGTAGCGCTGGTGGTAACTAAAGAACGTAAAGCATGGCGCCACAGGATCATGCGACGCAAAATTTGGCGCCAAGATGGCGCCACAGAACGAGTCTGGCGCCACTCGACCCCGAATCAGTTAGGGCACAAAAAATAGGGGAATCTTCTAGACTCCCCTATAAATAGGCATTATAAATCCTTTTCAGGGATCGTACCTCTGTGCCCGAGAGATTGTGCAAGCTTTGGAGTAAGGGAGAAACACATTTGAGAAGCAAAGGAAGGAGTAGATTGAGAGTTGAAGGGAAACTTCTTCAACCACTTTTATCTCTTTATTTCCGTTTTATGTGTGTTTGCTTATCTACTATGCTTTGTATGGATTCGAAAAGATATTTGTACCTCATTCTATGTCTAGGTAAGTACCCTTAGAGGCGTAAGGATTCATGTAATTTCAGTTCATATTTAGTGTAATCAATCTTAAATTTGGTGTGGTTGACTATTGGGAATCCTTGTGCACGAAGAGATCGATGACCTCTTTGTGTAAATTTGATGTCCCTTTGAGAAAGAGAGGGTATACTGGGATAGACACCCATTAACCAGCGTGTGATCTCCAAATCGACCGTGTTCTATCAGTGGCAGGTGAGGGGTGCGCTGCTGGACATTGAGAGAAGCATCCGGACACACTGATGGGTCTTTGATTTAGACCTTGACCTCGAGAGATAATAGAGCTAAGGAGGGAGGCATGGTCGTAACACTTTGAGAGAGGGTTGTGTGTACTAGATTCCCCAATCCACTAATGAGCAATAGAATTACACACCCAATTGAATTTGCATGAATCCCCGAATTACCATGTGAAGTCACTCCTCACGACTCTATTCTTTGAGCTTCTATTCGTGTGTGCGTGTATAAATCTAGGCAGACTTCGTTTTTAGTAGGATTAGTATATTTTTGTGTAGTTTATGCAATTAGGTACTCGTGATTTTTTATTGCTAAATTCGGTAGTTAGATATAGTTGTAGAGAATTTGCGTGTTAGTAAGTAGTAGTAGTCTTGTGGGATTAATCTGGACTCTTCCAGTATATTACTTGGTGCAATACCTTGCGTATGAGCAATTTTATATAGAGTCGTTTGCATCCAACCAAGCATACCTAGGATGATCCAAGTGGTAGTGATGTGGATTATGATGTCTAGCTCTGGGTCTATAACCATGTCGAGTAGGTGGGGCGGTTGTGAGTATTCTTCATAAGAGAAGTCATCCTCCTGGGCAGCTAGTGGCTGGTCAATGGATTGGTATTAGGTTGTGGCAAGATACCCGTCAGGTTGGTTCAATCATTCTTATAGGAAGGTGACACAATAGAACTTTAAACCCCTAATGGTTAATAATTTGGTTCCCTCAGTGGTTGTTTTTGGGCTTTTTATAAGTGGCCACATAATCATCATGAAGGCGGTTAACCGATTTGGTAAATTGTTCAACTGTTTTGGTGAGTTGGTGATGCGTCTAAACGTTTTTCAGCTGAAATGGATGTGAATGATCGTGACAGCTCTTCAAATTCTATTCAGTCTGATTAGATATGTCATTGAAACTATGTTCTTCCTGTTTTCCGGTCCGATGCCAAGCCGGTTAAGCAGGAATAGAGGAAAATGCATCATAAAGTTATGAGCTCCTTCGGTTAATAAAGGCAGGAATTCGTGTGCTCTTGGAGCTATCAAAACATTCATCCCATTGATTATGAAGATCGAGGGAGATGGATTTTAACCTAAATCCTTGGATCATCCACGTGTCTATGAAGTGGAGCTTTTAAGCTAAGCCACTTCTTTCGCCTTTAGCTTGAAAGTCTTATCTCCTGCCCCTGAGCCTGAGTAAGCTGTGGAGGAAATTGGGTCTGTTTTGCGACCCACAATGCCGTACCTATGTAGGTTTAACACTGTGTATGCAAGTGCACGTTTCATAACAAGTAAAAATTTGGAGAGTCCAGGTCGAATCCAGAGGGAAGTGGGAATTGAACACAAATTATGTTCGTTTAACTATATCTAGTCAAGGCAATTTAGAGAGAATTAGAACTAATCTAAATGCAAAATTAACCTAAACTAACATTATAACGAATCGTACTTGGGGGACTTAATTAAGCACCAGGGAATGTAATCAAACACTACTTTGCTTTATATACAAGCTAAAATCCTTTACTTGGGTATTTTATCAAATACTTGGCAAATCGGGGAAACCAGTACGCGTAGCCCTCTCTCGAGGCACTACAACTGTACCTTTCCTTAGCCCTATTATCTCTCGAGGTCAAGGTATTAACTCGAGGACCCATCACCACAACCACCGTGACCGCATGTGTCAAGGCGCTTCTCTCGAAGTCTACTAGTGTATCCCTAGTTGGTCGTCACTCAATTAGCATCTAAAGCTCCACATTAATCACACTTAAAGGCTTGATTATGCATAGCACTAGCCCACTACCCTATCATCATTATGTCACGGAAGCGTCGTACACTCATAGACATATCAATATATGTAAAATCACCACAAGTAAAGAGAAATCAACTAATATAAGAACAAAGTACAATCACTACAACGCCCTAAGGGTTAATATCTCAAATGTAACAAAATAAATGCAAACCTAGAATGAAACACGAGATCTAGCCCAATCCTTCATCCTTGTTTTCCACCTCATATAACTTAGTCTCGTCAATCTCAACCCACTCAAAGGGAGATATCTGAGACTATTCTTCCTCATTTACCTCATAGTAAGAGGGAGATTGGCCCAGTTCAAAGGAGAGGGGATCATACTCATTTTCTTCTTCCTGAGTGAACTCTTGATTCACTTCTTTCATCTCCATTTGTGCTAGAGTCTCCCTAGACAACATTGTTTTGCAACGCTCCACTTCTTTCTTATCTTCTTTATTTGGATTCTCCACCGTATCACTGGGGAGAGATCCTTTCGGCCTTTCATTTATGGCTTCGGTCAATTGTCCCATTTGGACTTCTATATTTTTCTGGGATGCTTCATGGCTTTGTACCAACTTAAGCAACAACTCGTGGTTTGAATTTGGTCTCTTAGAGGTTGATTTTGAAACTTCCTTGCTGTCCAGAATTTTGGTAATTCCCTTGAGTTGGTTCTAGTGCATTTCCTTGCTCATTTCTCCATCCAAAGTTTGGATGGTTTCTCCAACTGGGATTGTAGGTGTTGGAGTAAAGGTTGTTTCAGTTTTGAGCTTATTGAACACTTTCCATAGTGGATGTGCACACCTTAACTCCGTATCCAGCACCACCACAAAATTTGCAGGATACAAATGGATTTTGTGCAGGCTTAACTTTCAAAGCTGCTATTTTCTTCTTCAAAGTAGAAGTCTGAATTCTACTGCCTTTCTTGAACTTTGACCTTGCTCAGGCATACTCCTTGGTCTTTCAGTGTTCCATTAGTAGTTGTTTGCTGCCATAATTTCCAACCGGTCGTACGCCTCATCAATGAATTTGTTCATAAGTTTTCCTCCTGCGGCAGTTGTATCAATGATGGTTCTAGTTTGGTTTTGCAAATCGTAATAGAAGGTGTGCACTTGTGACCACTTTGGTATTGAATGGTGAGGGCACTTCCTTAGCAAATCTTTAAATCTATCCCAAGCCTCATACGAAGACTCCTGATCCATTTGGGGGAAAAGGTAGATATCATTCTGCAACTTTACCGTTTTGCTTGGAGGGAAGTAATTAGCCAAAAATGCCAACTCAAGGTCCATCCACGTGGTAATGGATCTTGAAGGCAACGAGTTTAACCAATGCTTTGTCTTGTCCCTCAGTGAGAATGAGAATAATCTCAATCTTATCCCATCTTTTGATACACCATTGTGCTTAAAAGTATCGCAAATCTCCAGGAAATCTGCTAGATGTGAATTCGGATCATCATTTAGCAATCTGCTCAACTGAACCGAGGCTTGGATCATTTGAATAATTTCAGGCATTAGCCAAAATTGCCGGTCTTCTTATGCTTAAGTGTGTACCTCCAGCTTGAGGCACAACAAACTCTCTCAAACTTCTTGGCTCTTCTTGAACCATATCTTCTTCTCTCCTTGATAACCTTTGTTGCCTTAGATTAGCCCTTGTTGTCCTTTCAATTTCCAGATCAAAGGGAAGCAATTCTAGGCCTCTATCTTCTTGCATACACAAGAGAGAACAAGTATAATAATTCGGCTCACTTTCACAAACGATTAAAAAAATTTAACGAAAAACACAAAAAAAAAACATACAAACACAAACAAAAACAGAATTCACACAAAAGCAATTACACTAACAAATAGAGCTAACTACACTAACATGAAAACTGGCTAATTTAAGCTACACTAAGAATGCAACTATGTTAGTCAGATTATAATAAATACTCTAAGCTAGATTACAATTATAGAACCCAAAGCTTACAGTAGTAACTAGTCTAGATTGATCCCACAAGGACTAGTACTACTTACTAGCCACTGAATTCTCTATAACTATATCTAACTACCGCAATTAAAGAAAATTGTCATAAGTATCCTAATATAAAAACTACAAAAAGATACTAACTATTTAACTGCAACAGTTCTTAAAGTGATATACGCTCACATGCTAGAGACTATGCAAATTAGGAGTTGTGGGAAGTGATTCATGTGATTAAGAGTAGGATCCATTCAATTTAAGCTAAGTGCGCAATCTATAGCCTGATAGTGGGTCTGGATCCCCTACGTAACCCTCTCTCGAGGCAATACGACCGTGCCCCCCTTCTTAGCCTGTTTTGCCACTTGAGGTCATAGGATTAAATCAAGGGCCCATGTAGCTCTGCCTTAAACGACCTCCCGCATCCGGACGCTTCTCTCGAAGTCTACAGGCGGACCCCTCATGTGCCACTGATTGAGCATAGTCGATTCAAGGATCACACGCAGAGTGATGGTATCCATTTGTATTACCTCTCGGTCTCAACGAAACAAAAAGATGCACATGTGGAGGCGTGGACTGCTCCTCCCTGTCTAACTACTACAATCAAAAGACTTCCCTTTTTGCTCTTGGACTGCTCCTTCTACCTCCCTTAAGCTCCAAATGTGTTTCTGCTTCACTCCTAATGCTAGCCCAACCTTTGAGGCGTGATGCTCAAAGTGCATTTATAATGCCTATTTATAGTGGAGTATGAAAGATTCCCCTTTTTTTGTTCCCTAAGTGATCTGACACCACACGGCGTCGGGCTCCTTTAATGGCGCAAAGTCTTGGCACCGATCTTGGCACCATAAGATTCTGTGGCGTCACGTTTTGCATTTCTTTGCGCCGCCAGCGCTTCTGCATTGGAATTAAGCATCGGAGCACTAGATGAGCGAGGATGAGCGCTCCTTCACTCCAGCGTCGGGGCACTCAACCCAGAAAAGTTTTGTTGCTTCTAGCGTTGGGCGCTGAGGCACCAGACACTAAGCCATTTTTCCATGCTTGCAGTCCTCGTTCATGCGATGCCCCCGCTTTGATCCTGGTGGCGTCAACCACTTTTGCTTTTGCATTTGTCATTTTGATGTCGTGCCCTCCGCTCTGGCACCATGTGGCATCACGTATATAGTGCTTCTCTGCTTGGCGCCATGGGTCCCAATTTGTCGCCATGTGGCGCCGGCTTCTATATTCCTCCAAAATGGAGTTTTTAGGCCCAAAACGTGCAAGTTGACTCTTTCTCCTTCCAATTGGTGTTTTTCTGAATATGGAGCATAAACCTACAAAAACAACACCAAAAGTTAGTGAAATTACAACACAATTATATCAAAAGATAACCTAAATATGTAGCATAATTTCCACTCACTAGTGGCTTTGGCACCGCGGCGGCGTGGAATGGATGGTCATTCGACGACATCGACTCAGTGGCGCCAAATGGATTTCCACGACGCCGAGTACTTAGTCTGCAGCGATGTGACGACTCTCTTGGCGTCATGTAGTGCCAACTCTTGCACTTGTTCATTTTGGGCTACTTTCTTCATTTTAACTCCAATTTGCGCAAGATTTGTTCTCTCGGCTCCCTATTGGCATTTTGCATGTTTTGTTTTGCATTAGACCAACAAAAATATGTGAAATGGGTCAAATAGCTACTCTATTTGACTCAAAAGTATATGAAAATGAGAGAACAATATACACTCATCAGTTGGTCAAGTAGGTCTTGGAGGTTTGTCATGTTGGTCTCACTTGTGGTTACCCTTTTTTTAAGGTGATTGTGTTTGTCTTTAAGTGTATGAAATCTGACTTCAAGATCTTTAACAATCACGATAGAAAGAAAAAGGAAAATAAATATAACAATAATGCTGAGATAAATTAAAATGATTTTGAGTAATAAAATTTAAAAATTCTACAAACAAACACAATAGGTATAGAAATCACAAGTAAATAATCATGAAAAAGTTTTTTTCCATTTTTCTTTTTTTAGATTCAGCTCAAAATAAAACCCCTAATTAAATTGATAAGAAATCAGTCTCAGCAATATGCTAAAAAAATCCAATCCAAAACAATAATAATTTAAGCTTTTAATAAATCTACCAATTTATATTCAAGAGGCAAAAATACATGTCAACACATTGAGTCGTGCAGACTTTAGTCAAACTGAACCAGAGTCTAGTCCAGTCGAACCGTCTTGATCAAAATCGAGCAACACCGAAACGCTCTGAGCCGAATCGAGAAGACGCGCGCGAGCAGTAGAGCGAGATAGATCGAAACGAGAGACAAAAGGCGGAGAAGCTGATTGCTGCAGCTGAGTTTGCTGAGGACGAAGGCCAGAAAGGAGAAGGCAGATTGGCTCTGGTTCTCTCTCTTTGAAGCTACGGCGACGGGGCCTGTGGTGTTCTGCAATTGGTAAAGGAGTTAGTGCATGGAAAAATTTTGGAGACAAAGTGACTGGATAAAATCCGAGCTAGAAGCGATACAAAGTGGATGGAAAAATTTACGAACAATGGATGGTGGTGGGTCAGAGGTTAAAGGAAATCGTTGGCTCTGATACCAAATTGATGTAGAACGGAAAAAGAAAGAAGCAGACTTGAAAAACAAGAGAAAACTTCAATTAATCAATCAGGTCTGTCGAATAAAAAATAATAAAAAAAGAAACAGCTAAATGAATAATGAATTCTAAGTTTACTCAAAATTAAAAACGATCTTCAAATTTAACCCAAACTAATCTTGTGTTTACGTCTAACCTCCTGCTCTGCATCACATTTATTGTGCTTTTCTCCAAATTATATGTCTTTATCATTTCAGAGAAATGCGTTTTCTGATCCAAGATTTCATGGGGTTTCAGTTCACTGCTGCCAGCACGTCTGAAATAAACCCCCATCCCTAGGGAAGTAAACGAGAGCCGATTACCTGCTCTACCGTCCGACCGATTATTAAACGAAACAAAACGGGAATAAAATATTATTATCCGGTTATCGCTCTACCGTTTACGGCTCTACCGTTTAATAAACGGACGGAAACGAAAATAACTCTTCCAAACCCGTTTTACCTGTTTACCGTTTAGGTAAGGATAAAATAGTAAATTTATATATCTATTTAGTTTAATCATAAAATATTTATTTTTTATATAAATAACCTTATTATGTTTTTTATCACTTATTGTAAAAATTTGTAGAGTTGAAAAGTTTGGAGAGAATTTGAATATTTTTATATTTTGGTAATTATTAGAAGTCAATATATATTGACTTTAACTCATGGTCTCATAAAGTCATACTCATAGTCATAAAGGATAGATCATATATTGTAAATTCATAATCAACTAAATAAGGTAGTATTAGTAATATAAGATTAAAAAAATTTCTTTTTTCTTACAATTGTCATATTTTATACAAATGCCAATTATTTTTATAAATGTAAACAATTGTCATACAAAAATAAACATATTATAATTCATAATAAAAAATGATACAAAGATAAACATAGTAATTAACTAATACACGAGATGATTTCATCTTATTTCAATTAGCTTATATAATTCAAAATTCTTGGCCCATAACATATTAGGTCATATACCTTAAATTCTTAATAAGTTATAAGTAATATCATTGATTTTAATTACTAGTTACTTACTTCTCTAATTAATTAATATTTTAATTTTGGTTTTCCCTCCCTCTCTGAGTCCCTAGTCATTGACTTATTATTCCTTATGCAATTATGCTACTTAGATTTTAGATTTTTCCTAATTGATTCCTTCTCTATTTAGTTATTATTTAGTTACCCCCTAAATTTCTTATGCAATTATTGGCATTATAGTATAACATTAATAATTTAATACAAATAACATTGTGACAAGCAATAAGTTATTAGCTATAACTTGTAACTTACAAATTAAAGTTACAAAGTTACAAAATTACAACCTATTATATTATTCTATTACTAATATACTATTAGACAATATGGCAGTTATTATCCTTTGGACCCACCTCCGTACTTCGCCTTCTCTCCTTCCCTCCTGCTCTCCTTCCCGCAAGTCTAAAACTAGAGTCTAAATGGCAGAATCAGACCTAAATTTACCCATCGATTTCGTGGAAGACGACTTCGATGAGTCTGCAAACAGCAACGGTTCTCTCTCGCCCGAGGAAGTTCCTTTCCTAATCCTAGCGCGAGGTATTTGATTCTCTTCTTCCTCTGTTCGTCTCATTCTCTCTCTTTCTCTTCTCTTTTGGTATTGGGTTATATTTTTCTCTCTTCGTTCGGCTTGTTTCTCTTTTTCTATCGGTGTTGCGATTTTGTTTTTCTCTTATCGCTTTTATTTTTCTTTTCTCTTTGGTGTTCTATTTTTCTCTGCTATTTGCCCTGCCCAAATACCCAAATCACTAATTAAGTTTCTCTTTTTACGATTTGCCCTAATGCTCTAATCTAACTTTCTCTGCGATTTGCCCTAATGTCCTAATATTTTTTTCTCTTTCTCTCGATTTGGTCTGACATTCTCACAAAGTAGTAAGCCCATTAAAAATTTGAAGCAAACAGAGGCAAACGTATGCGTTCTAGTTAATGTTTTTCCAAATGGCTTGGAAGTTGGAACACAATAAAGTGAACAGGAAAAATCACTGAAACGTGAACTCCATTTTGTTCGATTCTTTCTGGAGTACTGTTATTTTTGAGTTTGGCGATAGGCTAATGAATGATTTGGTTGTTGTTGAATGTTATGATAGTCAAACGTTCTGGTGATAATTCAAACCATAGTGGATGAAGGCTTAATTCATGCAGGTTTTCATGCCCATTTCCGTGTTTTTTTTTAAACTGGATGTAGTTCTGTAGAGTTCTCCGTTTTTAGCTTTCATTTCTCAAGCTGCTCAAAATTTGTGTTCATCCCATGACGAGTGTGCAGTGGCTGGATAATTCGTGCACAAGTGCATCTTGTTTAATTTGATTCAAGTTCTTTAGTGTTTCGGGAAGAGACCGTTTTACTTGTTTCTTAATTTTTCCTCTTTTTTTTCGGGTTTTTTTTTGATTTTTGATTTTTTTTTATTATTTACCCGTTTATTACCCGTTTATTACCCGATTACCCAGTTTTCCGGCAGTTATAAATGGAATAGAATTTCGTGGAACTAAACGGATACGGACGGTAACGGGTAAAGGGTTCAAAAATATAAACGGTAGACGGAAACCGATTACCCGTACCGTTTATTACCCGTTTACATCCCTACCCATCCCAGATAATATAAGATGGGTCGGGTCGGGTTCCTCGGGAAATTTGACGTAATGCTCAACTGTGTCTGGTTTCTCACAGAAGAAACGAAATATCCATTAGAACTTTTGATTATTAGTTCAAATATTACTTTGCATGTTCTCTACGGAGTAGGAGGCTGAATTATATAATTCTTTCATCATTTTCCTATATATAAGTCACACATAAAAAGTTCAGCTCTAATTTAAAAGCTAAATTAATAATTGTGAAGCATAATGAACTTGATTAATATTGTGATAGGTCCATCACGAAGGGTACAAATTTTGTGGCATAGTGTAATGTGATGGCAAATTTAGATGACACCCTCTCCCTCTCTGGGGTGAAGATTTTGTCTTCTGAAGAAAAAGGACGTTGTTTTATTGCCACCAGAAACTTTTCTCCAGGTGTTAATTCCTCTCTCTCTCTCTCTCTCTCTCTCTCTCTCTCTCTCTCTCTCTCTCTCTCTCTCTCTCTCTCTTTCTCTCTCCATTTCTCCTGTCTAGTTGCTGTTACTTGATGACAATGATAATTTATTCATTTATTTCCTTATTATGTACTCACCAATTATTTTGAGAATTTATTGAACATGAAAAAAGAGGAATAATAATGCATAAAATAGGGACATTCACGTTTGGTTACAGGAAAGGTTGCAGCTTATTATTGGAGATAACATTCTTTTTTCATCTAGTCTACTTTGTGTGAAAGGTATTTATCTTTTCATTAGCACTTCTAATCATCTGGCTACACTGGAAATTCTGTTTCCTAGAAGAAGGAGACAGTTTTGAAAAGGTTATTACCGGAAATGTTACATGCCAGATGGGTTTGAATTCATGCAGAAGTAGTTAAGTCTTTTATTATGAAAAGCATCTAGTCTACTTTTTGGGTGCTTGAGTATTTTTATTTATTTCTCAATCTGCATTCTGTTCTTTCTTTCATAAGAAACTGTTCTCTTGTAGGTGAAATCGTTATCAGTCAAGAGCCCTATGTGTCTGTAGTCAATTCACAGCATGGCCAAAGGTGTGATTGCTGTTTTAAATCAGCTAACCTCAAGAAATGCTCAAAATGCTCAATGGTTTGGTATTGTGGGACCTCATGTCAGGTATGCTGAAGGAGATGTCATGTATGGGGTTTTGGTGGTTGGCGTTTGAATCATCTTATTTAGCTTACGCTGGAGGCTGTCCATATAACTGTTCTGGCTTGGTTTGAAGAGGACGACACAGTTTAATCTGAAATGCTTGTTGTTTATACCGCTCCGTACAATAGACTGATTCTTTCATGTGGAAATTTGTTATACGTAAACGCTTGATTTAATTTCTCTTATCTATTTGCTACAAAGTACATACATGTAAATTCACGTCTTATAGCATATCTCCAAAAGCAGGTTGTTACCTCAAAGTTCCTTTTTGCCTTAAAATCCTTGAAACATAGAAATCTGAGTTTCATGGGTGCTATGAGGTTGTCAATGGCATGTTAGTGTGTCATGTGTGTTTGGACCAAACAAGAGTTTTGTCTGTCTTTGGAAGTGGTGTAGGCATTGAAACATCAATTGGCTATTATCTGCTCATTGTTGAAGGGAATATAGCAAAACATGGCCGTTGCAGTTGTCTCTCTATTTGGGGGTTGCAAGGCATCCCAGAACCACCCTAGAATTGAATGACCCCGGTTGGAAAATAGTTAAACTCAGCTTTGGAATATTTTTAAAATTCTTAAAAAAGCAAAAATTTATTTTGTTAGAGGTTAGTCCCACATACAAATACGAGTATTTCCCTGGTTTATTAATGGGAAACTAGCTTCCTAACCTCGGCTAATTATTTTGGGATAGGCCTCGGATCCAATTTTACAGTTCTAAAAATAAGTTCAATTTTACATGTAATATGCCACGTATAACAGTGTAAAAAATTCATGTTTTATACATACATAACATAGATTATGTAGTATTATCAATTATGCATATTGCCCTCATAAAAGTATTTATCCACGTATACTACTATATGCATAAGCTGATGGATGACAGTGTAGACGTAAATACATACTTTTAAGCATAATATGCATTATCAACAACAATGCATCCCGAAAGACGTATTTTTAAAAATATTTGATCATTTTGTAGATTTTTTAGAAATTGTTTTACAGCTGAGTTGCACCATTTCCAACCCTGGTCATCTTTGTTCAAGTTAGAGTGTAACTTGGCCAGTCCGGCCAAGTCGGCATTACCGATTCGGATTTTGGGACCCCGAGTCAGGTGTCGAGTCCGAGTCGTTGAATTAACCCCCAAGGTACATCCTATTTTCCATGTGTCTTTACTTTGCTTTGCAAGAGGAAATTTGCTTTCTTTATCCCCTCTGCCCATTAATGAACACTGGGAATGCAAAGTGGTAGTGGAAGAATTTTAGCACATTCATGGGCGAATCATTTTAGGGTCCTACTCTTGGATTGTTGGTCAAATGGCTTCATCATTGCTTGGAACAGGCTAGTGGGAAATTGTTTGATCTGCTTTTTGTGCAATTTCCTTCTTTCTCATATGAGGACAAGTCAAACATTCCTGTAGGATGTATTGATAAGAGTCCACCTCCTTTATGTTTTTCAGAAGATCACATGGGAAATTGACATTGCTTGCTAATGTGGAGAATGCGCTTGAAGTGGAGAGCAAGCTAAAAGAGTCGATTTTGATGTATGGTTGTTATTTCTATGGGTGACAACTGCTTTTGACCAATACAGTAGCTGCGAAGAGCTTGTTTTTTTTTTTTTTTTTTTTTTGAAGAAAGTGTTTTTTCTTCTTATCCAACTCCAATGCTCCCAAGGACACTTGAACACAATACCTCCCATTACAAACTCCCGTGTGACCACTGAGCTACTACTCAAGTTCACAGCTGAGAATAGCCTGTTATCCACCTCTTCCCCTTACCTTATTTTTTCTTATTCTCTAGTTTAAATGTGATTTCTATTGTAGTGTGTGAATAACCAGTCCCCTATATCATTTAATTATAACTTTCAAAAATAAAATCATTTAATTATAAGTAGGATGATGGGACTTTTTTTTTTTTGAAAGTTGAGGTTTTATTTCATTTAAGAATTACATCCCAAATGGGTTACATCAATTTCCTAAGGAGTCCAAACAGTTAGCACTTGCTCATGGACACCCTTTTTAGCTAACTCATCCGCTCTACCATTGATGATTTAATTACATGACTCCAAGTTACAACAAAAAAGCAAGATCATTTATCTCATTGAAAATGTAAATATGTCTCCACGAAGGCTTAGAAGCTCTCTTGCACCATGAAATGATGGTCTTGAGTCGCCTCCACTAGAAGGGGACCCGAAAGCCCTAAATCTTTATAACATCTCGCACCATGAAGGAGGCTGACCGCTTCAGTGATAGTAGAGTCTGAAATACCAATCGGTCTTTGTGTAAGTGAGTAGTACTTCTCCTCTATGGTCCCCGATGAATCCTCCTACCCCTGATGGCCCCGGATTCCCAAGTGAGGATCCGTCAAAATTTAACTTATAGGAGGAAGGTCGGGGGCAGCCATTGCTGAATAGGTGTAATACTAGATCTGGCTTCTCTAGCATGTTCAGCCCACGACCTCCAAATTACAAAGAGAATCAACACCACAAAATATAACCTGAGTTTTCAACCACCCAATAATCGGTGGAGAAGTTGATGACAAAGAACTCCCCAAGGCTTGGTTTCATTCCTAATACCACGTTGTTCCTTTCCTCCAAATGGCCCAAGGAATGTAACCCATGCAACAATTGTACATAATCGCGACCCTTTGTGCCATGCCCAAAATAGCTAATGAGTGGGAGGAAGCTCTGCTAGATTTTCCAAATTGTACTCACAAAGTGAATGAGAAGGTGATCAATGGTCTCGACTCAGCCCCACATAGTGGGCAACTGTCGATGGGATCTGAATTCCCTTCTCGTAATAAGTCCCTGGTGGGAATTTTGCTTGAAGGCAGCACCACATAAAAAGGCCATTTTCCTAGGGCATGAGAGTGTCCAGCAGCAGCTGCCACATGTGTAGCTCTTACCCCTCGGTGAGGCTTCTATACCCGAGCTTGTCAGTATAGCAACCTTTTGAGTGGGGTTTCCAGATGAGTTCATCTTCATTGTGTCTGCTTAAGTATACTTTACTCGATGTAGCTAGCAAATCGAGATCTCAAGTCCTTCAAAGATCGCTTAAGGTTCTTCTAAAATATAGATCCCAGTTAATATTCTCCACCGCCATTTGGAGCAATATCGATATGAGGCAATTTTGGTCTCTTGCAACCAGTATAACCTTGAGTATTTCTCACCCTAAGATGTGTCTCCAAGCCAAACGTCATCCCGTAAACGAACCTTGTCACCCTTCCCCAGGTGAAGGGAGATCTTCCTGTTGAAAAAAGGAAAGAATTTTGTTATTCTTTTCCAAATTGGGAGGACAATCTGGTTCGCACCGGCTTGATCCACCACCGTCTGGGCTCGCTATCAAGGCATTTACAGACAATCCCTTCCATGTCATGTCTCTTCTGTATTGAGTTTCCATAGCCATTTCATTAAAAGTGCAACATTTGTTTGTTTGACCTTTCGATCCCTAAACCACCGCCTTTCCGGTTGAACAAACCTCCTCCCAATTTATCAAGTGCATTTTTACTTCTCTGCGATTACTGCACCAAAGGAAATTCCTCATTATTCTTTCAATCATCTGCTGCCACCGATGAGGGACAATGAAGGAAAGAGAGGTAGTAAGTTGGAATGCCAATTAAGCATGACTTAATCAAAGTAAGTCTTCCTGCTTTTGAAAGTAGTCGCCTTGCCAAGTGCTCGCCTTCTATTTAATTTCTCAATAACTGGGTCCCAAAGTCGTGTTGAAGTTCTAACGATGAATAGAGGAAGCCCAAGGTATGTGCTAGGAAGAGATCCCACCACACTGCAAGCATGGCTGCCATCTCTTGTAGTGAATTGTTCTCGATGTGGAAGCTCATAATAGAGGATTTTGCCCAGTTGATTTTCATGCCGAAGCCATCTCAAATATTAATAATAAACATTTCACCACTCTCAATTGTTTAATATCCCGTTGCAAAAATAATAGTGTCATCTCAAAAACCGAACTAACGGAGTACTAAGAAGTTCTCTATCCACAATAGGTTGCAGCCACCCCTCTTCAATTGCAAGATTAAACAAATATCTAAGGCCCTCTCCCAATATTGAAGAGCAAAGGAGAGAGCGGATCTCCTTGTCTTAACCCTCTAGATGGTTGTATGAAGCCATGTGTTCCCCATTAACAAAAATTGAATATCTAGCGTAAGCAATACAAGTCATGATCCACTTCCTCCATCTCTTACCGAACCCAAGTCGTTGCATCATACATCTTAGATATTCCCAAGACACCGTCAAAGGCTTTCTCAAGGTCTAGCTTTAGAATAACCCTTGGTTCCCGCTTTGTTTACATTTATGAATAACCTCATGGGTACATAATGCTGCATCTAAGATGTTCCTCCCTTTGATAAAGGCGTGTTGCTCGGGGCTAATTATATGTCCTATAATTCTCTCAGAATCGGCCAGCAAGCGATTGAGCAACCACCTTATAAGAACTACTAGCCAAACTAATTGGCCTCAAGTCGGTAACATATTCAACACAATCGTTTCTTTGGTACCAATGCAATGAAGGTGGCACCCAAAGCTTTATTTGTCAACCCATTTTGATGGAAGTGCTGCAGGAATTCAATTACAGCATTCTTAATAATAGGCCAGCAAGCCCTCAAGAACTCACCATTGAAGCCATCAGGCCCCGGGGCTTTGTCCTTGGGCATGAGTTGACCAGCCGCCTCCATCTCCTCGAGTGTGAAAGGAGATTCAAGGGCAGCTGCACGGTCGAGATTTAGCCAAGGGCAACCGATACCCAAAAGCTTTGGTCCGACCGGGGTATCCTCGGTAAAAATCTTGGTAAAATGAGTGGTGATATTTCTAATAATTTCTGATTTATCGAGGTGACCGTGCCATCAACATTGAGAGAGCTGATTCGATTGATTCTTCTCCTTCCCGTGGCAATAGCATGAAAATATTTTGTATTGCCATCTCCTCTTTTAGCCATTTGTGCCTAGCCTTTTGTTTCCACATGATATTCTCCTGTCTCACAATATTATTGAACTCAATTATTGTCGCCATTCTCTCGCTTGTCTCTCAGTATCATTAAGATCCCTTGTCTCTTCAATGCTATCCAATTCATTTATCCGTTGTGTCAAATTTTCCTTTCTCATCAATTTGGCAGATTTTTGAGTTTTAGACCAGGCTAGCATGTTGTTCTTAAGACTTTTAAGCTTTCTCGAAAAGTCTTCCTCCTTAGGCCCAAATGTCTTCAAAGTCTCTCCACCATCTATCAACATAGGTGGTGAAATTTTCATCCTCTAACCACTCATTCTGAAATCTGAAAGGCGTGCCTCCCGGTTATCAAAAATGGTATCCAACAAGACGGGCCAATGATCTGAAAACAGTCTTTTCCGAATACTCTACAAGCGATGCATGGATAAAGCTCAAGCCAATCGGAATTACGTATTTAATCTGTCCAATCTAGAAAGGGTAGGTGGCCTTCTTCCATTACTCCATGTGAAGCTCTTTCCCGAGGTAGGAAGATCAATAAGATCGAGATGCCCCATGAAATCAACAAATCCTCTCATGGTGGCGTGATTGAAGTGGCTGGAGGATGCTTCTCATTTCTGGATAGTGTGGCATTAAAATCACCACCTAGTAGCCATGGACCTTGATGCTGTCCCACCGCATTTGAGAGATCTTCCCAAAAACAGCCCTTTGTCTATAGGTGGAAGGCCCATAAATCACACTGCGAACCATACTTTATTGCTAGAAAGATCTATTACCTTGACAGCTTATGTAATAATCACCAATAAGATGATTCTCGAACACTAACAAACCGAGGGTCCCAAATACATAGTATACCTCCAGCGAAGCCCATTGCATTCTTGGCACACCATTCCGCCTATGGAAAGGCACCGGTTCTCTCTACTACACCATCATCATTTTTGCTCTAGCTTGGTTTCTTGCAAAAATAATAATTGGCCTCTATTTTTGCTTATTAGATCCCTTATAGCAATTCTCTTACTTGGACTTCTAACTCCTCGTATATTCCAAGATATGATGATCATTCATAAATTTTTTCCGATTCCCTAGCCACTCTTTTTCCTCTTGTCTTACTTCTGGTTTGTCTTTTTTCACTTTGAGCATCCTCTTTACCTCGGGATCCGTTATTATTCTCGACCCACTTCTTCGACAATACTCACCGAGTTTTGTAATCCTCTTTAGAAACACCTCCTTCATTTTCTTAATTTGGGAAAGCCAGAATGTTTATTTGATTTAGGTGTCCTTCCTTGGACATCAATGTCATACTCATCCTCCTCGTCCTCTCCTCATCCTCTTCAATTTGAACATCCATCGCTTTCAATATTATTCCCCATATAATCTTCTTCACTAGTGGCGCCCTCCTCAATTTGTGCTTGTTCACATAAAGCATTTACTGAATTTGGTGACTGTTTTGATGGGTCATATATTGGTGGGGGTAGAGAGTACGATATTTTTCGGGAATAGGCAGTGAGAGGTGATTTAAATCGGATTGGGGTGATAGGGGGGAGTTCATGGAGGGTGAATGATTTCGGATATTGTCATTGATGCTGCTTTCTGGCGTATTCTGACCACACAAGGTAATAGGATTTTGAGGTGGGCTTGGTGGAGAATGTGGAGAGTGGATAGGAGAAGGGGGGGTAGTTGTAGTGGAGCCGGGAGGTGTATTTGATGGCTTTGAGACTGAGACAGGGCTGTTTATGGGCTGCTGAGCATTTGCCACTAGGTTAGTAGATGGAATAGGAATAGGGGCAAGCTGAGAAGGGTGGTTGGCAAGAGACTCGGTTTGAAAAGACATTGTTGGGTTCAAAGTTGGCGACACACCGGAATTTTGGCCCCTAATAGGGGTGATTGGAGGTCCTCAGCCACGCAAAAGCCACCCCATATGTTGAGCGAGAAGTCAGTTTCCGAATCATGCATGCTCTGATTGACTCTGTCCGAGTTGACTGTGTTGACTAGGCCAAGATCACCCGAGTCAACTCAGTTCGACTCGATATCAGCTATTTGATGTCTATTAGTGCCCAAATCAGTGCTGTGAGTTTGCCGACCATCAATTTCTTCACCTCGGTCCGAGTTACATTTGGTGAACTCATCTCCTTCAACCTCTCGTCGATTGCCGATTTTGAATGGCGGAATGAAGGTCTCTCGGTTTTATGCATATTGCAAAAACCTTTCTCCCCAACTCTAGCTCAGTCCACCTCTCCTCCAAAGGCCACTTATATGGTTTGATCAGAACACGGCCATAAGCCGTGTTTCTCCCACTAGTGGTATTCTCGTCGAAGGCAATAATCTCACCCATTTGGCCAGCAAGCAAGCTCAGTGCGTCTGCTCCCCACACTTCTACTGGAACACCCCAAATCTGCACCCAATTTGTCGCTGGTCCAGTTTCGATAGTTTCCTCCCAAGGCCTAGTGTCCCAATTAGGTATTTCTTCCGAATGGTCCCATAGAAGCAATTTCTCTTTGGATTCGGCATCTTTAGCCTTAATTAGCCAGTCACTTTGCCCTATATATGAAGCAGTTGGCACAAAGTCGAGGGACCATCTATGTTGGATCCAAATTTCGAGGTTTTGTGCATTTTCTATGCTCCAATCTGTCTTAATCACCACTCCAAATTCAAGATCTTTTTGTCTCGATTCCCATTTTCGAGTAAGTCGCGCATCTAGTCTTGCATGATGATCTTTCTCCTCCCTTGTTTATAATCTTCTCCCGGCTTTGTTCTTCTCTGATAAACATTTGTATGGGTGCAACAGTTTCCTCCGTACGTTGTTCTCTTCTTAGAATCAAATCCTCAAGGGATTTTTGCAGAACAGTCCAGGGTGAAACATCATTCAAACCCTTCTGTGGGAGATATAGACGAGCGAGGATTTTCCGATCCCTAAAATGGACAATCTTGCATTCCCATGTGGTTCGCTTCAAGACAGATATGGTGAAAAGCGAATCTTCCCACCATATTTCGCGAGAGAAGTAGGTATTTGATGCTAGGACCTTCTTCAACAGAATTAGGAAATTGTCAATGATCTCCGGTATCCTGATAAAGCCCTCTTCTCTCCAGTCTCAACTTTCGCACACACCTAGCGACGAGCTACGTCTTCTTCAACAGAGAAAGAGGAACTACCAAACTTACATTGCCCCAAACTTCTCATAGTATACAGTCTTCCTCCTTGCTGGCGTCTCCTTCTTTCCACCGTTTGCCATTCGCCTTCGTTATCGTTTCCTCTTCTTCCACCCATCATCATCATTTTTTTTTTTTTTTTTTTTTTTTTTTTTTTTTTTTGCTTAGTTGGGTAGGTCCGGTTGAAGTCGGCCCTGCCAGAAAGGCCGGGTCTATTCAGGATGGGTCGACCCCTTTAAAGCACTCTTTTTTTTTTTTTTTTTTTTTTTTTTTTTTTTTTTTTTTTTTTTGGGGGGGTGGGGTCGCTTGAGGTCGAACCGGTGGGAGTCCGGTCGGGTCGGCCCGATCCGAGACGGACTACCTTAAAAGTATCCGAGCCAACTCACCATGACTCGGGAAAGAAACCGAGTCAACTCATCGTGACTCGTTTTCTTCCCAATTTGCCTAGGGTTCTCATCGGCTTTTCTTCTTCCGCCTGTAAATTTCGAGCATAACCTGGAAAACGCTGCGCATTTAAATTGATCGCAGAAATGAAGAAGCTCCCCGATGGTTGTCTACGAGACTGAAATACGACACAGAAACGGAAAGATCACAGGTAACTATGTCGCTGCCAAAGCAAAATTCGCCGAAACCACTCCCTCTTCGACATTAATAACTTGAAAAGCTTCGTCGTGATCAAGTTTTTGATAGTCAAAAACCACAGAGTAGCATTGAAGATCCAGTAACTAGCATCGCGGACAGCTTCTGCTGTAACACTCTGATACAACTGATATAACTCCAAGCTCTACAACCCAGATCCTACCAAATATACAAGAGGTTCCACTCAACATCTAACAAAACATTGCCTTATAGTCAAGGTATTTGTAACAGAGCTAACCAGCTTCTTCAAAAGAGTCAAGGTGTGCTCCAACTTCTCCTCAATAAGAAAGATTATAAGTGAGTCCAAGCTGACCATTCCAACTGGTCCTAAGCATGATTCAAGTATGTCAAAGAAATGCAGTCCCAGCAACTCCTGGCCTTCTGCATTAAACCTTGAGGGAGAGAGTTTTAAAAACCTGGGTATTAAGGTACAAGTCTCGTTTTCTATTCTGTGTAAGTGTTAAGGATAACCCCGTCCCCTCCCCTACCCTCCCCTCCTTTGCGATACCAAGGAGGATTGCATGACTATTTAGCCCAACCTATTGTTAGGGCAGAATCGCCTTCCACTATGAGAATGATGATGATGATGGGACTTTTGTTCTTCTGCTTGGTGTTAATTGTTGTTTTATTTCTGGAGAACTTTCCACTCTGGACTAGTTGTTGAAAGAATTGTGTTGAAGATTCTTGCATTATTTTCTTAAATAAATGTATTTGTTTTCCGCTCACCTGTCTTTCTTTTCTGACATTTAACTCCTATCAGTGAGAGAGAAAGTTAGGTGACCAGGAAATGATCAAACTAAAGAAAAGAGAAAGTTGGAGAGAGTTTTTTGTTGTCTTTGAATCCTTTAATTGCTTACGAGAATTATGTGAAGATTAACTTCAATTAGGATTCCGAGTCACTTCATTCATGTTGGTTTACCCTCTTAATTTTTTTTAATAAGGATCTTTTATGCTCAAACAACTAGCTAACCTTGATTTCTTTGAGATTATGATTCAGACCAAACAGGATTCATTTGTGCTCTCTCTCTGTCTCTCTCTCTCTCTCTCTCTCTCTCTTTCCCTTTTTTCCCACTTTCTCCCTGTCCCTTTTCCTTTTTCCCTCTGTTTGTCTTTATAGCCATATACAGATTTTACGCATCAAAATAGACTGAAACACTACTTTAGTCTATTTGTCAACCATTTACCTTTTTCTTTGTTCACTGGGTTGATTGTCATAATGTCCTTAGATGGCTTGGATGTTCCAGGTTTTTCACTCATCCCGTATAATTTATATTTTGTTTCAGAAATCAGAATGGAAAGTACATCAAGTTGAGTGTAAAGCTCTGGTAAAACTTTCTGAAGACAAGAGGAAAATGCTTACACCTACCATTCGTTTGATGGTCAGGCTTCTTCTGAAAAAAAAATTACAGAGTGAAAAGGTGTGACTTTGCTTCTTATAAATATTTTTAAGATATTGTCAAATGTTTCCTGATTCCTTATTACATTGTATTATATTTATCGTAATTGTTGGAACCTCCAAAGTAACCTCCTGGATTTTTGTGTTTCAGCTTTGAAATAACTTCACTTTAACTTGTGAGGAAGTGTTGAAAGACAAAGAATTATTGATAAATTTGGTAAATGTCAAAGGATATAAGGATAACTGTGGTAACTTTTGAATATATTTATTTAATGGAATTGACAACTTGCATCCAGAGGCTTTAGGTGGGTTTTTATGGGACCCTGAAGTTGGTTTTGTTAGACCTTTCAGTGATTTTTGTTGGATAAGTGAGTTTTTGTAGAACCCTTGAGTGGGTTTGGTATTGCTCTTCTTTAGGTGGTTGGTATACCCTCAAATGGATCCTTTTGTGACCCTTAGTGGGGGTTCTTCATGCCCCTTAAGTGGGTTCGATCTTGCCCTTCAGTAGGTTTAGTTGGTGACTTTTAGTTGGTCTTTTTCAGTACCCTAAAGTGGAATTTTATTATTGACTTTTAGTTCTATTCTAAAGAGCTGCTAGATTTTTTAATTAATAAGTTGGGTTTTCTGTTGGATTTCAGTTTGTTTTGTTTTTCTTTTGTCTTGTCCAGAGCTATATTTCTTGTTTTTACCTTTAATATCTTCCCCTGTTTGAGGCCTTTTTTGTTTTCTTTTATCTTTGTCTTTACCAAGCTGGGTTCCTGTCCTTTAGTTAAGGCTTCCAACTGGAGGGGCATTCTGTAAGAATCCTGGAATAGGAAGATTGATGACTCAAGACCATAGAAGAGTCAGCGTTTTCAGTGACCACTAGTTTTTCAGGGTCAAAGTTCTATCATTTTGTACGAGGACTAAAGAGAATTGAAACTTCATGTTGAGGACTATAACTCCGGAATGATATCACATTAACTTGAGGGAGTGTTGGAAGACAAAAGGATGTACAGGAAATTTTCCTTATATGTTAAAGGATATAACAGTAATTTTAGTAATTATTAAAATCTTTTATGGACCTGTCATCTTAAAGCCCTTGCATGGATGGACCCAACCTCTTCTTGCATGGAGAATACTAAATTCAGAAGTTAAATTTCAAAGTCAAAGTCAAAATTTCTTTAGTTTGACCATGACTATTAAGATGTTTACTTATGTGTGAGGGATGCAATTAGGATGAGGCTTAGTTTTTGTTTAATTCGTGTCTTAGGTTAATTAAGATGCTAATGGGGGAACTTTAGAGTAAGCCTATTTATAGGCTTGATGTAAGACCCTGTGCAATACTTTAGATTTCAATAAAAGTTTCCCCCAAAATTTTTTAACAGTCAGATTGTCAATGCTTCTTCATTTATCATCTCATGCAAATGCAACTCTTTTCAGTAGATGGATGTTTTTGTTGATAAAAAATGCATGCTTTGAATTTTCTTTCTAAACTTTTTAGTAGGTAGTTTTAAAAATATTTTTTTTTTGAAAAGTTGTCACATTTAATTAATCTAAATGCAGTAAATGACAGAATTACATTTCAGTTACGTAGTTTCTCTCACATCTAAGAGGGTGAGGGAAACTCCTCTTGCTAGGCTGTTAGGGAAGGAGTTGACTGATCTTGGAATATGCTTCCAAGTACATGCTATGTGGCTTCCTAATGACCAGATTTCTCTGAAAAGGACCAGCAACCGCCATGGGGGAGTTGCTAGCTGCTTGCACCATATAATTACATTCAGGCAATTGCTTTCGATCTCTAGCTTGCTTCTTAGTCTGTCTCTGAAGATCCTTAGGCCTTGTAGCATGGCCATCGATTCTGCCTCTGTTGAATCAGTATCTGGGAGAGGGCCAACGAAGGAGAGCAGAATTTGACTATCTCGGTTTTGAAGACTCCACCATACCCGGCTGGACCTGGATTTTCTCTAGAGGAGCCCGTCTACTTTGAGCTTGATTATTTCTGTCAGTGGTGGAGTCCTAACGGTGGTAATGTTTGGTGTGTGAGTAGGGGTCAGCTTCGTGATAGAAGTCCATGAGGCCCTGAGTTTGCTTCCTTCCATGTCCCAAAAATCTTTTTGCGTGGACAGCCAGTAGATGATCTTAGTAAACAGTTGTTCCCTTAGATTGTTGGGAGCAAGAGCAGCACTTTTGAAGATCCGCCTGTTTCTTTCCTCCAACAGGCTCCAAGGAATGTGCACAAGGCATGTTGCCAACATGAATTTTCCTTTTTTGGGAAGGGTGGAGTTTCTCCAAAAATCAATCATACCTGCAAGATCATGTGGCATTGTCGCATTCAGGTCAAAGAGGTTCCAAAAAAAGGACCATACCTGCTGGGTGTATGGGCATAGCACTAGGACATGGCTGATAGTTTCCGTCTTGTTGTCACAGAGGGTGCAGTGGGAGGATGGCAGAGACATTCCCCTTCGAGCTAAGTTTTCTCTTGTCAAAATCTTTTGGTGAAGTGCTGTCCATAAGAAGAACCGGGCCTTAGGCGGAGCTGGCAGTTTCCATGCCCAGAGGCGGAGCTGGCAGTTTCCATGCCCAGAGGCGGAGCTGGCAGTTTCCATGCCCAGAGGCGGAGCTGGCAGTTTCCATGCCCAGAGGCGGAGCTGGCAGTTTCCATGCCCAGAGGCGGAGCTGGCAGTTTCCATGCCCAGAGGCGGAGCTGGTAGTTTTTTAAAGTATTAGTAGGTCAACTCTCCAATGTTCTTTTGGAGGTATATATTTTTTAGAAGAACAAATGGCTGAATTGATGAGTTTTTTGATTAACTACCAATGAGTTGGGTTAGCTTTTTGTTGACTATTTTTAATTCACTTATTTGGGAATTTTTCGTGTCTCCATTTTTAGTGCCTCCATTTTTCGTGTCTCCATTTTTCGTGTCTCCATTTTTCGTCTCCTTTTTTCGTGTCTCCATTTTTCGTGTTTCCATTTTTCGTGTCTCCATTTTTCGTGTCTCCATTTTTCGTGTCTCCATTTTTTGTGTCTCCATTTTTCGTGTCTCCATTTTTCGTGTCTCCATTTTTCGTGTCTCTTGTTTTATTTATTTTCTTTGAAGAACAAGATGCTAAACAGAAAGGATTGTATAAAAAGGTTGTTGCTTCTTCTGCAAATGAGTCAGCTAAAGTTCTGGCAGTCTTGATTATCCATTCTATATTAGAGAAAGGAGTCTAGAGAGGTTTAGTTGTTCTTATGTGTGTGTTATATATTACTGATATCGAATTATTGTGAAAGGCTTCTGATATTTATTTATTCTAAATATTACAAGATGAATCAATTGGAGCATCTGATTACCGGCATGGTTTTCTAGGAAATGCATGAACTGATTTAAAAGAGATGGGTGATGTTACAAGTCAGGGTAGTTTAGTAATATTACTAAACTTTAGTTAGTTATTATTTGTTTATTAGAGTAGCTTACTTGTTCCTCAAGCCATGAATGGCATTGCTGTAATTCTGTATTTTCGGACTTTATTAATACATGGTTTAGGGTTGTGGGTGATTAACACCACACACCTCTTTTCTTCATCTTCTCTTTTCCTTCCTCTCTCTCCAACTCGATTTCACAGGTGACATAGGTAGTATGTAGGTTTCATTTTGCCGCTATTTTTTTTTTTAATTTTTTTTTTCGAAAGTTGTGTTGTATTTCATTCAATATGAAAGATTCCCCCAATAAAGGGGTTATGAATATAAGATCAAGAAAACTCAAGGTGTCCAAACAACAAGGTGCTGCTTATGTACCCCTTGCTTGGCAAGTACATCAGCCCAACTATTAACACTTTTTAATACATGCAACCAACTAGCAATATGATGGGATAAATCAGAATTCTCATAGAAAGTTGACTGGTGCCTCCAAGGTGGCTTAGACTCCCTTTTTGAATCCCCCTCTACATGCAAAGGCCTCTGAATCTGCATATGCTTATGTAACAATTTCGCCCCTGTAGACTAAGCCTTCAGCATATGTTGAATTATTGAACTCAATTGGACCAGCATATGTTGTGAGGATAATATTTCCACATGAATCTCTGACAATAATTTTCCACGTGAATCTCTTAGAAGAACCCAATTAGAGTTTTTCAGCTGCTCTTTTTGCGTGAAGCTGCGTGAAGCTGCTGGTTAAGTTAGAGTTGGACGATTGAAGTCTAGAAAATTTTTACTAACTATGAGATAGATCATATCATTGATTAGATTGAGCGAGCAGTACATATTCATGTGTTCTGTGTTCAAAATATACCATTACTTTTTTTAAACTGTTTGTCAGGTGATCCCAACAACTGCTGACAACAACTATCAACTGGTGGAATCTTTGATGGCTCGTATCCTAGTCTGTTTTGAGTCTATTCATGGATGTTTTGGTAAATTCTTTACTTTTCTCTACTGAGTGGATTGATGTCTGACTAAAATTGGAAAAGACATTTCTTTTACATTATTTTTATCAAAGATATAACAGATATTGGGGAACAAAAACTGGTGTTGTATGGCCAGATGGCTAATCTAGTAAGCTTAAATCTTCCATCATTGGACCTGAACTTGAAAGAGGTTGCGTACAATTTTTCTAAGGTACTTTTATATTTTTTTTGTGGTTGCAGTTTATTTTAATTATCTTTCCTTTGTAATACTCTTTAAAGATTTGTTTGCAGCTTGCATGCAATGCTCATACTATTTGTGACAGTGAACTGAGACCTGTAGGGACTGGTCTGTATCCTGTTATTTCCATCATTAATCACAGGTAACTGTTGTAATATGGAAGCAGCTAATTTTTCTACATTACTTTGTTTTGGTTGTTGACGGTTTCTTATATCATTCTGAATATTACTATGATATTTCTTTTGCTTCTTGGAAATGTCTTGTATCCAGTTGCCTTCCTAATTCTATTTTAGTATTTGAAGAAAGAGTAGCCGTAGTACGTGCTGTAAGCCCCATTCCAAAAGGTACTGAGGTAAGACCTACCCCCTTGCATGCATTTGTGATTGTTTAAATTTAGGCCAAGTCAAAGGCTTCCTTAGTCTTTGAGGATCTGTGTTCTTTGGATTGTCCTCAATTTTCTGGTGTATATTTTTTTGAACCTAACTGGTAATAGACACATACGCAGATGCACACAGATGCACGCACACTGACGCACACTGACGCACACTGACGCACACTGACGCACACTGACGCACACTGACGCACACTGACGCACACTGACGCACACTGACGCACACTGACGCACACTGACGCACACTGCGACGCACATCGACGCACACCGCGCTGCGCAGCGCGCAGTCGCACAGCAGCACATTACATTTACGCGCAGTCGCACCACGACGCCTGAGTCGCACACGCATTTATACGATGCACACAAAAGCACACAGGTGCACACAGGGGCACAGACGAATACAAGCGCACACAGGCGCACACAGGCGCACTCAAGCGCACACAACGCCTGCAGTGCGCAGCGCATACAGCGCATACGTACGCTTTTACACCGCGCACACAAACGCACACAAACACAGACGCACACATATGCACACAGACGCACACAGACGCATACAGACGCGCACAGATGCACACAGATGTACAGACGCACAAACGCAAACAAACATAAATTGACGCACACAAACACACATACGCACACAAGCACACACATACGCACACAAGCACACACAAACGCACACAATTGCACAGATGCCCACAATTGCACACAGACTCACACAATTGCACACAGACGCACACAATTGCACACAGACGCACACAATTGCACACAGTGCACACAATTGCACACAGGCGCACACAATTGCACACAGACGCACACAATTGCACACAGACGCACACAATTGCACACAGACGCACACAAATGCACACAAATGTAGAGACAGACGCACACAGATGCACAGACTCACACAGATGCACAGACTCACACAGATGCACAGACTCACACAGATGCACAGACTCACACAGACATAAATTTATGCATACAACACACCCGAGCGTACACTCGCGCGAACAACACACACCTGGCACACAACACTGCACACTCATCCGCACAGACATACAACACACAAATGCACACCCATCTGCACACGCACATGCACACCCATCTGCACACGCACACCCATCTGCACACGCACACCCATCTGCACACGCACATACACACCCATCTGCACACACATGCACATCCATCTGCACACTCATGCACATCCATCTGCACACATGCACACCCATCTGCACACACACATGCACACCCATCTGCACACACACATGCACACCCATTTGCACACACATGCACACCCATCTGCGCACACACATGCACACCCATCTGCACACACATGCACACCCATCTGCACACACATGCACACCCATCTGCACACACATGCACACCCATCTGCACACACACATGCACACCCATTTGCACACACACATGCACACCCATCTGCACACACATGCACACCCATCTGCACACACACATGCACACCCATCTGCACACACCATCTGCACACACATGCACACCATCTGCACACACACATGCACACCCATCTGCACACACACATGCACACCCATCTGCACACACACAGACACAAAACACATACACACGAACACCCATCCATTCGCAAATACTCAGCCTGATTGTGTGCTGAGGCTGAATAGAGATCCATGGAACGTACTGTCAGTGGACTTCTAGGGGTGATTAGTTTGGGGTTTAGTCTTAACAAGCCGACGACACTCAACTGTGATAACCCAGTTGCTATATTCATTGTTAACAATCTGGTGTTTCATGAGAGGACAAACAATGTTGAGGAGGATTGTCACTTCATTGGTGATGTCATTGGCCAAGGCAAAGTGACTACTCCCTGTGCTGGTATTGAAGAGCAAATTGCATATTTATTTACTAAAACACCCCTGACTCCTAACAACAACACCTACCAGTACCAGCTTATGTACTGTTCGAAAATTTTATGGAAAAAGCAGAGTCAGAACAAGATAAAGGAGCAGCATATCAAACTAACCTTTCCATGAAACTCCAACAAATATGCAAGCAATGCAGCAAAAGAGGTATGCTTGGATCGAAGAAAATAAATAGCCACTAATCAATCAAAAGTAATTGATGTATATCTACTTTTCCTCCCCCTATCTGAAGCCTCCACTATAGCAGCAACAGTGAAAATAAAAATCAGAATCAGCACCAGTGAAAAGTAAACAGTCCCTTCAAGATCTTGTCTGATAGCAGCATTCGCCACATCTATATCTGCTACTGATAGTCAAGAGGTGAATTTTTGTATGCAGAAAGCTGCAGGTGGATTGTTCTAGTGAATTTTGTATCCACGGTATAACTGGTTTACCGACAATCATAGAGAGACACTGCAGCTGCTAACATCTTCTAGTTGTTATAGGAAGTAGTGACCATAAACAGGAAGACACCTAATAAAACTATTAAACTTGATTTTCACAATTTAGTCAGGGGTTATGCTAATTAAAGACAGTGCAACGAAGTTCACCTGTAAGGAAGAGCAGATCAATGGTGGCGCTGCATGATAGAATAGATGGCATACAAATACCAGAGAATGAAAGGACTTAAACTATATGATTAGGTGTCACGGAGATGAGAAAACAGAGCGATTTCCTTAAAAACCAGAACTTTAACTAACTTCCCAATTCATGGAAGCAGCGGCGATCAACATATGTGAAATAATGCTGTCATCAACTCACTTTTTTTGACACAACACAGTTGATAAGAAAATAAACAAACATGCAAAGATGCAGAATTACTTTGAAGACCACGAAAAGTTCATTAGTTTTTTTTTTAAATTGGTAGTTTATTCATTCATTGTAGAAATAAAGTACATGAAAAGTTTATTAATTGAAAGCAAAAGCCATCATATTTGTGAGTGGCGAGTTGTCACCAACAGACCCAATCAGAGGCCATGTCGGAAAATTAGGGTCAAGGTTGTAAAACATGTTGTTGGTTTCATTAAGTGTAAAGGCTTTAAATAGGCAATGTTATAATTTTTGAAAGAAAAAAATAGGCAATGTTATAAAGCTATCAACTAATAGGAATTAAGAACATAAAACCCTAGAAACTAAGGCTCCTAACACACCTAGAAGTTACTAAATTCTCCATGTAAGGAGAGAGATGGATGCCACCCATGCAACAGTTTGTAGAACATCCACTCAAATTACAAAAATACCCTTGAACTAAAAGATATTCCAAAACCAACAAATAAGACTTCCAACAAAACTGATTCATTCTGTGGACTCCATAGTTTATCTGTTCAGGACTTCATGATTGAAAAAATTGTGTAGCACCTGCTTTCTTTATTCAACTTAATAATTTTTATTATTACTTCTCCGAAGGTCGGTAGTGACTGACATGTGATTGACACGGTCTTGGGTTTGGGTGATATCAAACTGCTTCGATTAACAACATAACCCTGATTTGCAACCTTCTTGGTTGGCTTTGAAAGCTTTTGCATACTGATTTCTTTTTCCATGTTTATCATTGGAAGGTAACAATAAGTTATATAGAAACTGCTGCCAGTACTGAGACTAGGCAGAAAGTTCTCAAGGAACAATACCTTTTCACTTGCAAGTGTCCACGCTGCATCAATCAGGTATGTCTGGAATTTACCGTTTCAAAATATTATATGATTTATTCGTATCCATGTGTTTAGTGTTTGTCTTCTTATGGAAATCCTTCCCTCAAGACCAATGTTTGGAAGAATAGGAAGAAGCATAGAGAAGTGGCTGAGTTAGTTACAACAGCATGCTTGAAGGTAGAGATTGTCAAACCACATGTGGCCAATCCCTTGGGTCTGTTCCATTACCATGACGGTTTTGCAAATTATCAGTCTAGATTTTGCTATGAATATTTTGTTTTGAAGAGTTTGTTTGATTTCATAGAGCCAAAATTCAGTTGCTACAGATTACATAGGGGGCGTGGGAGCTTCTCTCACCTCAAGCTGGGTGAGAGAAACCCCCTCCGGGATAAGCTACCAGCTTGGGAGTTTATTGCTCTTGGAATATGATTCCAAGTATATCTGAGAGTACTTCCTAAAGACCATATTTCCCTGAACTACACATGAAGTCTCCATGGGGGTGCTGTTTGCTGCTTACACCAGTGAATTACGTTAAGACTAACTTTCCACCTCTAAACTGCCTTCCAGCTTTTCAGCAAACAATCGGAGGCGATTCAGCAATGCCATCGATTCTGCCTCTGTAGAATCAGTGTTATGTAGTGGTCCAGCAAAGGAGAATGGTTCTGCCACCGTGGTCATGAAATAATCGACCTATGCCAGATGGACCAGGGTTTCCCCTGGAAGAGTCATTTTTGTTATGAATATTTTTAAATGGATCTTTGTTTTTTGGGACTTGAATTTGGTCATTCAATTCATAGTAAAAGCCTTATTGTCTCCAAACAAACAACTTTAATAGATCTAAGCGTTGTGCTTCTTGCATTGTGATATGTCAATAAAATTTTCCTTTTTGTTTTCCATCCGAGTTTCTTTTACTTATCAGTTTGGAATTAATTTATTAACATTCCAAAAATGGTGAAATCCAATCTTCTACTTCCCATATTCATTCCTTGAACACTTCGTCATATCAACCCATTAACCCTACCTCCAACTCACCACCCAATCAAGACAATCCTATATCACGTCCTAACTCCCCAAGAACAACCCCTTAGCATTGCCACTCTCTACGATTGCTGCCAAACTTGAAGCTGTTGATACCGTGACAGATGAAGCGGTGACCATGAGGCCCAACATAGTGGTGTACAATCAAGGTGTGTATAATAAGGGTTAGGCAAAGGACATTCATCTGGGTTCTTGGGGATATAAGAAGTCTGCTTCGTTGGAAGATGACGACGACACAAACAGTCCTTTGTGGCAGCGAAGTCCTTCGAGACAACCACATATGAAGGAATTTCCTCGATAGGAAGGTGATGCGGGGAACAACTCAAAAGAAGGGAAGACTTATTTCAGTGCAAAGACAAGAGTTGAATAAGATTAATTAGGTCGATTTAGGAGAATTAGATTTGATTTGGCATATTACTCTATTAAAATCTCTCTTTTCCTCACGTTTTCTTCCTTTTTCTCTCTTTCTTCTTTTGCTTCTGTTCATCGTTCTGCTCTAATCCGGTCCGGCATCAGAAGGTGATAACCCCTGCCTTTGGGTTCTAGAGGTGCACAATATCTGTGTTAGTTCCAAGCACACAAATATTTTTGGTTGGATTAATAATGAGCAACTCTCGTTTATAGGGAGGAACTCGTGAAGGCTCTCCAAGAAAAATATGGATCCATGAATTTCCAAAAACCGAATGAATATCTATGTGGAATTAGGTAGCATGAACTATTCAGGAGTAAGAATTTGCGAAGAGATCAACAGCATTTTCAATCTGGCCAGAGCACTGCCTCCTTTGTGTGTTTTTGAGCAGATTGAAAGACAAATAGCAAGGAGATGTGGACATTCACAAAAATTCTTTGAGTTTTCAAACTTAAATCCATGTCTTTGTCCTGTTGTGAATCAACAAAATGCACCAACACTCTTACAGCAACAACACAAGACACGAACTCGACCTCCCAGACGGCAAATTCTTCCGGCACAGTTTGCACTTGGGAAGTTGTGTTAGAATTGCCTCATTAAAGGCTTGTGTTATAGTAGTAATGAGAAATCTGCACTAAGGCATGTTCAAGCCACTGCTTTCTTCCTCATGGAGCTGGCCTAGAGCGGAAAACTGTCAAAAGACAACCTAACAGCTATTGCCGAAGGCGAGTTTGCCGGGGATTTAGGGTCAATATGTCGAAATTTCTTTACAAGCAATTCTAGGGAGAACTGACGACCTCACTATGATGTTTAAAGGCACTTTCAACGGCAAAACAGTGTTAAATTGATTGACAATGACAAACTACATGATTTCATTGCTACTAATCTTGTTTCCAATTTAGGCGTTTCAGTTGAGACGACCATATCCAAGCCTGTCAAATTTGTGGAGAAGATTCTATTCTATTCCCTTGATCGTGCATTATACAAGAACACTACTTGTTCATGATTGGGGGCCCCGGTTTGGTCCTTAATATCAAGTGGTTTGCATCAGTCAACACTGTTCAAGCTAGCTAGAATAAAATGTTCATAATTTTCTATTTCGACTGCAAACACTAAGTTACAGGGCATTCCCGTAGCAACTGAGGCTTCCCCCCAAACAATCTCAAAACTGGTGGATCGTGACGGTTTACTATCCTCCACAAGTTTTAACTACTTTATCACACGAGTTTGTTGATGTCTTTGGTGCACCCTCTGTTCTACCACTCTTTCATTCACGTACTATCCTTTTCTTCCCTAACTACAAACCCCTAAATTTTTGCCATTACAGATCTCCATTTTATCAAAATTACAAAATTAAGGAGCAAGTCAAAGTTCCTGCCGGTTTCATTAGTTCTAGTTCTAGCCCATTTGCTTGCCCAGTTCTGTTACTCAGATGGAGATTATGTGTTGTCTACTGAGCCTTAAATCAATTGACCATACTTGACAAATACACAATCGCTAACATTGACAAACTCATCAATGAACTTCATGTAACCGTGTTTTTTTTTCTTATCCTTAAGAGTAATGCTATATGCACTTTACTGTACATGCACTTTGTGCACTTCCCCCTCACTGTAGCGGTTGGACATTCAGAAGGGGGGAAGGGCACAAAGTGCATATAGCATTTTTCTATCCTTAATAGGCCTCATTTAGTATAGCACCAAATTAGAACAACCTTTTCTGTCCTTACCTCTGTAAATTCTTACTTGTTTTCTTAAATGATATCCTCATATACCACATAGTCCTAAGCCTCCAAAGAACTTTTTCCTATTTTGCAGAAGAAAAGAAATGTTTGTTTGAGCAGATATGAGACTCAATTCCCGGCTCATCTTGGAGAATCAGACTCTCTCAGAGTCCTTTACTAAACTTGATCAGTTGGCCATGATTAAGGAAATTACATTGGCACAGGTATTGGGAAACAACTTGAGAGAATAGAAACTTCGATCTTTGAAGGAAATTACTAGATGGCTCCTTATGTAAACGGTGTGGAGAGGTCGAGGAAAATGCTAGCCACATACTGATCCATTGCTCCTTTAGCTAGAAAATGTGGAATGCCATGTCAAAGAAATTCAGCATACCTACTTGCTTTCTAGAAAACATAAGGCAATTGATACAAGGAAATTATTGGCCATTACCTATGGTAGGAAAGACGTTATGGGCAACAACCCTTGCTGCAATCCCTTGGCAATTTTGGTTGGAAAGGAATAACAGGACATTCAGAAGCACTTGCACATCTCCTTGAGGCATAATTGAAAAGTAACTCAGAATACTCTGATATGGGCCACAACTTCAGAAAACTTCCTCCCCTACCTCAGGTGATCATGCAAAAATTTTGGTCCAAGATTATCCACTTTAGCATCCCACACCCTCATGTCATGGTGGAGTGTACTCCTCCACTAGAAGGGTGGATGAAACTCAACATTGATGGGGCATCTCTTGGGAATCCTGGCCAGGCCGGATTTGAACGAATATTTAGGGCCAGCAATGGCCAAATAAAGCTGGCCTTTTTTGGGCCAGCAGGTAGGTGCTCATCGAATGAAGCTGAAAGTAGAACCATCCTTGAAGGTATAAGGTTATATGAATATGAAGGTAAAAACCCACTCATAGAGGAAGGTGAGTCCGCTCTTGCAATAGGATGTGCTAAGCGCTCAAGTAATCCTTCCTGGCACCTCAAGATTATTTATGATGAACTCTGAGAGAAGACTTCAGAGTGGCAGATTCCATGGTCGAAAATCCCTAGATTAGCTAACTCCTTAGCTAATCTACTTGCTAAGCAAAGTGTATACCGAACAAACATAACCACAAGGACAGTCTTCCCTCCTACGTAGCTTTGTAACAATGTGTTTTAATGTACTATATGTATCCTATGTCTTAGTGTAAGATCATTTGAGGAATCAATAAAAGTTTATTGCACTTTAAAAAAAAAATTGAGGAAATGTTATCTATCCTAAAGATTGGACGAGTACTACAGGCCAAATCTAGGTGAAGTTGAAATAATTTGGGTTCCTAATGCCGATGGAAAATTTTTTTTTTTTTGAAAGTTGTGATTTATTTATTGTTGCCCAATTGAGCTAAAGAGTACAACAATTAAG